>CM034243.1:11934646-13162149 GCA_019916065.1 Vitellaria paradoxa | reverse complement strand
AAAGAAAAAATAGAGAATAACCAAAATTAATAAATGTGCAACAAAAAGAAAAACAGAGTAAAAACACATTTTTTTGTTTACGTTTTTCTACTTAACATTTTTTTTTAGAAATCAAAAAAATAAACAAATTTAACAAAAATATTTCTATTGTCAATTTATAAAACTTTAAAAAACATAAATAAAAAAATAAAAACGCTACCAATCAGACTTAAATAACCTATTTCACAGACAAATGAGGGTCTCCGACCAATTGTCCCACTCTACTTCTAGATCCTCAGCCAGGGCTAGCCATTGCCAACGCAGCGCTACCCTAATCCCTATCCACCACCTTGCTCTAATTCATTAACTCCCAACACTTTTTCCCTCCTCAATCCAAAGTTCTCTACTCCCAACCCCCAAAAAAACCTACCATTAGCCATTCCCATTTACTGTGCTTTAAGTAGTTCTTTTCTTGTAAAATCAATTTTGTCTGTGACCAATGACGAGAAAATTCTGTTTTAAGCTCTAGTTCACCCCGGCTTAGCCCCAAGAGACACCCTGAAACAGCTGCATTTGCATCTCCAACCAGATCTAGATCAAGCTCCCCATCTAGACAAAATGGTTTGGTTTCCTATCTTGATATATCATTCCTTCAAACAAAAAATAAAAATAAAAAATGAACTCCATGGACACGTTTAACACTCCAAGAATTAGGCCGAGAGAAGCCTGGTTTGTGGGCTATTTTTTGACTTGAAAGTTCTGCCTAATACATTGATCATAGGAATAAGATTGTGATGATGCATGTTACAAAACTGATAGAAGGTCCACAAAGAGGACACAGGAAATTGTTTTGGTTCCAACCGCATACTGTCTCTCTCTCTCAAATTGGTCTACCTTTGGGAACAATTTGATCTTTGAGCCACATGTAAATGGGAACCAATACAAAGTATGTTGCTGCCATTGCACCAGAATGAAGCGCAAAAAAGAACACAAACGGATTGACGACGGGGCTTTGTGACATCCTCTTCCTTCGGACCAAGCTGTAATGATTAAACACAAAAAAATCGTTAATCCAAATAGAGAAAACGTGTGTGTTCCAATGGTTGGAAAAAAAAATCACATTTAAATTAGCATTAAATCTACAGAAATATAAGGAAATAGGGGCTCGCTTATTACTCCAGCTAAATACACAAAAATGTATAAATACATAAATGACAGTAATCTAATCGATGCAGTAACATGTTTTGGTGATTCAACTGCCAAGCATTCCTTAAAAGTTTAAATCTGTTAAAACGGCAGAAGAATCATAACTTATAAATGAAATTTGATCAAATGAGTTACAAGCAGCTATTACCTGAAAATGGATATAACGATGGCAAAGCAATTTACAACCTCTTTGGTTTTCCATGCAGTTCAGCCAAGTATTTCTTAATTAAAGTCTGTTGAACCAGCGAGTTTCTAAGCAGCAGCACCTCCAGGTCAACACAATCTCATTTTCTTTTCCAAAACAAATGGAAGATGGACTTGTTAACATTATATTGAAGGTAAAGAAAGGAACCATCACCATAAAGTAAACTACATGTACACATTTGAAATGCCTTCAAGTCATATTGAAATGTCCCTGAGTACACTCAAATGGGATTGTGATGGAGATAAGCAACCAAATTAAGAAAAAAGAGTTGCTATGTATGGCTATTAGCAAGTGGCAGGCGTATCACACCCCCGCGTACAAAGGTCCTTACAGAAGAATAAAGAAATAATACCTGCAATGGAGAATCCCCAGAAGCAGGTTTCACGCCAGTGAACAGAACATCCATGATCAGCCCGTGACGACGAACCCCACGGTACCATTTTGGGCCAATCCTCTTAAGTTGAACATCCTTAAATCCAGCTTTCTCAAACCATTCAATGTACTCTTCCTCCTTTGGGAAGAGCATCCACAATCTGCGAAAAAACGAGACAGCCAAAATGTTGGATACACAGGACCAATTACGCATGCCTTGCCTCCAAGCTTCAAAACCCTGTACGCTTCCTTGATGCCACGTTGTGGGTCTGGCCAGTACTCTATACTGAGAACATGCAACCACAAAAATCCTTAAATGAAAGACTACAAAGGAGTTTAATGTCTCTCTCATTCTTCAAGTCGGACATGATCGACTAATCCATATCTTCTACTATTTTATTTATTTATTTACGACTCCTACTTGCACATGTTTGTAATTTACAACTAATTCAGATATAACACAAACACATGACATATTTTTAAATGATTCAATGCCATCTACTTCCGAAAATCCTCAAATAAACTACAAATAGCAATATTTATCAATTAACATATAAATATAATTTCAGATATAGCTCAAGAACTGCAATAGATTCACCTACTAAAGCCAAAAAAGTCTTGCATAACCAGAATCAAAACATGTGTGAAGTGACTCGAATCAAAGGCAGAGGACAACCAAATGAAAGACTGAGCAATGTTACCTCCCAGCAGAGACATATCTATCCGCATAATCAGTACGGAACGGGAGATCCTCTGCATCGCCCTCAATAATCTTGCAGTCCTTCAAGGGTTCCTTCTGCTTCGCCTTGGCAAGCTGATGCGGTGACTGATCGAGAATGGTGACATTCTTGGCATCCACGTGCTTAACTATACCCAAAGTAGTGAACCCCGTCCCTCCACCAACATCCACCACTATCATATTCCGATCGCTCAGGTCGGCGGGCTCGAGGGCCTCGTCTCTCATATCCTCGGTCCAATGCCCGGGATTGATGACATGATCGTACACAATTGACAGGAATCTGTAGAACCAAAATGCCTCTTTCTTGTGCTGTATAAACCTAGGCTGGGAAGTAGGCCTTGATGCAGAAAGACTGCACTTGGGTGCTAGGGTTTACTTCCAGCCCTAAAATTTGTGCCACAGGAAACAACCCCAATCTTGGGGAAATGCTTTCCCTGCAAATCTGACCTAGTAAACCCTAACCCTTTTGGGGCTACTCTTCCAATAAGAGTGACATTTTCAGCTCCATTGAGCATCGAAGAAGCCATGAAATGATCGGATAACAACAAACCAAGAACAGAAAATTGAAGTTTAACTCAGCAATTCGAAGTTTAATCACAAAACCCTCCAAGACAATCGCTAGTTTTGCTACTAAATTCAAAGAATTCAAGTACTGAGCATCTCGTAAAGGGTGTAACTTGGATTGGATTTCATAGGGAAAAAACTGAAAGAGAAGAACAGTCCTTACCAGTTCAGTGAGACCGAGGATATAGCGAGAGAGTCCAATGAGTGAACAAACCAACTACTGTGTGTACTTCTGGAGAGAGAGCGACGCTTGTGGTGGAAAACCAGAGCGCAAAGCCTGTGGTGCCAACTGTACGGGAGGCTGCAGTAACCTAAAACCACGTCATACTGACTTTTTTTTTTCCCTGTATCCTGTTTCACTTAAATCCCCAAGATATACATTCGAATATATATTTAACTACATTAATTCATATTCGAACTAGCATTCACGTGTGCGAATACAAAATTGTATAATGGCTTCGTTTAAGGTTAAACAAAAATAAAATAAAATCTTACAAATCTTTATAAACATAAATTACGAGATAACAAAATTAAAATTTTTTACTCACTACATGAATTACAAGATATTTACTTTTATAATTTTATTTTATTTTATACACTTTTATACAACTCCAAACACACCCAATATATATAACTTTTTATCGATAAAAATAAATTTTTAAATATTTATAATTATTTTAATAAAGTTGTATAATTTAAATGATAGTTATTAAATTATTTTTATATTTATGTTTTAATAAGTAGATAGAGTTGATTAGAATTACATTTTTATATGAATATTAAAAATTTATATTTTATCAAATCTCAATCTGACTCAATATTAAAAATCTAATTTACTTTTAGAATATATATTAAATTTTAAACTTATTTAATCTATTTGACCTTTTTTAAAAATTTTAATATACACTTCTATTTTTTTAATTATTCACTTGAATTAAAAGTATTATTAAAATAAATTTTCAACTTAATTGTCAATATGACAAATTTAAATTTTTATAAAAACTATTACTCCTAGATTTAATTATTAATATTTAAGTATTTTTATTAATATTAACATTTAGGCTTTTTTTATACTTTTTAATTTAAAATATATTAATTTTTTAAATTTAAGTAATTTTCAGTAATTTCAAATCTTTTTCCTAAATTAATAGTTAGATACAAATTTTTTAACTATAACAAAATAATACGCAAATTGGTCCAACTATAATGGACCAATAAGTAAATAAGCATGAATTCATGATTTTTCGCATTAATTAAAATCATTTACCACAATCCTATGACTTTATACACAAAAATAAATAAATAAAAGTAAAATAAGTTCTATTATCTATTGATGTGGGATAAAAAAAAAAGTTAATTCTTTGTGAATAAATGAGAAAGAGTATTTAAAGAATAGAGAGTATTAAAATATACCATATAGGATTAGGATAAAGGAAGAGATGAGAGAGAAACTATGTTCTTTCAGTAGTTATAGTATAGATATGGGGATTTAAGTAGAACAATATCGTTTTGGATGACAAAATACCAAAAAGTATCGTTTTGGAGTTACTTGCAATGGCTGCAGTAAACCCCCTACTGCAACCCTCTAAGTCACCTTATTCGGTCGCGATCTTCGAATGTTTATTTCTAAAATTCACTCGAAAGTTTGGGATTTTCGGGCTACATGATAACACTTCTATGACTGTACAATCAATGATATAAAAGTTAGACTGTTCATCAAACCGAAAAAAAGATCGAGTTACGGATTAATGGTTCAATCGTCAGTTCAATGGGACTTAAATCGGAGTTGAACTGTGACATAATAAATATATTTTAAATATATAAATAAAATATCAAAATATGTTAAAATTATATAAGATTTTAAAAACTTATATTTTTCCACATATTTTTCTACTTTGTTTTGCTTTACTAATACAAAGTGTTAATAAAAAGTATCCTAAAATAAAATCACTCAAAATTAATATATTACTTAAGCAAAACCAACAAAAATAAAATATAATAATCATTAGTGGTTTGGTGGGAGAATAGTACTTTACCACAATACAGATTTAAATTCAATTTTAAACTAGTGCGTGTTAGTTTTTTATTTTACCATTCAAAAATAAAAAAAGTTCGATTCGTAAAAATCGATACCGATTCAACGATTCACTGATTCAACTACTGAGTTGTTAGTTTTTCATTGATTCGAAATTTAAATAAGTTTAAACCGTCAACCGGACTATTTCTTAAACCAGTCAACAATCCAATCAGTTGAACTGATTGATCCGATTTGATTTATAAAACATTGGATATAATCACATTGGATATATGTATATATATATATATATATATATATTCAGATAGTTAGATGTCAATCTAACAACCCATAAGACCGACGGCCAATTTGTTATTAACCTCCCCTCATTCCGAGCATTTTGTGAAAGGAAGGATATGACCATCTTATGGACACTTATCATGATTAAATTGTAACACGTGGCTAACCAAAATGACTTGAAGAGATTAAGCAGTACTTCATGGATTTGGGTGGTCAATTTGGTCCAGAAGATTTTACACTTATTATTATTATTATTATTATTATTATTATTATGGATGCATTACTATGTCAGTTTCTCTTTTTTCCTCTTAGTGTGCCTTTAGAGTGATAAAAAAGAAAAAAAGATGAAACGAGATTTGGAGTAAAGTATGACGTTTGATATTTTTTTCAAATTGTGTTTTTTGGAAATGACACATGTCAAAATCATTAAAACGATTTCCCAAATTTGTTCTAATAGATTTAAACAATCACCACTTAATATTCTGTATAATAATTCTATTCTCTCTCTCAACAATAGTAAATTATTAGAACGATTTTTTAAATCCGTTCTAACGGATTCAAAAAGTCTCGTATAGTGTTAAAACCGTTAGAACGATTTTCTAAATCTGTTCTAACGGATTTAAAAAAATCTTTTAAAATAGTGACAATAGTACTCATTTGAAAACTTTCAACTCGAAAAATATGATTGTCAAAAAAATTTACGTACTCGATTAACAGTTTTCCAAATTTTTTATTTTTTTTCAGTGAAATATTGAAATTTTTTGAAATTAGTAAAGGCGAGAAAATGTAAATGTGTAATAAAGAGTTTTAATGATTTATAGAGGTTATTAGAGATTTATGTTATTTTTTTTGTTAGCACTCCAAACGGTGCCTTAATCAAGATTTGGCACCTCAAACCATTTTGTGTGTTTAGAGATATAAAAATTAGTATAAATATGTAAAAGTTATAATCTTGTAATTCGTATAATAAGTAAAAAAAAAATCTGATTTTATAAAAAATTGTCGAGGTTTAATCAAGCGAAACTCAAACTAATTTAATTATATTTTCTACCAATTTAAATTTATTGAATTATGAGTCAAACTCAAGATAAGAAATTATGTTTAAATTTAGTTTGATTTCACAACTGAATTTCAAATAGATTTTTAACAAGTCGAACATGAACAAAACTCAAACAATTTGGTTTATTTAACAGGCCTACTTGCAAAGGATTTTCCACTTTGAACATATGGCCATTTTATAAATCAATCGATTTAAAATAAATAAATATTAAAGTTTACTTTTATTATAATTATACCATTGACACAATATTTTAAAATGAATTTTTGGTTAAAAATTGTCGTAGGATAACAATTTTCTTTCAAAATTTGAGGATAGTCCATATTTAGGCATAATTATCTATGATTAAGTATTATTTTACCTCCTTAATTAAGAAAATTACACATTAACCCCTAAAATATTAATTTTAACAGTATGCCTCATATCCTCACTTTGATAATTGTGACTTAAAGATAACATGGTCAACTAATACAGTAATAAAGCAAGAAACAAATGTCGCATACAAAAATAGATATTCAATAAATTATTAAAATAAAAAAAAACACTCAAATAAAACTCTAAGGATGTTTAGTTCCATAATTTAAATAAACTTTTAAGAAAGTTTTGTCACTTAAATTATGATTTTGTTTACAAAAAGAAAAAAAAATTTATGGAAGAGTATTTTGTATTTTCTCTTTTGTCTCATGTGCATATTATTTGAATAAATTTCATTAAATTTATAATTATCAATGTAATGAAAGGGTATATTTTTATAAATTAATAGCTTGAAAATATGTAGCATTTTTAATTAAGTGGATGAAGTGATACAGGATCATAGTTCAAGGGTCACCTTTGTAATTAAGCCTAAATAGAATATCAAATCAATTTATCATCTCTCAAAAAAAAAAAAAGTTCAAATTCTTATTATATATATATTTTTTAGGTCAAAAAAAAAAAAAAAAAAAACCCTTGCCATGCTAAACATATTAGATAGTCCAATAATTAGGACATATTGTTTTTGTAAGATGATGACTTAGTGGGCCGTGGCCCATCGCCATACTGGGTTCGCTTGAATGGTTCTGGTCTCTGGGCCTTAACCAAGGACAATGCAAACACTTGGGCTTAAACAGGCTCTACGGAGCCCGTCTCAAGCAAGTTTTGTGTTGCTGTTGCAGGCTCGTTGAATTCATCGGGCCTTGCGCCAACAAAGGTGGGGGAAGCTTAATTCATGGAACATGAACTAAACCTACTAAAAACAACTATGTTAAAATGTGATTTGGGGATAAATTTTGGCACCATTTTTTTTTAAGTCACAAATCGTGAGAATAATTTTTTAAATTCGTTCTTATAAATTAAAAAAAATTCACAAAAAATAGCGACAATAGTACTCGTTTGAAAACTTTCGACACGAAAATTATGATTGTATAAAAAATTTACAAATTCGGTTAATCTACTTTCAGATTTTTTTATTTTTTTAACGAAATATTGAAATTTTTTGAAATTAATAATAGTAGAAAAATTAAAAGTAGATAAGTTGTTAGAGATTTATAGAGTTTTTTGAAATTTTATTTTATGCCAAACAGGAATATTGCAAACATTTATTTAGGGGTGTAAAACCGATTGGCCGTCCGAAATGACCTGTTTGACTTAACATGAAAATTCTTTAACCGGTTGGTTTTGTACAGGAAATAAATGAGTAGGGTTCAACCTGACCCCTTATGCGTAAAAAAGTTTTAAACTATATTTTAAAATTAAATTACTTTAAAAATAATAATATTTTAAAGTAAAAAAAAAGTAACGAGTGAACTTGTCAACCTGTTTGATTCGACTCATTTACCTGTCAACTCGCATGAGTTGTTTAACCTGTTTTTACAAATGAGTTAACGTGTTGGTTGAAAAAATTCTAAAAATTAACGGATCCGTAATACACAACCTTGCAAATATTAGGCTAGGGCAAAAGAAACATATGCCTGTGCTGTATTTGGTTTGGAGAGGAGAAATGACACAAATAAAAGAAAATAAAAATTTTCTCCCTTTCTTGGTTATTGGGTTTTGTTCACGGTTTTTGATTACATTGATTGTGCAAGTGTGCCAGAGTTTTAAGAACTCAATGGATATGGATAGGGATGATATGATGGTATGGGTTGCCACTGTTAATAAAAACTTTAAATTCGCCGTTATTTACATTAAGTTGCGGAGCAAATTTTAGCTTTGGGTATTACAAGTATGATTCTAATGATGATATAATAACATAGATTGTCAGAATTGGAATGAATATGAATCACAATTAGAACTTGATAGTGATCCATTAAAACATTAAATATTAGGAGAAAAACATGGATTATAATTATAACATAATGACTGATACTTAAAATATCAATAACACGAATCAAAATTAGAATCAAAAGAATCTGAATCTGAGAGGCATTACGCCACTCTTAATGGATATGTAGGGAGATAGAAATTAAACCACTCTTAACGAAGAAGATGCAGTCTTACTGTATTCAAATGAAGATAACAACAGAAGTAGAGTGGAATTGAAGGAACATGAAATTTAAATAACAGAAAAGATAAATACTAAAATGAGAAATGAGAATTACTATTAAGTTGAAATACTAAAATGAAAATTACAATTGGAATTGAATTAGTGAAATTAAAAAAAAAGGGCTAAAAAGATAAAGACCAGAATGAAAAAGATGAGGGAAAGATAAAGTTTGATTGTAAGGTTGAGGGACCAATAATTTGGCTACCTTCATCAGTATTTATACTGGGATAGGAAAGTAACCTGACTAATTAAGTATAAAAAAGTTTTAAAATATATATAAAATATATTTTAAAATTAAATTACTTTAAAAAGTAATAATAAAATTTTTTAAAGTAAAAAAAAGTAACGAGTGCACCTGTTATCCTATTTGATTCAACCCCTTTACTTGTTAACTCGCATAGCTTATTTAATCTGTTTTTATAAATGGGTTAATGTGAGTTGAAAAATTTTTTAAAATTAACGGGTCGGGTCGTACACACCACTACAAACGTTAGCCTAGGACAAAAGGAACATAAACATATGCTGTATTTGGTTTGGAGAGAAGAAATGTCAAAAGTAAAAGAAAATAAAATATTTCTCCCTTTCTTGGTTACAGGGTTTAGAAAAAATAGGAAGGGAAAATCATAAAAGAAAATTTATTTCCTCCCCATTTTACTTTTCTTTTCACTTTTCTTTCTTTTCCATTGGTTTCTTTCTTTCTTTTTTTTTTTTTTAAAGAGTAAAATGTTATACTTATTCCATCTCTTTCTCTCCTTGTGGGAGAAAAAACGATTCTTCCATGAGAAAAATGAGTTTTGTGAGACTCTTACAAAATTATCTTAAATTATCTTTATTTTTATTAGTTGAAGTTTGCCTTTTTATACAATAACATTGATATTTGTCTAAATATTTGTACCATTTTACTATTTTTTCTATTTTATTAAATATACACCACTCTCACCTTTAAATATTCTCACTCAATTTTTACCCTCAAAATTGCCTCATTTCTACTCCCAATTAAGACTACGTTTGGAACAAGAATTTGTGGATAAAAAAGAAAAGTGAAGAAAAATGGTAAAAATGCAAAATGAATGTGGTATTTGGTTCATATTTTTATTTTTCTATTTTTGTTTTCGTTTTATATTTTTTGGTCGTTATTTTGAGATTCATATTTTAACAATACTGAAAACGTATTTGGTTTAATATTTTCTATGTTTTATATTTTGGGATTTTCTTTGATTTGGTTAAAAATGCTCAAAAACAATTTTAGATCATTTTATATTTTATGTATAAACTTATTTCTATTTTCTAAAATAGATTTTGAAAACACGAGTTATTAAATGTGTTTTAAACTATTTTCTTTATTTTAAAATATATAAAATGAAAAATAAATTTAAAACAAGTATAGCAAATAGTACTGAAGTGAAAAAGTTAAATTTAGTTTATTTTTTTATTGAGTTAGAAAAATGAGACTAAAATAAATAAATATTTATTAATAAAATTTAATTTTTATTTAATTAAGTGAAAATATTATACAAATTATTACTTCTATTTTGTTTTATTTTTTTCACTACAAATTTATATTTCAAACCCAGCATAAATGTTCCCTAAATTCGAAAGGGAAGGGTAAGAACTCCAGATAGTCTAGGGTCATAAACTTGTTATGAAAATGTTTGATGTGACGAAAAATAACGAAAAATATAGTTTACGTAATTTTTTAACGTTTGGTATACAATCACTAAATTATATTTTTCAGAAACGAATAGTAAATTTTTTGACTTTTGTGTCAATTTTTTGGAGAAAAAACCTTTTGAAAGTTTTATGGGTTCCAGGAAACTGCAGTGAAAAAATCCACTGCAGAGGCTGCAGTGAAAAATCAGGGGCTGAAATTTGTTTATATTTAATTCAATGGTTTTAATTTAATTTAATTAAAATTATTTTCAAAATAAAAATAAAAGTTAAAATATTCTGATTGGATCACAATCTATGTAAATGTGAAAAATCATATGTCATTAAAGTGTAAACAAATCTCAACCCTTAAAGTTTCCACTGTAGCTTCTGCACTGAATTTTTTCACCGCAACCTCCTAGGACTCACGTTTTATTGGGTCTGTTGAAATAATTTTATGTCAGAATTTATTAAAATATATGAAAAATTTTTAAGATTTGTAGAAAAGTTATTGGGGTTTGTAAAAAATTATTGAGTTTATAAAAAGTTGTTAGGATATGTAGATATATATATAAATTAGTTATTTCACAAAGTACGAAGAATGTAAAAAGTGTTAAAAAATTTTAGAGATTTTGATAAATTTTTAAAATTTTCAAAATTTTTTAACAATTTTCATCGTACCAAATAAGCCCTATGATTATAAAATAGCATTTGTAGTCAAAAGTAGTTTTTCCCACCACCATGAACATGGTGCTACCTAAATCTAAAATAATAATAAAGTGGTGTTTGGTTGAACAAAATTAATTAAAATTCATCAACTATTATCAATTTTTTATATTTTCTTCTAATCAAATTTCGTTGTGTATCACTTTTACATTAAATCTTTATATTTTTATTGTATTTTTTGATCAACCAAACACTTCTAAGACAATAATTAATTTATATTTAGGCTGTGTTTGGGAAGGAAGAGTTAAATGGCTTATTGGCTACTTAGTTTATTAGCTTATTTGTGAAATGACTAAATTTATCTTCTTACATTTTATTTTTTTTTTAACTTTCAAGGACAAAAATATCATTTAACTAAAACTAAAATATTACTTAAAAAGTTACTTTTTTTTTTTTCACAAATACAAAAATAGCTGACGTATTTTTATTAGCTAATAAAACAATCACGTTATCTACCACGTCATCTACCACAACAAGCGCATTGGCATTCGAATTTTGTGGAATAGAAATTTCATAGAAAACTTAAATAGCCCGCTGTAGCAGAGTTATAAATAATCAGTATTACACTGACTGAAGTTTATGTTTAGCAACTGTGGCCATATCATACTTGTATTATATACATATATATATATAGAGAGAGAGAGAGAGAGAGAGAGAGAGGAAGGGAGGGAGGGAGGGAGGGGCATGTGAAGTGAGCATCCATCGATGAGAAGGCCAATTGCTTTCGGCAGTGTCTGGCTACAATTCCCGAGCAAAGTGGAAAGCAAAACCCTATTCTCTTACATTCATTGCTTCGCTAAAAGGCCGCAGCCAAAAAACCCAACGACCGTTAAGCATTAATTTTGCCATCACTTTCACTTTGTCCTCCACCTTGGTCCTATAAAAAAAAATTGGTCCTGGGAGAATGTATCATATAAAAAAATTGGCCCGTTGCTATTGTTGCGAAACACACTTTTGGCCCCGCTCGAATTGCCAAATTTCACAAAATGTCACGAAAAAGTATAAAAATTATAAATTTTTACAAAATTTTAACATTTCCAGTTTACGTACATTTATTTTAAAATTTTTATCAAAATTTATTAATTTTTTAATAATTTTTTTGACCAAAACTTTTTTAACTAATGTATCAATTCCGTTAAAATGACTATTTTCTATGCACTTATCATTAATTTGTATAATTTTCTTTTTTACAAATTAATAGTTGAGATTCATGAATTATTTAAGCTTCGTTTGGCATGAAGATTATTAATTTTTTATTTTTAAATAATAAAAATTATTCTTTTACATTTTAACTTTTTTTAAATCATAAAAGATAAATTTGTCAAACAAGCAAAAAATTAACAAATTATTTAATAAAAATTATTTTTTTATATTAAAAAAATAACTTTTTTTTTCTCTCCAAACTACGCCTCAGTAATAATTGATCATTACAAACCTCTTTCACATATTTCTATTTTCTAATGTTGTGTTTGGATTAAGAGTTTTTGAAGAAAAAAATAATTAAGGATTCAAAATTGCTTATTATATTTAGTAAGTGATAAAAAAATTAAAAGAAAATCCATAAAATTTAAAAAAAATAAAATGACTAATGGAAAACTAATTAATTGGTGAATATATTTTTAGATCTATTTAAATAATAACATGGGTTGAAAATAAAGTTTAAGCCTTATCGCTCTCCTATTATGATTGCGCCCCCTCGATTGAACTTGGCGCAAAAGGTTGCAGAACGTCGCCCTTATGATACAACCACCCAGCCTTTGGGATGATTGTTTCGTCAATAAGGCTGCACAATCTTGCGAAGGTAAAGCTAAAACTGCATACAAAGTCTTTCAATTTCCATTATGTAAGAGAGAAATAATGCAGCAGTATGGCTTGTGAAAATGTGAAGTAAGAGGTACTGGTTTTTCACATCGATTGTATAAGGCAATAGCGGGCTATGAAGAGGCAAGGAAGGGGACAAGTGACCTTCTCGAGTTTGGACATGATCAAAATACCCTTGGTATCTTAATTTTATTAAAAAAATAAAATTAATTCAAAATTAAGGTATTTTGGCTTCATAAAAAAAATTAAAATCAACTCAAAATTTTTTAGTATAAAAGGAATGTACAAGAATCGAACTCAAGTACTTTTTGTGAAATAAATGTATTTTCCTACTAAACTATTAAATATTTTTGTGTATAACATTAAAAAATATAACATAATAAATTTCATAAATAATTAAACTTAACAATAATTATATTTTTTAAGTAACGAGGTATATTCTTATTAAATCTAACATTCTACTAAAGGATTAGTTGAACTATTAAATTGTAGAAGTATACTCACTAGTATAATATCTAATAATAATTTTACATATCCCTAAAAAGTAATGTTGTTTCTCCTCTATAACCCGAAAATAATTCGTTATTCTCTTCTTGAGTATACTTGGTGCCCCCTAAATGAAAATTCTGGATCAGTAGAAGGGGTTAGTAGTAAATATATGAGTGTGGGGGAAAACTTTATCTTACTAGTTAATTTTTTGGGACGAGAGAGGTTCAATACTACCCAATAACTAGTATCAAAGCCCAGGTGCACCATTTATCTCAGTCTAAGACCTAAGTTGCCCAGGTATACCATTAATCTCAGTTCATCGGGAGGAGTAGGTTATCGTTTATTTCGACCTAAGGTCCAATGTCCAAGACTTGATGCGTAAAAGGAGAGACTCTGGGGGTTCCTATATTGATTGTGGAATGGGGCCCCAGACTTGACGTGTAAAGGAAAAAATTGATGGAATATCTACATCAGTTGTGAAAAAAATTGGTAGTCCATATATAAGTATGAGGAAAATTCTTACCTTATGAATTACTTTTTGAGAATGAGAGAGGGTCAATATCACCCAACAAGAGTCTCTATTTATGGAA
Source organism: Vitellaria paradoxa (assembly GCA_019916065.1). Classification (NCBI taxonomy): domain Eukaryota; kingdom Viridiplantae; phylum Streptophyta; class Magnoliopsida; order Ericales; family Sapotaceae; genus Vitellaria; species Vitellaria paradoxa. The sequence continues at coordinate 13,147,916 of CM034243.1, read as the reverse complement.
TCCTAATGGGATGTGTAACATGCAAATTTATATTAGAAAATAATACAAACAATGGCCTGTTATGAATTTTTATGAAAATAATACGACTTTGAAACCGGCTCATGAATATATTATATGGATGTTCTAATGGTAGGTGTTTTCAAAAACATCATAAATTGATGCGCAGAGGACAACACTAGTCAATTCTGAATCAGAGTGCTAATGGAATTTTGAAACTGACCATGAATATATATTAATATAACTATTGTAATGATAGGAGTTTCCAAAAAACATCATAAATAAATGGGCAAAGAGTGCATTGCAAGTTTTAAAACTACATACCAACTCCACTCTCCACCACCTCTCGCACCTAGAGAATGTTATGTTTTCTTGGTCAATTATACAGGTAAAATAGAGTTTTATATAAATTCTTCATCTTTCTTATAGTTTTTTTTTTTTTTTTTTTTTTTTTTTTTGTTTTTTTGATGTGGGACAAAAGTTTTACTCGAAAAATGGGTTTCAAGCTTTTTTCTTTGATACCCAATAACCCTAACTTATTTTAATAAAAAAAAAAGTAAATTAAATGCAACATAAAATTATGGACAACAACTAGAATATCATACATCATAAAAGTAGCGATGCCTTTAAACCTCTGCATAGTGTTTCAGAGTTTGGATTCTAGAGTCAAGGTGAACTTAGCCTTTAAACCATGACTTATTGAGGGTATGTAGAACTGCGCCGTGAACATAATATTCAAGATGCTCTAGACCAAGCTTTTTAAGCAACACATTGTGGGCCTTGTGCTTTATCCCATTTTTCATAGGTGTTCCAGAGAATTAGCCTTTATTCTCATAGAAAATGGGTATATTTTTATACTTATATAAGCAGGTCTATCAAGGATGCCATCGTTCGTCCTAGTAGGTTATGAAACTTATTAAGAAATTTAATTCTCAACTTCTAAAACTATATCGAGATTAAATGTGCAACACACACAATAGAGAAGACTTTAAAGACTTTCTTAAGTGTATGTGTCACAACTAGTCATTTTATGTTTTATGTTTTACTTGTCTGTTAATGTGAGAATAGGAGAATAGAATATATATATATATATATACATACACGTGAGTCATATAAAAAAGTAGTTTATTTATCATTCGTTAACTAAACTTTTCAATCGTGAATCTAATTGATCAAATGAAAACTTTTTTCATTTCTATCTTACAGTTCTTATTTCCACCATTAATCGCATAAATAATTAGATGTTTGACCGGTTATATTATCGAGTCTTTTAAGACCGTTAATTAAATAAATATTGTATTATCTACCCAATTATGTCTCTAATGACTTTAATTAGGTTAAACACATTTAATTTTGATTTAATTGAATGAGTTATTAATTACTACCTATACTTATCATTTTTAAAATAATAACTCACTAGCATTTATTTTATTATCCAAATATTATTTTCATATTATTCCAACAATAGACTTCAGTAAAAAGAAATTCCGACTATATTATTTTCCATCTCCTAATAACCTCTAAAACATGCCTTTCTGGGTGTTTTGCGGTCTTTCAAAGCAAATCCTTAATCAGGGCTAGATCTGTAGTCATTCTCTCCATTCAATTATCACAAGAAGGAAAAAATAAATAAATAAATAAAACTTGTGATGTTCAAATGAATGAGGATTTTGAGGCCAAAGATTGAGCAGAAAAGCATGCTAATGGACTGAAAGATACCTTCGCCATGTGCAAGTTTTTATCCCTCAGCGTTGTCTTCTTTTGGGGTTGAAGCTGTCATGTGAATGTGAGTTGATGTCAGCTTTATTACTTTTAGGTATATCTATGTGTGTGTGTAAGATTCTGACTCTTGTTTAGGCTTTTAGCCTTCACACTTCCTAGCTATGATCAGTCTAATTTACTGTCATGTTGATTATATATATATATATATATATATATTATACAAGATAGCTCATAGTTTAGATGTGACATTTATGTATGTGTCAAATGAGGAGGGATGTGGGAGCCACAGCTCTGGAGAGAGAGAGAGTGTGGGGGGGGAGAGGGGAGTGAGGGAGGCAGAGAATGGGGGTGGGGCCACGCGGGCAAAAAGGCTGGGGTGGGGGCGGGGGGTTGGGGTCGAGGAGTGTAGAGGTGAATTTGCTGAAAAGTTAAAGTTTTTTAAGATAGATTAAAATTTTTTAAAATAAATATAATAAATAAATAAGAATAATTAATTTTAAAGAATTTAAATTTAGTTAGGATTATTTTTTTCTCTCATTTTAGTTATTTTTTTGATCACTTTACAAAAAAAATATATTCTTATTTTCTCTCTAATTTAGATTTTTTTAAAACATACTTTAGTTGGGTTGGGTTTGCTCAGAAGTTGGGTCTTTTTTAAAGTAAATTAATTTTTTTAAAAATGAATAGGAATAACTAATTAACTATGTAATAACTATTAAGTTTACATAATTTGAATTGGTATATTTTTAACTGTTATTTAATAGTCAGGATTATTTTTTCCTCTCACTTTAGTTGTATTTTCTGTCACTTTACAAAAAAAATACACTCTTATTTTTCTCTCCAACATACTAACACCAACACCATTAGAAAACTGAATTTTTTTTAAATACATACAAATTAGAATAATTAATTTATTATATAATAAATAATAATTAATTTTAAATAATGTAAATTTTTATTTTTTTATTTATTAGTCAAAATTATTTTTTCCTCTCTACTTTAATTATTTTTTGGTCACTTGACAAATTTTAATTAAAGGAGTGTTTGGTTGGTTAAAGTTTGATTAAAAAATACGGTTAAAATATAAAGATTTGATATAAATATTTTATTAAAAAAGAAAAAAATTAAAAATTGATAATTTTTAATTAATTTTTATCAATCAAACAGGCTATAAATAATAAAATAAGTACAAATAAATAAATATGAATTTTGTTAGTAAGTAAAATAAGAATAATTAATTTTAAATAATTTCACTTCTATACTATTTGTGTTATCTCTCTATATTAGTGAAAAAAATCTAGGGCGAGTGTGTAGTTAAGGAAAAAAATAATAATAGCACAAAAATTTTAATGAAAAATAATAATATTAAAAATTGACAATTTTGATAAATTAAACATTTGAAATCTATTTGAATTTTATAAATAACAATTTACTATATTTTATATTATTTATTTTTTCATCATATATTTTACGCTCTCTTAATTTTCAACCGTGATCAAATATTTTTAAAAAATATACTAATTAAGTAGCAACACGGAATGAACTTCATTAACAACATAACAACACCATTAGAAAACTAATTTTTTTAAATACATACAAATTAGACTAATTAATTTATTATATAATAAATAATAATTAATTTTAAATAATTTAAATTTGTATATTTTTAACTGCTAAATTTATTTATTGGTCAGAATTATTTTTTCCTCTCCACCTTAATTATTTTTCGGTCACTTTACATAAAAATATACTCTTATTTTTCTCTCCATTTTAGATTTTTTTATATATGTTTTTAAAATATTTTTTATATGAATAAATATTAAACAAAGTTAACTAAGTTTTAAAAAATAATATTTAAAATTTAATTTGATTGTACTTAAAAAATAATATTTATTTGATTTATTTTGTTGATTTGATTATTGTGTATGTGACGTGAGGAGAGACAAATACTGGGTAGAATGGCATTCTTTCTTTTCCTGAGACAAGAGGGAGGTGCCATATAAAAAATATTGATGCATTAAAAATTCATTTTAATTACAAATTTATATTTGAGTTATGTACAAGTCAAATTATGCTTTTGTGTCATTGACATGGGTAATATCTAGTATATATATATATATAATATTTACAAAATATAACTGGTATTTGAGTTGTAGTTATACAATAGGGAGGGAGAGGAGAGGATTTAGGTAGTCTTCTCTACTACTTGACAAACATGACAACTCTGCCTTCACATGCACTAATCTTTATTGGTTAAAAGAAAGAGAAAAAGAAAAAAAAAAAAGAGTTTTTCATATATTTATATATTCATATAAGAGAAGTCTTCAAATAAGTCCAACTGCATAACCCAATAGAGGAATCAGAATCACATCTCTGATCATCATTGATTCGGCATTCCCCAAATCAATTTCCGCCCAATGAACAAATTTCTGGAATAAAATATGGAAAGAAGGGTTTGTTTCAACTTATGGGGAGACATTTTTATTGTATGAAACTGAGGACACATGAACCTTTTCGGGGTCTGAACACACATGTGACTTTATCCAATCCACCGGATGTGGGGCTCTTTAGTAGAAAAAGAAAAATTAATTGGGTGAGACTAGTCTCACTCTACTTTTAATTTTTATACTCCAAATAAATATTATTTATTGTGTAAAAAGACGGGTTAAAGAAATTAAAAAGTAAAGTGCGGATAATAATTTTTAAATTAATTTTGCATTTATGACTGACTTGTGTCATGATCTTTTTTCTCTAGAACATACTTTCTCTTTTTACTCTCTCTCTCTCCTCTCTCTCTTCTCTCCTTCCCACTCCAGCTGCATGTGGAGAAAAGAAAAAAGGAAAAAAAAAAATAAGGAAAAGAAAGAAGAAAGAAGAAAGGAAGAAAAAAAAAAAAAAGAAAAAAAAGATTGGTCCTTTGGCCTAGTTTTTCTAACCCGATATCACTTACCATTTCAGGCCAAACACGACCTAGGAAAAACTAAATAAACCCGAATAAATAAATTTAATCTCAATTTAAATATTTTATTGACCTAAAATAATACAAAATGACTGAAAAAAATACTAGGTGTTATAGTAACAATTAAAAAATTTACCATCATCTCTAATTCTACATAGCCTAGCTAGATTCTCTCCATCTTTAATTTCTCTCATTTTAATTTATTCATCCCTATCTTTTTTTAAACACTCGTATTTCTTTTCAAAAGCTATTATTCTCTCTTTATCTTTCTCTCTTCAAAAAATATCTCTTTTGTGGGATAATAAATCTCTCACTTTAAACACAAAAATTATTAGTGTACCATTGAACTATAAAAATATCATTACTTGTTTATAATATTTTATCTAATATATCTAAAATATTTCTTATTGCTATGATTTTTTTAATAAATTAATAAATTTTCAATGCAACTATATAAAATAAAAAATTATACTATTAAAAATTTAAACTTGTGTTTAATTTTGATTATGATAATTTAAAATAAAAATTATTAAAAAAATCTTTTTATTACAAAATTGTTATTACTACTTATTGTCGGCATGGAATTTTTTATAATATTATTAAAGGATATTATCTTTTTTTATTATCTATACATATTTTATAATTTAATAAAATATGAAGAATAATAATTAAGGTGAGCCTATTTGCCCTCCACAAATAACCTTTTACACTCCATTTTACTTTTTCATTAAATAAAATTACAAAATATCATTTTTGACTAACTATTCTTATATCTAATTCGGAATGATATAATTGCCCTTCATAAAGAAAATATTTTCAAATTTGAACAAACAACCTTAAGCCTACAAGAGAATAAAAAAATTATCTTTAAAGATTAAAATATTTTTTATTTATATTTATATTTTAACAATCACATAAAAATAAATTTTATTTTATTTTATTTCATAATTTAGTCAAATAAAAAATTAATTTCTTTTACTCCTTTTGTTTATAAACTTTTATCATTTTAACTTTCGTCATCATCCTTAAGTCATTTGACATGATTCTATATAATCCTTACAATTCTCGTAATCTAGTACTTTTTTTAAAAAAATAATGTAATGAAAGAAAATATAAGTTTGGTAAATGTTAAAATAAATAATTTATGAAAAATTATAAAAATAAATAAATAAATATAAAGATGACAAAGAAATTGACAAAAGTTTGTAAATAAATTGAAATGAAATAAGTTATTTTCTTAATTAAATTATAAAATAAATTAGTATTTACTCTTATATAATTGATAAAAACATAAATAAAAATAAATTTTATTTTAGTCTTTTGAAAATTTTTTCTTACATAAAACCTTCAAACATGAAAATAAGACCACTTATAAATTTAAATTTATAATTGTTATTTACACCTACTAATTTTTCTCACAAATTCTTAGTTCAAAATAGAATTTTGGTTTGCTTTCATCATTCATATATATATATATATATATATATAACTAGAAAAATCAATGAGTTGAAAAAATTAACTTTTAAGTATATAAACAAATTTATCAAACATACTATAATTATATTTCTTTCGAAACTTAATTTTAATTTTTTATAATAACAAATACTTTTAATAATAAAAAATATTTTTTAAAAAATTATAAAATTAAAAATTTTTACCATGGTAAGGTAATTCAAATATAAGAGATTTTTATTCTCAAAAAAATTAGATTATAATTGTTTGCCGACTTGTTAAAATGTCAAAGAAAAAATTAATAATTTGCATTTTGTATGTATTTAAAAAATAATATTTTTTATTATAGATAGAATAAAAGTATTTATAGCATATAATTATATTTTGAATTGAGTTTTTGTACAAAGTTTTTATAACATTATAATTATGTAAAACATATGTGAAAAGATAGGTGGGCAATTGTGTAACTTTAATTAATAAAAAAAATAAAGTAGAGTACAAATAGAGTTACCCTAATAATTATAGATGAATGCTATTGTTTAAAATTTATTTGTAAAAAATTATTATAATGTCAATATATCAAAAATTAAACTCATTTTTTAATTTAGTTTCCACTTTGGTGTGTGTATATCCCTTGGATGAACCTTGAATATACATGTAGGAGGGTAATCCTAAACTAATAATCCTTATCACCTCCAATCTACTTTACCAAAATCAGAAATTAAGTAATATTAAAGAAGTTTGAAGGAGTGACTTGTCACACATTTATAAGAGTGAAAATACACATGTAAATTTGACAATCTGTTTATCTATATAGGCTCCGTTTGGAACTCTCCAAAATAAAATAAAATCTTATAAATCTTTACAAATACGAATTACGAGATAATAAAATTTAAATTTTTCACTCACTGCACGAGTTACAAGACATTTACTTTTACAATTTTATACTATTCTATACAATTTTATACCATTCCAAACACACCCATATTTTAAGTTTAGGTTTATTTTATATTATTTAGAATGGGCTTAGGAAATTTTTTAGACTCAATGTCATGGAAATATTAAAATCTAAGGTGGCATTTAGTTTATTTTTTATTTTTATTTTCTGTTTTTGTTTTATGTGTTAAAAAAGCTCAAAACGAAGAAATAAAAAATACTTTATTTTTCTTATTTTGAGATTTTTCTTATTTTTTGTCGAAAACTCTCAAAATAACTTTTTACCATTTTTTATTTCATGTGTAAATTTATTTTTTGTTTTCGAAAATAAATTTTGGAAACACAAGTAACCAAATGAGTTTCGAGTTTTTTTCCTTATTTTCAAAAATACAAAATGAAAAAATGAGCTCAAAACAGAAAATAAAAAATAAAAATAAAAAATAGAAAATAAAAAAATAAACCAAATGACACCTACGTTGTTTATATATTATAAAATCTTAAAAATATGGAGTAAAATTAATTATACGGTACACAAAAGTTGAATAATAAATATTTTATTATTTGTTACATTATTAATTGGATATTGCAATTTTATTTAGTTAATTTTGATTATGTAAATTGAGAAAAATTATGATATAAATAGTAAAAAAATAGTTTATAAATTATGTAGGCTTAATTGAATAAACTTTGGATTTAAGAATTAGTACAAGAGTTAAATAATTTTTTTTAAAGAGAAGAAAAAGATAAAGATAAATAGATAAGAATGTGAGAAATTAAAAATGAAAAAAGAATTTGGATTGGGTACAATAAAAGTTAAGAAAGAATTAATAGTTATAAAGAACATTAAATGATATTCAACATTAAATATTTTTACTTTGACATTATTACTACCCATATAACCATCATAGTTCATCAAGCAGTGACTTGGCTAAGGGACGACCTTGCCCCTTTTTCCTTAGGGTACCCTACAATATTAGCAGCGCCTGAACAGCTGCCCCACCTTTGTTTTTTTTGCAGAGGGAATATGAACCCCAGTCAAAGCATTTGGATAATGAAGAATGCCATCAGTTCCAAATGGTTAAATTTTAAATGTACTTTTCAGTAGTTATTATAGTAGTTATTAGTTCGAATTTTTTTAAAATTATTAAAGAATTATTTGATCATTAATTTTAAAATTTTTAAAAATTAATTAAAATACGTATAAATTAACTTGTACACTCTGAGTTTTTAAAAAAAAAATTAAGAAATTTGTCAGAGGTAGAGGAGGGTCTCAGTGTGAGAGGACACGGGAGCCCAAGGATGGAATCAATGCTTTGTTAGCCGGCCCCATTCATTTAACCAGAACATGGAGACTGATAGGGTGTGGTTAGGTCAAGTCTCATTGGTTTGAACATTGAGAACTAATTTGATATTAAAAAAAAAAAATAGAGAGTAAATATTGTTAATGCCAAAAACATATTTAATATACTTTTTATAAGTATACAATTTTACTTTTACTTCTTATTGGAATCTAATGTAATATTTACTATCTATTAAATAAATAAAATTTTAAATTAGTATTTATTTCTCTCTCTCCACTTTCTAATAAAATCAGATTTTACTTTTTTTATTTTTATTTTTTAAACAATATTATGATAATAAAAAATACTCGTAAAGGCATGAGTAATTTGAATAATTAGTTTTAAAATTTGAATTTCATAGATTCAATTTTTAGTTGTAAAATTTACTTTAATAATAGATTTTACTTATTGATTTAGTAATAATGGAGTTTGGATAATTAATTTTAAATTTTGAATTTTTATATTTATCTTTTAGTCTTGAAATTTTGATATAATAAATTCTACTAATTGATTTACTAATTAACAGAAACATGAGTAATTTGTACACCTTAGTTTTAAAATTTAATTTTATAAATTTATCTTTTAGTCAAGAAAATTGATTTGATAAAAAAATATTGTTAATTAGCAAAAACATCAGTTGGATAATTAATTATTAAAATTGAATTTTTATATATTTCTCTTTAGTTATGAAAATTGATTTAATTATAAATTTTACAAATTGGTTTAAAAATTAACGGCAACATGTGTAGTTTAGACAATTAGTTCTAAAATTTGAATTTATATATTTATCTTTTAGTTATGAAAATTGATTGAATAAAATGTTTTACTAATTATCAGAAACATTAGTTTGGATAATTATTTAAAAAAAATGAATTTTATATATTTATTTTTTAGTTATGAAAATTGATTCAATAATAAGTTTACTAATTGATACACTAATTAATTAGTTCAAATTTTGAATTTTGTTTACTTTTTCTCTAGTAAAGAAAAATTAATTTCTTTATTAATTTTACTAATTAATTAATTTAATGCTTAGTTAAATTAATTAGTAAAACTTGCAATATTTATAGTATTTCACATATAAGTATGTATATTTATTTATATCATAAGTAGATGAAAAAAAATTAAAATTAGATCAAACAACTTAAGATAATTGAAGTTGAAATTATTAATTAAAAAAATTTAAAAGGTCAGATTTTGTTATAAAAAAAAAAGAAAATAATATAAAAATTAATAGATGAGAATGTCTAAGACAAAGAACATAGATGAGAATATCTAAATGGACAATTAATATGAGCTTTTAGTTTTCAATATAACTTAGGGCAAGTCTATTTGCACTTCATAAATAGTCTTTTACACTTCACTTACCTTTTATTATTCATATTTCTTTTCGCATATGTTTTACATACTTATAATGTGATTAACACATAATATTATACTTTTATACACCATTTTAACGTGTTAATTGCCTAACTATATTTAGTTAAAAATTAATTTAATTGCATATTTCTCGTATACTTGTATTTCATATTGTTTATTATTTTAGAAATTATTCTAGGCATTTAGAGGCTTAAACAACATATAAATGCAAGTGGAAGAATTACATATGAATGTAAGGCCAAAAATGGTAAAAGAAACAGGGCTTTAAAAGAGGAGGAATGAAGCAAAGAAAGACCTAGTTCGAACCCCTGTCTGGATCGGCCTCTATTTGCATAGTCCGTGGGCAACCACAAAAAGGGAACAAGGAAGAAAGTTGAAAAAATCTAAGTGTCAGAATCCTGTCCAAGCCCCTCTTCAAACAAACCTTGGTCCGGACAACAAAGCACTTCCTAGTCAGAGAAGGAATTGTCAAGTCAGAACACTGTTCGATTTTTTGGGCTATAACAAGAGATACAGACCTTGGTTTCAAGTGTTCTTTAACTTGTTCGAAAGCTAAGACATAAGACTACACTTTCGTATGAGTCTAAGACCCAGTTTTGCCGTTTTGAAGTCCAAAATTAAGTCAGAGCTTAGAGATCCAAATCTGCCTAGAAGGTTTCTTGTAGCCCAGACACTGTCTCAATTTTTAACCTATATTTGTAGTTCTAGAAGCCGGAATAAGACAAGTTCAGATATGTTGGAAAGCTGAGAAGAGAGATCTAAAACTTTTCTGAGAGGCTAACTCCAAACTATGTCGTTCTTAGTACTCCAAATCCAGCTAGAAGTCAAGTCAGGAAATTAGCCAGAAATTTGACTCTAAGTGTTAGAGGGTCCATTCGGAACCTGTTCGAAACAAAAGTCTAACCAAAATTTTTCTTAGTGTCAGCAGGTCTGTTTGGACTCTCGTCCGGATAACAGACTACATTCTGAAAATTTAATGGCATATCTTGTAATTTTTAAGAGAATGAATATAAATAGGAGTTGAAGTTTCAAGAGATATATGGAACATTACCTATATATACTTAGAGTAGATTAGAGAGGATTGGAGGGTTTCTTCACATCCTCATATAGGATTTTTATGTTTCTTTTGTAATCTTCTACTTCTCTTTGTAATCCTCATGTTCAGAGTTAAATCAAGATAAAAGACTTTTGAATCCTTGAAGATCTTCATGTAACTGGATCAATTGAGGTATAAATTACTTATATTTCCAATTCTATATACTTAAATGTTAATTGGTTGATTTTTTCTTTCGATGCTTTGTTGTAAGCAATTTATACCTTACCTTTTCATACCATGTATGATTTAGCACTAGTGCGGAATAGGTATGCACACTAAATGTTTGATAGGAATATCTCTATGGTTGATTTATATATAGATCTTTCATGTTCACATGCTCTAGACTTGTTTTGCCACACCAAGTGTTCATATGCACTAGTGCTTGTGTAGAGTATGCTTGCATGTTAGGCCGTTATTAGAATATTATATTATAGATTAATTATGCATGTCATATTTATTTAATGCTATGTTTCCTTGCATATTCTAGCAATTAGATTAAATTTCCTAAATCAACCAATTTGTGATGGTTTGCTAGATGTATATAGATAGAACATGTTTGCCTTCAAAATTGATTCATTGCATGTGATTAGATGGGTCATCTTTGGTCCTAGCCATATTAATTTCATAGTTTTTAGTTCCTTTAAAGTTAGATTTATTGTCTATTCTTAGGTGTTTTGACCAAAACGCCAAGGTAGGTTTATTTTCAAAATTCAACTTCTATTTTTTTTTTTTTTTTTTATTGTGTGCTACCTACTTATCAAGAGAAGAAAAATCGTGGGTTCACTGTACCTCTCTCTGTAGGTACAACTAGTATTTCAATCGTTTTATACATTTACAATAAGTTTAAATACTCATCAATTTTACCTTACACTTCGGGTGTATCCGTTTCTCTTCATCGAGAGACAAGCGTAATGTCATAAATATCTTTATACAAAAACTCATTCCATCACACAAGTATAATGTTATAAATACTTTTATTTTATAATAAAAATTATTTTTGAAAGTATATATATACATAAAGTAATTAACCAATTTTTTTTTAGATATTTTAATAAGTGGGCAGGCAATTAGAATCTAACTTTTTGAAAAAAAGACCACTTCTGCAAATGATTTACCTTATTATGATAAAAATTTCTAATTCTACATTTTTTAAAATATTTGTTATTTTTAAAAATTCAAATTAATTTTTTAAAAGAAAGATACTTATAGTTTATTTGATAAATCTGTTTGTATGCTTAAAAGTTAATTTTTTCAATTTATTAATTTTCCTAGTTAGATCTTTTTTGGGTAGTTTTATTTTTCTATGAATGAATGGTAAGAAAAAAAATCAATAATTCTATTTTGAATTAAAATTGGTCAAAAAAGTTGGTAGGGGTAAAACATAATTAAAAATTTAAATTTATAAGTTATCTTATTTTAATGTTTGTAGGTTTTATGTAAGAAAAAAATATTTTGAAAGGCTAAAATAAATTTTATTTTCATTTATATTTTTATCAATCATATAAACTAAATTATAATTTATTTTATAGCTTAATCTAATAAGAAAATAACTTATTTCGTTTTAATTTATGTACAAATTTTTGCCCTTTTTTATCATCTTCATATTTATTTATTTTTTTACAAATCTTTCATGATTTATTTATTTTAACATTTACCACTTTTATATTTTTTCTCATATTTATTTTTTCACATTATTTTTAAAATATATTACTAGATTATGAGAATTGAAAGTATTGTATATAACCTTACTAGATAACTTGAGGATAGTGATAATAGTTAAAATAATAAAAGTTTGTAAACAAAAAGAATGAAAAAATTAGTCTTTTTATTTGATTAAATTATAAAATAAAATTAAATAAAATTTATTTTTATATGATTGTTAAAATATAAATATATATAATTTATTTAGTCTTTAAAAGTACTTTTTATTTTTTTGTAGGTCTAACGGTGTTTGTTTAAATTTGTAAATATTTTTTTTATAAAAGTAATTATATTATTTCAAATTATAGACAAGAAGAGCTAATTGAAAGAAGAGAGATTTGTAATTTCATTTAAAGAAAAAAGTAAAGTGAAATACAAGATTTTATTTATGAAATACCAATAGGCTCATCTTATAACTTAATAAGAATAAAATTATTAACATATGGAAAGTGCATTAAATATACTCTGGTTAACAATATTTACTCTATCATAATCACTAACAAAAAAAGAATGCAGTGATTATTATTATTATATTATTTTATTTTACTACAATAATATTTTAAATAAGTACAAATGATTTTTTTGTACCAATTATACATAAAGTTTAAAGTTTAATTCTTACAAAATGTATATTTCTTAGAATTCATTCAAAGAGGTAAAAGTCAATACTACAGTCTATAAGTTTGAGTCTTCTTAAAGTCATTGGAGATTTACCCGATTATTAACTTCAAGATTCTAAAATTAGTCAAGATGCATACAAGTTGATCTAAATACCTTGAATTAAAAAAAAAAAGTGATAGTACAATCTAATATTGGTGCAATAGTTGATTTGGCTTGTTAATGAATTATTTAATTCAAATTCGATCTGAATTTAACTCCACAAATGAGATTAAATTTGACACATTAAATTTTTGACTCGACGAATTTAGATTCGTTGAATTTAATAACTAATCAATTTAGATCCGGATCAATCTGTGAGACTCGAGTAATAGTTGTCCCACGTTATAAGAAAGAATTATAACCCAAAAAAAAAAAGGAAAAATAAAAGGCTTGGCACACTATTTTAACTTGGTAGAAAATTTTGTATACATACATACATATACATATACATATATATATATATATATATATATATTGTACAATCATCGAAGCACATGGATATGAGTAGTATTTATTTATATATTCGTCCGTTAAATGGGTGACAGTAATTTATTAATATACAGGAAAGGTAAGGGGGCCTGCACATCTGCAATGCATGTGGGTGAATTGAAAACAGGGAAAGATAAGTGCTAAAAGGGCAGAAAGAAGCCTACTTGCCCTTTTTCTTTATTATCTTTTTCTTTATTATTACTGGACCAAGGACCAAGACATATGAAAGAGATGCTACTGACATTCCAAACATAATGATAAAAATAAAAAAATAAATAAAAAATAAAAAGATGCTACTATATTGTAATTTAGAACATGCGAAATATAGGTGGAATTTGGGAGACTTTTTAGAGACTACAATAGACCCACATGGGCCAACCACATCTGTTGTATTTTCTTGTTTTAAATTATATTAATTTTGTCTTTAAATTTAGGGAGTGTTTGGCCTATCAAAATAAAAAAATTAATTTTTAGTAATTATTTTTAATTAAATTTCATCGAGTGTCATTTTTACCTAATTTTTTTTAACCAACCAAAACACCACCTTAATGATTTGTTGAGTAAAAAGAAAATAATAAAAAATATAAAATTATTTATATACTATTTTATAATTAATTAAATAAAAATTAATTTTTAATATTCTAACTTGATAAAAAAAGAAGTTTTGATTGGTACATAGAGAAATAATCTTTTAATTAATGTATAGTCTTCCCTATTCGCATTTTATTGTTTATTAATTAGTAATTTAATATCATACGAAAAGTCCTTAATGCCCAATACTTTGATCAATATTTACCCCAAAAAAAAAAAAAGAAGAAGAAGGGGGTATTTTACTCTTACTTGGGAGTTTTTTTTTTTTTTAGGTAATTGGAGAAATCACCAGTGATTTTACTCACTGATTTATAAATTTTCAGGAGAACTAACGTAACAATTCACCATCACGTCTCTTACTTAAATCCCGATCGCTCCAAATAAGAATCGAACATGCGACTTAAATATATCACTCAATTTCTAAATTTGACTTCCACTCTACTGAACTAACCAAGGTGGATAACTTAGGAGTTTAATTCCTCGATAAAAAAAAGGGGAAACAAAACTAAAAAAAAATTGACAAAGCGAAATAGCGAGGGCGGAGAAACCCAAAAAGATGTAGGATATAAGGGCATTAATTTCATGACCCAAATAATTATAACATAGCAGCGCGATGAACTGCGTAAGATGCAAGTTCTTGAACCAAACAAATCGTACATATGAAAAAAAAAAATTAGAGATGTGACAATTTTCCATGTACATAACGTGGGATCCAGGAAAAATGCTACGACGGGTCCTTTATTATCCTTTGTAAAAAAATAATTGTGGGATCTTTTTAAGTGAAATTTGACAATTACTGTTCAGGGTGTAAAAAAATCAAGCAGATGGAAAATAAAAAAATATAATATATAATTTATATAATATATATTATATATAATATTATATATAAAACAATTTTCTTTTCTATTTGAAAACTAAAATACAAGATACTTACTGTTTATTATATGTTATATAGTATAATATTATTATATAAATTATATATAAGCAGGTTTTTTAAACTGATATAAAACAGTTACTGCTGCAACAGATTGATAATAATATAATATATATTATTGTATATATAATATATAATATTATGTATATTATAATATTTATAGTATTATATTAATATATATATTATTTATTTGAATGTTTAGGATTTAAAAATAAATAAATGGGGCCAACCGAAATCAATTTGGCCCAACCAAATTTAGCCTACTAAACAACTGAACCGACCCAATCTGATATTTTCGATTTGATTTAGTTCGGTTCGGTTTCACGTTGAAATCGATTCAGTTTCGGGTCTAAGTAAAGAACCGAAAAATCGGTTCGATTTGGATTTAGTATAGACTCAAATTGAACCAACCCATGCACACTCCTAATTACTGTTACCAATTCAAATATAAAAATATAACAACTAAAGATAAACAAAATAGGAACTAAAAATAAATAAACATATATAAATTTCTAATTATTTTTATTTTTTAAAATTTAAATTTATATTGATTCAAAATTTTTAACTTCTAGAAAGTTTTGTCAAATTTCCAACTAACCATTAAGGTCAAAAAAGTACAAAAAAATACAAAAAATTAATATAAAAGTGATATGTGGTGAAATTTGATTGGAAGAAATTTGTTATTTTTGTAACTTTTAATAGAGTTTGATAAACCAAACACCCTCTAAAGTACCACAGGGTTACTCATAGGTGTAAATTTTTTATTTTTTAATTTTTTTTTATGGTGCCAAACTACCCTTATCTAGTATTAAAAGTCAAAGAAAAATGTAGAGATGTAAAGTGAAATTAAAGCCTTGCAACATATTTTATACGTTTATTATAATGAAAAAAAAAGAAAAAATAAATACAGATTCTTAAAAAAATATTAATTTCTATCTATTCTATTATTGATAAATCTTTATTTAGTGCAAATATAGTATTAAAGAATTAAAAAATAAATAAGTACCTTAAGAATCGGTCAAAAAAAAAAAATAACAACAATAAACTTTCGAGGTGTAAATCAAAATTTGGAACTCTTATATGCATCTTTTAGGCACTTGGTAGTTGGTGGTTGGACTTTTTCGTCCCCGCGAGCGTAGCACGATTGGTACTAAGACAGTAGACTGTAGTTGTGAATGCAGGATCGAGTTTTAGCGGTCGCAGTATAGGAGTTTTACCCCCTGTGGGGATGGCTCCTTGTGAGCGAAGTACTGATTCTCCTATCTAAGAGACCGCTATATACCGTAATTTACCTCTTCTACTATTCTTTGAGATCGGGGGTGGGAGTCCCAAGCGCTAGGGTTATTGCCTTTGCAGCCGTGGTTGGACTTTCTCTATTGATCACCTCTTTTCTGCTTTGTTTTCTTTTCATTCTCGTTCGATTCTCTCCGGCTTGTTAGTTCAGGGTCATAGCCTCGTCCTGTGATGCTAGTCTGACCGACCTGTACATCTAGAGAAACGTTGACGATTTCTTCGTCCAACGTGTAACTATTAAATCTCGCCACGTGCCTCGCAGTCCGGTCCATTGGCATCGTAATGGGTTGAACCGCCCGCCTTTTCGGCCCAGCCGGGGACACGACCCGGTTCGTGTTGCAGTGTTGTCGGCTTGCCGTGTGGTCTCTACCCTCACGCGCTTCAAAGATCTGAAAAATATAAAAAAATAAATTATGCGATAAGTTGAGAATATAAAAATATTTTTAATCGTTAAATAAAAAAAATAATTTTTAATCGTTAAATTTTAAATTATGAAAGAGATATTTTAAAAGATATTCCATTTATTATATAATATTTATATATTTTATATAATAAAAGTATAAACATCTGTGTTTGCTTATATACATTATTAAATATATTTATAATACATTCATAATATTACAGTTTAATTTAGATTGACTTAATAATTCAAGTGCCATTCGTGACCTGGTCATATTTCTCATTCGTGTTACAATTTGAGTGTCAAAGCGTTAAGGGTTGAGTAAATGCAACTGGGGTCTACAATCATATCACTAAATTGTAAAATTAAACTAAATTACTTCATTTGATTCGATTTAGTTTTATTTTTTTTTTTTAAATCGACGGGTTCGATTACAATTTTAAAAAAATGAAAAAATCGAGTTATTTAACTCAACTTATAATTTGAGGGATTAATTAATTAACCGAAACAAACTAGTGGTAGTATCATAAGATATAATATATAATTATAAATATATTTTTTAAAAAATAATTTCATTACTCACCATCTAAACTAAATTGTGGACAGCCTAATTAATTATGGTTCTTACAATAAATTTCATTGACATAATTATTTTTTGTTTTATTTTTAAGTACAAAATTAATGTTAATAATTTGGTTTAACTTCCAATTATGAGATGCTTCAACGCATATGTATTTAATATCGAACTATTTAAGTAAAATTTTTAGTAATTGTTTATTAGAAAACAATTAATTCGAAATCAGTGGATTTGATTTCCGATCTAGTTACATTTTTTTTAAAGTATACTAAATTGATAATTAGGCACTTAGTTAAAATTTTCGCACCAAAAATCTAATCACGCGGCATTCCTATTTTTAGGTAACTATTGGGTAAAATGGTAAAAGTGAAGCCTAAGGTAGTAGTTCATACGGATTCACCTCCCTTACTTTTTTTTGTTTCTGTTTTTTTTTTTAATTTATTGTAAATTTGAGCCGTCAATTTTTATTTAAGAACTGGCAAAATAATTTGTTATGTGTCTCATTGCATTAACTTTTTCTCTTCAATTTTTGTATCGTAATTATCTTTATATTTATTACCAAAAGGGTAAATAACATTCACCTTTCTTAAATATTAGGCTAATTATAGGGACCTCCCTTAATCATTTGAATCTTACACTTATCTCTCCATTCTCAAATATTTGTCAAACTTAAACCCACTCGTTAATTTTTTTCCCCTAATGCTATTAGAATGCTACAATAAAATGATACAAATGCCCTTAGTACATTCAAATGGTTGAGGGAAATTTCTATAATTAGCTTAATTATTTTTTACCAAAATGATTTAGTGAATTATATTCATATTAATTTAATTATATTATATTTATAAATAATTTGATAAATATATTTTAAAATATTAATTCAAGCTCTATTATTTTAAAATATTTAAATTATCAAAATAGTTTATAATTTTAAAATTATCTGACTAAAACTAACGTGGCAGTTTTAAATTCTTTAACTTATTGATTCAAAACCAATTCAAACAAATCGGAAAATTAAAAACTAAATACATAAAAACGTATTTATTAAGTATGTTTTTATTTTT
Organism: Vitellaria paradoxa; assembly: GCA_019916065.1. Classification (NCBI taxonomy): domain Eukaryota; kingdom Viridiplantae; phylum Streptophyta; class Magnoliopsida; order Ericales; family Sapotaceae; genus Vitellaria; species Vitellaria paradoxa. Next base: position 13,129,325 of record CM034243.1, on the reverse strand, counting down.
CAAAAAATGACAACTTATGCACAAAAAGTAAATTAAAAATTAAAAATATTTTTACTATCTTTTTTTTGTCATAAATATTTTTTTAATTTTAGCACCTTATCCATTTTTACTGTATCATATTAAAATAATTTATTTTATTTAGCTATTTTATTAAAATAAAATTATTTTTAATAAATATATAACTAAATTATAAATTAATTGAATTAACTAAATTATATTCTATTAAAAAATAATTAATTTTAATTAATTAAATTAATTCATAATTAATAAAACATATTAATTCATAATTAATAATTTAATTAAGTTAATTAATGTTAAAATTAATTTAAAAAATTAACTAAATTAATATAAAATATATTTTATCAGATTATTTTTAATAATAATATAATTAAATTAATATGAAATATATTTTACTAAATTATTTACGTAAAATAATATAATTAGACTAATTAAATAATCTCTCATGAACATTAGGTTAATTACATGAATTTTTCTCAATCATTGAACTTACAAAGGGTATTTATGTCATTTTACTATAACACTCTAACGACTTTAAAAAAAAAATTAACTGATAGGCTTAAGTGTGATAAATATTTTCGTAATTAAACTAATGTTCAAAGGATGTAAGTATAATTTACATTCACCAAAACAACGTCATCCCGATTCACGACGCGCAGACCATTTACTCACGGAGTTTAATCTGTAAGTGCAGGTAGCCCCGGAACCCAGGTGCCCCTGCCTTTCTGCATAAAAGTCGTAAAATTAAAATCCCGATTCGAGCCTCAGGTACGAGGTGCCTATTGTCATTTCGCTAAAAATTGTAACTTGTTTGGCATTACGATAAAAGTCGAGGGTAGAACTAATACGTTATTTTTTTGGTTCAGCCTACCCTTTTTTGTTCAGCCTACCCCTCTTCTGTCAGCTTAAAAGGGCAGAAAGCGGGAGTTGCAGAGATAAAGCAGAAGTTATGTGTGTGTGTGAGAGAGAGAGAGAGGAGAGCGAGCGCGAGCGAGTTGAGCCAATGTGACGTTAACTTGTAGAGAGAGTGAGGGTGTGCAACTGTGCATTAATTAGAGAGAGGGTACCAGGAAGTGAAGTTGCCGGAAAATGACGACGGGGATATTACATGACCAGAATCTCGAGAAGCAGATAGAGAAGCAGATGGGTTGTATGGCTGGTTTTTTTCAGCTCTTCGATCGCCAACAGATTCTGACCGGTAAAAGGCTATACGCCACCAAGCGCCCCTCCGTCTTCGGTGAGATTGTCATTTCTCTTTCATGTTCTTTTGTCTTTATTTATTTGTTTCTGTTATCTGATTCAATTTATTGGATTTCAGGCGGTGGATTCCACTACCGAATCGGAGAAATCTGTTGGATCGCCAGCGTTTTCTTCTCGAGAATTGGAGAAACCGCGGCAAACAAGAGGATGACCTTGCCTAGTCCGGAACGTTTGAAGGCTTCTCCGCTGACGGAGCTCCGATATCCGGTTCCGGGCGTTGTACCTCCGGCAGATAAGCAGGCGAAACTTCAGCGTCCTCTTCCGATTTTCGAATTGAAGGAGGGGGCAAGGTCTTCATGGAAGTTCTGCAAAGAAGCTCCGAGACTCTCTCTTGACAGCAGAGCGACTACTGACGCGAAGGGCGGTCTTTATCCAAAGGAGATCCGAACAAACGCCGCCATTCTCTCGGCGAATCGATTAGAGAACTCACGAGAGGGAGCAGCTGGTGATGATGACGACAAGCGTCGATCTCCGAGTGTCATTGCGAGGCTCATGGGACTGGAACAATTGCCGCAGTCAAGTCCAGTGCCTATGAAGAAGGTCGAGCTAAGGAGATCTGCGTCTGAATCCAGAGTTTCCAGGGATCTGTTTCAGTATCGTTTCATTGACGGTAACAATTTCCAGCAATCACATTCAGTTGGGAGTAACATTTCGAGAAATGTAATTCCAGACAATGCATCGACGGGAAACACCACCTTATGGAACGTTAGAACTGCAGATCGAATGGAATACTCTGCAAGGAATGCGAAGCATGAACCGCCAAAGCCTTCGTACAGAGGCGGAGGTGCATCGCCATGGAAGTTGTCTCAACAGCGTAAGAACTTCTACGATTCCGGTGACTTTTTCCCGGAGCCAAAGCAGGCGGTGTCAATCTATGGAGAGATTGAGAAGAGACTGAAGATGAGAGGTATCGATGAGCCATCAAAGGATCTGGAGACTCTGAAGCAAATTCTCGACGCTATCCAACTCAAAGGGCTTCTACATTCCAACAAGCCTTTGGATCAAATAAGTCATAGAAACTTTGTGTTCGACCGGAGATTTTCATCAGATGAATCTCCAATCGTCGTTATGAAACCCTCTAGGTCACCATTTTTGCCCGCCAGCCGCAGATTCCGTAACGAGTCGCCTCCGTCAGGTTTCAGAAGCAGAGCGGGCGTTCATAGGACCGTCGGTAACGGCAACGAGTTCTCGCCAGCGGTGAGTCCACGACGTGAACGGCCGGAAGTTGACCGGAATGTACGGAACCAAACGAGGGGTAGAAATTTGAGCTCGCCGAGTGGAAGGGAGAGTAGTGCGAGGAGTCCAAATACACCAGCGAGAACGCCGAGGGGACGACCGATGACCGTTGAGACGCAGCAAGGAAGAACTTCTCCGGTTCATTCCCCAAAACTTAGCCCGAAGAGGATTGGATCAGATCAAACGATCACAACTCGATCGCAGAGAAATCGACAACCAGCGGCTGAGATTCGCCCAAAAGAAAAAATGCCCATTGTTACAGAGGATGAATTCTCTTCTATTTCCGAAAGCAGCGCTAGTACATCTTCCCAAACTGATACCGAGGTACGTTAAAACCAGTTCATTAACTTCAAGAATATCATTTATATTTTAAATAATTTTTTCTTTTATTGATTTATTAACTGTTAGTTTCAGAGATGGAAGATGGAGGAACACAAGGGAGGGAGGAGTCTGCTGGAAAGGTGCGACAAGCTGCTTCACAGCATTGCCGAGATAACGGCAACTGAGTCACAACCGAGTCCGGTCTCAGTTCTCGACTCGTTCTACGACTCATCCTCTCCTTCGCCTGTCCTGAAACGAAGCGTCATCGATTTCAAAGGTACCAGTCAATTTTCTGCTAGATTTTCCGCGGTTTGACCCGGGCCAACTCAATTTCTTTGGCTCCATTATGGACCACGCCAATCCAACACCATGCATATGATGTATATTAGGCTATTATCTATTTTGTCCAGATTTATTTTGCTGACGTGGTTTGATCCATTTGATTAATCTATTCATAATTTTTTTATTATTTTATATTTCTAATTTTTTTTTTCAAATGATGATAAATATTTGAAATTTTATATTTATTTTTGTTATTCTCCACTTTTTTTTCCTTTTCATTCTCTCTTTTTTATTTCTCCTATCAAATTCCAACTCTGAACAAAATGGATTGGAGGAAAGGCTACTTTAGCACGTGCCGAGGGAACAATCACGTGGGACCGACGTTTCCAATGATCCATTCTGGGGACTATACTCCCAGCTCATTGATTGAGCTGTAACCGTAACCGACAGAGAAGTTAATTTCGAAAATGACCGAAATCTTCTTCTCTGAATAATTTAGCTAAACATTAAAACTGTACTCACCAAACTTTATTATAGTAGCTTCTGACCCAAATCATTTATTTACTTTCAATGCATTAGATCAACTGGGAGAATTCGAAGAAGAGACATGGAGCCCAGCAATTTCGCCCATTCGATCAAAATTCGAAGATAAATTGAATCAGAAGACTCTGACTTCATCTACATTTCGGAGATTCTTCAATCTTTCAATTACCTGCCCGAGGACGTCCGATATCTTCCTATTACTGGAGAAGCAGCAGTGTATCAAAGGGAAGGACACCTCGGAAGTCTCGAGACTGCAGAGGAAGCTGATCTTCGACACATCGGTGAAATTCCTCGGACCGGAACAGGCGAACTCCCTGCGTGGAAGGTCTCGTCGTATGCAAATTCTGGCGCCGCGAGCTTGCGCTGCGTCAATTTGGTCGGAATTTCAGAGAATTCGAGAACGAGACACGGCGGAGGACTTGGTGGGCTAATTGGTGGCGTGTTGAGGAAGGACTGGACGAGAGATGCGATCACGGCTGGGAGATGCCCTGTGGAGACGTCGGAGGCAGTGCTGGACATCGAACGGCTGATATTCAAGGATCTGGTTGGGGAAACAATCCGGGAACTGGCTGCATCTGCCGGGAACCGCATGGTATCAGCGCCCCGTAGGAAATTGGTTTTTTAATCTGTTATTATTATTTTTTTTTGGCGCGCTCTTTAGCTATCCCACTTGTCTTTAAATTTCTGCTTTTAGTTGTTAAAAGATTTCAAATCCGGTACTTGGTGAGGGTTAAACCTGAAAACCAGGCAAATCTAACGGGGCACTTTTGCAAAAACCTGTAAAAGAAGTGGGATTTTCAAATTTCAATATTTAGTAAATTGTGGGCATGTCATTGTCACGTGTGAGCTTTCAGCCTTTCAAGTTCCAAGCGTAAAGGGTGTTAATTTGGGACGCGGGGGCGGGGGAGGTGACATCGCGCGCGATGTTAGCCCGCTACCCTCGCGAGCGTGGCACGATCGTGGCTGTTCAGTCTTTTGCACGTAATCTGGCCGCTCTTTTTTTTTTTTTTTTTTTCATCGTTCATCTCTTTTTTTTTTTTTCAGTTTTCAGCAAAAATAAATTAAAAAATGATAACAAAAATAACAACAAAAAAATGACAGTGTTGTCAAACGAATCTTAAAAAATCAACTTTTTTACTTTTTTTTAAACATAGAAAAAATTAAATTTTTAATAATTAATTAGTAATTAATTAAAAATAATATTTTTTCCTAAACACAACATCACCTACGATGTCAGCCATAATTTTTAATTGATAATACTGTTGTTTTTTCTGTCGGCTGACAGTTGCGGGTGATACGTGTTTAGGAAAAAATGTTATTTTTTAATTAATTACTAATAATTATTAAAAAATTAATTTTTCTATATTTAAAAAGAAAAAAAAAGTTAATTTTTAAGGTCTGGTTTGACAATACTGTTGTTTTTTCTGTTGTTATTTTATTGTGGTTTTTTATTTTTTATTTTTTGTTGTCATTTATTTTTTCTAAAATTAAAACAAAAATTGTGTAATTAATTAAAAATAATTTTTTTTCCTAAACACAAAATCGCCTGAGTTGTCAGTATTACTAATTATTAAAAAATTAATTTTTTCTATGTTTAAAAAGAAAAAAAGTAAAAAAAGTTAATTTTTTAAGGTTCGTTTGACAACACTGTCGTTTTTTTGTTGTTTTTTTTGTTGTCATTTTTTATTTTTTATTTTTTGTTTCTATTTATTTTTCTGAAATTAAAACAAAATTATGTAATTAATTAAAAAATAATATTTTTTCTATGTTTAAAAAATAATAATAATAAAAAATTAAAATTTTCAGATCTGTTTGATAACACTGTCATTTTTCTATTGTCATTTTTTGTTATCATTTTTAATTTATTTTTGCTGAAAACTGAAAAAAAAAAAGAGAGACGAACGGCTGAAAAAAAAAAAAGAACGGCCAGATTACGTGCGAAAGACCGAACGGCCACGATCGTGTCACGTTCGCCAGGATAGCGGGCTAACATCTCGCGCGATGTCAGCCCCCGCGTCCGTTAATTTGCCATAATTAAGCAATGTACTTCTCTAATTTCTAGACAAAGTGACCTAAAGTAAGGCCCATGTTTTGTTGGCAACTTTAAGTGCTGCACAATAATTCACAGTGATGCCTTAAAAGTGGAGCGAATTGGTGGGTGTTTACGGAAGGATATCACTGTTGGTTAGAAGTGTTTATGAGGGCCTATCCAATGGGAGCCCTTATCCTCTGTTCGACTTGCGAAAAAAGGGCCCATTGGAATTATTCCCCAACTATAATTAGGAGATTTCCAATTATGATGCTTAATTTCTGGGATTAGAACCGGGAAGGAGGTTTTAATTTTGCTTATGTCTCTTTATTCCAGAATTTCTGAGCACCAAACAGGGCCCAGAAAATCTGGCCTGAATGTCATGGGGTGTTTTCATGATGTTTGAGATTGACCATTAATTTCAAACAGTGATAATGTCGTATCAAAACTGAGTGCCATGTAGTCCCGTTTGATGTAAAAAAAAAAAAAAAAAAAAAGATAAATTGAGAAAATATGGTTTGAAATTATTTTGGTATTTTTTTCTGAAAAGTAGTAAATACGTGGGAACAAATTTAAAAAATCGTTCTCAGAGATTCAACAAAAATTCACAAAAAATAGTGACATGGTACTCATTTAAAAATTTTCGACATGAAGAAATATATATGATTGTATAAAAAATTTACATATTAGTTAACCTATTTTTAGATTTTTTGTTTTTTTTAGCGAAATATTGAAATTTTTTAAAATTAGTGATGGCGAGAAAATTAAAGATAGAGTGGTTTATTAGAGATTTATAGAGAATGGAGCCGTGATTAATAAATAAGAATAAGGGAAATTAATTCAAGAAAGAAAATTTAAGTGGAGGAGATAATTTTGTCATTAAAGACCCGATTGGATGGTGCTAAAATTTCAGCGGAATAAGTTTGGGGGTATAAGATAAGAGGGAATATTATTTTTAGATGGTTGGCCCACATTGATGTGATGTTTATGGATGGGATAACTTTTGACTTAGTTTGGATGTTTTATAACTAAGAGGAGGTGAATGATGGAAAAAACAGGCAAATGACTTTTTTACCCTTATGGTGTCCCAAACTTAGTTATCCATTAAATTAAATATTAAATTACAAAACCCACTCTTTAATTATTTTTGGACAATTTGAAGTTATATTATTTAATTCATTAAAATTTTAATTTTTATAAATTTATTTAAAGAACTTTTTTTAGATATGTACTTTTGTATAGTTGGTTATTATCAAAATTTTCTTTTAATTATATTATTTTGACTTATTGGCCTATATATTATTTTTTTACTAGCATTATATTTATTTTGATCAAGTTAACAATACTATTAACGAGGGTTAAAAATGTCAAAAACAAAGGGTTTAAAGGAAGATAACTTTTAACTAGAGTTGAGAATGCCCAAAAATTATCTCCCAAGGGAGGAAAATGGAGAGGGCGGAAAAGCTAAGAGGGGGCAAATATTTGCCATCCAAACAATAGTAAAAGATAGAACTCACGGGTATAATTTTGAGAGAGGTTTTTCCTCTATCCAATCGGGCCTACGATGAAAATAAATGTTAAATGAGCTCTGACATTAACATTTTTAGTATGGCTTTATCGCCACCTATTTCATTGTACAGCCAGGCTGGAATATTGCGCTCAGTTGCTTCCCTTCTCATTTTGTCATTTGTGTTGTCGGGAGTAATTGTGGGTATTCTACCATTTTATCTTCTTGCGTAAATACATCATATTGTTGATGCGACACTTCTACGGTGCAATTTATGGACTTGTTATTTGCTCCAATCTCTCGAACTCGTCTTACCCTCTTTGTGCGCGCGCGCGTTTATGATTGAGTTCAGAAGAGTTCGACTTGTCACAATCCAAGATATATTATATTATTTATATTTTTAAATAAAAAATTAAATTTTATACCAAAATTCTTTATTTATTTTAATAGTAAACTACTTATTTTATAAATTTTAAATCATTTTTATTTAAAAATATGATTTAATTTTGTTATTTTAAGAAAAAAAAAAAAGGTTTATACGGGTGAGTGTAGGGTTGGCACAAGGGTAAGGCATTCGCCTTAGGTTTATTTTTCTTTTCATTTTTTTTTTTTTTGGTGTGTAATGGGACTTAGCCTAATAATTTATCATAATTTTTTGAATTTAATACTTATTTAATTTTTGCACTTTTAAAATTTCAAGTCATTATCTTATAAATCTAATATTAAAATTTCTCATACTGAATAATTATATTATGCTATAAATTTTACAACTCTTTTTACTGGTAATTTATAATAATTACCTTTATTTACCATAAATACAAAGCAATCCATTCTAATATTTCGCCTTTGGCCGACTTTTGTGAAACTTACTCCCCAAACCCAGCCTGAGAATTAGAGCAAGGTTCAACGGACTCCAAAAAAAATATATATATATATATATATTTAGCACAGGCTATCCACTGTTTAGCCTTCAGCACAACTCAAATCATGAAAATAGTTGATTTACAAATAAAAATAAAACAAGATACATTTAAATATCTCCAGACTTGCAATTTTACCTCTCTTTTTAATATTAAGGTAAATTACATACACTTCTCCTTACTGCTGGCATAGTTATACTTACCACTCTCAACATTTAAAAATTACATTTTTATTTCTTTTTTGTAATGTTGTTAATATTGACTTCCTTTATTAAGTCAATCACTAAAACTTAACAGAAAATATTAAAAAAATAAAATTTTTAGGTGTTTGTCCTATTTACTGCTCCATCTCTATATTCATTAGTTTTTTTTATTTTTACCTGTTTTAGGGAATTTTTGTAAAGAAATTGACAAATATGTGTGAGGGCTAAAATAAAAAAAAATATCTAAAATTTTGGTTATTATGATTTTTTGATTAAGTTTTAACGATTAATTTAACGAAAGGAGGTAACTGTTAACAATATTTCAAAATAATAGAGTTAAATGCAATTTTTAAATATTGAGTATAAAAAAGTGTAATAAATCAAAAGTTGAGGCAGAATAGTGTAATTATATTCTTACTATTAGTTCCCATATCTCGTGGTACACTTCTTCATCGCCATGAATAACTCCGATGTCATGATTTGTCTTTGCCCATTTGGTTTATATATTTAAGAAAATGGATTGCGGACAACTGAAGATCAGTGCACAATGACAGCCCCAGTTTTCTTTGGCTATTTATTCTTGCATCATATCTGCCTTTGCTTTGAACACTCTCATCTATTGAATGTTTCATGCTTGCATCTGGGGACGCAAGTGCATTTATTTTCAAACTATCCACCATTCTGATATGGCCTTCCATTGGCCCGTTTGATTTGAATAATTTGATGAAAATTTTTAAAAATTTTTATAAATCTCTGTTACTTTATATCACATCAACTTTTTCATCTCAGTGTACGCATTACGAACTCTCCCCAAATCACAATTTATCTCATTTTTCTTACTCCAAACAACTTGTTTGTCTTTTCTGGAAAATAGAATTTTTATCCCATCGTGAGTTATCCACAAATCGCTACATAATTTTTTTTTATTCTAAATTCATTAAATATTTTTCAGGCTGAATAAAAAAAAAATAATGACACAGCAACATATTTTTTTAATTCTCCTTATTTTTTATTTCTAAAAAAAAATCAAAAGCTAACTTTTCTTATATCACTTTTTCTAACCATAAATTGATAGATATATATATAATTTTAATAACTTTTAGATAAGTTAAAAATAAGTTTAAAAATATTATAAGAAAATGCTCACAAATAGGAAAAATCACACATGTGGTTTAAAAAAATTAGCTTGTCATGAGCTGAGCTGGATATACTGCACAATCCAATTCGGACCAGAGATTCAATATATTAAACTAGATTCGTCTAATTCAATATAACGGATTTAGATCCGTTGAGCTTACAAATTAATAGATTTAAATCTGGTCGATCCGTCAAATTCATAATTTTAGAAATAAAATATTTGAAAAATAAAAAATAAAAATATTAAAATATTCAAAATAATAAATTTTATGTATAAATAAAAATCAGTCATCTTGACTATTTATATGTATGTAATTTAAAAGCTTTGGGGCTTATATTAAGTTTTATTACTTTTAACGCCTTCTTCACTTCTCTCGTTCACTGCTCCTAACAAGTTTCTGCTACCGGCTTTTAATGAAATGAAACAAATTAAGGCTTGGCGTTGCGGTTTGTTCAGCTCCAGCTTACCTCCGTGCCAGAGAGTTTTGGTACCGCTTATGTGGAGACTTATGATAATTAACAAGACCGACACAAATACACATAATTCAAGATTAATTTATCTGTTTATTGGGTTGGATTCGGGTATATATCTTGTCGCAATCCAAGATATTATATTATGTTATTTGTATTTTTATATAAAAAATTAAGTTTTATATCAAAATTCTTTAAAAAAAAACTACTTATTTTAACACTATATTACTTATTTTTATAAAATTTAAATTATTTTTATTTAAAAATATAATTTAATTTTATTTTTGAAAAAGTACGGATAAGTGTGGGGGTTGGCGCAATGGTAAGGCATTCGCCTTGGGTCCTTTTTTTTATGTGTAATGGGACTTAGCCTTATAATTTACCATAATTTTTTTTTTGAATTTAATACTTATTTAATTTTTGCACTTTTAAAATTTTGGGTCATTATCTTATAAATTAATATTAAACTTCTCCCCAAGTAATGCACTTCATCGAAAAATTCTCGTACTCTATTTAATTATTTATAAATTTTACAGTTTCTGTCACGCTCCTAATTTAATTGTCCGAAACGAATGGTATGAGAATATGGGAACTAATTAAAAAAAATGTCCCAAAGTCAACTCATAACATAATAATAATTATAATCAGAGTATCTAATATTGTCCCTTATTCTTATATAAAATAATAGAAACAACCTCATAAAATAATAAAAGCTAACGTCACACACTAGTGACACCCGTCCAAGGCTTACGCAGTTGAAATAACATAATAATAATACAATCTCACATGTAATAAGTGTGGGACCCACACCTGGGTTGCATAAATAGAAACACAATAATCCAATAATAAAATAAAATCACGTGCTAGTTCCATCTATCAGTTTGAACTCAACTTTAGGTGCTACTCCTTAGCCTTGCTAGATCACCTATAATATGAATAGAGTGAGCAAACTTATCCAATGGGTAGGATTGTGCAAGTTGTGCACACATGAACAATAATTAACCTATCATAATACTCACAACAATCTTCACAAAAATGTAACATATTATGCACATGTGATACAATATAATGGTCAACGTATTCTCTAATCATCATCTATCCTAAACCTTATTCTAGCATGGGTGACGCTTAACAAAGCACATTGGGTCACCAACTGTATCGTTTAAGCTTACGACAAATGTATAGCTCGATATATATCATAAGTGGGGAATCGAGTTACATCCGTACTGCTGTAAGACTCAGGGGAATCGAGTTATGTATTCTGACCCTTCTGCTAGGAACCGAGTTATACTTCTAGTCAAGACTTGTTTAACTCAAGCAGGATCTAGCTACATTTGAAGAAAATCTTTTAATGTATCATCTCAATATTGATGTTCCAACTCCAAATGACTAAGCTTTAGTCATAAATATCGACTGGAGATCATCCAGTATTTTCAAAATCTTATTTTATCCATTTCCTCAAAATCAAGGATCTCGTCATGTCAATAATATCACATGACACTCTTGATCAATCAATAATCACAATATCCAGTCGGATAATGCAACCCCAATCTCGTGTAAACGATATACTCAATTGTGTAAATAAATATCGTTTTAATACAAACATGTATTTTCATTAGGTTTGATGATGATTTAATGTTTATTCCATCCTTAAAATCAATAACAATTTAGTTTAGGCACAAAACATGTATTTAGAGATTAGTTATGACATTTTTGAAATTTAGCCATACTAGTGTCCGAACAATTTAAGTTGCGGTCCGAAACCCCCTGATCTGGACATCCTGTCCATCCGATCTGAACAAGCCCGTGTTCGGACACCTTATCTAGTTGGTCTGGACACCAGAGCCTAGTGCCCAGTTTCTGGGTTCGTTTTCAACGAAACCTAGCTCTAAAACATTCCCAAATTACCCGTTCAAGTCTCAACTCAACAACAAATCATATATGAATACTTAAATGCTTAAACCATATGTTTCTACAGCATTTAATCAAAGAATTAATCAAATATATGTAAGATCTTCACACATATATGCATATATATGTACACACACATTCATATATACATACGTATGCACAAATCTCATGATATTCAACCAAATCAAGCATATATATATATATATATATGTCAAAATCATTCTAACAATATTTAGAATACAGATATAAGTTCCACCTACCTCGGATCCAAAGAAAAGAGAAGAAAAAACGAACAAAACCAGTTGAGTTCCTAACCTTCAAAAGCTAATTTCTTCCATCTCAGGTCAAATCACTGAAAATGGCCACCACCACGACGTTTACAGTGCCAAATACTATCCTGATCTGTTGATCTTTCTTCTCGGAACTCTTTCCTCTCTCTCCCTCTCTTTGTCACAGTTTTGGAGTAGTTGAGCCAATAAGAAAGAAAGGAAAAGAAGAAGAAAGAAAGAAAGAAAGAAGAAGAAGAAAGGAAGGAAAGAAAAGAAAAGAATGGCTGGGCCTTTGACCTAATTGTCCAATCAATACTACTTCGGGCCAAACTCAGCTCAGGAGAAATAAAATAAGTTGACCCCAATCTTATTTTAAATATTTTATGACCCAAAATAGTACATAAATGGCCAAAAATAAATACCAAGGGTTACAGTTTCACTTGTAACTTATAATAACCATTTTTATTTATCATAAATACAAAGCAATCCATTTTAATATTTCACCTTAGGCCGACATTTGTGAAATTGAGAATTAGAGCAAGGTTCAACAGACTTAATAAAAATATTTTTTAGCACGGACTATCCATTGTTTAGCCTTAAGCACAACTCAAATCATGAAAATAGTAGATTATAAATAAAAATTAAAATAGCGTACATCTAAATATCTTCAGACTTGTAATTTTACCTCTCTTTAATATTAGGATAAATTACACGTACTTCTTTTCAATGGTTGAATAACTACACTTACTACTCTCAAGATTTTAAAATTACATTTCCATCTTTTATTTGTAATATTGTTAACATTGACCTCTTTCTATTAAATCAACCATTAAAACTTAACAGAAAATATTAAAATAATAAATTTTTAGGTGTTTTTTCCTATTTACTACTCCATCTTTTACATATTTATCATTTTGTTTTTACTTTTTGAGGGAATTTTATATAGAAATTAACGAATATGTGTGAGGGGTAAAACAAGAAAAATATTTAAAATTTTGGTTACTATGATATCTTTTTGTTAGTTTTAATGGTTAATATAATAAAAGGTAGGTAACTTGTTAACAATATTTTAAAATAATAGAATTAAATATAATTTTTAAATATTGAGCATGAAAAGTGTAATAAATCAAAGGTTGAGGCAAAATAAGTGTAATTTACTCCTAGTATTAAGTTCGCATTTACCGTGCTAACACGTCTTCGTCGTCAGAAATACTCTGATTTATGATTTGTCTTTGCCCTTTTGGTTTATATATTTAAGAAAATTGGATTGTGGACAACTAGAAGATCAGTGGTATAATGACAAGGCCCTGGTTTTCTTTGGCTATTTATTCTTGTATTCATATCTGCCTTTGCTTTGAACAGGTCTCATCTATTGAATGTTCTGCTTGTATTTGGGGTACGTAATTGCATTTATTTTCAAACTAGTCCACCAAATTTGATATGGCATTCCATTGTTTGTCTTTGCTGAAAAGGAATTGTTATCCCATCATTACTTAGCCACAAAATCGCTGCATAATAATTTTTTTTTATTCTAAATTCATTAATATTTTTCATGCTATAAAAAAAATAATGAAAACAGCAATATTTTTTTTTTAATTTTCATTATTTTTTATTTCTAAAAAAATCAAAAGCTAATTTTTCTTATATCACTTTTTTTAACCATAAATTGATGTGTGTGTGTGTGTGTGTTTGTGTGTATGTATATAATTTTAATAACTTTTAGATAAGTTAAAATATGTTTAAAAGATTATAAAGATAATGCTCACAAATAGGAAAAATCACACATATAGTCTAAAAAAAAATAGACATATCAATGAGTGGGATTTAATTCAAATCCAATCCGAATTAAATTTAATAATATTAAACTAGATATGCCTAATTTATCGGTGACATAACGGAGATCTGTTGAGTTTAAAAGTAATAATCTAAATCTGGTCAATTTGTCAAATTTATAATTTTAGAAATAAAATATTTAAAAATATAAAATATAAATTTTAAAATATTAAAAATAATAAATTTTACGTATGAATAAAATCAACCATCTTAACTATTTAAATGTATGTATTATAAAAGCTTTTGGGGCTTATATTTAATTTTATTACTTTTAACGCTTCTTCCTTTCTCTCGTTCACCACTCCTAGCAAGTTCCTGCTACAGCTTTTAATGAATGAAACAAATTAAGGTTGGCGCTGCGGTTTGTTCAGCTCCAGCTTACCTCCGTACCGGAGAGTTTGGTACCGCTTGTGTGGGGCTTATGATAATTAAACAAGACCGACATAAATAAAAATAATTTAAGATTAATATATCTGTTAATAGGTTAGATTCGAGTATATGAATCAGGTCAGATTTTGTAAAATTTGACCTGACTATTTTCAGTTCTAGACCGGATCTACTATTGTTAGATCTAATGAATTTGATACAAATCAGGCTCATTGACATGTTTAAAAAATTATATTTTTTTATCTGTTTTAAATTTTTATATTTTAAGCATTTTTTTTGAAATATGTGAATAATATATCTAAATCTATCAAAATAAAAAAATTAAGTTTAAACGAATCGCATTAAACGGGGAAAAAAAAACCTAAAACTTTTATTCCTTTTTTCCCCCCAAGACTAACGATGCTAAAAATCTAGGCCCCCCAACCAACCAAAGCCCAATCAATCATGAAGTATGGAGTCACTTGGGTGTCCTATTTGGGTATTCTCTCTGTATTATTTTCCTCCACGGTTCCACCCCTTTTGTCATTTTGTGACCTTCTCTTTAGTTACTGAGGTAGGGATATTTGCACTTTTTGTATTAATTTTTTTTTTCATTTGACATGAGGTTTAGTGTAAAAGAGTAATGTGGAGTAAGAGAAACTAATAAAGAAGTGTATTTATTATTTTTTTATTTGTTATTTTTTTTGTTTTCATACATACATACATAGATATATATATATATATATATATATATATAATATTAATAATAATAATAATTCCGTTACTATTTTTAATCTCCATGTCTACTGAAAATTTTCCCTGGATTGCAGTAGTTGAAGCCTCTGCTATCAGACATGAGGGTTCCATTCCTCATCCCATTCCTAGCTATAGCCCACTTCCCAAATTTAAACCTTCCACGAAAAAGAGTTCGAACCAAGAGCTTCTAACAAGAGCAACATATGGGGGACCTCTCAGTCCTTCGAAAAGGGAACATCTCAAAGCTTATCAATATATGTATCCAATATTGGAGATGTGGATGTTTCTCTGGCCTGCCCACATGCCACTGTTGTGTCATGTGTTCTTCCTTTTTATTTGATCTGATCAATTACGGACGGAAGTAGGAATCTCCAATAGGACACCGAACTAGTAAAGCCAAGAGATTGTACACCAACTTTTTATGTACAAAAGTTCTTGACTGAAAATATAAGACATCTAGTGAGATTTTTAATATTGTGAGGGGGTTATGGCTTCTAAAATTCAATACATAAAATGTACAAAAGTTTTTAATTGAAAATATAATATATTTAGTGAGGTTTTTAAGATCATGAGAGATCATCAAAGGCGACCTAGAATTGGATTGCCTCGGTTTGCCCTGACCTATAACCCCAACAGCCTAGCCCATTTTTCTTTTTTAGTTTTTTTTTTTTTTAAATTTAATCTCATTCTAGGGCTTGGTTTAGGAAGTAAAAAAATTAGTTTTTTTGTAGCTGACTAGTTAATTATAAAAAAGTTAACTTTTTTGTGTTTAGGAAGAAAAAAAAAAGTTAGCTTTTTAATAATTATTTTTAGTAGTTAATTTTTTAACTTTTTGTAAATTTAACATTTTTATCCTTGAAAGTTTAAAAAAAATTAAAACATAAAAAGATAAATTTAGTCATTTTAAAAAAACCCACAAAGCTAGTAGCTGAGCTACTAGCTACCGGTTCCCAAATGAAATCTAAATTTTTGTAACTCAGTCCACCTTGCACATTACAAGTATTTATTTATTCTATTTTTATTGTTCTTTTTTATTGAGCAAAAACAAGACTTTTTTATAACAAAATTTTATATTAGTATAAAAAAATTCTAAATTTTGAATCTGTCTCTGGAGTCTATGACTCTCATATATATACGTAACTTTTGTCACTATGAGTGATGATGATACGTTTGTTTCTCTCAAATAAAGTGCAAAAGAAGGCATGGGGACCCATTTTCATGTCCAATCCTTGCCATGGTTTGTCTTTCTCCTTGGTTGCTTTGTCCTGTGTTAAATTGACTATATGGCAACGTAATTTCATTGTTGTTGGTCGTAGCTTAGTTGTCCCAATCTTAAATGGAGGACTGGGTGATTTTGGCATGAAAACTGCTGAAGCAGAGAGGAAATGGTCCTGGTGTACTGATCAGCAAGAGGCACACCTAGTTTTGTTCATAGGTACTTGTCTACCTTATTTGTTGATGGTGACTCTTGCATTAGAGTTTGGCTTCTGGTACATTGTCATTTACCTATATTCATCTCTCTGTTGTGTACACACACACACACACACAAACACATATGTATATATATATATATAAGTAAATAATTGTTTTATTTTATTTTGTTTTTTCCAATTTTTTTAGTATGTAACTGTTTAAGAATGTCGGATTTTCACAGAGTTTTCTTTTTATGCGACTGCGGACTTGGAAAATTTGGAGTCGAAAGCACGAGGCTTATAAAAAAAAAAAAAAAAAAAATTATCTTACTAAAAGAGTTATGGATGCATGTTGAGAGTTCTGAATGCATATTTAAATTGCTGTGAAACTGTCTGCATTTAAAAAAAAAAAAAAGATAGAGTTGATGTAAAACTTTTAATATTAATTAGTACTATCTAAGAAAAAATTAAAAACTACTCTGAAGTATAATATTTGGTAAGACTTATCTAAAAAATTTCTTCTACTAAGAGAGCTTTTTTTTTTCTCTCTGTCTATATGCGTATCTTAATTTTTTAAAAAAAAATGTTATGAAAGTAGAATATTTGATGAGACTTATTTTATTAAAAAAAATTCTTTTACTAAAAGAGCCTATCTAATGCATCGTGAAATTGATGTGAAGCTGGAGTTTTCAAGATTTCAATGGTAGATATCTATATAATATGGCATGTAATTCTAATAAATGTGGAATTAACTCACGGGTTCCTAGAAGGGACCAATTGCCTAAAAATTCACTATAATTATAAAATCTATATATTTTAAATTTATTAGAAATTAAATGAAAAATAGAAAATACTTAAATAATAATTAAAAATTATTTCTCTCATAATAATAATTCTTAATATTTTTTACAGTTAAAAATAAAGAAAAATGTCTAAATATTAATTAAGATTGGGTGTAATTTTTTTTAGTGGGAAAATATTTAAAAATTATTTTTTCTCAAAATAACAACTCTTAGTATTTTAAATTTAAAAAGTAAAGAAAAATTCCTAAATATTAATTAAGATTGAAAGTAATTATTTTTTTAAATTCTAGTTTTAAATTTAAATTTGTCATGTTGGCTATATTTTATAAAATTAGTCGAAAAATTATTATTTCTAAATATTATGTAGCATTCTCTATATTCACTATTCTATTTTTTATTTTTACAAATCCTTGAATAAAATTAATTTTGGGAGTAATTTTTTTAAATTTTAAATATAAACTTAAATTATTGGTGTTGATCATACATCTATATGATAAAGAAGTTTAAAATTTGAACTCGAGATATTTTTAATGTTGAATGGCTAGGAGTACTTCTTTTTTACTTCAATTTGTGTTTTAAGTTGCTTCACATGAAAACACACTCTCTCACTCTTCCCACATTTTTTGAATATTTTTTATGTAAATTTTAAATTAATATTTTTTAAAATGTGATAATATTTATAATAAATTATAAAATTTTACACTTTTATTAATCACTGTACAAATATCTATTAGACAAAGTTCACTAAAATTTTTTTATCTAAAAATAAAAAGTTATATTTGGACTATAATTTTTTTAAAAAAATTTTGAAAAAATATTTCAATTAAAATTTTAATTTTCATAAAACTTAAATTTTTAAATTTATACACTTTTATACTATTTGTCTCATAATTACGTTATCTTTAGTCTTTGTTGGTTAGTAATTTTTATTTTTACTATAGTTTTTTATGTAAATTTATTTAACAAATTTACATTTGACTTTTTGTTGGTCAAATTATGTTTTCACATCTCTAGCCAAGACCAATTTTTAGTGTGTGTGTATATATATATATATATATATGAATGTGAGCTGAATGAAGACAATACCAACAAGCTTTGCTAAATAATTAATTAAAAATATGTAACTTCTATTTGAGAGAGAGATGTTAGCCTGAAAAGAGTCAAATCAAGGTAATTTGTTTATTTAAGCATTTATCTTTAATTACTTCACTTGATAACACCCAATTTTCTTAAAGAGAAACGAGTCCTATATGAATCGAATGGGTGGTAAATTGAAGTGATCTGATATTTTAGAAAGGAGCATATATAAAAGAAAATTAAGCTATTAAGCTTCGTTAATTAACAATGTGTTTGAAAAGGAACAAAAAAAAAAAAAAAAAGAAAGAAAGAAAAAATCCTATTTAGAAAACTGAAAACTAACAAATTTTGAAAATCACGATACAAACTTATAAATAAAAAAAATAAAAAAATAAAAACTTATAAATAAAGTTATTGAAATCACTCGAAAACCCAGGCATTCGTTTGACATATTGCAATCTCTTCCTCTGGAGAAAAATCATGGACGATATTTAATGCTCGATGAATCTCCTCTGACAACTTTTATCATGCTTACAACCTTTTCACATCTTGAATCAAGTAAACCTTTAATATTTAGATGGTTTGCTATCACGATCACGTCGTAAAGTACAGCTTAGCCTTTGTTGAGGAATTCGAAGTAGAATGCTCTGAGATGGGCTGGTTTGGAATCCAGGTCGGCGTGCTTCTTACAGTGTTCGATGACCATGCAGAGGGTCTTGTTGTTAACGAAATGATGTTCAATACATAGTTGTCTTCCACGTATGCTTAGTCGTCTGAGACACGATCGCGATCGGCTCTTTCACCACTGCCTCTTCACCATCGAAGATTCTCAGAGTTAGGTCCTTTTATTAAATTTTATTTTCAAATATAATCTTAAATTATCATGTTAATCACAACTAGTAAACAGAATATAAAATTATGTACGAAATCGTAAATGTACTTGAATTCATGCTGTAAATATTCTTGATTCTCTAGAGAGTAGGATTAACCTAACAACTTTACTTCAAGTGTCTCACAATGGTTAGAGGCACAAAAATGTTGTAGGTGTGAACCATAGAGTCTCTCATTCTTTTTATAGGTCTCCCACCATAAAAATACCAAATCGTTACTCCTAACCCCAAATTAATTAATTATAATATCTCATAATTATTATCAGATTAGTGTAACTACTAACCCATAATTTAATAATTTAAATAATTGGGTGTAATGGGTATGATGGTCACTTAATAGAATATTCATTTTAATAATATTCTTACACCTTCTTCATCTTTTTCTCTAATAACATTGTGATTGTGGCTGATGAAAAAAAAATCAATCATCAAGAAGTCGAGTATTAAATGAAAGAGAGAAACTGAATATATATATATATATATATAGACGCATTAGTGTGCCTCGTATCTGAGTTAGCTAGAAAAAGAATTGAAATTCAAAGAAGGAAACTTTACCAGATTTTCTGAGTTAGGAAAGGAATTGGAATTCATAAATTTTAGTTTTAATGATGGTAAATTCATACAAAACTAAAATTAAATATTACAGATATATTATTTTTTTATTTGAAAAGAAAAAAGATAATTCAAAGTTCAGAAAATCTGTAAAGTTGTCAAAGTAATAAACTGCAATCCAAATCAAAGTTAGAAACTAGTCAAATTTTACACAGAGTAGGATTTATTCAAGTAATTCCACTGAATTACAGTAAATCGCGTAGGTTGAACGTAAGTAGGGGCAAATCCAAGATTTTGATTGAGAGGCACCAAACACTTAGAAAAAGAATAATAAGTTACGTTGAAATTAAAAGTAAGATTAAAAAAAAAAAGAAAATTATCCTCATGCATGAAATCAATGGATATATTTTTCATAATTCAATAGTTTAACTAGCCCTTTTAATAACATTTATTAAAGATGTCTCTCGTTATAAAAATAATAATAATTATTAATTTTATTGTTTATAGAATTTATTACATTATGTGTTATATTTATTGATATTATGCTTAAAAGTATTCAATAGTATAGTGAAAAATATACTTTATTTCACAAAAACTTAGGTTTGATTCTTATAAATTACTTTTATGTTAAAAAATTTTGAATTAATTTTAATTTTTTAGTAAGACCAAAATACCCTATTTTTGAATTAATTTATTTTTAATAAAGCAAAAATATCAAGGGCATTTTGGTAATTTGTATCCAAATTCAAGAAGGTGACTTGCCCTCCCTTTGCCTCTATTTGGCTCTGCCAGTGGACGCAGGCAATCCAAAGGGTCGAAATATCTTTACAATCACAGTGCTAGAAGCTCAGAGAGATCACTCTGACAAAGATTTTATATATTATAAAGATTTTATTTATGTTTTGGGAAATCTGTTTATATATTTAAGTTTTAGTTTGAATAAGACTTTATAAGCCTATGTATATACACTCAATCTTAATGTACAAAGATAACTGAGGGGGCATATTATAAAGTATTAGAGAGATAGATTTTTACTTTGAGAGTTTAACGATCTCTCTCTTATTTTCCTTTTATTTTTTGTATGTTTACTTTCTGTGCAACTCAGAAACTCAACTTGGTTTAAGTTCATCGTATAATCGAATAAGAGTGACAAAATGATTCATGTGAGTAATTCGTAGTAACTTCAAGTAGAGCCTTGCAACCTTATTATATAGTTAAATTATTTTTCGAGATTTCTCCCTATGAAAGGGTTTTTTCAGTAATTCTCTATTGTTACTGTCTTTACTATGTGTGATTGCTTGATTGATTTTGATTAAAAAATTTTAATAAAAAATATCAACTGGAAACTAGATTAAAGATGACTTATATTAATCTACATGCCTTTTTCGACTAGGATTAGAATTAAGATTTAGACCAAAGAAGGAAACTTCACAAAATTATTCGAGTTAGGAAGGGATCGGAATTCAAATATGGATGTGGGGGCTGAAGTCGACCCCTTGACTTCAGCGGCCGCAGTCAATTGGAACGGCATCGTTTCGCTTGGAATGGTGTCGTTTCGCTTCGATCACCTGATGGCTTTTTCTTTCTTTTTTTTCTATTTTGTTATTTCCCGAGGCAACGCGATGTCTTGACTGCCTCGAGAGAGAGAGAGAGAGAGAGAGGAGTGCGAATTGAGATAGGGAGGAAGCAGTCTTGAGTGGCTTTTGTGTCAGAATAGAAAAAATTTATAAATAAAAATAATTAATTTTTTAATTAACTAAGTTACAAAATAAAATAAAATAAAATATTTTAAATATAATTAAATAACTTTAGGCAACTTTTAAATAGGCAGTGAAACAAATATAAATAAATAAAATAATTAATTTTTTAAATGTTTGTTAAAAATAAAATATTAATAAATTTTGCTATAATTTTTAACATATTCTCCTGCACCAAATTAAGTTTAATTACTATTGTCAAGATTTGTGAAAATTTATTTATAAAGGTAATTATTTCTATTCAAATTATATATAAGAATAGAAATTTGTAGTTTCGTTAGCTCACGTTTGGAGGATAAAAAAAATTAAAAAAAAATATAAACTTTGGTGTCTTAGATATTTGATAAAACACAAAAGTTATCAATAATTTTATGTGACATGTTAAAACTAAATTAGCATGTCTCTCACCTTGTTTCTACCTTGTTTCTACGTTAGGGAATATTTTGAGAGTGACTAAATAATATTATGAATAATGTGAAAAATTAAATATAACGTGAAATTATTTTTTTATGTGAAATTATATTTTTAATGTTTGATTATTATATATGGATTATGATAATAGATGTTAGATTATTCAATTATTCCGTCCAAATTTATCAAACAAACATGATTGATATGCAGTGGGATAAAGGTGCACACGTTACCTGTATTTTATTTATCGTTATCTTATTCTGTGTCAATATTCAAATTAGAGTTATAACAGCCATGAGCCCGTTTGGCAGCTAAAAAAAAAGAAGAAAAGCTTAACTTTTGGTAATTTTTTGAGTGTTTTTTTTTTTGTACTTTTTTGTGTGTTTAGTTGAATAAAGTGTATTTTTTAGTATTTTTTAGTAATTTTTGGGCGTTTGATAAATTTTTTACTGTAGCAAATCAAAAAAGTAATATTGTTTGTGTTTGGTATATTTTTTACTGTAGCAAATTAAAAAAGTGACAACTTTTTGTTTTACTTTTTACTATAACAAATAAAAAAAAAATGAAAAAATTTATGATTTTGCCAAACGCACCAAAAGTTACAAAATGTAACTTTTGGTATTTTTTACTAATTTTTGAATTGCCAAACGGGCTCCATATTCTAAAATTGGTGGAGAGAGTTTGTTTCAGATATTTAAAAATATGAGGGGTTTCAAGTCGAGAGATATGCCCAAATTATTTAATCTTTTGTATATTAGTGTGTATATTTAAACTAGGAGTTGGGGAAAGATAAAAATTGTGATAATAGTTATTTTTTCTTCTTTTTTTTTTTTTTCATTTCTCTTTCTCTTCGTGTAAATTGTATTTTTTTATCTCTATAAATTAATTATAGGAAGTTAGGACATTTTCATCAAATTTCCTATTTAAGAAAATACATTACTTCACGGAAACAAAATAGATAAAAAAAATTCTTGTTTTTTTTTTTTTTTCTTCCCTTTATTAGATTCTCTAGAGTTTATCTGAAATAGAAACGTACACATTGTTCCGTTATATTTAGGGGAGTACATTTTATCACCGTAAACTTTTTTAATTAAAAAAAAAAGTATTTCTCTTTCTTACTTTATTTAATTTTTTTTAATTTGTAAAAGTAAATAATAAAGAAATATTTAATAATTTTACAATGAATTTAACATAATTGGGAATGATTGATGTTGTAGACTCGATTAGACAGGGATGCTATAAACTAGGAAAGTACCTACCCAGTAATATCTTGAAATTTTATATGAAAATTTAGATACTGGAAGCCCTTAGAAAGAGAAGTTGAGAAGAAAAGTTAAAATAGAAAATAAAAATTATTTATAAAATCAAAAATTGTGATCGAAATGAACTAAAAGAGAGATACATCTATAATGTATATGTACTAACAATTGCTTGTACATGAAGACGGAGAAATATAATTTAACACTGTAAATAATTCAAATTTAAATTTATAAAATAGACTTATATAACAAAGTGTAAAAATAACTTATATAACTAAAAATCTTTAATCAAAAGATATTAACATATAAAATTTTATTATTTATTATAAATATTATCATATTTTTTAAAATATTAATTTAAATTTTTTATATAAAAAATATTCAAAAAATATAGATAAAATGAGAAAAATAAAAATAATTCCGATTATTTAGCAAATTCAACAGTTGAAAATATCTCAAATTTAAAATTTAAAATTTTCTTATTATATAAATGACACATAGTGTAAAAGTATATGTTACATTTTTTAAAATATTGATTTAAAATATTTTATATAAAAAGTATTAAAAAATATGGGAAGAGTGAGAAAAAAATAATTCTGTCCATTTAACAAATTCAATAGTTGAAAATATCTCAAATTTAAAATTTTAAACTTCCTTATTATATAAATGACCATAGTGTAAAAGTGTATGTATTTAAAATTTAAGCTTTAAATATATTAAAATTGAAATTTTAATTTAAATGTTTATTTTTAATAAAATTTTAAAAAATTTAAAATTTAAATATATTTTTTAAATAAAAAATTAGTTTATTTTATCTAATAGGTATCCATACATTATTTAATAATAATAGATAATATAAGTAAAATATAATTTCTATAATTTTACAAAATATAATACATAATATATGTATAGTATAATTTTACAAAATATAATATATATATATATATATGTATTTATTATTGAATTTCAAATTTTCAAATTTAAAGGATATGTTTTATTATATAGATATATAACAAATGATGACATGGCAAAATTTTAGTAACGACTGGGATAAATGTCAAATAAAGTATATATTTTATTATATAAGTATAATACATATGTGGTCCCTCCATAGGGCAGGTATAATATATATGTTGTCTCTCTCGTTTGGAGGGACCTAGTAATAACTTCAATATCAGTGTTACGAGGATATATAAGCAAAAAATCATTGCAAAAGATCATCAAAGATTCAGAGCTGACGGCAGGTTTGCGTATGGAATATTTCCCTTCAATCTCGACAAGTTTCTTGGAGTTGGCTGGAACAACTTGTGCTGTGCTTTTGGATCGCTCTGCCTGCATGAATGAATTACATAGACAAAATCACATTGGTAGAGGTGAATAAAGTTTCATTTTCTGCCTGCTGGCAGTGTACATTTTTGTAGAGGCCGCGGGCGGAGCTACGTTGGGCACTTGTTCCTCAATTTTTTAGATAAAATTATTAAAATATTTTTTTATTATTTTAATTTTATTTAAAAATTAAATTAATTAAAAATTAAGATATTTTAATTTTATTAAAAATTTAAAGTTAACTCAAATTTTTTTAACATATAAGAAGTTTAAAAGAATCAAACTTGATATTTTTTGTGAAATAAAGTGTATCTTTTAATACATTATTACATATTTTTGTTTATACTATCAGTTAATTTAGCATATAACATAATAAATTCTATAGATAATAAAATTTAATAATAATTATATTCTTTGTAGTAAGGGATATCTCTAATAAACTTCAGGTGCTTTGAACTATTAACTGTGAGAAATATATTCACTAGTTAATAGTCAAGAATAATTTATTTTCTCTCTAAAAATAATATCGTTTTTCTCCTACTCTTAATTGAAAAATAAGTCGATTGTTATTTTTTCTTGGGTGTTCGGTGCTTCCCTTGGTGCCCGATGCCCCCTGGCGCCCGGTGCCTCCCTGGGCAAAAATTCTGACTCCGCCCCTGGTAGAGGCTACATATATATATATATATATATATATATATTGTATACATATATACTTTTGCAAATTAATATAATTAAATTAAGGCTACTAATTAAGCAAGTAAAGGGTGTTCCGGATTGGTTTACATTGTTTGTAGCATGGCTGCTTAGAGACTGGATCTTCTGTTATTGCAGGAGGTTCCTCACCAAATCTCACCTCACAACTCATATCATCAAAATCTGCAGTTATATATATATATATATATAAAAGAAGAAGTTATATAAAGCATATACATCAAGAAACGATTTCTTCCACAATTGTTAGGCTGTGAAAGAATCAATGATTTCTCATGATAAAAAAGAATTCGGATATGAATTTATAGTTCTTTACCTGATTTGGTTTGTCAAGGAAAATTTATAGAAAAGGAAAGACAAGGATTGAGAAATCAAAATAATTAAATTAAAAATATAATTTATTGATATTTTTATTTGATTATATTATTTTATACCTTCAAACAAAGACATGTATGTGAGATTTTATTTTATTTTTTAATCTCATTCTATTATCTCTATATTAGTAATTACTCATGTTTAAAGGCACATAAATATATTTAGCGTACAAATAACTCAAATTTAAATTTATAAAGTAAACCTACATGAAAAATCATAAAAATAACTTATAAAAATAAAAAATTACTAATTAAAAAATATTAAGATATCCATACAGTACTTAATAAAGGTATAAAATTTTATTATTTATTACAAATATTATCAAATTTTTTAACATATTAATCTAAAAATTTTTATATAAAAATATTAAAAATATGGGAAGAGTGAAAGAGTATGTTTTCATATGAAATGACCAAAAAGATAACCAAAGTAAAAAAAAGAAAAATAATCCAAGTCATTGAGCAAATCTAATGATTGAAAATATATCAAATTCAAAAATTTAAGTTTCCTTGTTATATAAATGACACGAAGAGTATCAAAGTGTGTATATTTAAAATTTAAGTTTTAGGCACATTAAAATTAAAATTTTAACTTAAATGTTTATTTTTTAATAAATTTTTGAATAAAATTGAAGTTTAAAAATAAAAAAAATTAGTTGATTTGTATAATAGGCATCCATACATTATTTAATAAATGTGTATAATTTTATTATTTATTACAAATATTATCACATTTTTTCTAATATTAATTTAAAAATTTTTACATAAAAAATATTCAAAAATATATGAAAAGAGTAAGGGATTATATTTTTATGTGAAGTACCTGAAAAGACAATTAAAGTCGAGAGATAAAGAAGTAATTCTGATTATTGAATAAATCTAACGGTTGAAATATACAAAATGTCAATTCAATGATCTATATATATTGTTATATAAATATTATAATATTAAAACATAATCTTAACCGGTGTAGCTTTTGCTTTGAGCTAAATAAATAAATTAAGATACCTAAAATAATCCTTAAGAGTAATAACTTTTTCAACGTTTTTTTTTTTTTTTTTTTTGTGTATAGTTGATTAATATATCAAAAATAAACTTTAACTTACGTATGAATTCCAATTTAGACGTAATACATATCCCCTTATCTTTTTTTTTTTTTTTTTTTTTATCATTAGCATTGATTAGCCAAACTAGGGGCCGGCCTGATATATATATATATATATATATTAGTGAAGATAAGGACATCAAAATATTAGGGTATGGCATATGATATGCTAGTAAAGATATGTAAGGACATCCAAATAATTAACAGGTCTGGCCTTATGTCTTGGAAGTACTTACTTGGGACCATGTTGACTGGCATTCCAAACGAGTCCTTGATGAAATCTTGAGACGGCACTTTGCAGAGGTTGATGCACATTCCAACACAATTCGACTCCTCCAGAAACCTGCAAAATTTACACAAAAAATAAATAAAAATTAAAAAAAACTATATTGACACATTATTAGGTAATTGCAACTGCACGACCTGAATAATTTATATGTATGAAATTTATGGTGCCTTTAGTTGAAAAGAAAATAGGGAGGATGGAATGAGAAAAGAGATAATACTTTATTTTTATTGTTTGATTAAAGAGAAAATGAAGAGAGAGAGAGAAAAAAAAAAAAAAAAGAGTGGAAGATGGGGTGAAAAACTAGGGTGGGACTCATCAAATTTTATCTTCCTAAATTTGGGCCGAAGAGAGTGAGGGAAGAGGAGAAAGAAAGAGAGAGACAGAAGAAAAAATAGAAAACACTTTTTTTAAATAATTTTTAATACAAAAAAATTGTAATATATATATATATATATATATGTAAGTATTTTAATTTCTATTACTTTTTCATCAAATTAAACACATTTCCTTCCTCCTTTTTTTCCTTCCTTCCTTTGCTTCTTACTCTCAGATTTTCTTTGTACCAAACATATGGTTAGCATCAAATTATTTACGTACTCAGGTGACATTTGGTTTATTTTTTATTTTTTATTTTTATTTTTATTTTATGTATTAAAAATCTCAAAATCGAAAATAAAAAATATTCTTTTTTTTTAATTTAGAAATTTTCTTTACTTTGGATTAAAAACTCTCAAAACGATTTTTACCTTTTTTTTATTTCACGTAATTTAAACCTATTTTCTATTTTTTAAAATAAATTTTAAAAACATAAGTAATCAAATGAGTTTTGAGCTGTTTTCCTTTATTTTTAAAATGACAAAATGAAAAATGAGTTTTAAATAAAAATTAAAAATTAAAAAAAAAAACTAAACGACAACTTAATAATTGAAATTGCATCATTTGATTCATTTTCCTAATAAGGAAATGAAAGAAAAAAACCTGCACTTCTTAACGTAGGCTACATTCCTTTCTGTTCCACCGTTGTGCTCCGACTTCCTTACCTTAAAGCCACAGAAAAATAATAATTATCAAACAATTAATGTATTTTTGCAAATAAGTGTTAAATTCACGACTATTAATTGTACGTTATTCTCGTATTGTTTTTTTTTTT
This sequence comes from Vitellaria paradoxa, assembly GCA_019916065.1. NCBI lineage: Eukaryota > Viridiplantae > Streptophyta > Magnoliopsida > Ericales > Sapotaceae > Vitellaria > Vitellaria paradoxa. The sequence goes on along the minus strand of CM034243.1, from coordinate 13,101,147 downwards.
TTTTTCTTCTGATATATTTTTATTTACTCTTCAGTCATCATCAATCTTACCTCGGATGGTCCAACCAACCAAGTGAAAAATAGAGTAGTGAAAACTGCAAAATATTCCCTCGCAAATCTAGAATTTGGTAACAATGTCCTGGCCTGCCACATTTGCCAGCACACCACTAGTTCATTAGTCGTTCAAACGCCAGCCGTTCACACACTGATACCCAAAAAATATGGTAATAATTTTTGAATAATTTAGAGAGAGAGAGAGATTCCGTGATGGCTAAAAACCTATATTAGCTTTGTTTGGAGTTAAAACAAAATAATACAAAATTTTATAAATTTTTACAAATACGAATTACGAGATAATAAAATTTAAATTCTTCACTTACTAAATAAAACACGAGACATTAATTTTTACTATTTTATACAATTTCAAATACACCCATTGTTGTGTATTCCAAGCCCATGCAAACACTACTCGTTTTTCACTTTTTTTTTTTTAACTAAAAAACTCATTAAAGTCATAACACTAACGATATGTTTTGAATTGAAAGGAGAGAGAATATTTTTTTTTCTCTCCTAATTGTATGGTTGTTGGATTTGAAAAGAGGGAGAAGAAAAAAATTATATAAAAATAAATTTAACACATTTTTCTTGTATTCTCTTAATTTTTTTTTTTTTTATGTTTTATATTTTCACTTTCCTTTGTTTTCTCTTTCCCTTCCACAAGTTCTAAATAAAGCATAAACAACCCTTTCCACGTACACATTTTGAAGTGATTTGACAATTTTTAGCTTCATTTTTTTTTTGTTTTAAGTTTTTTTTTTTCGTTTTAATGTGATTTTTTTAAGTTTACTTTTTTATTTAATATTTTTTAAGCATATTATTCGCATCAAAAAAATTATTAAAAAAGTTCACGGACAAGAAAATCACATATGTCCAGGAAAAAAAAAACTGACTTTTTCTTTCATAGGTAATTATTTTTTCCAGTCCCCATCCTCACTTTCCGTTTAAAAATCAAAATTATTTATAGAATAAAAATAATTTAACAAATTATTTATTAAAAACAAAAATTATACGTATTTTTAAATCAAATAATATTATATATTTACTATATACTATTATATAAATATAATTAACATTTTAAAATAAATTTTGTTTTTTTAATTTTGATATAATTAAAAAATACAAAATATCAATAACAGATATACTTATCAAAAATAAAAAATAAATGTAAATTGATTGGTAAAAGAGTTTGGTTAGTAATAAATTTATATGAGAATTTTTTTTTAACATTTATCAATTAGTAGCCTTCTTGTAATTTACAACAAGAAAAAAAATCAAATGTCGATTAGGGGGCGCTTGGTAGCACAAGTTTTAGCATTTTTTTAGTAAATTTTAGTTAAAAGTTGTTAATTGTAATTTTTGGTGTGTTTGGTGAAAAAAATTATAATTTTTAGCAAAAAAATGTAACTTTTAAGTGTTTAGTAAAATTTTTGGCAATACTTAGTAATTTTTAGCAACTTTTAAGTATCTAGTAAAATTTTTAGCAAATTTTAGTGACTTTTTGTGTGTTTGGTGAAACTTTGAGTGGAATAAATTACTGTAGCAAAGCAAAAAGGTGACAAAAGTTGAGATTTTACCAAATGCTCAACTTGTAACTTTTAGTAAATTTTTGTACTTTTGTGTGCTGCCAAACAGGACGTTAATTAACATGATTTAGTAAGATGTCATCATATCAGTAGATAAACAAATTTGATAACTTCATGACGATAGTTATAGCATCACGGGTGCGTTTTGATTTGCTAATAAATTCTGAAAAATTTTAAAAATATCTGAAAATTTTTAAAAGTTATTCATTTTTTATCTCACTACATGAATTACGAACTCATAATTTATTTCACTTTATCTCATTTTATCTCAATTTTTATCACTCCAAATACATTTTATATATACATACATTTATAAAATGGAATTGATCATCACTGTGAATCCTAATAATTTCATCAAGAGCAAAGAAGACCATGAGTAATAATTATGACGATAGTTATAGCATTACGGGTGCATTTGGTTTGCTAATAAATTTTGAAAAATTTTAAAAATATTTAAAAATCTTTAAAAATTATTCATTTTTATCTCACTACACGAATTAAAAACTCATAACTTATTTCATTTTATCTCATTTTATTTTAATTTTTATCACTCTAAATACATTTTATGTATACATACATTTATAAAATGGAATTGATCACCACTGTGAATCCTAATAATTTCATCAAGAACAAAGAAGACCATGAGTAATAATTAAAAGAAGACGGCGATGATAGCGAAGAACTTGCCTTGTCAGTGATGGGCTTAGGGAAGGCTTTCTTGAGAGCTTCGATGACTATTCCACGTTGTTCGATCGGATTGAAGTTCTGCGAGGCCTGCCTCGCCGCCTCCACCAAGCTCTCGTATCCACTTTTATTGTTTCTCAATCCTAATAATAATAATAATAATAATAATTAAAATTTTTAAATATAATTGGTTGTTGAAAGGTGAAGGACTTACCAAACATTTGAAAGAGAAATAAAAGAATTATTAAAATGGAGGAAGAATTTTCATTAATCTTTTTAATTGATTTATGCAAAATGGTAACATGACAACCACTTTGTATGGGGTCGTAGCTGGTTGTTTTTCTTCAGTTTACAACAACTTTCTTACCTTGCGGCTCCATTTAGAAAGCAATGTAATTTCTCAGCTTCTTGTTCCTTAATTTCTTGTTTTTTTTTTTTAATAACTAAAATTATGCCCTTACATTTTAAACTTATTTTAAACAATTAACTAAATATATTCAATAAATAAAAAAATTAAAAAGTTAGCTATTGAAAAATTAACTTTTTTCTTATAAAAAAATTAATTTTTTTTGGTAGTTAATTAGTAGTCAACAAGAATCACACAAGAGCATTTGGAGTTCTAAGTTTCATAAAAAAAAATTAAAAATTCTTTAAAATTATTCACTTTTATCTCACTACATAAATTATGAGATTATAATTTTTATTAATTTTTTGTCACTCTAAACACTCCAACTATTAGGTGATGCTTGGATAACCCAAAAAAAAAAAGAAAAAAGAAAAAGAAAAAAAAAGTTGATATAAAAGTAACATATGACTAAATTTAGTTAAAGAAAGTTAGAAAAAATTCATAACTTTTTATATTTTTTGGCATATTTTGGCGTGCTAACCACCACCTTAACCTCACCACAACTCTCAAGTTAGAACAACTTTCAAGTTGATGCATTAACTCTCATCTACCAACTACTACTACTCTACCGCATACAACTAATAAATATGATTTTGAATAATTTGTATAATAACTTTGTATAAAGTTTAATTTCCGACAATGATGCTATAGGTGTGTTTGGAGTAAAAAAAAAGTGAAAAAATTTTGAGATAAATTGAGAATTCATAATACATGCAGTGAAAGAAAAAAGTTGATGTGATATAAAGTTAACAGAGGTTTATAGAGTTTTTTGTTATTTTTTTCAAACCAAACGAACCCTATATGTATAAATAGAAGTAAAAAGGGCTAGAACCTACCTGTTGCAGATTGGATGCTCCGAGAGAGATGGTTAATGGCGAGACGGTCAAACCAGTTATCCTTATAAACACTATTCTTCGAGCTTGACCCTTTCTCTACATCGTCTGCTGGCCTTGTCACCGCGGACATAATAGACGGGTAGCGTTTCGCCGGAAAACTGAGTCTCCGACGATCCCGAGTCAAGAAAGGGCTGCTGTTTTGCAAAACAAGAGTGGCTTCCATAAGGTACTTGGAGACAGATAGCTAGTTTGGCTTGTTATAAAATGTAAAAGCCAATTTAAGTCTGCCACCCTCTAAATATATATACAGATATATGTATCTACGTATGTATGTATTCAGACGTGCAGACCCATATTAGGCCCAGTAAGCGCAATTGCCACCACTGAATTAAACAAATTAAGCAAAAATTTTATTAATTTTATTATTTTTTTAATAAGTTATACTTTTTTTTTATATTTTATCTCTACTGTGTTTTTATTTCTACTCATATTTATTTTAAAAATGTAATTTTGCCCCTACTAATTGATAGGGTGCATCAGACCGATTAAGGTCGCCTGATCGACTACGATACGATCTGAATGACCGACCATTATTAATCTCTTAAATATAAGATTGCTTACGTCATAATAGTATGCATAACCATATTCTAATATATTCTAACATATTCTGTGATTCTCGCCTGTCAAAATACCGAATATTACATAACAGTTTTGATAACTAATTATGGAAATTACCTTGAGATTTACAAGACATGTGGCATGACATGATTAGGAGGAAGTCATAATTGTATGAGATTCACATGCAACATACCTATGCAAATCTTATACCTCTATATATACACCATCCTCTCAAATATATAATACGCACACTTTTTACCTTATTAAAATTTTATCAAAATATTCTTTCAATTCTTTTACTAACTTAAGTATAATAGAATATTAGACTAGTTCTTTATATTGCGAATATGCATTATTTTATTGAGTTGATCGACAAAATTTTAAGTTAAGAACTTTTAAATTCGAGCTTTTTTTTAAATAAATCAAAAATCAAACTCTTTAAATATATAAGTTGAGCACGTGGAGCTAAAAAATAAAAAAAAAAATCGATTCATGACCAGTCCTAATTATCTCTTATTGCTTTGTTTAATTTTAAAGAAAATATATAATAGATTTAAAAAAGTTAATGTCGATTCCCTAATTTGTTTAGAATTTTGGCTAATAGGTCACTCCTTTTTGTTAACTTGGTTTCTTAATATTATTTATTGTTAAACAAAAAATGACCCGTGCCAAAGAAACTTTTGAATAGATTGGTCCCTGGTTACCTTTTTAGAAGGGGCAAAGATCATGAATACCTAAGCAGAGATTACCCATTTTTTTTCTTTTTTTTTTCTTTTTTTCCCTTGCCCTCCTCAATAATTTTCATGAAAGACTTTTGTCCCCTTCTCCATTTTGGCTACAATTAAATTAACATAAATACGTATGTATTCAGACGGGCAGACCCATATTAGGCCCAGTAAGCGCAATTGCCACCACTGAATTAAAAAAATTACGCAAAAATTTTATTAATTTTGTTATTTTTTTAATAAGTTATACTTTTTTTTTTATATTTTGTCCCTATTGCATTTTTATTTCTACTTGTATTTATTTTGAAAAAGTAATTTTGCTCCCACTAATTGATAGGGTGCACCCGACTGATCAAGGCCACCCGATCGACCACGATATGATCTGAACGACCGACCATTATTAACCTCAGTTGAGTTGACCGATCGACATATTAAATATAAGATTGCTTACGTCGTAATAGCATGCATAAGCATATTTTGACATATTCCGTGATTTTCGTCTGTCAAAGTATTGCTTGTTACATAACGGATTTGATAACTAATTAAGGGAATCACCTTGTAATTTACAAGATATGTGGCACAAAATGATTGGGAGAAAGTCATAATTGTATGGGGCTCACATGCATCATATATACAGGTCTTAACCTATATATATCTATATATACCATCCTCTCAAGTATATAGTACGTAAACTTTTTACCTTATTAAAATTCTGCCAAAATATTCTCCCAATCCCTTTACTAACTTAAGTATAATAGAATATTAGACTGTTTCTTTATATTGCAAATATGCATTATTTTATTGAGTTAGTTCACAAAATCTCAAATTAAGAACTTATAAATTCGGGCTTGATTTTAAATAAATCAAAAATCAAACTCTTTAAATATATAAGTTGAGCACGTGGAGCTAAAAAAAAAAAAATCGATTCATGACCAGTCCTAATTATCTCTTATTGCTTTGTTTAATTTTAAAGAAAATAATAGATTTAAAAAAGTTAGTGTCGATTCCCTAATTTGTTTAGAATTTAGGCTAATAGGTTACTCCTATTTGTTAACTTGGTTTTTTATTATTATTTATTGTTAAACAAAAAATGACCCGTGCCAAAGAAACTTTTGAATAGATTGGTCCCTGGTTACCTTTTTAGAAGGGGCAAAGATCATGAATACCTAAGCAGAGATTACCCCTTTTTTTTTTTTTCTTTTTTCCTTGCCCTCCTCACTAATGTTCATGAAAGACTTTTGTCCCCTTCCCCATTTTGGCTACAATTAAATTAACATCAAAAATGCAGCGGACTGCTCTTCTACGTAATTGAACCAAAACCACATCATTTTGGATTAAATTTTAATAGATAAATATTATTAATATGTATAATTTTATCAAATTAAATTACAAGATTTCAAATTAAGTACTTTTAGTTTCGAACTTAATTCTAAACTATTTATAAATTAAACTCATTAATACTATGAGTCGGGTACGTGCAATTTGGGAGAGAAAAAAAAAAAAAAAACTTGATTCGTGACTAACTTTAATTATCTCTTATTTTAATTTATTATTCTATTTTAAAAAAGAGAAGAGATTTAGAAAAAGTTAATATTAATTCCCTAATTTCTATAGAGTTTGTACTAATAAATTAGTCCTTTTTGTTTACTTTATTTTTTTATTTTTTTGGTAAATTTTTTATTTTTTATTTATTTGTTAAAAATAAAAAGACCCATGGCAAAGAAACTTTTAAAGAGATTGGTCCCCGGTTAGAGGGGTAAAGATCATAGATGAACACCAACCCACCCTCCCTTAATATATAACTTGCATGAAAAACACTAGAGGTGTGGCAGTTAAATTTTAGGAAAAATTGTATCCAAGTCATACTTTATAATCTTTTAAGACTATTAGTCATACCAAAAAAAAAATATTACTTTTAAGTTACATTAATGTGGAAAGTTTTGTATTTAAGTTACACTTTTGAGTGGGTCCCACGAGTTTGTTTTAAATATAATTTATAATATGACTTAAATGCCCTTTTTTCTATAATTAACTGAGATGAAGTTGCCAAAAATTATGGAACCGAGAATCACGTTTTCCGTTTTTGTTTCATTTCTTATAAATTGCGAGAAGATATAGTGAGATAAAAATCTGTTAAAGGATTATATACGAAGGAATACACACGGATTATGCGAATTTGTGCTGTGAGATTAACCTCAGTCGAAGGCATACATACGAATTTGGATTGCGTATTTAAACACATGTCTGCGGTACTATTTTTTTTAGGATGCATGCTCGTTCAAAAACAGTACCGCATGACTCTATCATGCAAACATCACATGTAAACACAAAAATAGTTCACATATCAAACGAATGACTGACAATACCGCATGTGTGACAGTACCACATGTCTGCGGTACTGTTTTTTTTAGGATGCATGCTCATTCAAAAATAGTACCGCATGACTCTATCATGCAAACATCACATTTAAACACAAAAATAGTTAACATATTAAACGAATGATCGACAGTACCGCATGTGTGACAGTACCACATGTTTGCGGTACTGTTTTTTTTAGGATGCATGCTCGTTCAAAAACAGTACCGCATAACTCTATCATGCAAACATCACATTTAAACACAAAAATAGTTCACATATCAAACGAATGACCGACAGTACCGCATGTGTGACAGTACCACATGTTTGCGGTACTATTTTTTTTAGGATGTATACTTGTTCAAAAATAGTACCACATAATTCTATCATGCAAACATCACATGTAAACATAAAAATAGTTTACATATCAAACGAATAACCGACAGTACCGCATGTGTGACAGTACCACATGTTTGCGGTACTGTTTTTTTTAGGATGCATGCTCGTTCAAAAACAGTACCGCATGACTCTATCATGCAAACATTACATTTAAACACAAAAATAGTTCACATATCAAACGAATGACCGACAGTACCGCATGTGTGACAGTACCAGATGTCTGCGGTACTGTTTTTTTTTAGGATGCATGCTCGTTCAAAAACAGTACCGCATGACTCTATCATACAAAGAATGGTACTGTTTTAATAAGGTACTGTTTTATTATGTGGTACTATTTCTTATGCGGTACTGTTTTATTATGCGGTACTGTTTTTTATGCGGTACTGTTTTATGCGGCATTGTTTTATTATGTGGTACTGTTTTTTATGCGGTATTGTTTTATTATGTGGTACTGTTTTCCTAAACAGTTTTGATTTTGTTTCCAAAAATCGGTTTTGTTTGCTTTGTAAATAAGATGGAAAGTCGCGGAATTAGGTTTTTCTCAAATAGTTTTGATTTTGTTTCCAAAAATCGATTTTGCTTACTTTATAAAGAAGATGGAAAGTCACGGAAGTTATGAGTAAAATGTGCACTATTTTCGGATAAAACTAACAATTTTGAAATGTAGTGAAAAACGCGTGATATCCTTTTTTGTCTTTTTGTTGCAAGTGTGACTTATTCACAAGTAATTTTTTTGGGTATGACTTAAATTATTATAAGTTCATAAATAGTGACCGCCTTCCAAAAACCCCTAAATTTTATGAGTTCTGAAAACACTACTAAAACACTTCGATTTGGTGGTTTTTTTATAGATTTATAAAATTTTGAACAATAATATACTCGCTCAACTATATATCAAAATCCAAACTTGACTTTTCTTAACAAAACTTATTATTCATATTCTTAATTTCACAATATTAATAATAATAATATTTTTTTTTTCAATATTACTTACCAAAAAAAAAAATAACTTACCAAAAAAAAAATTAATTTCACAGTATTGTTGTAACCTGAATGTTATATATTTCAGATAATTTATATTTTAAATTTAATTTATTTGAGAAAGTATTTTAAATATTATATATTTTGGAGGACCTATAATATAGATGTAACTTATTTGAATTAGTATTTTTGGATGTTATTTTCGGAAGATTTTTTTTATATTATTTTAACACAAATCATAAGATATTATTTTATATGTGCAGTGTTTACTGCTTAACGAATAAATAAGATATGTGCATTATTATATACATTAATGAATATCTCAGAATTCATTTAAAATAAAATTCCAAGCATAAATTCATTATATTTAATTCATGTTCCTAAATATCTCAAAACGTTTGAGAATCTTTGTAAAGAAAATTGATGAATATGTGAAAATAGAGGAGTAAAATAGGAAAAGCACCTAAAATTTTGAGTGCTTTTGACATTCTCTGTTAAGTTTTTAACCGTTGATTTAACAGAAAAGAATTAATGTTAACAACATTTAAAAATAAAAGAAGTATAAGTTTTAAATATTGAAAAATGTAAATATAATTAACCAAACATTAAGAAAGAGTAGGTATAATATACTCTTTATATATAATTATGAGATTCTCGGTGTGCAGGTAAATGCATTTAAGGTAGAATTGAGTTAAATCAAACTTTTACTTGATCGAGTTTGGTTCAATAAAAAGAAAAATAAGCTTAAATTCTAATTGCGAGTAGCTCGAGCCAAGTAAATGACTCCTACAAGTCACATAACCTGGTTGTTATGCATTTATGGGTTTGTCAAATATACCTTCCCTTCCTAGTTGGCCACTCCCTCTCACTAGCAATCCTTTTCCTGGTTCAGGGATGCTGGAGATGTGACTCATATTCGTTCTATTAAATATTGATGCAGTGGAGTCCAGATGATAAACAACGACAAAACTGTTAGATAAAATCATAAGTCTGATTGACAAAACTGTTAGATTTTAATTTTTGTGTTTAATTTTTATGTTTAGTTTTTTATTTTTGAATTCAATTTTTTATCTTTAGTTTTGATTTTTATAGTAAAAAATAAAAATAAAAACTTAAAAGCGTGTTTGGTAATTATAGTTATTAATTAATTAAATTTAATTATGTTGATTATATTTTTTGTTAAAAATAATTTAATCCAATAAAAATAAAATTCATTATATTATTCTTAAAAAATAATTTAATAGAATATTTTTCATGTTAATTTAATTAAGTTAAATTAATGTGATTTAATTAATTGATTAAATTTAATTACTTTAATTATATTTTTATTAAAAATAATTTAATTCAATAAAAAGAAGATATCTTAGATATAATTTAATTAGATTATTTAAAAATAATTTAATAAAATATTTTTAAAATTAATTAATTTAATTAAATTATATATATTATTAATTATTGATAAAATTAATTATTAATTAAATTATATTTAATAAATTTTTACACGATATCAAAATAAAAAATTCACCATCATTAATTACAATTTCTTCATCAAACAAGGAATTGAAAAAAAAAAACAGAAAAAAAAAATCAAGCAATCCAAAGGAAAAAGTATAGCAACTTTTGTGGCTTCTATTTTAATAGTTATGATGTATATATATTGAATAAATATATATATTTTTTATAAAATGATGGTTAAAAAACTAACTTTTCAAAACGGATCAAATTCAAATATATGGATCGAGTCTAAATCTTGTGAAATTAGATCAATGACAGGCAATAGTTGGCCATAGTTAGAGGTAGGTGAGAGAGGCAGTAATTGTTGGCAGTGATCGGAGATGGGGGGAGGGTGGTGGTGGCGGCAACGGCAGATGTTGGCGGTAATTGAACGTAGGTGGAGGGTGGCGGCAGTGACAGCGGTGGCAGCAGTCAATGGTGGCTAAATGTAAGTGGCGACTTGTAGACGGTGATAGTTGATGGTGAGTGATAATTATGACTGGTAGTGATTATTAATAAAATTAAAATTTAAAACAAAAACACGAAAAAATACATTTTTTACGTTTTCATAATTTTTAAAAATTTTAACAGTTTCATTTTTTGAAAATTGAAAACAAATTTATCAAATAAGTTTTTATGTTTAATTTCCAAAACAATAAAAATGAAAACTGAAAATTAAAAGGTTTCTCAAAAGGGACCTAAGAAATTAACATACGAAATAAACGAGAATTGATTCTTCACCGAGTGCAGAGACAAGGAATCGAGTAAAGGCTTACCGGGCAATTGCTTCATTAATTTGAAAAATTACACCCTCATTCTATGAATTTTGTTGTCATTTCCTTATAAATTTTACTTTTATCTTACTAGTATTAAATTTTGTCATTGTTGATTTTTTTACTTTTACTTTTATTTACTTTAAAATTATAATTTTACCCTTACTTTTAAAAATATAATTTTACCAATTAATTATAAATTCTGGACCCAAAGTGTAGATCAAGTGCAGTGGCAGTGTTCTAAGTGATGTACTGGTTGAAAAATCAATTTTTTTTAACATAATAAATTGAAAAGTTTGATTTAAAATGAGACTGATCAGCAAACAATGAAGCCCCAGCATACCTGAAATTTTTATTACCGAACCATTCCTAGAATTTGCAATTGATTGTTTTGCTTGTGTTTGGTTTTCACTGTCCTAAAAATTTGCATATTAAAATTCTTCTATATATCACTAAGGTTTCGTGGGGAGAATGAGGGAGAGAGAAACAAACATACCTAGAGGTTGAGGATGCCGGAAATCAATGAATGGCAGGCGGTGACTCTATCGGGTAATGAAAGATAAGGTCTCGTGAGGAGAAGAGAGACACACACCAGAGCCCAGGCAGAAGATGAAGACAACGAGAGAGAGAGAGAGAGAGAGAGAGAGAGAGAGAGGGAGGGAGGGAGACACGTCACAGAGACGTTGGTCGGTGGTGTTGTTTGGAGCAAGGTGATGTTGGTGGGCTCTCCCCGGTAGCCCTGGCCCGATGCTTTCGCGGAGGAATGCCTGTCCTAAAAATGGGGCACTTACTGAAATTCTTTTAATAAAAATAATAACATAACAAATAATTTTTTTCTTTTTTTTTTTTTTTTTTTTTTTACCACGATGGCCGTGAGTCTTAAAAAATGGCGTGAATAAGTGATTCTGATGGAGTTACGAATAAGCACTTTTTTAGGAGTTTCACCAAATAAACCAACAAATAAGCTTATAGAAAGTTATTAGGTCTAATGAATTAATTATTTTTAAATCTTTAAAAGTTATTGAATAGTCATATTTCAATTAAAATTTGATAAAAATTACACTCTCATAACACATGTAATATATAAAAAATTATAATTTTATAAAAATTTATATAATTTTATTATGTCTTAAACAGATATCCAGAATATTATATAAGACGAGGGTAAAATAGTTAGGAATTCTCTAGGTTTTTTTCTTTGGTTTAAGATGAATGTTAAAATTTCATGTATTTGAAGTTTTAATTTTAAATTTCATGTTTTTAGTTTTTTAAAAATTAGGCCTATGAAATATTTTTATGTAATTTTCTAAATTTAAATTCTACCAAAATTATTAATTAGCAACTATTGGAATTAAAATTCGGTACAAAATTCACACGATCTTCCATTTACATGTGACAAATCACGCTCCATTCTTAAATTCATGAATTCAGGATCAATTCTTCATAAAATTCCCAAATTAATTTGGTTAAATACTTGATTTAGATTTATTTTCTAACCACTGTTCAAAAATATGTGTAATATCATAATAATTAAAATAAACTAACTATGCATAAAAAAGATAATTAGGATGAGTATATTTGCACTCTACTAATTTTTTCTTGTATTCTATTTACTTGTTTATTACTTTTTTATTAATTAAAATTAAACAATTGTCTGTTTTTTTTTTTTTTTCTATCATAAGTTTTGTATAAGAATAAAGTACAAAACCACTCCTATAGTTTATCTTTACTGTCACTTTGCCCTAGATAGTTTTAATTACATTAGTCAAATCCCTACACTTTCGGTCAAACAACAATTTGGTCTTTTTTTTAACTGACAATTACACACAACTGTTAGATTAAGGGTAAAAAGATTGCCATGCCCCTAACTCAAATGTTCGGAACGGACGATATGGGAATATAGAAACTAATTAAATTAAATAAATACCTACTCTAATGTCGAGTCTCAACACAATAATAATTATCAGAACAACTAAACACGTCCTTCATTCCCATATTAAATAAAACAAAATAACATCACCCTCAATAAATCCAATGTCACATGTGACACAATCCAAAACTTATACATCCAAATAAACATCATCAATAAACTATCTCAAAATAGAAATAAGTTTGAGACTTACACCTCAGGTTGCACAAATAAAAATACAATGATCTAAATATAAATAAAATAACATGATAGGTCAATCCATCAGTCTCAACTCAACTCTAAACGGCTACTCCCTAACCTGAAATATAAATAGGATGAGCAAACTTTCCCAGTAGGTAAGAGCGTGTAAGTATGCACAAGTGAACAGTAATCAAGTATATAATATAACTCACAACAATATCTACCAAAACATAATATAACAATGCATATGTGATGTAATGAAATAGCTAATGCATTCTCTAATCTTTATCTACCCCTAACCTTATCTTGGGACAAGTGACACTTAACAAAGCACGTGGGATCACCAATCACACTGTTTGTGCTCAAAGTAAATGTATGTCTCAACATATATATATATATAAACCAAGTGAAAAACCGTGTTACACCCCTGCCTGTGTAAGACTCAAGAGAACTGTGTTAGATCTCCAGCCTTTCTGCTAGAGGGACTGTGTTACACCTCTAGTTAGACATTTGCTTAAGTCAAGCAAGGTCCGACTGTTGTCTGGAAAAAATCTCTTAATCATATCTTATAATTAACGTCCGAACTCCAAATAACTAAACTCTACTCATATATATCAACTGGGGATCATCTAGTATTTTTAAAACCTCATTTTATCATTTTTCTCAAATTATGGATTCTGTCCATATACATAACCTGTGTCTCGACACGTCACAATATAAATGCGGCACTCTCGGCCAATCACTAGTCACAACATAAATTGGATGATGCAACCCTAGCCTTATGCACATGATATGCTCAATCATGCAAATAAATATTATCTCAATATAAAAATACATTCTCATTAGGTTTGATGACGATTTAGTATTCATTCCATCATTAAAAATCTATAATAACTTAGTTTGGGCACAAAACAAATATTTAAACATAAGTTTTGACATTTCTAGAAATTTTTCCATACTGATATCTAGACACTATATGTAATAACGTGAATTTTTTTTTCTTAATTAAATTGCTTAAGTGTTGTGGTGATACTTGTTATAATAAAAATCTAGAAAATTGAGGATTTGAAAATTTTTGGAATTGGTTGGAAAGATTTTCGGATTTAATTTCACCCTATGTAGGAGTTTAATGTAGAATTTCTAAATTTTTATCCAAACACTTCTTAGCCCAATTACTTATTTGGTTCAAACCAAGACCATTAACCTATGGGTCAACCCTTTTCTTTGACTCACCTCAACTCACTTCAACTCACTTTATTACTCAATGAATTGACTCATGAATAGTTGCTCTAAATTATTTTCCGACAACTTCATTTCCATCTTCCATACACTCTCACCATCTTTCAAAATTATTTGACTAATTGGACAAAGAGAAGACTCACATTGATGACCTTAAAGCATCTTTTTCAAATTATTTAGCAAACAAGATTTAAAGCATTTTGTTTGAAAGCTAGCATGATTTAAAGCATTTGGTTAAATTGTCAAAAAGCTAGCATGATTGTTTAAATTTGTCAAAAAGTTAGCTTGATTCCCGGATCATGCCACCTCCATACATCTTCCCCAATGCTTTTCTTAAATGATATGGTTAGATAGTCAAAAAGTAAGCATGATTCTTGGATCATGCTACCAATTGTATAGGCATGATCTTACCTTAGTTGATTTTTTCTCCACTAATAATTTTCTCTACACTCCCTATAAATTGTGTGTCTTCAAAGAGAAGAAAATAAGAGAGAAATAATAATAAATTATTAATTAGTGAGGCTGAAAATTTGGTGTTGCTTGGAGGAAGAAGAAAGGCTTGGAATTTTTCAATTTGGGTGGTGTTCAAAGCTAACTCATTTTTCCTTCTCAGACTTGGTCATTAATATCTTCATTGAGGTAGGATGATGAATCTCCTAAAATATATTTGATGCATTTTCTGGTTTGAAGTATGAAACTTGATTGTGATAAAAATAAATACCCGTATATTGGGGGTATGGAAGCCAAAATTTTGACTAAAGTAACTCAGTATGCTGACAGCTCTCTATTTGTAACTTCTTATGTGCTTCTAACCCCTAGAACGGTGGAATTTGGTTTTGGCTAAAACATAAAAGTTGTACCCCTTTCAGTTTTCTTTTCAACCCAAAAAGAATTGCATCAATCCGATTTGTGAGTCAAAAGTTATGCCCAAAATACTGAGCACGTGTAAAACTGTATTTTCTGAACAAACTGAATTCAAAGCTGTTTTTGTACCTTTAGACCTTAAAATTTTAAAAAGTGTAAAACATGAAAGTTGTAGGTCTTGAAATCTAGTTTCTATAGATATAAAGTTTATAGATATTGGAGTCTTGCTCTATTTTATATGAATTTTCTTTCAAGCTGCTATTCTGCTTAGCTTTAATTGATGCTTGTTTGGATTTATTTAGAATATTATGTTTAAAGATTTATTAAATTTCCAATTTCCTTCTGTTAGTTATTGTCATGTTAATAATTTCTATTGATATGAAATTATTTTAAACTAGATATTATGTATTATTTGACACTCTAATATTGATGATAATTGACTTAGATAATCAGTTTCATCATGAATAGTTGGATGACTTATTCAAACTAAAATGCTAGTATTTGATAAAATGCCCAAAAGAAACAATGGACTTGTTCTCTTCTCATTTGGTCTTTCTTAAATGAATTTGATTTATTTTTGGCATTGTTTTGTCAACCTAGCAAGTTATATAATTATATTTTTATGATTAAGTGAATTTAATGAAACTCATTTAATACCTTCCTAAACATTGGGATAATTCTGTGAACATTTGTGGATATCTTGAAGCCAAAAACCTATGATAAGGGTTTGGTTATAAATAAGATGATGATTGAAAATTTATTTAAATTATTTTTTTGAATAAAATAAAACTTATCAATTTTGCTAAAAATTAAATATAAGTCCAAGAGCTATTTATTATCTTTATATTCCATAAAATAATAAAATAAAAGGTAAAATGAGCAAAAACCGAGATTTGCAGCCAATGAGGTTCGAACTTGCGACTTTGAATCGCAATTAGGGTCGCCTACCCACTAAGCTACCAACCTCGGCCTAATTAATATACCATTAGAAATACTTTTATTCTTATCAAATTTGGTACGGTAAACTTGTCAAAATAATTAACTAAAATACTAATTTGTATTCAAATTTTTTTTTTTTACTTGCTAATTGTTAATTTACATATAGTGCCTACCTTTGTGATAATGATATTGATGACTATGTTAAATCTTTGATTTATTGAGAATTATTATTAAATTATGGATTTAGATAAAGTGCTTAAAAAATATACTACATGTGACTGAATAATCCCACTTTTGATTCATTGCCCGGGAACATTGCCGGTTGTTATTCAAAATGTCTGATTTCCATACAAGGTACCCTGGGAATGTAAAAGGGTGAGAAAAATTAAGGCACTCGATGCTAAAGTTATTTTTGGCAATGGGGTGATGGGTGGGTAGAAATGGCCTTTTAGATGAAGATGGGAACATGCATTTTATTTGGGAGATGCTCCCTTCTGACCTGGCCAGTCAGGTAGCCGGTCGCGACGGCTAGGTTTTTGGTAGGTGACACCGTTGGTATGCATTGGATGCTAAGCCCATAAAGTCACTGGTTCCCAAGGCTCGGGGTAGAGGAAGATAGGAGTATGATTATCTTAGGAGGATTTAGATTAAACTCCTTTACAAAATTTTACTGTGACTAGCAACCTCTCTTGTCATGTATGAATGATGTGTTGGAATTATTTAATTATATTTAATTCCTCTCGATTAATATTTTATAAATATATATATATATATATATGTATGAAACCTGTATCGCTACGGGGTTTGATCCCGATACCTTGAAGATCTAAATCTGAGATCCCTACCACTGCGACACAGACTTCATTGTGGTATATACATCAGTATTTAACTATTTTACATGTAAGTAAAATAGTAGTTACGGTGACGGTTTCATCGAACCGTTGTAAGTATAATTTACATTATTCAGTTGAGATCTATTGAATTAATTGTTGCATAAATAGTATGCCACCTAAACACATTCACTTAATACAGTGTAGTATTACAACCACTGCATATAGGCACCTAGGAGATTCTGATTACTGGGCTTTAGTAGCTCACCCCTTGTGGGAATATTTTTTTCAGGATATTAAGCACAGGGATACAGAAGATGAGCTGGAAAGAGATTAATTTCTCTTAAATATTCCATCAGAAGAGTTATCTATTTTTTTTTCTTCTTTCCTGCACAGAGCTGGAGGACTTTATTTTTGGTCTGTAATAATTGTTGGATGATTGTAATTATTAAGCATAGACCTAATTTGCTTTTATTTGGTATGTAATGTTAATCGCGTGATTGGGACACTTAGATGGCTCTGTAATATTTTTCTCTATCTTTATTTTGTGCCCTGTAGTTGAAATCCCATCAAATGGTTCAGTCCAATGACTTATAAATATTGTTTGGGATAAACATAGGATTTTGACTATCTTAAATTTTTCTTACGGGTCAACCCCAATCTGGAGGAAAACTCTGGGGTGTGACAGCGTGCTTTTATCATCTTATTTTTATACCTAACAAATAAATTCCAAGTCACCCCTGGACATTCGGTTATGAAAATCTGGGGCGTGACACTATATCTACGATCTAGACACATCCCTGGTCTGGACACTCAAAACAATCGATACCCTAGTTGGTTGGTCTGTACACCAGAGTCTAGTGTTCAGTTCCTGAGTTCGTTTTCAACAAAATCCAATTCCTAATCATCCCCCAAATCACCCATTCAAGCCCTAATCTCAACAATAACTCATATACAAACACTTAAACACTTAAATCACATCTTTCTTCAACACTTAATCAGAGAATAACTCAAATATATACAAGATCTTCACGTTCATATGCATATATACACCCACATTCATATACATATATATGCACACATCTCATGATATTCAACCAAATCAAGAATATATATACATTAAAATCATGCCAACAACGTCCAAAGCATGAATATAAGTCACACCTACCTCGAGTCCGAAGAGAAAAGAAAAAAAAAAACGAAGAAAATAAGTTGAGCTCCTAATCTTCAAAAGCAGATTTCTCCCACCTAAGGCCAAATCATCGAAAATGGTCACTGCCAAGACGATCACGGCGCCGAATACTACTTTAATCCATCAATTTTCTTCTTCGAACTTAACTTTCTCTCTCTTCTCTCTCTCCTCCCTATTCTCTCTAGCAGTTGAGTGAAAGAAAGAAAAAAAAAAGAGAAAAAGAAAGTAAAATGAGGGAAAGGAAAGAAAGAAAAGAAAAAATGCTAGGCCCTTCGTCCAGTTATCCAACCAGATATCAATTCAAGTTACACACCGCTCAGGGAAAATAAAATAAATTAACTTAAACTCATAATAATTATTTTATTGGCCTAAAATAACACATAAATAGTCAAAATAAATACCAGGTATTACAAGATAATTTCTTCTGCAATTCACCCTCAGTGTCAGTTTAATCCCTCACATTTTAATTGTAACAGTTAAATCCCTATACTTTCGACTATACTTTCGACGCATATTCGAAATATATTTTATTAAATTATATAACATATTTTAATTGGAATATATTTTATTAAATTATTTTAAATAAATAATACAATAAAATTAATATTTAATTTAATTTAATTGATATGAAATATATTTTATTAAATTTAATTGATTTTTTAAAAAATTAATAGAATTAAATATTTTTATTAAAGGGTGGTTGATTTTTTTACTAATAATTATTATAATTAATGGAATAGAATTAAAAAAGTTGTATAGATAAATATATCCTCTCGAGTTAAATATATATACAAAATTTTATGTATAAATATAATATACTAGATGTGGCTATACGCATAATGCATGTAAATATTTTTTTATCTTAATAATTAATAAAATTATAAAAAAAAAACTAATAAAAGTGCCTCAAATAGTAAGAATAAGTTGTTAAAGTTATTTAAGTAAATAATACATAATTAAGGAGCACTGAAAAAAAAATTACAAATTAGTAGGTAGTTAAATGTATTTAATGTAGACAAAAATATAAATAGGTGTAATTATGTGGTAGTCATAAAAAATTATTTTTTAATACCATTGAAGTATAAGTAGTTATAGGAAGTTAAAGGATATTATAGGAGAAAAAAAAAGGCTTTACTAAAAAAATGATTCTTAAAAATAATGTTTCACCAAACTTTGGTGTTTACACTATAATAGTATATATATATACACACACACATATACATAAAATATTGTGATGTAGAAAATTTAGAAAATAATGGTTCTAGGGCCGTTTGATAACGTTACCGTTTTTTTATTTATCTTTAAATCTTTATATTTTCTAATTTTTTTTCTATTATCATTTTTTCTTAAAATAAAAACTGAAATTGTGTTTAGAAATATAATTTGGTTTACATAAATTAATTTTTATTTTAAAAAATATTTAATTTTATAAATTTTTAAAAAATTTGCATTTAATAGAATATATTTCATAGTAATTAAACTAAATTAAATGTTTATTTAATTATTAATATTTAATTAGATTATTAATTTAGTTATATTATTCACTAAATTAAATATTCATTAGAAATAATTTAATAAAATATATTTTAAATTAAAATATGTTATATAATTTAATAAAATATATTTTCAAATTATATTGTTTATTAAAAATTATTTAATAAAATATATTTCAAATATAGAATGAAAGCGTAGGAATTTAATTTATACAATTGAAATGTGGGGGATTAAAGTAATACCGAGAGTAAACTGTAAAGTAAATTACTTTTTACTCTCAGTCTAACGATTGTGTGTAATGGCTAACTAACGGAAAGACTGAATTGTTGCTTGACTGAAAGTACAGAGATTTAGTGTAAAAATTTGACTGTTGCAATTAAAACCACTAGAACTAAAGTGATACTAAAGATAAACTATAAAAGTGATTTTTATACTTTATCCTTTGTATAATTATAATGTAATAAGTACTCTTATTCAAAAGTTCAATGTAATATACAATTATATTTTTATAAATACCCTTATTTTATAATAAAAATATATTTTTTTGAACAAAATATAAATAATACAACTTACCAAAAGTTATTTCATCTTTTTAAATTTTTTGATAAGCAAGCGAGCAAAT
Source organism: Vitellaria paradoxa (assembly GCA_019916065.1). NCBI lineage: Eukaryota > Viridiplantae > Streptophyta > Magnoliopsida > Ericales > Sapotaceae > Vitellaria > Vitellaria paradoxa. The sequence continues at coordinate 13,080,944 of CM034243.1, read as the reverse complement.
GCCACTTTAATCTTTATAAAAATCTACTTATAATATATAAGTAACAATATAGAGGACACTTAAACGTGTAATTCTTAGTCGAGGGAGATTGCAAGGTGCAAGAAAGGAAATCCCTTAGCTCTGCCAGGCGCTAGATAAGGGTTAGCTTGAAAAGACTCTTAATTTTTCAGTTTTTAAGGAAGGCCACATTATTATAATAAAAATTTTCAATTTAAGATTTTTAAAAAAATATTTCTTATTATAAAAAATTTAAATTAAGTTTTTATAATAAAAATGCTTATAGATTGTTTCATAAGTATCTTCTCCTTTTCAAGCGTAGTCTATAACTCAGTTGGTTAAAAGACTTGTATCGCCCGCTCATGAGTCGAGTTTGAGTCCCTCCCCTCCCGGCTTATCTAACAAATATATATATATATATATCTTCTCCTTTTCTTTTTTGTTTAAAATTTATTTTGTTGAAAAATTGATTTTCTTATTTTAGTGGTTTTTTTTTAAGGTTTATATTGATCCTTAATGAATGACTTGTAAGGGATAAAAAAAATGGTCTAAATGAGAAAATTTTATAAAGAAATATAAATTAAATAAATTATTTTTCATTTTATGCAGTTAGAAGATAAAATAAAATAAAATAAAATTTATTTTTATATGCTTAGTAAAATTATAAATATGAATAAAGTTTATTTTAGTTTTTAAAATAATTTTTTTATTTTCTTGTACCAAACCATACTTAAGGTGTTTGTCCAATTTTGTAAAAGTTATTTATGAAGGGTAATTATGTTATTTAAAGTTAAACATGAAAACAGCTAATTAAAAAGATGTAGTTTTATAATTTCACCTAGACCCAGTTTAATATATATTTTTTTTCACAACTTTATGTAATTTTACATCAAAAGTTATAAAGTGTAACTTAACTTTTTATATATTCGGTAAAAATCTGTAGATTCTTTTCAACTTTTGAACAAAATTTTAACATTATATAATGTTAGATGGTACTTGGTTTTCCAAAAAAATAAAAAAAATAAAATAGAAGTTAGTGTAAAAGTAATATGTAACGAAATTTAATTGGAGAAAGTTGAAAAAAAATTAGTAAAATTAATTTTTATTTTTTTGGGGGATCCAACTGTGCATGATAATTTTTTATGCATTTTGTAAAATATTAACTCTAAAAAAAACAAGTAAAACTGTAAAAGTAGGGTAGAGTGTAAAAAACACTTTATGGAGTATATATGAAAAAGCTTAAAGTATATTTTATCATTAGTATTATCTTATACAAAATATATTGAAAACATAAAATCAAATATTTTTAACAAAAATCTGCTACAAACATTACATTTTTCAAAAATTTCCGCTCCAAAAAAATTTATACTTATTTTAGGGAAAAAAAGAGTTTTTTTTTTTTTTTTTTAACTAGTTACAAGAAAGTTAATTTATTTATTTTTTATCTGGGAAGGAAAAATACTAATTTTTTTTAGAGATAGTTTTATAATTTTCTTAATTTAACATATTTGTCTTTTATAATTCAAAATAACATAAAAATATATGAAAATAATTTTAATTAATTTTGAAAAAAATCAAAAAATTAAAATTACCATAAGTTATCTTTATTGGCATTACCAAACGGAGCCTCAGCTTCCCGCTCTGATTTAGAATGATATGAGTGGTGGAGAATTTATTTTTCTTTGCTGTCAAAATGGGAAAAAATCAAATACTATCTAAAAAAAAAAAAAAAGTATCAGCATAGGAAAACACAATATTATTTTGCGTTTTCTAATAAGTCAAAAACGGATTGTGATGATTAAGAAAGGAAAAGCCCGAAATGATTTTAGAGTTTTAAGATCTGCAATCTGATTTTGTGATTTCAGCCAATCAATTAGAAATTCTATTTTGATTTCGCGTTTTTAGACTTGGCAGAAAACGTAAAATGATATTGTATTTTCATTTAACAATATATTAACAATTATTTTTTTTCAGACCACGTCTAATTTATTTTTAATCATTTTAACAGTAAATCAAAAAAATAAAAAAAAAATCGATGAGTGGAGTACAAGGTCTTTATCGTCAAATCTTTGGAAAGAATTGTAAAACTCCTAATAATAGTGATATAAATGGATTCGGTCAACCCGCGATCCAAATTGACTTGAATTTTGACCGACCCGTGCCCCGCTCATATGTTTGCACGGCCACTCGAGCCTAACCCGGCCTGCCCCAACCAGATCGACCCGTCCCCTTCCTTTAGGACTCATTTTCTTCATTTTTCAAATCTTTTTTTTTTTTTTGGCTTTTCCAGGTTGCGGTCGTCGGTTGCCGCTACTTGCTAACTTTTCTTTTTTCTTTTCTTTCTTTTTTTCCCCCCTAGGTAGCCGTTGAGCCTGCTGGCTTCAATTTTTCTTTCTTTCTTTCTTTCCCCCCTTTTTTTTTTCTCTTGCTGGTCGTTCCCAGCCCTTAGAATTTTTAATTACAAAAAGACCCCTACAAAATTACAAACCCCCATAATTCTCCATTATAAATACTCCACTTATATTCAACCCAAAAATCACAAATTTCTCTCATTTTTTGTCAAATCTCTCTACTCTCAAGCTAATAACTCTCAAAAGTGTTTTTCAATTGTGTTCAATTTCTCTCAATTCTGACAAAATTGAAATCAAAGTTGAAAAATTAAATGTTTCAAGACTTTAAATTATTTCAGATTAGTAAATTTTATCATATTTTATCCTTTTTTTCATTTGCATACTTTAAAGTTTTTCTATCAAATTATTTTTTTTTTCAAAAGGATCATAGAGAATCCCATATTTTTTATGATGAGGGTGGGGACTTAATTAGTTCTCCCACCTACCAGCAATTTCCAACACCTGCGAGCACTTGCTACTGCTACATCATCATCATTGTGGCAATTTTGAAAAACATGGCATCATTTTACTAGAATTTCACTCAATGATGGGATGCATAAAGCGAAATGTAATATTTGTGAAAATTTACTTGGGCTCCGTTTGGAATAAAAAATTGATAAATTGAGATAAAATGTGGTTTGAAATTAATTTTGGCGCCATTTTTTCTGGAAAGTCATAAACCGTGGGAACGATTTTTCAAATTTGTTCCCACGGATTCAAAAAAATTTACAAAAAATAACAATAATGATACTCGTTTGAAAGCTCTCGATACGAAAAATATGATTGTATAAAAAATTTACACATTCAGTTAACCCATTTTTAGATTTTTTATTTTTTTAGCAAAATATTAGAATTTTTTGAAATTAATAATGGCGGAAAAATTAGATGTAAATGGGTTGTTAGAGATTTGTAAAAATTTTTAGTGTTTTATCTTGATGCCAAACGGAGCCTTGATGGTATAACTAGTTAAAGAGACACCTAAAATGAATGTTCCGACAAGATACCTGTGTCAATGATTTAATTGATCAATTTTTTTTTTCACAAGTTACAAACTCAATTAGATAACAAATGGGTAGTTTAAATATTTTTTCTTGTAATCCTACAAGAACTCAAAATAATTTAGTTAAATTTATTGTAAAAAAATGAATAATCTTTTACTATGAGTGAAAATGAAAATTTTGAAAAGTTCATTCGCTATAGTTTTTTTACATCACAATTTTGTGATTTTTTATGAAATACTTTAAAAAATCATGTTTTAAAAAATTTTGAAACCAAAAAAAAAAAAAAAAAAGATAAATCAAAAGCATATGCTCAAAATTTTGAAAGAAGAGTTTGTTTAAAATTTCGATATGTAGAGGTCTTATCAAAATATTGAATATCAATGCATAACATCATATTATATCGATGAAAATTAGAAACTAAATAAACGTATTATTTCTTTTAAATTAGTTGAACACTCTACACTGAATTAAGTGTTGAGGAAATGACTTTTGATGAACTTACATCGTGAAATTTAATTAAAAAAATATTTTCTATTGCTTAGACAAAGCTTTATGTAATAATGTTTTTGTTTCTTACTTGTCCTTCCTTCACTGCTTGCAAATGATATTTTATTTAATAAACATTGTTGTGTCTACATGCTTGATTTAATCGTCAAAGACAGATTGAATGCTTATGATTTGTTTATTTTAAAATAAAATAATGTGTAGTTTCTATTATGAGTCCTCAAAAAATACCTGGTGTACTTGCACATATGCAAGCAAATAAGTTTAAAATCTAAAAAATGACTTATAGAAATAAGATGAAATTTAAATTACCTAATGTTAAAGTGGCTATTAAATATTAAAAAATAATTGATTTAGTATTATAAATAATCATAATTTGGGTTTAGTAACTATTCAAACCCTTAATTAGGCAAATGGAATTTTTTTATAAAAATTGTCCACGTGTTTTTGATATTGCAACTAGAATATTTGTAACATTTATTATCCTACTTCTTCTGCTGTTGCATATTAATTAATTTCAATTAGTGAAATTTTCAAAAAATATATTGTCCATCCCCATTATCATGATATGGTTAATAGCATAATAGAAAATTTTAATAAATATTTTGATTCATTTTCAGTAATTTTTGATATTGCAACTATTTTAAACCCTAAATATAAATAAGATATTATTTTTTTGTATTATTAGAGATGATATATGTCACTGAAAGCACCCAAAACTAATTAAACAATATTAAATAATGTTTTTAAATTTTAATTAACTAATATGAAGATGATAATCGTAAATTTGTACAAACGACTACTATATCTTCATTTTCTCATTATAGCAACTCATCCATTTAGAAAAAAATCATATCTCGATGGACAAAATTATAAACCAGTTGCAACGCATCTTTATTAAACCTTGCAATGTCATCTAAGTCTACTTCTAGTAGATGATGACAATTTCAATTTTTTGGATTGGTGGAAAGGACAACAACCTAAGTTTTCAGTACTGTCCACTTTAACTTGTGACGTCCTAATGGTTCTAAGGTCAACCATAGCATTTGAACAAGCGTTCAATACAAGTAGACGCATTATTAGCGAAAGTCAAATGACACTTCAAATAATAGAGGTCTTAAAGTATTTGCGAGATTAGTAGATCACACGAAAAAAAGACAACAGCTCGATGATAAAGAATAACTTACCCTTGATTTAGAAGTAATGTATTTGGGCAAAGTAAAACATAACAGTAGTTACAAGTGATATATAGATAAAATAATATTTGCAAATAATAGCTAGACTTATATGTGCTAACCTGGTCTAGATGTATAAGAACTGAAGTGACCCATTAGTTATTTACTCTATTATTCTATAATTGTACATTGGTAATTAGTTTTATTTTGGCAATTTTTTTAATTTAGAATTCTATATTTGTAATTCAGATTCAATGTTAATTATGTAACTATTTTTTTAATAAAATTTATTAATAAATAACACTATATGTTTAAAAGCATTGTTTTATCTGTATTTGTTTTATAACAAAATAAAAATATTAAAAAATTAAACTATAGTAGTCAGATAGGTCAGAGATAGACCTAACTGACCATGACCTAACTAACCAACGAGGACGAGAGGCAGGTCTGCCATGGTAAATGGACCAGCTAGTGGGTCAACGGACAGGTCAGGCTCGACCCGACCCTAACCTCTCACTAATTGAATTTTTTTTTCGTTGTGTTGATATTTTATTCAAAATTTAACTGAATAGTAATGATTTTTTAGTATTTGAAAAAATACTGTTATTTGAGAAAATACTATTTCAAAGAGTGCTTTTTAAAAATGTTATTTCAAATAATACTTTTTAAAAATACCCTTTCAAAGAGTGTTTTCACTGTAATTATAATTTTTACACATAAAAAGAATATTATATATAAATGTATATATTTTTTGCCCTAATTTTAATTTTTGAAATTGATGAGTTAATGGTTGAAGTTGTTAGAAGAAAAATGGATGGGTTAAACTATTTTTTGCCTCAAGAAGAAAAATTGTTGTGTTAAAATTATTATTATTATTATTATTTAAAAATTGTTGGGTTCTTTTTCTTTTTTTCCTTTTTTTTTGGACAAATTCTTATATGTTCTTTGAGAATTTTTGGAAAGGCTCTCTCTAACCCAGAGTAAAGGCCTCTAATTTCTAGTTCTAAAGTTAATTTCAAAATATAAAATTAGAACAATGTGAGTCTCAATTAGTTGTTAGTTATTTATTTAAACTTTTTCTAGCAAAATCTTGATATTCATCTCAAGTGAATTTTTGTATATTATTTGACACATGATTTTTTTTTAATAGAATTGGTTGTATCTTATTTTTAATTTATAAATTTAGTGAATTAAATTCTAATTTTACTATTTAGAATTTTTTTCTAATAGACTATTTTCTGAAACTGTTCTTTTCGAAAGTATGCATTTTATATTAACATGCAAGTGGATAAATATACTGTGTATGATTTTTTACAAAGATTTTTGTTATTTTTCTCAACTTTAATTTTTTATTTTTATTTTCTATGTAAATAATTATTATATAAACATATTAATACTATACTATTTTAGTAAAATTAATGTGAGCAAAAGCAAAATATCTAAATCTTTTATTCGCATTAAATGCAACAAAATAAATTTAATATTTAATTTATAATAATCTGGTAAAAATTATAATTGTGTTAAAAGTATTATTTGAAAGGATCATTTTAAAAAACACATTTTGAAAGTGTGTTTTTAAAAAAATTCTTTTGAAATGACGTTTTATAAAAGTACTTTTTTAAACAGTGTTTTTTCAACTAAAGGGTCGTTTGGTTTGTTGAAAAATTTTAAAAAATTTTATAAATCTCTGTTAATTTTATATCACATCAATTTTTCTCTCACTGCACGTATTACGAACTCTACCCAAATCACAATTTATCTCAATTTATCTCATTTTTTCTTACTCCAAACAACCCCTAACAGTGCTTAAAAATCATCGAGTTAGAGCTTAAATTTGCTTAAAATATCAACGTAACAAGAAAAAAAAAAATTCCTCACTAATTTTACAAAATTGGCAAACGAATTGACAAAAATACCCCTTCCCCTTTCAGTTCAGTTTTCAAAATGCCGAAGCTCTGCCACGGTAGACAATTGGCTTCGTCGTTGCTCTGATTCATTTTCTGTAGTTTCTTATCATTCATTCTCTCTTTTCTTCAGAAAACCTTCGGACTCGCCTTCCTTTCCTCTCGCTGAGCACGAATCCTCCACTTTTTGTCCGCAAACCCATTTCTTGGGGTTTGCTCTGCGGCGGTAGACCCAAAGAGAGGGGTCCACGATTCTTGACCTGCACCCTCGGCTATGGCTTCTTGAGGTCCCCTTCTTCTCTCACCCATGTTTACAAAACCACTCCATTTTCTTCTTTCTTGGTTTCTTGCCTTCTCTCTTTTTCTAAGGGATTGTCTCTCTCTCTCGCGTAATTGTACCGCATTTGTAAGATAGCGCCTTCCGCAGCGATCCACGATGAAGAATTCGCGCTGGTTCGGAGCTTTTTCGATCTTTCTTTGCTTCTTGGCATCTGGCTCCTTCTCAATTGAGGACTACAATAAAGCGTAAGTGATTTCTTAATACGTATATTGTGTACTTTGTTGAACTACTCGTATATGGGCTGAGTCTTGTCGATATATACGGTTGAGTTTGCTTTATTGTTACATGTGGGTTAAATCTTGATGTGCGTTTATTATGCTTGTGATGATCTTGATGACAAACTCCCGGCTTTCCTCCTTGGTGAGCCTCATGGGCTAATAAGGAAACCATGAATTAAATTTGAACCGAGTGGAAACTAAAGTGAGCACTCATGACCAATAAAAACCATCCTTATCAGTTTTTTATTGAAGTAATTAAGCATTGGGTTTGATTGAAGCCCTGCCCGATGATTCACTGTGAGTTGGAAAATCTGTCGCAGAATTTCAGTGCTTGGGAACGATTCTATCAGATCAATGTAATTTAGGCCCCTTATTTTTAATGCTTCTCACCAGAAGCTGTCACTTGGATAGGAAATTTATTCATAATTCACGATGCTTTGGAAAAATACAATTAATGAAAGAAGAGACTTTTTTTTCACCTTTAAAATATATTCTTTTGGAAATGAAAGGTTTTGATGTTCGGAAAACACCTTCCACAATTTTTTTTTGAGGGTGATGTGTTTGGACAGAGAATGCACTTATTGTTGAATTGAAATAGGATTCTATCAGTCAAACCTGAGTATAACTTTTTTGGCTTCCTTGTGGGCTTCGGATGGAAGAGTTTAAAAAGTGCTTCTCTTTTGTGGATTTAGATATTGGTTTGTGGCATCTTCTAATAATTGCAAGGCTAAGTTATTGGTCACACGTCGCCCTTCTCTTAAAGTGTTAATTTTCCTGGTTGCTATATGTGCAGATTGGAGTTTTACAGTAGATTATGTTAGGTGGTGATCCAAGTGTTATTGCAGTGTCTTAGAAAGGAAGTTTTTGGTGTCTGTTATCTTTTAGTGGTAGGATCTTGGCTTTGGACTCAGTTTATTAGACAAAATTTGGATGTTTTGATTGCTATGCACATTTCAGTCAATCCATATGTTGGGTAGTGTAAGTGAGGAGGGGGAGGGGTTCATTAGACATGTTACTACCCCTTTGGTTTTGGGTTCTTGGCTTGTTATTTCTGGATTTAGGGGATGAAGTTTTGATATCTTTCCTTATTTCTCTTTCGTGGCTTGGCATTGTGTTCACCATTTTTATAAGAAATTTATTAACTTTTTACAAGTAAAAAGTGTATTAGAAAAGGCATCTAAAGGATGCCACCCAAGTACAGAAAGTCTTTCTCTAAGAGTCTGGCGTATTTGTGTGTTCAGTGAAATTTAAAAACAAATTACATTTGGATCTATACCTTCCTTTTACCAACTATTTAGCAAGGACAAAAATGAGCTTTTTAATCTAAACAAAGAGAATTCTTTATCTCCAAAAGTTCTTTTGTTTCTTTCTCCCTACACAATCCATGTAATTTAGTATGGGATAAGCCTCCACACCTTTCTCCTCTTCTTGTCAATTCTAGCTCTGTACCATGTTGTAGAAACTTGTCTTACATCCCGGGGGGAAAACCCAATTTAACCCCAAGCAAAAGAGAGTTGAGTCCCACTACTCTTTTACCCAAATGCACCGAGTGAACAAATGACTATATTCTCCTTATTAGCCTTGCACAATCAACAACCACCAACTAAAATGAAAACTCTTTTGGTTATCATGGCTAAAAATTAGGCATGTAAAATGGATCAACCGAACTCGGTTTGCTCTTCACCCTGCTAGTTTGCTACCCTAAGAAAACCAAGTCGGTTCGAGTTAGGGTCAGGCATATCCGACTCTGAGCTTGATCCTAAGGCTAATCCCTAACTATTAATCCTATGTATTTTTTAAAAATATTTTTTATAATTTTTTAAAACAAATCAATTATAACTTGAACTTAAAATAAAATAATTAACCAATTGGTCTTAAAATAAATAATTTCTAATTATGATATAGAAATGGTTCAATTAAAATTCAATTAATTTTAATGCAAATTTTAGAAAGAGAAACACACTGTACCACGATATAAATATAATATATATAAAATTTGATAACTTAGAGTGTTCCTGCTTGCTAGCACCCACCTTAACTAGTCTTGGGATCTTGAAGTTAATAGCTGAGTATGTCTCCGGTGGCGCTGGAGAGACTTATAAATACAAAAATATTTAACCAATACATTTTAAATGTATATTATTTATGAAAAATTCCAAAAAAAAAAAAAATTGAACTTTTAGATTGGAAATTCCATTTCAATGAATTGAAAACTTTAAATTTCAAATACACGAATTTTATTGCACATCGGTTGAACTTGGTGTAGAAACCAATTGTACTCAGTTGCACTTAGAGTAAAAGTTCATTTGTTTGAAAATTCAAGTTTTCACTTCATTAAAATGGAATTGTCAATTCAAAGGTTCACCTCAATTTTTGTCTACCACTTAATTATGTATATAAATACTAAACGAGCCTGGTCCTTTAATAATTAGGTAATATTTAAACTTGACTTGTTTACTAACAGGCCTAATTTTTTTAATTCAAGCTGAACTCATTTATTAAATTTATGAAGCGAGTTGAGCCCTTAACAAGCTGAGTTGAAGTCTACTCATGAATGGCTTGGATCATTTACAATCTCTTAGCTTGGTTGCAGCTATCTCATCACAGGAAGTGAATGTGATGCTATGTCCCTAGTTGGATTTTTTTTCTTATATATATATATATATTTACTTATCTATTTAGTATTTTATACTGGTTTATAACCTTCATTTTCTACAAGGTTATTCTGTATCTTTGTTGCTCATTCCCTTTCAGTATTTTTTATATATGGTAACTGTGGTTCTACGGAGGATTCATTTTTCCTCCTGGCATTGCTGGACTCTGTTCTCCTCTTATATGTTTGCTGTGCATACCTTGTGATCGATAATTCATAACACCCGTTTGCCTTTTTTCCCCCTTGTCTCTTACAGGTTTCCTATTGTAGAACCAGATCCTGGTCATACAAAACTTCGCATTGCCAGGGAAGGATTGGAGGCAATTAAAAGAATAACAACTCCAATTGCTGCTGTTGCTGTAAGCTTCGGACTGACATCCCAGAACTCTATTTTTTTTTTTTTTCATTTACTTTAAACTTATCATATATCGACGTATATGCATATAATCGACACTTAAATCAATTAAAAAAGCTTATGATTTTCAAATATTTACAATGCTTAATCACCGAACGGGAGAAACAGAGACTTGTTCTTAGGGATGTTTTATATTAACTTCTATAATTAGGAATATAGAAAATCATTCATTTCTCATGTGCATGACTACAGTGGTACATCTTTGTAATTATTTGCATTTGTCTTCTATGAACTACCTTTTACATTGAGAAATTTTGATTTGTCCAACCCTGCTCTGATTTTTTTTTTTCCTGGCTCCAAATTTATGGGCGTGTTATTAGGTGATTGGTCCATATCGCTCTGGAAAATCATTTCTGCTCAATCAACTTCTCTCTCTTTCTTGTTATGAAGGTGCAGTCTCTGCTACGGGTTTAGATTGTGTTGAAGTCATTGCCGTTAATGCATTAGGATAAGCTGATTTCATTTTCAATGGCTTCTTAAGCTTTGAATTTTGATGTTTTTGCAGGGTTTGGTGTTGGCCATATGCGTGACACAAAGACAAAGGGTAGATGTAAATATGACTGTGATGTGCTGGATCCAAGCTACCACTCATTTACTGATATTACTTACAGGTTTTATGTTGTTGCTTACAGGGATTTGGGTATGGGGAACCCCACTAGAAATGGAAATTGATGGAGTGAAGACTTCTGTCTTCTACCTTGACACTGAAGGATTTGAAAGCATTGGGAAGTCAAATGTATATGATGATAGGTTGTCTTGAAGTCACTAGTCGGTCTTTAATCCACTTCTGATGGCTGCAAGCTATAGTCAAACCTCTTTTCTGATTCTTGTTTTGCAGGATTTTTGCTTTGGCAACAGTATTGAGTTCTGTGCTTATCTATAATCTGCCTGAGATGGTTCGTTACTTGACTTGTAAAACTCTCTCTCTCTCTCTCTCTCTCTCTCTCTCTCATATCATTCTCTTCTCTTTATATGGAACATCATGGCATGGGAAGTTAAAACACGAATTTAGCATAGCAAAGAAAGTTCTGGTATGACAGAAACCAAACTGGGAAGTGTGTTCAACTTTAGCTTTGGAAACACCTTAGAAGGATCTATTTTTGGGTATGGAGCCAGATTTCCTTTAATAAGAATATGTATTATCTGAGTTTTCCATGTCTTATGGCACTGGAAGTAAGTTCAGGATTTTTTTTTTGGGTAGGAAAAAAAAATTGAAAAACTTAACTTTATGACTTGGGATAGAAGGGGTGATGGGACTCTTCGTGCATTTGCCATGTGGAATTGGCTAGGGTCATCAGACATTTTCATATGTAAAAAGTACAAAAATATGTTGAAATGAAGTTTAACAAGATCAAGAGATTTTACCAAAAACTTTCTTCTCTTTGAGGGAAAAGAACCAATCCATGATTTGACATGAAACCACAACAACCTACTATGCAAAAAGCGTTATAGTTACTTAGCCAAAGAAGTCAAGTCATAGGTATCACTATTATCCATTTTAATCTAACATCAAAAACTTGATTGAAGTTTTAATGGTTACAGAGACTTCAATGAAGCACGATAGGTATTGAGATGGAAATTTGGGGCCAATTCATGGTGATGAACCCTAGGCAACTTACCTGATATGCTAATGGCACATGTGCAAGTGCTTAAAGAGGTTATGCCTTTTGCTTCCAGATGGCCGGACCCCCTGGTAGTAGAGTAACCTAAATTAGTCCTAGATCTCCACGAAGGTGCTAGGCCTACAGAGATTTAATGTGACATACTTGATATGTATATTTTAAGCTACGACTTGTCTTCTTTATGGTTTGAAGAATGTCTTCTTGGGGAAGAATCTCCATCTCTGACAAGCAAAAATGTTGAGAGCTAGGAGAAATGAATGCCTTAACAAACCTTGAACTCACTCATCAACCTATGTCCCAGTAGATCTTGGGTGAAGGTCCTTGTTCCCATAACCGTGGCAACAACTATGGGGCTCCTAGGGAGTAGGGAAACTAAGTTGGTTAAGATAGGAGATGGATGCCATTAGAAATTCCCCTGGATAAAATAGACTAAGGTACATTGGTTGTATTTGTTTTATGAGATAAAGGAGGTGTGATAGGATATGATACCCACGGAACCCATATATACCACTTTTGGTGCTCTTTTTTTTTTGGGATCGGAATAACCTATCAATTGGGCTTATATAACCTATGGATATGGGATAAGTTATTACGAAGGGAGAGGAAAAGTTATTCCAATGGTTTAGAATAATCTGGCACATTGTCAATCTAATCTAATGGCCATAAATATGTGAGACTCACATGATCCAATCCAATCTCTTATCCAATGAAAAGCACAAAGTTGAAGACCTGCTTGTATATTATCTCTTGGGATACCTCTTCTCATTATCCTGGAAGCCAATATCTCACTCACAAAAGTGAAATAAACGTAACTATAAGGGAGACTCTTTGGTGGAGGGTCACTCAATCAACCTTAAGATATTCAGGATGTCATCATAAGTAAGAGGGACAATATGTTCTAGTGGAGATTTCCTTGGTGGAGTTGAGAGAGACAATTGCACTATGAAGAGAAAAGAGGAACCCATTTGAGTGGAGGTTCACAGGGCTTAACATGGCGATGGAAGAGGGACACCAAAGTGGAGACTCAGCTAAGTAATGGGGCCTAGCATGTCATGGTGTGCTAATGGGGCTTATCACATATTAGCAAGCAAAGGAAGATGTGTAGGAGGAAAGATTCACTAAACTAAGCCAAGGGTCACGAACCCTATCATGGCGAACAAGGTAATGTGGTAGGCAAAGACTCACTTATCTTAGCTGTGGTCCAAAGAGCAAGCATCTCATTTCAATTTTATCAGGTGATACGCTGAAGTGGATTTTCTCTCGATCAAGTTAAGCGTCAACTGCACTTGGGTGAGCAAAGTAGGAGGTGTTTTAGAAAATATCCATGAGTACCTAGGCTCAATGTTTAGAAGTATCACATAAATTAATCTCAATCACCCAAGGTTTTTATTCACTAACAACACTAATTATTCATATTTATACATTTCAATCGTTAAAATATCAAAAAGTTGTCCATTTGGGGTGGGGTGTGAATTAAAAAAAAAAAAATCACACCTCCGGTTTTCACTTCAATTATGTAAATCCATTACACTCTGCATCCGCGTTCCGTGACCATTATCATTACTTAAAACAACGCAATCACCTTGGCTTGACCTGACAAAGGATCATTAAGATACATGGAGATGGCTAATTGTTCATGTCCTTCACAAGTAATGATGTGCTGATGGCATGCTATGTATGAGATTTGGGTGTGTACCTACAAAACAAAAGATAAGAAAACAGAGTGGAGGGAGAGGAGAAAGAGTCTCTAAAAATTTTTTATAATGATTTAGAGGGACAGTCTCTATTCCATTTTCACTAGTTCTTAAGTTGCCTTTCAAACAAAACTTGCAAAGTAAACTTGCCTAATCGTAATGATATAGTTCAGGCATATTCTTATAGATTATAAGAATCCTAGCAACATTTTACATGATCTGAGTGTTAAACAGTGCCAGTAATTAGATCAGTTTGGTTGCTTCTCATCTTGGTTTTGCATGGGCTAGAAATCCATATTTGTAAAGGAGCTCTTGGAACCATGATTCTGTGCTTGGATGTCAGTTAACTATCATCGAATGGCCTACATCATCTGACATGATTTACATTTGTCTTGTTGTTTAGATCCGTGAGGCTGATATATCTCGGTTGTCATTTGCTGTTGAGCTTGCTGAAGAATTCTATGGGAGGTCTGTATACTGCCATTTATGTTGTTTTGTGTATTGCCATTTTCTATCAAAGCTTCTTAACCGCACATTTTACACCGAACACTAACTTATTTTATGGTTTTGTCTGCAATTATGACGTGAAACAGAGTGAAGGTAATTTTCATACCACTTCAGCAATTTTTTTTTTTACGCATAGTATATTGTAGTTCTTCCAAAAGGGATGTGAAAAGAAAAAGAGAAAACAACTGTCATAGTTTTGCTATATTCAACTGACTGGGCATTTTCCAGGGGCAAGATGTTGCCTTTGAACCGGCTAAGCTGTTGTGGCTCATCCAGCGTGATTTTTTACGTAAGTTTTGACATGGCTTCCTCGGAGATTCTGTATGGGGTCATAGCTGGAGAAAATCTCTCTGAATTAATATGTATTATTTTGTCACAATTAATGTGAACAAGAGTATATTATCCGCCAAAAGTTATTCCTACTAAGTTTTCATTTTATGTATTTTTTTTCATATGCATTATCTTGCCCAATTTGTCCTTCAACTTGTAGATCCACATTCCATTCTCTTGCATTCCAGATAATCTTAACATTGTTTCAGCATTTTTACAGAAGGGAAATCTGTGAAAGAAATGGTTGATGAAGCTCTTCGGCGAGTTCCAAATTTTGATGGTTAGTTTTATGTGTGTCTTTATCTATGTATAATGTATGTTTTATTTTTGGTGATAATTTTATAACAAAGGTCGATTCTTGGTGCTTATTGTGACCATAGGGGACAAAAATATTGATCAGGTATTTTTCTATCCATAACTTTATTACCAATGAGACATAATTTTGAACATAAAAAAAAAAAAAAAAAAGTTAACCCCTTTTTTTGTTTGGGTTCTTGAATCAGGTTAACCAGATCAGGGACTCTTTGGCTGTTATGGGTGACAACAGCACAGCTTTTAGCTTACCACAAGTATGAGTTTTCTCATTGCCTAATGATTCTTCCCCTTTTCTTATAACTAATTATGGTAGTTAGGTAGGCAATATTCAAAACTGGGCAATGAAGAGTCTCAGCAAAAAAGCAATCTAGTACACAAGGCTCCTACATTGCGTGGCTTGGGAATGAAGAGTCTCAGCAATCTTGTTAAAAGAAACCTAGTGAAGCAAATGCCTTGCTATTCCATACATACATAATATATATATATATATATATATTTTTGGTTAGTAATTTTATACATGCTCTCAACAAAAGGTATCTTGTGTATGGCCGTATGGGAAATGTGTCAAATGTGCATTTCATACATGATGCCTATCGATATGAGTCATGCTTGACTAAGGAAGAGCATAAATCCTTATAAGTTTCCAAGGATAAGCTTTCTTATCATTTTCTTGCATTAGATGTTTGTAAATGTGTTTAGTACCCAGAATGTATGTTTTATGGTAATAGATATTTTTTCAGATATTGCTTTTCTGACAGTCCACCTCAATTCCCTGGTCCTTGCATTGTGGTGTTAAATGGTTGGTCCTCGGTACATGAAAAGCATGCCTGAATAACATTGATAACATGCAACATCAGTCCTCTTGAGAAGCACTTGTTAAGGTGTTTGGATTTCTGTAGGTCAATTGTAAGTGCTGTGAGAAGTGCTTCTCAAGAGGACTTATGTTGCAAGTTATCAATATTGTCATACATATATTCTGAAACTCTTGGATTAATTTAACAAGGGCCGTCTGACCTGCTTTTCTTACAGAAGGCTAGCCTGTGGAGAAATAGGGTATTAATTATTAATTAAAAAAAAAAAGAAAGATTTATATTTAATCATATAATATTGAAAGAGCATATAGGTGTTGAGCTATCTTACTTACCTGCACAAAATAATAATGATTGATAATGGTGTTAATGGTGAATTGTTATAAAATAAATGGGTAAGAAATAACAATTACACAATACCAGAAAATTTATATGGTTTAGCTTGTTGCCTATGTCCACAGAGAGTAGTTTTAGTTCTTTACCATAGGAATAAACCAATTATAAGATCACTTCCTCACTTCTCATCGTTCTTTCCATCTCTCTCTCTCATTTTTTTTTTCACATTGTTGTGAATGTAAGATCCCTTTTTATAGGCAAAGAGTCATAAATATAGAAAACTCCAAAAGTTTACATAAACCTAAATAAGGTATACCAAGAGGTAGGAGTTACTTGTGGTGGTCATCCGCACATCAATATATTATTTACAACACTCCCCTTGGATGACCAACACATCAACAATGTGCTTTGTAGACAAATAATATTCACATGCACATTTGTTATAGCATACTTCTGGATGCTTAACTTGGTAATATACTTCTTGATCCTCCCCTCGATCACAATAATCATTCACATGGTTTGTTGATGAAGCCTGCGAATGCCAATTTCATATACAAGTTTTTGAAAAGTTGACTTTGGCAATGATTTGGTGAAAAGATTAGCAGAATTGTCACTGGACCCTATTTTATTGACTTCAATTTCATTGTTCTTCTGAAGCTTATAAGTGTAGAAGAATTTTGGTGAAATGTGCTTAGTCTTGTCTCCTTTGATGAAACCCTCATTAAGCTGTGCGATACATAATGCATTATCTTCATAGATAATGCTTGGAACATCTGTAATAGAAGGTAATAGACAAGAACTACGAATAAGCTGAATCAAAGATCTCAGCCATGCACATGCACGGCTAGCTTCATGAAGAGCTAAAATTTCAGAATGATTAGAGGAAGTAGCTACCAAAGTTTGTTTAGTGGATCGCCAAGAAATGGCAGCATTATTATACAGAAATACATATCCTATTTGAGATCGACCCTTAAGAGAGTCTGATAAAAAACCAAAATCTGCATATCCTACAAGCTTGGTATTGTTAGTAGAATAAAATAAACCCAAATTAGTAGTTCCATATAGATATCTTAAAATATGCTTAACACCAACCCAATATCTTTGAGTTGGTGTAGAACTATACCTAGCAAGTATATTTACAGAAAATGATATATCCGGCCTATTGTTTTGTGCCAAATACAAAAGAGCACCAGTAGCACTTAAGTATGGTACTCCTGGACCTAATACCTTTTCATTCTCCTCTTTAGGACAATATGAATCTTTTTGTATGTCTAAAGATCGAACTACCATGGGAGTACTTAGTGGATGTGCTTTGTCCATACCAAAACATTTTAAAACTTTCTTGGTATATTTAGACTGATGGACTAATATTCCACTAGAATATTTCTCGATCTGAAAGTCGATACAAAATTTAGTTTGTCCTATGTCTTTCATTTCAAATTCTTTTTTTAAGCAATCAACAGCTTTCTCGAGCTCTTCAGGAGTCCCAATTAAATTTACGTCTTCTACATAAATTGCCACTATAGCAAATTCTCTCAAGGATTTTTTTATAAAGATACGTGGACAAATGGGGTTGTTTACCTACCTTCCTTAGATAAGTATTTACTAAGACGATTGTATCACATTCTTCCAGATTGCTTCAAACCATACAATGAACATCTTAATTTGATTGAATGCGTATTCTTTGACTTTACTTTAGGCAAAGGAAAACCTTTTGGGATTTTTATATAAATATCGGTGTCTAAATCCCCATATAAATAAGCAGTTACAGCATCCATGCGTCTCATATCCAAATTTTTAGAAGCTGCTAAGCTTATCAAGTATCTAAATGTGATAGCATCCATGACGGGTGAGTATGTTTCCTCATAATCAATCCCAGGTTTTTATAAGAAACCTTGTGCCACAAGTCGGGCTTTATATATGATAATCTCATTACATTCATTTCGCTTTCTTACGAAAACCCATTTATAACCAACAGGGTTAACACATTCTGGTGTTTGTACTATAGGTCCAAAAACACCACTTTTGTTCAAAGACTCTAATTCTGCCTTGATGGCATCTTTCCATTTTGGCCAATATATTATTTGTCGATATTCATTTATAGAATGTGGTTCTATATCATCATCATTGCCCTCTGATATTTGGGTAGCTACACTGTATGTAAATATGTCATCAATAACCATTTCTTTTAGGTTTCGCCTCTGTCTTGAATAATTATAAAATATAGAGATCTCTTCATTATTAGGTACATTTTTCACTTCAAGAGCTTCCAATGTTTCTTTAGGAACTTGTGTCTTTTGAGATACATTTATCTCTTTTAGGAAAATAATTTCTTCTGAAATTTTAGATAAGGTGGATTTTGTTATAACATTTTCTTGACCCTCTTCGTGAGTGCTCTTAGGGCATAATTTATCATTCCTCTCCTTCTGGGGAGCTGAGTCCTTTGAACCTATAGGTCTTCCATGCTTCTGGCGTATTGTAGATTCATTTGCCGCTTGATTTTGTCCTACAAGGACAACAATTCTAGCAAGTGGATTTATAGCTGGCACATGTGATTTTGTCACCTTTGCTACATCATTAAATGCATTAGGTAATTTATTTGTAATTTCATGTAAATGCAATATTTTTTTTACTTCACTTCCATATTGCGAGGTATGTGGATCTAGATGAGACAGTGTAGGAGTATTCCATGTCAATCCTCGCCATTCTTCTAGAATAGATTGTTTTGCCGAAACCAAACATTTTGCAGGAACTTGCTGATCTCTCCCTAAAGGCTGGAGTACAGTCTCATCGAAATGACAGTCTGCAAAATGAGCAATACATCACCTGTCATAGGTTCAAGATATTGAATAATTGAGGGTGAGTCATATAACAAACGTAAATTCCCAATCTCCGTTGGGGCCCCATTTTAGTAAGTCAGGGGGAAGGAATGGGAACATAAATGGCACAACCAATTTGCACAAATATGAAATATTGGGTTGATTACCCGTCACAAGTTGTATAGGTGAGAATGTGCTGGATGCTGTGGGTCTAAGTCTTATAAGCACTAATGCATGTAAGACAGCATGTCCCCAAGCACTCACTGGTAATCTGGACTGCATAAGCAAAAGCCTTACAATAAGTTGAAGACGCTTAATCAAGGATTCAACTAAACCATTTTGTGTGTGAACATGTGGAATAGGATGTTCAACGTCAATCCCAATTGATGCACAATAATCATCAAACACTTTAGAAGTAAATTCAATTACATTATCAAGCCTTATAGACTGAAGAGGTTGGTCAGGAAATTGTGCTTTAAGTTTTATGATTTGAGTCAATAGCTTGGAAAAAACAATATTTTGAGTTGAAAGTAGACTAATGTTAGACGAGGTTGACGCATCGATTAAAATCATGAAGTACCGGAAAAGTCCACTAGGGGGATCTATCGGGCCACAAATATCACCATGTATTCTTTGGAGAAAAGAAGGTGATTCAGATTCAACTTTAAGAAAAGAAGGCCTAGTGATAAATTTTCCTTGTGAACACAGGGTGCAAACGTACCCACTCGGTACAGTCAATTGCTATTTTTCTAAGTAGTGCCCAAATGAGTTACAATTGTTTTCCTTCATATTGGTTCCAGGATGACTTAATCGATCATGCCATAGAGACAAGATCTTAGGGTCACAAATCTTCAAGATTTGTTCAGGCTTCTGGCTGGACTTGAATTTATGACTCATAACAGAGTGTGATTCCACATGAGAAAGGATTGCATAATAAATACCCGTTGAGAAAGCATTTAACTTTTCTAATGTGAGCTTTTCGCTACCAACATTAGAAATGATGCATAAACATTCTACGTTATCTTCACTCATAGTTTCCACATGGTACCCATTTAATCGAATATGTTTAAAACTAAGCAAGTTTCTTCGGGAGTTGCTTGAAAATAATGCATCTTGAATAAATATGTGGGTACCATTTGGTAACAATATGTGGGCTCTTATGGAGCCTTTAATCATTTGTACGGGTCCAGCTATAGTAGTTACTTTGCATGGGGTAAGAACCATTTCTGAGAAAAATCTCTGGTTTTTCAATATAGTATGTGTAGTGCCACTGTCAACCAAACAAAGATTATCCTTAGTGTCATGCATTTCATGGTCCGTACCTTGATTGTTGAGAATTCTAGGAGACTTCGTGTTGATAACGTGTTATAAAATAAAAAGGTAAGAAATAACAATCACATAATACCAGAAAATTTATGTGGTTCAGCTTGTAGCCTACGCCCGTCCACAGAGAGTAGTTTTAGTTCTTTACTATAGGAATAAACCAATTACAAGATCACTTCCTCACTTCTCATCTTTCTTTCCGTCTCCTTTTTTTTTCTCATTGTTGTGAATGTAAGACCCCTTTTTACAAGCATAGAGTCATAAATATAGAAAATTCCAAAAGTTTACAAGAACCTATATAGGGTATACCAAAAGGTAGGAGTTACTTGTGCTGGTCATCCACACATTAATATATTATTTATAACATGAATGAAATTTTAGAAGGTTATCGTGAAATGTATTGATACCTTTTCATTGAAATAATCTGCCTTAAGAAATTAGTGTGTGTGTGTGTTTTTATTTTTAATTTTTTTTTGGGCAATTGTTTTTTGTTGATCACTTTGCCTCGGGATAATCTGACTCTGATACCACAGTTTGAACTTGCAAGCAGCCTCATCTCCAGCGGACAAAGCTTTGTGACATGAAGGATGGTGACCTCGACCCATCTTACGTCAAGAAGAGAGAGCAGCTGAAAGAACTTGTTGCTTCTGTTATCCGGCCAAAGATTGTGCAGGGTAAACCTTTAAATGGGAATGAGTTTGTCTCTTTTCTGGAGCAGGTGACTTTCTATAATCTCAATGATTTTTGGGATTAGTCCATCTGAGCTTTTGAGAATCAATGAACTTCTAAGGCTTTGTGAGGGGCTTGGGTTGACACTAGGGCTGTGTGAGCATTTGGCTAGTGTGTGTGGTTTGCCCAGGCCAACACTAAGTAGTCAGTAACTGGATACTAGCCTTAGCCAACTGCAAGTGATCAAGCAATAGTTCTTTCTCCAGTTTAGTCCAGTTGACCTATATCTTATGTCCAATTGCTCCCTTGGATGGACTGAGACTCTCAGGCTGGGCAGGTCACATAAGCTCTTCTCATATTATGTTTGTCATTAAGAGAGAGAGAGAGAGAGAGAGAGAGAGAGAGAGTATATCATTATCCTTTGATTTGAGCTAGATTATTGCGTTACCTTAAAATAGGCCATTATTTGTTCTTATTCTCCGCACTTGCTCTTTAACAAAGCATGTTTTGTTGCAGATTCTTGAAGCCTTGAATAAAGGAGAGATTCCAACAACAGGCTCTCTTGTGGAAGTTTTCAATAAGGGTATCCAGGAGCGATGTCTGAAAATATATACTGATAGGATGACTACAATAATTTTACCCCTATCTGAGCAGTCTTTGCAAAAAACCCATGAAGCTTTTAGAGAAGAAACAATGAAAGTTTTTGATGAACAACATTTTGGTCGGCGTCATGCAAAGAGATCTGTTGACAAACTGGATGAAGAAATTGAGAAGGTATGAATCATGCTCAAGCCTAATATTGTGATTTGCTAAGATAGGCTTTACAAAGTTAAGGATGGTCCATTTAGTGGTAGGTTTAGCAGCATTGTAAATATGGCACCTGTCAGTCTGTACTTTGGAACCTTGTTTGGTGTTTAAATCTCAAAATCAGGAGATTCTTATAGGCATTGTCCCCTCCTTGTTTGGGTTTTAAAGTTCTGTTACCGTATAGATCATGCTGGCTCTTTTTAATGGAAGCTCTCTGCAGGTGTACAAGAACTTTGTTTTGGCGAATGAATATCAATCTTCAAAGTTGTGTGAGGCACTATACACCAATTGTGAGGACAAGATGGATCAGCTTCAAGCTCTCAGGCTTCCATCGATGGCTAAATTCAATGCGGGTTTCCTCCAATGCAACCAAAGTTTTGAGAGGCAGTGTGTTGGGCCATCTAAAAGCAGTTATGAGCATCGCATGAGGAAGGTTGGCATATTTTGCACATTCTTTTTTCTTCTTGTTTTTCTCCAAATAAGTGTGTATGCACACGCACACGCGCGTTTAAATCCCCCTTCCCACCGGCGGAAGATTCCTAGCAGTTGGTTGTATTTGATTCAGTTCTAATGCTTTAGCGAGGGGATTCTTGGAAGTCACATTGTTGTGTGCTGTTTATATTTTCTAATCAGCATATGCCAACCTTTTGGATAGATTTACTTGAGGGTAGACATAGAATAGAAATAACATGATAGAAAATGAAGAGAATGAAATTCTTCATCAAAATTTTAAAAGTATAGCACTTTGGTGCATTTCAAACGCTTATTTGAAACTGTAACAGAATAATAACTTCATTATCATTGTAAATTCCATTACTTTTAACATAGGTTATGTGGTATCCAAAATGTTCATTTCTTCATGGTACCTTTATTAGTCTCTATGCGATCTGTTCTGAGTAATATCTACCATGTAAATCTGCAGATGCTGGGGAAGGCAAAATCTCTGTTCATTAAGGAATACAACCACAGGCTCTTTAATTGGCTAGTAGCCTTCTCTCTTGTCATGGTGGTGGTGGGCCGGTTCATCATAAAGTTCATTTTGATCGAGATTGGGGCGTGGATACTTTTCATCTTCTTAGAGACATACACAAGAACGTTTTGGTCAGCAGAGTCTCTTTATTACAACCCAGTTTGGCATTTTATTGTAGCAACTTGGGAAACCGTTGTTTACAGCCCCATCCTTGATTTGGACAGGTAACAACTTCATTATTTGCTTCTCAAATTTGTTTGGATCTAAGATTATCTTACTCTTGAATGCTGCTTTGATCATGTGTTATAGAAACATGTTTTATGCATCAAAATCAACTATAGAATGGAATTTTGTGCTTGGAGCTGCAGTGTCCTAGCCTCTTAGGTAGAGGTGTGCGTGGGTTGATTCAGGTTTACAGACTCAGAACCGAATTGAATTTATCGGGTCCAAAAAATGTGTCCCCAGAACCAAACCGATAAGCACATAGATCCAACCCTTATTTTTTATTAGTTCTATTCGGGCCCATTATATAACTATAGATTTTGTGAAGAAATGTAAGCAAAAAATCAGGTTGATTTGGGTTAGTACGGTTTGGGTCTTGAAATAGGCTAAATCAAAAGCGAACTGATAAAGATTGGGTTGACACTTGGAGACCCTAAACCGAGCCGAACCTCTAATAGAACCAACCCCGTGATTGGATTGGTTTGGATTTTGGGTTGTTTGGGTGTTTTGGGCTCCCCTACTCTTAAGTTGGTTAGTCCAAAACTGGATTAAAGCACAATTTTAACATTTTCTCAATAGAGCAAAGTTGTGAGAAGCAAGCGTCGGTTCCTCAAGGGAATGGTGCTTGACAAGCTGTGGACCATTTCTTATTTTTTCAATTTTTGTTATCATTTGAATTTCCAACAAATAGAGGCATTCTAATTCAAAGGATTTAACAGGAACTTATTTGCACGCAACAAATTGTATAGGAGATAAAAAGTAAATGATTAGAGAACATACGACATGAATCCTTTGTTGGACATTGCGGTTAATGCATTTAAACGAATATTGATGAGGATTGTTGTTTCTTCCCCTTCATTTCTGTGTCGAAACAGGTGGGCTGTTCCCATTGCTGTTATCATGGCAATGCTGGTGCTATACTGGCGATGTTATGGGAGGAGAAAACACGGCAAACGTTGGCTTTTACCTCTGTATAACAATCCCAAAAGTCGACGAAGATCAGAGTAGAGCAATGGTGACCCTGCTTTGATCGTGTTGTGCTGCTGATTATTAATGCTATATTCATTGATATGTATACTTGGGCGAGCTTTTCCTTTTTAAGCTGCAAAAAAGCAAGCCGGGGCACTGAACTTTTGGTTCTTCATTGGGGGCATGAGGATGAGAACTGAAGAGATGAAGAAGAAAAGATGGGGATTGGCAAAAGATTTACTGGTTATATGTAACTGTAGCAATTCCTTTGTTTGTATCACCGTCATATATATATTTGTATATATTACATTTAATTGTGTACATTTCTTCTCAACTTTTTACATGGAAGTTAAAAAGTTAAATAACTTTTCAAAAAAATTCTGATATAAATTCTTAGGAACGGATCCCAAAAACCGTTCTCATGGTTTCTTTATTCAACTTTTTATTAGAAAAATTCGAAAGTTACGTTATTTATCTCGGAAAAAAGTGGTTTAGATTAGAAATATCAAACGCTAAAAATTTTTCCAAATTATATTTTTTGGTTTTTTATCACTTCAAATTCTATCCAAATAAATTAGGTGAGAAGTGTGTTTTATTTGAGGGGGATGGCTTTTGGTACATTTTAAAATTAGACGATAATATTTCTACTTCATAAAAAACTTTTCGTATTTCACTTTTTTTTCTTTATTTATTTTTTTATGTCATACAAATGATAAAATGCCTTTCATTCATTAATTTTATAGAATAGTTTCACTTGTTATAAAAAATAATTTATTAATATAATTTAAACTTTTATAAAACAATTGTGCAGTCAAATTGAATGCATTTTATGACAATTTAACACTTCACATTTAGAGTAGATTCAAGTTGATAACGTCAGAAGACCGATTAAAAAATTAATGTGTCATTTGTTGTAACTGTTTTGATTTCATTTCCTATGTTGTAATTTTAAAAATAAGAAAAATAATTCAAAATGTACTTGATTACTTGTGTTTTTGAAACTTGATTTTAAAAACAAAAATTATATTTACACATGAAATATAAAATGACCAAGGTCGTTTGGAGTAATTTTAATCCAGAGCAAATAAAATTCCAAAATGAGATAAACAAAAAATGTCAAATAATATGTATTTTCAGTATTTTTTGAGCATGAAGCTCAAAATAAAAAACAAAAAACAAAAAATAAAAATAAAAACTAAATATCACTTAAACTATTTTTCTCCACACCATCATCTTCCCGTTGGAGAGCCTAAGTTATCTTTCTCCGGAGGCACCATTCACACAAAATTCGTAGATCAGAGAAATCAATTTGTAGCAAGAAAACTCGCGGGCAATAGTAAAACCAGAACAAAAAACGGATCGATAATCAGAATTTATATATTGTAAACTGTTTCGGAAAAAAAAATACAAGAAATTCATAACTTAATTCAAATTATTTTAAAGCCGTCGGACAAAACGAGTGTGAGAAGAAGTATCTTGACTCAGCTCACGCAAGTCCAACACTTCGAAAAATGAGTAGGAGGAGCAGAAGTAAAATTCTCATAAAAATTTTTTATACATACAAATTACAAAATTAAGATATTTAAAGAATTAGGATCCTAAATAAGATAAATTCACATTGAATGCTAAAAGGTAGTGTATTGATTGATAGGTTTACTTATCAGACAACTGATTATCAGGTTTGTTTGGAAATGACTATTTTAATTTTTTTTATCTTCTTATATTTTAATATTCTTTTAAATTTTTAAGGGTGAAAATATTAATTTACTCTTACAAGTTAGCCACCTAAAAAAAAAATAACTTTTTTTCTTTTTCAAACCCAAAATTAACTAACTTTTATTTGGTTAATTACTAATTATTAATCATTAGTTACTTTTTTTTTTCTTTCTAAACACAAAATTAATTAATTTTTTTAACTAATTATTAATTATTAGTCATTAATACATGTTAATTTTCCTCCAACGGAGCCTCAATTTCATTCCGCTTTGGGTATGATTAAAAAATGAGTATAGTAGAGGGGGGCCTGCCATACTTTTGAGTTTAAAAAAATATAAATATCTATATATTTTATAAAAACTATGGTCATCTTCACGTCTATGCGAATTTACAGTAAAACCCTAATTTTCAGTTGGCTTGACCCGACCTTTCAAATTCTTGGACGAGACTCGAAATTGAACTCAATCCCGTGACAATGGACGCTCACTCGTCGCACTTGACCGCACCAGTTCGTTCGCGGAGCTCACAATCTCCGTCGCCGTCGCACTCCGCCTCGGCCTCCGCCACATCCTCTATCCACAAGCGCAAGCTGGCGTCAGACGACAACGCACCGCCCTTCCCCTCGGCATTCTCCGATACGCGCGATGGCGCCCTCACTTCGAACGACGACCTTGAGAGCATCAGCGCCCGCGGAGCCGACTCTGACTCCGAGGACGAGTCCGAGGAGGTTGTGGACGACGATGAGGAAGAGTATGATGGTTCCTCGATGCGGACCTTTACTGCCTCGAGGTTGGTGAACACTGATGTGCCTGCGAGGAATACGAAAATTAAGACAGAGAATTCGATCAAGGTTGAGCCTTCCGAGATTGGGAAAGACAGTGCTGCTGGTGGTTCGGGTGCTACCACTGCACCTCCCGCTGCAAGCTCCGTTCCAGGTCTTGTGGTGAAGGAGGATTCAGTGAAGAATATATTTACAGAGAATCTACAGACTAGCGGTGCTTATAGTGCAAGAGAAGAGAGTTTGAAGAGAGAGGTAACCCAATGTTGTTCTTTTAATTTTTTATTACTTTTTTTTTGGGTTATCGTTGCTGTGTTACTCATTTTTCGTGTGTTACTACGTTTGGGTTTGTTATATTGATTAAATTGAATTGTTGATGAAACAAATCAGAATTTGATTTCAACAGATACTGTAAGTCAAAGTGTGCATGGGAGGGGTAGTTTGATTGACTTCCTACAGGGATGAAACTTGGGCTACAAGGAGTGGGACTCGTGGGCTATACGAAGCCCTAGATGACCATAATTCTACTTTAAGACCTAGGTGATTTCAAACTGTGGCATACCAGTTATTAATTACAGGATATGCTGTGAAGAAATTTTTGTATAATGAGATGGGAATTCAAATTCAAAATGTACCCATTCAGCTCGGCTGTGAGGTTGTTCAGTTTTGGCATGTTTCAAGGCCATGTGTGTGATTTCGAAATTGTAAAACCAAATAGAAGCTTGTAAATTGACTTGGTGATTTTAGATTTCACAAGAAAAAAAAAGTTAATTTCTTTTAGAATAAAAGTCTAATTTGAGTTTGATCATATTTTTTGATTAGTATTTTTGGCATAATCTTGTGCTGATTGGGTGACCAGCGAGAGTTTGTGATCTCAATATCATACACCGAAGGCCCCTTTGGAGATGCTGGCTAATTACTGAATTCTGATGGAAACAAGAGTCTGGTCTTGTGTTTAGTTATTACAATAATGCCATATCATACAAAATGGTAACTATCTGTTCATGCTTGTGGCATGTGCACTTGTTAGATTTTGGTCTACAGAAGCTAATATGTTTTAGGTTAATTTTTGTTTGTTCATGTACACAGCATGTAGTGTCATGGAGTTCCATTAACATTGTTCTGAGGCATACTTTTGATATTGTTAGGACAAAAAAGGTGGCTGGTATAAGGGCAGTTCTTCACTGTGCTTGTTTCTGATAGCAATCTATTTGCGATTTTTGTGGAATACAATAAGAATGCTTCTGTGTACAGCAATGCTTACTGGAGCCAAATCGTCATTTTACATGGTTTCACTTGTCAATTGGGAATTGAATGGGGAATAAATTTGAATGCAATTGGGAAAGCAAAGCATGTCAAATCTATTTGCAATGTTTTGGTGTTAATTTGTAATTTTTTTTAACTCTCCTTGTGATTCTCTTCTAATAATGTCTTTATGGAGTCCTTTTCTAGTAAGGTCTTGATCTCTTAGCAAAACCAAAAAGGGGGGAAGTGGATATTTCTGAAAACATTGGGGAGTTCTTACCGATAGTTCATGAATTATTAGCATTCTTAATATCTAGGCAATGTAGAGTATTAGGTATATGCAATTGGCCTATATGTGTGGCAGTGTTATAGAGGGGTTAATCTCCTTTTATAACCTTTTAATTTTGGAAGACGTCCTTGATTTGGTAAGGCATGCCCCCTTCTTTTTGGTGCTTTTATTAATGATTTCTCTTGCTTATCAGAAAAGCAACAAAATTTTTTAACATGAGTGAATAATTCCGGGGTTCCTGTGGCTGGCAAATGCTCGGACATGACATGCTGTGAGGGGTCATTCCATAAGAAAGAAATTCCTGCACCCTATGGGCAAGCACATATTCTATTGCCCACAACTTTTTGTGCATTCTGCATCTAGTTTTCATGTATCTATGTATTTATTGTGCACCTTTTGTTCATGGATTTATCACTTAAGGATTAGTCATGTTTTGGAATTCGACAGGAGGAAGCTGGAAGACTCAAGTTTGCATGTGTTTCAAATGATGGTGTTGACCAGCATATGATTTGGTATATCTTTCTTTCCTTAGCCTATAAAAAGGCTGCCTAATAGGAATACTGACTCACTTAGATGTAGTTCAATATATTTTCACCTCCAATTTCCTCAGGTTGATAGGATTGAAGAATATATTTGCCAGGCAACTGCCTAACATGCCTAAGGAGTACATTGTTCGTCTTGTAATGGACAGGTATGCTTTACTTTTCTTAAAGTAGTATTTTTGTAATAAGCAATATTCTTAAAGCCATGATCCCCTCTCCTTTCAGTCGAGTATATTCCATAACCTCTCGCTATGCTCGAGCATATTTCATAACCTCTCCTTTCAGGTGCAGATTTATATGCTCTTAGTTTGAATGGATTGCCGTATGATCCAATTGTTTAACCCAATAAATAAATAAATGAAATATAATAGATAGATAGTGTGGAATATAATATATAGCTTAAACATTTGCTAAAGAATCCAAGATTAGTTACCTTTTTTTTTCCTGAAGAAAAAATTAGTCACGTTAATCATTTTAACTTCCTGTTTTCAAAATCGTCACTGTTCTTTCCATAATTTGTGGGTAACCAAATGGTTTAAAGTTTATATCTCAAAAGACTGTAAATGGGACCTAATAGTCCAATCCATGTTGTTACTTGAATGGAGATGCATGTGGCTTCATAGTCAAATACCACAACTGTTTGACCCAGTGTAAATTTTCCAGCCAAATAGATCATAATAGTAAAAGTTAACATCAGAGCTTGTGATTCGTAGCTCAAATATATCAATAAACGAATTTAAAGTTAGTCACATTCTTTCATTGCTAGTTAATGTTTCTTCCTTTAGTGAGGTCTTTAATTTTTTTGTCAAATTCCTATTAAAGGGCCGACAAACTGAGAGCAACCATCCCATCCCTTCTGAAATGTGAACAAATCTCCTACCCATTGGAGAAGACAAACTGAGAGCAACCAAGCAAACACCACTAATTCATCTATAGTGAGCCACTAAAACCCTGCGCCCCCTCATCAAACGACCCAAGAACAGAGCACCACCATCTCTAGATGCTGCTGCTCTAAGTGTTCTCACCGTCCACCTAATTTCCTCCCCTAATGGCAAGATCCATCTTGCAAATAAGTTATTGTGAATGTAAAATGGGAAGAATAGAGCTTTGGGTCCCCCCCCCCCCAATCCATCTCTTTATATGCATATGTAGTTCACTAAATATGCAGAAGAACCTTATTTAGATAATTCATTATATATTGTTTTGTAGAACTTTCCATTATTGACACTTCATCGTCATGTAAAGAGTGTTTCTGTGTTCCCTAATAGTAGATGCCTGGGATGCTTTTACATGTGAACATGCATTTAAAATCAAATTTGGATATTGGTTGTTAATATTGCTATTAGGGGAGGAACAGATCTTTGGGTCCTCCTCCAATTTTTTTTTTTTTTTTGCATTGGAAATAGTTTGTTGTCGTTATTTTTTTTTTCCCTCATCCTTATCTTTCTTTATGTTTATTAACTCCCCCAAACAGATAAATATGCATGTGTAGTTCACTAAATTTACAGAAACACCTTATCTAGACAATTTCCTTTATGTTATTTTGTAGAATTTTCCATTATTGACACTCCATTGTCATATAAAGTGTGTTTCTATGTTCCCTAAAAGTAGACATCTGGGATGCTTTTATGTGTGAACACATATTTAAAATCAAATTTGTATTTTGGTTGTTAATTTATTTAGTATGTGCCCAATTTTTAAAATTTGTACTGCTACAAAGGGTTAATTCTAATTACTACTTAAATGAAAATTATGTTGAAAACTTTGCATAAATTCAGTCTGTACTTTAATTTAAGCTTCCACAACTTATAGTATATTACGTCATCTATCAGAATGGACAATATTTCTGAAATTGAACCGACTCATATACTTTCTGCTACTAATAGAACACTATTTTCAGGCTTTCTGGCATTCTGGTGATATTGTGAATACTTTACAAGTGTTCTGATATGCTTTTCCCATTGTTTCTGATGCAGGAACCATAAATCCGTAATGGTTATCAGACGTAACCAGGTTGTTGGTGGCATAACATACCGGCCTTATGGCAGGTGATATGTGCGTGTCTTACGATTACTGTTACTATTACTGTGATTATGTTTTCAACTTCTCTGTGCACTTCCTGGAGCTTCATGCTTGTAATTACTTTGTCTTAAGTTCTATGGGTTAAAAATGAATGCGTTTATTAGCCTTGATATCTTCTGACAGCTTGATACCATAAATGTATTATTCTTTCTATTTATTACTTGATTGTACTCACTCCCTGCCACTGTAAATATAGTAATCATGCAATAAGCAAAATGTTGGGCCCGTATAGCATATAGAAATTGCAACAGACATTCGATCTGTAATGCCACTACTCCAAGTTCAAGCTGATGGTTTGGGGATTCTAATTGTTATGTTCTATGTTAATCTTTTACATCTAAAACAGGAAGACACGTGAAACTATTGAATCAATTTATAGGCTTTATAGCTTCCTTTGACAAAGTGGGAGGTTTATAGTTTTTTCTTGTTTGTGTAGGCTTGTATGTTTTTCTTTGGAGTTCTTTTTTTTTTTTTTTTTTTCTTTTTTTAAAATCAATTTTTGTGTTCCATTTTTATGAAGCTGCATTGCTTACCATTAGGGGTGGCCATATTGGACGTGATGTGATAACATGACCTGAACCTATTGTGAGAGCATGAATATGTTAACCCGAAATTGATATGATTTGATCCAATTTTGAAATAAATTAATTATTTAACAGCTTATTAAATTTTTAGATATCTGAGTTTAAACACGAATAGGCACGAATATGAATCCGAACAAACATTAACACAAGTTGCCACCCATACTCACTATAGCTTGTATGTTGGTTGCATCCCCTTGCTTCTTTTACTATATTTAATTTTAACTTGTACAAAAAAGATACTGCTATTAATTCTCTACTGACCTTGTATTTGGATTCCTCTAGCCAAAAGTTTGGAGAGATTGCTTTTTGTGCAATCACTGCGGATGAACAAGTAAAAGGTTATGGCACTAGACTGATGAATCACTTAAAGCAGCACGCACGCGATGTTGATGGGCTAACTCATTTTCTTACTTATGCTGACAATAATGCTGTTGGTTATTTTATTAAACAGGTTTGGTCATTTTTCCCCTTTCTTGTTTTGGTTTTCATTTATAATGGGGATTTCACCTATTTGGTTCTGTATCAAATTTGCTGAGGCATAAATGTTTTGTTTTTTGTTTTATAAGATTTTGTTCGTATCTTTCCAGGGTAAGTAAATGCCTGCATGAAATTTGCTTTGTGAAAAGATGAGAAATAGTGTCTACAGAATACTAGGAAACCTGCCTTCAAAATAATTATGTGAATTCAAAGCATCAGCTGTTCAGAGTTGATTTAACAGAGAGGGATACAGTTTAGTATATTTTGGCATGTAGTGGACTTGTGATTGAGGTGGGTGACCTGATGCAAGTTGATGTTCTGCAGAATATTCCTTGTGGGGCTATAGTGGTTGTCTTATTGTCCTGTTTGATGGTTTATTTGGAAACTCTGTGTGCTATTTAATTTTGACATTTGCTTTGGGTGGAAAACCTAGAGAACATTTAACTTAGCTGTTAAGCCAAACTACAGCTTACAGGACCTAGAAAAGTAGGTGTAATGTTAGGACAATCAACCTTCCCTTGTTAGTTGTGTGAATCCAAATTTATTTCCTTCAAAGACCAAATCAGGATTGTTGATTAAAGTTTTTTGAGAGAAACCCTCAAATGAGAATGCCTTCCTTTTATAAATTGCCAAGAGTCAGAAATATTTCTCTTGCTTACTTAATAAAACAGGTCAGAAATATTCAAGTTGCTCAGCTGTTTGTGAACTCTAATCTATTTAATAGAAGTATACAGCTGTTTGCTAGCAAATGTGGATCACTCTTCTCAATTTTTATAGTTTCATATTATAGGTGTTCAGAGCCAACCCCCCCTGCATGAGGTTGGCACTGGGGCCTCCTCCTGCAGTGCGGGTGTCTCCAAACACCTACACATATCATCTGTATACTTACTTTTTATCTGCTAATTCTTATGTATGCTGTTCTGAATGGACAGCAATATTTAAATAACATCTCTACTTTGTTATTCAATTTGCAGGGCTTCACAAAAGAGATTCACTTAGAGAAAGAAAGATGGCATGGGTACGTTTTCTACAAAATTAAGCTTGATGTTAGAATTAGAGATTATTTTTGCATGAAGTAACTTTAGAAAGTCTTAATTAGTTTTGATTACTCTGAAAATCTGCAATGCAACTCTTGAGACCCTCCCCCCAAAGAAAAAAAAGATTGTCCTTTGCAGGAGCAATGAAAAAATTGTTTTTAATCATTAGTTCATGTATATATTTTATTTAATGAGTTCTCATTGTTTGTGGTTCACGATTGTCATTAAGCATTTCTGTGTATTCAGTTATATCAAAGATTATGATGGAGGGATCCTTATGGAATGCAAAATTGATCCTAAACTTCCATACACTGATTTATCAACTATGATACGCCGTCAGAGGCAGGTGGGTTGAAATTTTCTGTAATTGCATCCTGTAATATTTGAAAATGAATTGAATGAGAAATTGAGAACATATGACCATGGAATTTGTAAATGATCATGACAGAAGCAGGGAAAAAAATGGCAATTTGATTTTTTCTGCAGATGATAAGTTCTTTATTATAAATCCTACTTGTGCGTTCTTGTTTCATATTTGCAACTAATAACTATAATCTGCAACAGAGTTCTAACTATATTGGTAATGATAGGCTATTGATGAGAAGATAAGGGAGTTATCAAATTGTCACATTGTCCACACTGAAAAAATCGATTTTCAGAAGGTATTTCATTATCATCATTGACTTCTAGTTGAACGGTCCTGTGCCTTTCAATTATTCTTGAGTCAATTCTCTGTGTTAAAAATATTCCCTTTAATTATGATTTTTGTTACTATTTTCTGGATTAAGTTTTCAGAAATATGTGGCTTACTTTTTTCATTCAAGTATTGCTTGTACTTTATATGAAAAAAAAAAAAAATATATATATATATATATATTTATATGTAATTGATGTGTGTCTGCTTCAATTTTGTTCAGAAAGAAGCTGGTATTCCTAAAAAACCCATCAAAGTTGAGGATATTCCTGGCTTGAGTAAGCTCCTTTATGCTTTCAAATTGTTATATACCACATAAAGAGTTTATGTATTTTAAGCAGTCCAAGTCATTTCCCATTTCCAAGTACATGGAATCATGGACTGTTTACCATTTATAAGCTGAGGTGCTATATAAGTTGTCAACTTCCGCATGAAAGAAGGTACTAATATGTAGTAAACCATCTGAGTATGTAATTATCCTCTTAATAATGTTTATTTTCTCCTTGTAATACCTTTGTTTACTTTGGTAATGCTACCCACCAGTTGTATTGCCAAGAACATAAACTTATTACTCGGATTTTGTTTTCGCAGTATTCACTCCTTTAAAATTGTTCTGTTGATGGGAATACTGCTTGCATTCCCATGTACTTTTTGTGCATTGGACACTGATTTAAAGTTGCTGTTGACATTGTTTACAGAGGATGCTGGCTGGACTCCTGATCAATGGGGTCATTCTAGGTTTAAAACAGTAAATGCTTCTGGTGACGGTACCTCAAATCACAAATCTTTGACTGTATTCATGCGCTCACTACTGAAGGCAAGTTTGACAATCTTTTATTCCACCTCATTGCTTGCTTTATATTTTGAAAAATGGAGTTGTTTAAAAATTTTTACTAGTTCCAAGCCATCTAAAATTGCCAGTGAGATACTTTGGGAATTTTTGGATTGAGGATTTCATTAAGGAAAAGAAAATAGAAAGAAAAGTAAAATAGAAAATGAAAGGCAAACAGAAGACATTCATATGTTAACTAGTTTTCTAATTTAATTATTTTTAATTTCTTTAATCACATGCTTTTTCCCTTCAATTTTCCCTTACAAACCAAACAAGAGAAGTAATTTGGATCCCCTTCTCTCTCTCTCCCCCCCCCCTTTTTCCCCCCCTTAACCAATTATTAATCCAGCTTGCATCCTCACCACTCACATAGAAGAAATAGTCTCTCTCGAGACCACTCAATGAAGGCCTAGCCTCAATAAGATCAATTCCCACACATTTCTACATCAACGGTAGTGGATGAATAGATGGTCAATAGTTTCTCCTTGTTCTATGCACCAGTGACATCTATTCACTAAAGTCTGCCTGCTTCTCATCAAATTGTCAATGGTAAGAATTCTGCCCCTAGTCACACACCAGATGAAAAAGGCCACTTTGGGTGTCATTTGTACATTCCAGATTCCCACCCTCCCCCCAGTAATAAGTCCCCTCTAACCCCTTCCAGCTTCTTGTTGGATTTAACATTATAAGGACCTGTTGAAGTAAGATTCCACTGCAGTCCGTCTCCCCATCCCTGATCTTGGTCTTCTGGATGCCTTGCAAAAGAACACTACATCTCTCCACCTCCCAATCTTGGGATCTTCTCAAGCTTCTTTCCAGCTGATATGTGCCTTATTGTACACATAAAACACATTACCATACTAGACAAATATACTCTTAATGAGCACAACGCTGGCACTTTTGGAAGATATATTCTCGTCCATCCCACAAATCTCCTTTCTGCATTTTTCAATTGCCCCATCCTAGGGATGTAAGCCTAGTTGTTCATGAGTAATATCAGGCTTGACTTGTTAAGAATGTGGATCAACTTGTTCATTTAGTAAATGAGTCAAGCTAGAATGGAAAAATTAAGCTCGTTTAGTGAACGAGCTGAGCTGAACACTTCCTGGCTCAGCTTGCCAAGGGCTTGGACTAGGTTAATTAATATGTACTTTATATATTTATATAATTTATATAGTTTTAAATTTGTATGTACCATATATAACGTATGATACATTCACAAAAATGGGAGTTTGATTTAGTGTTTTTTATGTTTAGAATCACATATTTTCCTTGTCAAAACTATTGTAATGCCGTCCTACCCCTTTTTGAAACCACCTTAATACTGTACCATCCTCATCCTCCCCCCTTCTCTGGTGCTCTGTAGGCCTGATCAGATGACTAGCCCATACTAATCCCTCCATTTTCAGCTTGTAAGGAAGTATTACTTTTTTCGGTAAGTGAAGTATTACTCTCTTTCAAAAATTTCCTAAATGACTTTGCTGTTGTTAAGATCCAACTAGAAGCTTTTATTCCATTAGGTCTGCAGTCACCCAACAACAATATAGGCACCTCACTTCGTGTCGCTTCATTTGGATGAAAACTGGCAATGGATTGCGCTGAATTAATTCATCCTCCTTGTCAAGCTACTGTAATTTCCTCCTACCCTTTCTGAAACCACATTGAACCGCATACCATCCTCCTTATCCTCTTTCCCCTTCTTTGGTACTCTGTAGGTCCGATCAGATGCCGAGGCCCAAGTAATCCCTCCATATTCAGGTTGTAAAGAAGCAGTACTTGACTCTTTCAAAAGAGAAATCAGGAGTAGTAATAGAAGTGCATACAGCCTCAAACACACCCTTCTTTTGGGATGGAATTAAAGCTTCGGATTTTAAAAGCATACTTGGGATAGCCACCCTTCCTTATGGATGTTGTGGGGGATCAGAGTGAAGTCAAAACAAGCCCATCCTCTTCAAAAGTCTGCTAAATCTGCCCCAACAAAGAAAGCAGCCCATAAGAGTTGGAAGCCAAATATTAAGCTCCTTCGTTAACTTATGCCATAAGTTCCTAACCCATGTTTACCCCTAGACCCAAAAGTAGAAAGACCCAACTCCAAACCTGATTCTAGCTGTCTGCCTGGAGAAGACTCTGGATTATTCTGTACAACCACATGTCCCAAATCCCTTGAATCACACTGACCTTAAGCCTTCCTAATTTCCTTTCATCTCCACTGCTCTTGCAATCTACCGTTGGAACTTTTATGCACTTTCTTCTTCTCAATCTCCTGCCACAGACACTGGCCAAAAAAAAAGGCCATCTCGAGCACCCCAAAAAGCAAATGGACCTTGTCCAAGCCAGATTGGTATTTTATAAAGTGAAAACCATTTCTATCTTTGCCAGCGCCAAACTGCGCTGACATTGCCCCTCACTTTCAAGTTTGATTCCTAGATTCAAGGATGATTCTGTGGTTTTTCTATATTTGTGTCCATAGTTAATGTGTTTTTTAACCTGAAAGCCTCAACATGAGAATGAGACTGGATTGCTGCCATGGTTCGCCAACTTGTTTTCATTGTTTCTCATAGCCACTTGTCATTTAGTAGTTGTCCTTAAGGCCCAACAAATGAATGATAGGCCCATTTGAATTTTTTTATTTGTTTCTTGTGCTTTCAAGTTATAATTTATTGAGATTGTGTTTATTTTGTGGAGTTGAAATGAAATGATTTGGCACAATTGCTCAAATATAGATTTGATATTTTAGATATGGATTTCAACTTTCATTTGAGAGTTCTACCATATGATGGATTGTGATGGATTTAAAAAATAACAATGTAAATATATATATATTTCTTTCAAAACCCTTTGTAATAAGGATTCTAGTTGTACAGTCCTAACTAATTAATTCTCTTCTATTTATACTTTATTTTCCCCCTTAATTTCTCAGTCCACCAATAGTAGCCAACTTATATTTTTGTTAAGTGTACAACCTCATATCCATTCATCTAAAATTCATCCATGCAAACAAAGTCTAAAAGAGGAGGAACTCCTGATGTCATAAGATCTTATCCATAGATAATTGGAATTCAATGGACATGGATTTTGACAAGTAGGAAGCTTTTTTGATTTCAGAATAGACAGGAAACTTGTAGAAGTCATGTATTTCTCTGATTTTGATGTGCTTTGCTCCCTTTCTTCCATAATCCACAGAAACTAATGTGATATGTGTGATATCTTGTCCTCATTGTCTTCATTTCAGTCAATGCATGACCATGTTGATGCTTGGCCATTCAAAGAACCTGTTGACGCACGTGATGTGCCTGATTATTATGACATCATTAAAGATGCCATCGGTAAGAATACTGTTCTTTATTGTAATAACTCATGGTGTTATTATATTATTATTATTTTCCATTATCAAGAACCACTGGTAAAAATTTTGTAGTAATTATAAACTCATCTCATCTAAGTTCTCTTGTATTTAGCCAGTTGTAGTTAATTCTCTGTTCGGGCATATAAAATTGCATGGATGTTGCTGGTTGATTTTTTTTTCGGTTACGAAGATGTTCATCATGTTAACATTAAGTAAATTGTCTTTGTACTAGTTTAGGAATTGTCAATCTTTGCAATACTCTTGGGTGGCACAAAAACATTTGATCAAAGTTATGTAGTTTTGTCTTACGTGAAATTTTAGGGCTTGTTTGACAAAGTTGCCAGTTTTTAGTTTGTGTTCAATTAGTTTTTGTGTTTAGTTTTTTATTTTCAGTTTTCATTTTTAAAATAGAAAAAAAAATAAAAACAAAACTTCAAAATGCGTTTGGTAACAATAATTGTTGGTTAGTAGTTATTGTTGGTAGTTATAGTGTTAGGAGGGTGGTTAGCAGCGGAGGTGTGGTTGGAGGTGGGTGGCGGCTAGTAGTAGTTGGAGGTGGGTGATTGCCAATTGACGATATTGGTGGTCCGAGGTGATGACGGTGGTGGTTGGAGGTGAGTGGTAATGGTCACAGGTGGCGGCGGAAGCAGTGTCGGAAGTTATGGCGGCCGGTGACGTTTGGCGGTGGTGGATGATTGTTGTGACTGCTGGTGGTGGGTGGCTATGGAGGAAAATGAAAATTAAAAATGAAAACTTGAGAAATCACCTTTTTCATGTTGCCATAATTTTTTAAAATTTTGAAAGCAGTATTGCTTTTTTTTTTCTGTGGAGAAACTGAAAATTGTAAACAAATTAACCAAATAAGTTTTTTCATATTCAAATTTTCCAAACTGAAAACTGCAAATTTTGTCAAACGGGACCTTAGTTGCTGTGGAATTAATGAAAAGTATTGGATGTTCAAATTATGCCACCAATTAATTGGTTAGTGAAAAGAGGAAAAATAGAAGCAGAAAAATAAGAAGAAAATATCAACAGCTTCTTGGAATTCTCAAAGAAACTGATATCATCTTCTTGTGTCTTGATTTGGTGGAATTTTTTTGTCAGGTCATTCAAGTATGGTACT
This sequence comes from Vitellaria paradoxa, assembly GCA_019916065.1. Lineage (NCBI taxonomy): Eukaryota > Viridiplantae > Streptophyta > Magnoliopsida > Ericales > Sapotaceae > Vitellaria > Vitellaria paradoxa. Next base: position 13,042,210 of record CM034243.1, on the reverse strand, counting down.
TCATTGCTGGTGAACTTTTTATCATATTTTAAGCACAGATGTTAGATTCAACTTACTTAAAACTAATTATCTGATTTCAAGCACAGAAATTATATTCGACTTACTTAAAACTAATTATCTGATTTCAAGCACAGATCTTAGATTCAACTTGAAACTAATTATCTGATTTGAAGCACAGATGGTTGGTAGATTAAGTACAGCTGTCAAAAGCCTAACAACACATAAGAGGAGGGGTCTAAGCCTTAAAATCTAGGTATTAAGATGAGAGAAGGCCATCTCTTAGAAATAACTTTTCTTATAAGCTGATGTGGGACAACTTCTAACAACAGCCATCTACTTTCAACTATGTAATATGTAACATTGGGTTAGAATAAAAAAAAAAAATCAAACAGTTAAACATATTTCAGTTTGCTGTAACCATCATCTGTGCGGTTGATCTGCTGATTACCTAAGATAACCTCTGGGTTATTGGCAGCCTCAATAGTTTCAGGAAATTTTCTCTCATTTTATGAGTTAAAAGATTCTTAACTGGAGGGTTGTTCTTGTGGATATGAGACTGTTGAATGCAAATTGGAATTCACTGCTAAGTCAAGTCATAATGAAGTATAGTAACCACTAATCAAGCACATATTCTTGCCCTTTTTGCACTGGGTTGCCCTTTTTTGCTTGCCCATTTTGCAATTGAAATCGGGGCGCTTACATATTCTTGCAGATTTGAAGACAATGTCAAAGCGAGTGGAGTCGGAGCAATATTATATGACTTTTGAGATGTTTTTTGCAGACGTCAAGCGGATGTTTGCCAATGCACGCACCTATAACTCTCCTGAAACCATCTATTATAAATGTTCAACCAGGTATGTTTCTCTGATTTGCCAGCTTATTTATTTATTTATTTAATTTTTTTCACTTCTATCATAGTTGTGCTCATCAAAGAAGAAATGACCATGCTACTAAACTTTTGACTGGTTAATCCGCAGGCTGGAAGCCCATTTCACAAACAAAGTTCATACAAGTCTCCAATCTGGTAACAAAATCCAGCATTGATAAAGCTTGAACAATTCAGAAGAGTATAATTTTCACTGTGTTATAGTCATAGAGGACCTGAAGGGTTACTGGTCTTTTAATTATTGAATTCAGATCCTCCAAAGTACCCTCACCTGATGCAATTCCTAGTGTTAATAATATTGCTGGTATTCTTTTATGCAGGAATCTTTAGTGGGAAAACTAAAACAATAACAACAATAACAGCAACAACAATAATAATAATAATAATAATAATAACTGGATCAAGCATTTTTAGGGGTCAATAATTCAATTAGTTATTCATGCAGATAGATACAGTAAGTATGCACCCCCTTGCCCCGGTATCTTGCTTGCACAATGCAAAAGGAAGGAGGGAGGGAGGAGGGGGAGGGAGAGAGAATTGAACACATTATGCTAATTTCTGCAACGCCTGTTATCTTTAATGCCTTAACTAAATTTTGTCAGTAGCAATGTTCTAAGTTGTGGCCCTGTGTGTCCTCAGGTTTGTTGGTATACCTTTAAACATGGGGATTTTGCGACGAGTACTGGGTATCCAGATTTAGTCAAAGAACTCGTTTGCTGAATTTGTTATCCAAATCTGATCGGCATGATCTCAATTTTTATATTATGTAAATTTGCAATATTGCTATCGAACTGGTTGGTTCAATGTGCCCACACCCCTTTAGATTAGCTCTGTTGTAATGATTCTATGGTAAAATATTCCTTAACAAAATCTTGCACCCATTGGTCAGGGTGAACTTTCTCTGCCTTCTTTTTTTCTTTTTTTCTTTTGATTCTTCACTGAGCTGTTTTGTTTTTTTTTTTTTTCGATTTTAATTGGTATATTGTTAGGCTGAAGCCTGGAAAAGCTGTGTGCAGTCAGGCTGACCAATGTGAGGTTTGTTTGTTTTTTTATTTTAATTGGTATATTGTTCGGCTGAAGCCTGGAAAAGCTGTGTGCAGTCAGGCTGACCAATGTGAGGTTTGTTTGTTAAATTTATAAGCGGGCTTTGAAAAAGTTTAAAATATTGTGTTCAAGTTTGTATTTTAGGTTTATTGGTAAATTCGAGTCAGGCATGCTCTTGAGATTCTAATTGTTTTTGTTCATGAGCTTGTTGATAAACGAACTTATCGATCAAAGAAATAAGCTTTTTGTAATTTAACAAAAAATTATAAATTAACAAATAACAATTCATAACTAATGTTAGTAATAATAAAATTTATGACATTAAAATTTTATAAAAGAAATCTTAACTGATCTAATTATGAGTTTGTCTGCAATTTGATCATGTGTATGAGGTACGAATGAGTGTGTTTGTGAATGATAAATAAATTTGTTTGCAAGTTTTGTTGAGGAGTTGAATTCTTATGTGCTTGAATTTGGTTTGTTTTTATAAGTTTAAAAAATGTGCTAGTTTGTTAGTTTATCTTATGAAATGAGCATAAAACTAGTTCTTAACAAGTTTTGGGTTTGTTTTTGAGTAGCTTGTTGAACACTTAATTTGTTTGCGGCCTTAAACAATTTATAAATTTATTGTATTTTTTTGAGACTTAGTAAAGTTTGATTCGATCATAAGTTTGTTCCAGTTCAACTTGATAATAAATGAACGAAGTCCAAATTATAATTTTAAACTCATTGTATTATTAAATCAAATTAGAATGTGCCTCGATAAATTATTACTCGGTAAATATATTGTGAAAAATGAAATTAGGGGTGAAAACGAGCCGAACTGAGTTTTAACATGCTCGAGCTAAGTTTAAGTTTTTTATATTGAGCTCGAGCTTGAGCTCGATTCGAACTTTTATATAAGTTTGAGTTCGGCTCGATTAAGAAGAATTTAGGCTCGATTAGGCTCGCGAATAGCTCGAATAAATTAAAACGATGTTGTTTTGATTTAAAATATAATATATTAAAAAAATATAATAAAAGTATTATTAAAAAAATATATATTATTTTAACTACGCTTGTTTGTGAGTTTTTGAGCCGAGTTTCTTGAGTTTGAATCCAAAACGAGTCAAAAATTAAGTTTAGTTCGAGCTTGTTTAACTCATGAATCGAGCTCGAGTCGAACTCGAGTAGCTCGTAAATAGCTTGGTTGGTTTCTATCCTTAAATGAAACTATTCAAAGTCAACTAAGAGAAGATATGATAAAGGCCGTTGTACATCCATATCAGGCAAAGTGAAGGAGAATAGTTACAAAGCATTGTAACTGAAGTGAGACCAAGTCAAGTTATCATACGGTTGGCTAAGAGTTAATAAGTTAGTAGCACTTTTTCAGTTGTTACTCATGCAGTTGTTGTTTGTTCCATCGTGCAGCCTATTACATGATCGTACTTCTTTATTTTCAGTTGTTTTATTCTTCCGGATTTGCAGTTGTGAAGGTGTGTCGTATTAGTTTATAAAAATTAGATTATTACTTGAGTAAAAGTCAATTTTTACATTCAAAGCTCTCTGTTGCTTACTCTGTTAAATGGAAAATCACGCGCAGTTCAATTTACAAGCCTACCATGAACCATTTTTATTTTTACGCTCAAAGCCGTCTATTGCTTACTCTGTTAAATTGAAGATCACGCTAGTTTAATTAAAAAAATATTAAAAAGCTTACCATGAAACCATTTTTTAAAGCTTGCAAAGTTTAAGTTCCATTTGACAAAATTTTTAATTTTCAGTTTTCAAATAAATAAAGATTGTTCACAAAATTTCAAAAATTATGAAAACATAAATAATGTGTTTTCTTAACTTTTTATTTTTAGTTTTTATTTTATTTTATGACCACTATCAATTACGACCACTATCTATTATTAACCATCACCATTTGCAGGCCGTTACCCACATTTGGTTACCATTGATTGTTACCACTAATTTTCATTCATTGTCAGCTATCATTTGCTCTCATTTACCTCTTACTACTGTCAATCGCCATCCGCTCCTATCACCCACAACTCACCCTTGGTCACTAATAACTGCTGTCTCTCATTCACTTTTGACTACTGCCAATCGTCACTAGTTGTCAATCTAATTTTAAAATATTCAAATCTCATCTATATATTCGGACTTGATTCGTTTTGAAAAATAAGTTTTTTTTTTTAAATCATCATTCTATAAAAAGAAAAATATATATTTTGTTCAATATATATATATATATACACATACGCCATAATAATTAAAATACAAGCAACAAAAGTTGCTATGCTTTTTTATTGAATTGCTTGATTTCTTGTTTTGTTTTGTTTTGCTTTTCTTTTTTTTTTTCTCAATTCTTAGTTTGATGATGAAATTATAGTTAAATTTATTTTTATTTAATATAAAAGATAGTAAATATTTTTAATTAATAGTTAATTTAATCAATAATTAATTTAATAATTAAATATTTAGTTTATTAAATTAAATTAATTATAATTAAATTAATATAAAAATTTTATTAAATTATTTTAAAAAAACAATATAATAAATTATGTCTAATATATTTTTTATTCTATTAAATTATTTTTAACAAATAATATAATTAAAATAATTAAATTTAATTAATTAACAATTATAATTACAATTGACAATTATCGTAACCAAATATGTTTTAAATTTTTGTTTTATTTTTTACTCTGTAAATAAAAATTATGAATACAAAAATTGGATAACAAAATTGAAAATTGGTAGATTTGTCCATTTGTACCCGTAGCCGAGCACGAGCTTGTGCGGCGCAGCAGGGCCGAGAAGCCTAAGCCCAAGGTCATCCAGACGGTGTCGTTTGATTCGTAGTACGCACCTGTCCGTTCTCTCTATCCTCACGTGAAAAAGGGGTGGGCGTGTAACTCGACTTCTCTTTTCTACACTTTCGCTCCTCTCTCTCTTCCTCCCGGGGTTCCCTTCAGAGGATTCTGATCTCGGTTTCGTTGGTAGATCAATCAAAGTGTTGAAGCTCGTTCGGCCGATCATAGATAATCAATTAGAACAGACTCTGGTATGGATTGAGTTTTCTTTTTGTGCAGAATTAATTTAAATGCGGATTTTTTTGTACGATTACATGAACCGTTAATTTTTGCGGATGTCAAATTACTAGAAACTCAGTTTTGGTTATTTGAATCCACTTTTTCAATTCAAGCAAATAAATTATCGCAAAGGTATGAATAGCTATGTGTATGTACGTAACCTTCGTGCTTGCGGTGTGATTAATTTACAGTTTATCAATGGCAGATACAGAATTGGTCGTTTTCCTTTTTTTTTTTAGGGAGTTTTTAGGGAGTAAGGATTAATTTTCCATGTAATTGGGAGTTATGAATATATGTGTGCGTATGTGTGTATGTATGTATGTATGCAAATACGCTTCTTCGGGCAGTAGACCAAGATCTAATGTCATTTAGTTTTACTGCCTTCTTTTACGTTTTTCTGGTTTATGTTTGCTGTTTAAACGGGATTCTCTAATCATGTGTCTGGCATGTTGAATGGCCCCCGCTCCCTTTTGCTTCTAAAGAAAACAATTTATTTTCTTTAAAGAAGGGATAGTCTTGGGGCTACAATAGTGATTACTTTGCTGTCATAACTCAAAACAAGGAACTATCCCATGAATTTATGCCCCTCAGAAGTGTGTTCTGTTTTCTAAACAAGTAGCTGCACGTAGGGGTGCACGACGGGAACTGTCAAACCAAGCCAAATGGTCCTAATCAATCTTTTTGGTTCGATTGGGTTTGCCTTTTTGAATCAGTGGTTTAGTTATGGTTTGAAAAATAAGAAATCCGAATGGTTCAGTTACGGTTTAATGGTTCAATGGTTTAGTTCGATTTTTTTTGCTTTTTATTTAGAGAATTAAGTCGTTTTATTTTCAAGCGTTAAATTCAAAATTCTTTTGATCATTTTCCTCTGCTACTTGATGGAGGGGGTCTTAGAAGTGGACCCAAACCCTTTAGATTTGAGAATATGTGGCTGCAAGCTGAAGGATTTTCTGAGATGATTGCAAACTGGTGGCAGGGTTACAGATTTAAAGGAAGTGCTAGTTTTGTGCTGACACAGAAACTTAAATGCCTTAAACATGACCTGAAAAGATGGAATTTGGAGGTGTTTGGAAAAGTAGAAAAACAGAAATCTGAGCTTGAGAAAGATATCCAAAGTTTGGATAAGATGGATGATCAAAAAGGCATCACAGTTCAAGAGAGAAGCAGCAAGAAAGAAAAGATTGATGAGTTAAATAAACTAATCAAATTGGAAGAAATTAGTTGGAGGCAAAAATCCAGAATTAAATGGTTGAAGGAGGGAGATAGAAATACAAAATTCTTCCACAAAATAGCCTCAGCAAATAAGAGGAAAAACTGGATTGAAAGGCTGAAAGTTAAGGGCTCAATCACTGACAATCAGAGGAGTATTCAGCAAACTATCTTGACCTTCTACGAGAGACTGTTTAAGGAGCAGGAAGTCTGGAGACCCCAAGTCGATGGGTTGAATTTCTCTCAAATCAGGGCAGCAGAAGCAGAGGGGCTAGAGCTGCCCTTCTCTGAAGCTGAAATCTTCAAGGCTCTTATGGAGCTAAGTGGAGACAAAGCTCCTGGGCCTGATGGGTGGACATTAGCCCTCTTCCAAAGGTGCTGGAATATTTTCAGGGAAGACATTCAGCAGGTTTTTGAAGAATTTCACCAAAGCTGCAGGTTTGCTAGAAGTTTGAATGCTACCTTCATAGCTTTAATACCGAAAAAGGCAGGTGCAGTAGATGTTAAAGACTATAGGCCTATAAGTCTGATTGGAGCAATCTACAAGTTAATTGCCAAGGTCTTGGCATCCAGATTGAAGAAGGTGCTGAATTCCATCATTTCCAATGCACAAAATGCTTTTGTGAGTGGACGGCAGATTCTTGATGCAGTCTTAGTTGCCAATGAACTAATTAACTCAAAGGAAAAAAGAAAAGAGGAAGGAACTGTTTGTAAGCTGGACATTGAGAAAGCCTTCGATCATGTAAACTGGAATTGCTTGAAGTATTTGATGAGGAGAATGGGCTTTTGGAATCAGGTGGTGTCAGTGGATTCAATGGTGTATCTCAACAGTTAGATTCTCTATTTTGATTAATGGCTCACCTGTTGGTTTCTTTGCATCGTCTAGAGGGCTAAGACAAGGTGACCCCCTTTCCCCCTTTTTATTCATAATCATCATGGAGGTGCTCAGCAGAATGTTATTAAAAGTGGAAGAGGCAGGGTTGATCAATGGCTTCCCGATTAGCAATAGAATCAGGGAATCTCCAAGAGTTTCTCACCTACTCTTCACAGATGACTCCATAATCTTTTGTGACGCAGATAAGCTACAACTGGGGCACTTGCGTTGCACTCTTTTAGGCTTTGAAGCAGTCACTGGCTTGAGAACCAACCTGAGTAAATCTGAGATACTGATGACTGGTAGTTCTACTTCTCCTCCTGAATTGGCAGCTATCTTGGGATGCAAAATTAATACTTTCCCAACTACTTACTTAGGTTTGCCTTTGGGAGTCCCAAAAAGATCTAAAGTGGTTTGGGAATCTGTACTTGAGAGATGCAGGAATAGATTAGCGGCATGGAAGTCCAGATACCTCTCAACTGGGGCTAGAGTTACATTGATTAAGAGTGTGCTTTCCAGTCTTCCAACTTACTTCCTTTCTTTATACAAAGCACCAGCCTCAGTTTTGCAAGAATTAGAGAAAATGCAAAGGGATTTTCTTTGGGGGAAAAGTGAAGGTACTTACAAACACAGTCTAGTAAACTGGAAATCAGTTTGTACTCCTATCCGTTCTGGTGGCATCGGTATCAAAAAATTGCAGTTGCAAAATGAAGCTCTTCTTGGGAAATGGTTGTGGAGATTCCCACAGGACAAGAACAGTCTATGGAGGCAGGTAATATCCAGCAAATATGGAGAAAATCTGGGTGGCTGGTGCTCAACCCAAAGTACTAACTCTGCAGGTATAAGCATATGGAAAGGAATAAGGACGAATTGGTTGAAATTTTCTCGTTGCATTTCCTGGAAACTGGGCAGAGGAGATAAGATCTTATTTTAGAAGCATGATTGGCTTAACATTGGTAGCTTGGCTGTTCTCTTTCCAATGATTTTTGGTATAGCAGCGAATAAAGATGCATTTGTGCAAGACTACTGTATGGGAAGAGGTAGGACTTGCACTTGGTCGGTGACTCTTCGAAGGAACTTAAATGATTGGGAAATGAGAGATTACCTATCACTCATGGAGTTGCTTCAAAATGTTTGCTTGGAGGATCATGAGGGTACCATAGTTTGGAACATATCAAAGGAGGGAGTCTTCACAGTCAAGTCCTTCTACCAACATCTTCTGGGAGACCCAAAAGATGTTTTCCCATGGGCAAAGCTTTGGAATAAAAATATTCCTCCTAGAGTATCTTTTTTCACTTGGTGTGCTGCTAAGGGGAAAATTTTAACTATGGATAATCTTAAACTAAGAGGTTATTCTATAGCCAACCGATGCATTTTATGTCTTAGACAGGAGGAATCCATTGCACACATTCTCTTGCACTGCCCATGGACAGCGGAGATCTGGAACTTAATTCTTATTTGCTTCGGAGTGCATTTTTGCTTCCCGTGGAGTCTAAGTGACTTTCTCTTGGCTTGGTGGGGACAATCCTTTGGAAAATATAAGAAAACTATTTGGAATATGGTTCCATTTTGTGTGTTCTGGTTAATCTGGAAGGAGAGAAACAGAAGAATATTTGAAGATGAATGCAAGACCATCTGAAAGATTAAAAGCTATTTTCTCTCGTCTCCACGATTGGGTTGAAGAAGGAATGGAGTTTGATCTATCTTCTCTCTTAATTTTCCTTGAGAAGATCAGTTGATTGATTTGTTAGGAGTCGACATTTTGGAATGACTTATTTGGCAGGGATAAATTGGAAATGTAGCTTGGTTGTCTAGTGTTAGCATCACTTTGATGCTTATGTAATTCATTTGCTAGAAATAAAACACTTACTTATCTTTTTCAAAAAATTCAAAATTCTTTTTTTAAGGACAAATAAGAATATTTGTATGCCTGTATATATATATATATAGTTTAGGGACTAGCATTTGGAGTTCCAAAAAAAAAAAAAAAAAAAAAAAAAAACAAAAGTTAATGTAAAAGTGACACATAGCGAAATTTAATTGGAGAAAGTTAGAAACTTTTGGAGTTTTTTGGAACTTTTTGAAGCTCCAAACGGGAAACTTTGTGATGAAGCATATTTATGTGTGTGTGTGTGTATATATATATATATATTTTATTGTGATTAAATGGTTTGGTTACGGTTTCAAAATCTTCAAAATCAATGACTTGCGGTTCTGTTTAGGTATTAATGCCAAACCAAACTGGATTTTGTGCACCCCTAACTGCATTTTAGAATATGTGAATGTTTGAATGGATTTATGATTCATCCATTTGGTTGTGTTTGTGTCAATGTTAGTTCTATATGGTTAGTCGCATCTGTGGTGATGGAAGTCAAAGTAATAGATACTTGCTGCAACCATGTTCCACCAAAAGTCCGGTTCCTTTGCGAATGAAGTTCAGAGTTAACAAGGGTTCGTGGAATGGGTCTATAAACTAAATTGTGGCCACTTAGAATATCTTACCTTTATGTTCTTCAGTTGGTTGTACATACAGTGGTTTAATAAGGTTATGACATCTATGGTATCCATGGTAATAGATGTGACTCTGAGAATGTGACCTATTCCCAAAAAAGAAAAACTAAAGTTTCTGAATATGCCATAACTACGTAGCATTTATCTGTATAAGAATTTTTTATGCCTTTTCTTCATGTCTCTTTGGTGGTTTGCTCTAACTTTATCCATGGCTATCCATTTTAATTTGATCAAAAGTTTTCTATGGAAATGCTTGTGATATTATTTTGTCAGGTGTATCTTTTTCAGTGAATGAAACATGACCATAGCTCATTTGACACGTATAGCTTTTAGTTTTAGTTTGAGTTTTTAAGTGAAATGTTCTCGAGAATATCTGACATTCGTATATCTTTTTGTTTTGTAGTTGTGTTATTTGTTTTGAATGGCTAACAGAGTTCAAATTCCTACAAGCAACTCAGCACTCATTGCTATGATTGCTGATGAGGTAAGAATCTTGCGCTTGCTCTCTGTGCTTTAGTGGTAAAATTGTATGGCATAGCTGCTCAGAGATATATATGAATATAATTGGTTTAGACAATTGGATACACTATTTGTGTAATGCACATTTGGTTGTGAGTTGTAATGTGTAATGCATAACACTTTTTGTGGGTTAGGCATTCCTAGGTTTGAGTGGACCTGTTTGACCTTCTTCATTTTTTTGCTTTTGTGAGCTGAGATTCCTTTCCTTTTTCATCTGTCATTGTTTAAAATAAGTTAAAATGGGTAAAGTGTATGGAGTATGTGTAATTTTTTTCCCACCCAAAAATAAAAAAAAAAAAGATGCCACCTTGTGTGATATCTTCAATTGCATTATGTTTTGCTTGATTTTGTGGGCATTTCTCTTCACGTAGAGATGGCACTGTTTTTTCTTTTGAAAAGAAGATTTGATAAGTGTAAAATTTTGAGGGCTGCGCTTTACTAGTTATCCTTCCCGTTGATTTCTCCCAGCACCGTCTCCTACAGCCATCATGTTGTGAACTCCAGTAATTTTGTTGTGGCTTAGGGTAGCAAAATTCAGTTCCCACATTCCAATGTGCCAATAGGCATGACAGGTCCAGGATTTCATTCTTGGTTTTTTTTTTGGTGGGGGGGGGGGAGGGGAGGGGAGGGGTGGGGGGGAACAAAAGGGGTATTCAGAATTTTTACTAAAATTATACTAGACCCCTGAGAATTTTCTGAAACTTGAGGGGGCAGATCCATCATTGGTAACAGATGAATTATGAGGCTAGGAGTCTGAAAAGTTGTCCTATGCTTTTCGGTATCCTCTCCTCAATTTAGTGACAACCGGCATTGTATTGACAAGCTGAATGGTCTTTAATCTACAAGATCTACTGCATGGGTACAGTTTATTTTAGCAGTTATGTTCAAGTGTTCTGGATGAGGCCCGTGCTCAGAGCAAGTGGCTGGCTATGATGTCTTGTCTTTGCCTTTTCTTTTTTTTCACTTTCCTTAATGTTCAAGTGCAACTAGTGTGTTATAAGTGCACAATCAGTCCTTATGGGGTAGATTGTCTCCTGTTTGTGTGAGTTCACTAAAGGATAAATGTAGATATAATATTAATGATATGGGTTGTTAAATTGCTAAAACATCATGAAATATGTTTTCACTTATTCCTCATTTCATCTTGGTGTTATCCTCGTGAAGGTCCTTAAGATGTCTGCCGACATTGTACTTGTACTGCTGGAGCTTATCTGATATGTAATTAATGTGGCGTAGGACACGGTAACTGGATTTTTACTGGCTGGAGTGGGCAATGTGGACTTGAGAAGGAAGACAAATTACCTTATTGTGGACTCAAGTATGCTCTTGAGCTCTGATGTTATGATTTTTGTGATTTTTGGGCATGATATCATTTGGATGATTAACCATAACTTTTTAAGGAAGTTGATAGTTTACTGTTTTCAATATATTGTTTAACTATTCCTTTTGTTTCCATTCCTGAACTTTCCCTTTCTTTTGGTTATTGGAGGCCCCTAAGGCCTAAAAGAACAAACATTCTTTACTGATTGAAAGAATAAGCCCATAAATGAAATGAACTGCTCTTTTATTTTTCATCGTTAGTGTTTCTTTTTTTTCTTTCTTTTTTTTTTTTTTTTGGGTGGGTGGGGGGTTGATTTTCGCCAAAACAGAAGGCTAAAACTGGGATCCAATAAAGTGAAAAACTATCTTGATGCAATTAGTTGTTCAGCATGCCTTATTTGGAGTATTAAGACCTGCCTGATTTTTCCCTACTAACAGTCACGTTTAGTCCTTTGTAGAATGAACATGTGGAAGTCGATTTTAAAGTTTCTGATAAGAAATGACAAATTTTGAACCTGACTATCATAAGATTTGAATTTTTTGTTGTCTTTAACTGTTGAACCCCTTTTCTTCCAATACCAATATGATCAAATTTGTGGATATTCTTGCCTCGACTTATGGAGTTTTTTTTATTGTGACACAGAAACAACAGTTAAACAGATTGAGGATGCATTCAAGGAATTCACAACAAGAGAGGATATTGCAATAGTCTTGATCAGTCAATACGTGAGTTGTTCATCATTCTAATATGCTCTTTCTTCTTAATGCTAGCATGGGGGGGAAAGATGAAATTTTAAACATTCTAGTGTGCTTATCTTGAGACATTTGTCATTTGCTCTTTCCTGTGCATACATGTTGGGGGTTTCTGATTGGCAAATGTCACTTGGCTATTTGATCTGAATGAAGTACCTACTGAGTATGAATTGCCATGATTGACTTAATGGATTTGCCTACAAAAAGAGTCAGTCATCTCATTTGTAACACATACTTCAAAGATATAGTTTTATTACATATTTAGCCATTACCCCTATATTTAACCAAGCCCTCATATTACTCTTACAAACTATTACCACCACATTTATTTGGAAACATTCATATGGCCCAACTGCCTTGTTCATACTGAATATAACATGTCTCAAGGCTTTGGATTTCCCAATTGTCCATAATTGTTTTTCAGTGAGGATACACTGCACCTACTGACATCAAACTGTACATTGCCCAGAAAATTTTTAAACAAATAAAAACTGGCCTCATGTCCAGATTGTCTTATCTGGTTTGCACATTAAAGGGTTTTTTCCCCCCTATTCTTTCTTTACTTTTACTTTGGTTTTGCTTTTGTTTTTCTCGTTAGTTTGGATTACCCAGAACCCACTCCAACCTATGCCACGAGAAACCAGCAGCTGCAATCATAAAGTGCTTATATGGGTTGGGTCAAGGATCTCACATGGTGTTACGTTTTAACAATTTTGTAATTAGGACATATCAAAAAATAAAAATAAAAAGTCTAAATAGGACTTTGTTATTTTGCTCCGGGAATTGAAAATGCTTACTAACCTTTTAGTTGACCTTATCACAATGTAGGGATGTGGGTGGATAATTTTACAGAGTTCACACTCTTGTTACAAGTAGTTCTATGTAGCAACGGGCAAATGAATGCTTGCTTGGATTTTGCATTGTTGTGCCTTTCCAGTACTCATCTGCTTTCATGTTTGTATTCAGGTTGCAAACATGATAAGGTTTTTAGTTGATAGCTATAACAAGCCAGTCCCAGCAATTTTGGAGATTCCTTCCAAGGACCACCCTTATGATCCTGCGCAGGATTCTGTTCTTTCCCGAGTGAAGTACCTCTTTTCTGCTGAATCAGTGGCATCTGGGAGGCGATAAATTCACTTATATATATATATATATATATATATATATATAAATATATGATTTATTGCTGCCCTTTGTTGCATCATATTTCAACATCATTTCCCATAATTTGGTTATGTGAATCAGTTAATTTTTCCGCACTTGAGTTGCTCGTCTTTCTTATATTTTGATGAGGCATTCAAAATGCAAACGCTGTTGCTGGTATTGATTGTAATTTCAAATAAGCCATTTATCAAAAGCAATTTTTGAAAGCTCATAGCAATATGTTACGATGTCATATTGCTTGGTTGTAATTTGGTAATAGGCTTAATGAGAGGTTCCCTATTCTTACTTAATATGTGCCTTTTATGTGAGTAGTGGACCCAAGAAAAAAAAAAATTCAAAAAGGCAGATTCTTAATAATTGGTATCGAAGTCAAGCCAATCAAGTTTTGTAATTTTTGGGATGTTTGACGTACAAAAATATACCAAAATTTACAAAAAGTTGAAACTTTAATCACATTTCGTCACTTGTTATGTTTTTTACCAACTTCTTCAAATTTTTTTGCCATCCAAACACCACCAGTTAATAATTGATTCTCACTTCTCACTCTGACCAGAGATATCACCTGAAATGTAAGGAGGAAGTTGGAAGCGACAATGGGGGCGAAGAATTCTCCACATACAACTCACTATTCATGGGATGAGGGGCTCCCTCGTAAATAAATAAATAAATAAAAAGGAAGGATCAAAAGACACCATTCGAACGGCAAACTGTCCTTTTGCTGCTTATTTAAATGTATATTTTAAGTTTCACGCCAAAACACAAGATTGACCTAGAACAACAAAATCATACGTGTCAGGGCAGTGCAGATTTTAAGGATTTGGTGAAGATTTCCAGTTCTCTCAGCCCTTCCTGGGGGGATTTTGCTTCCCCCAGCAGTTTCACCATGGCACTACCAACAATCACACCATCGGCTCCCCATCCCGCCACCTATATTTATAACAAGCACAATCAGAGTTGGATTGCTAATCATTTTGGCTTCTGTAGAAACCTACCAATAATCCAAAATGTCATTTTTGAGGTCCCATGTTAAAAGCGAAACCTGTTTCACGTGCTCGGGTTTTGATATGCCAAAGCCGACTGCCACTGGCTTACTTGTTGCCTGTCAAAGAGGCAACGCAAAATAGAAACGAAATTCATCATCATCATCATCAATCTGTGGCTCTAAAACAAATCTGTACTCATCAAATGGTAGAAAAGATTCATCCTGTAGTCGTTAAAAGAGTTTGAGAGACACTACAGATGTCTTCTCTGAGAATTTTGGATCAAAGGACAGTGCCTCGCAACAGTTACAAATAATTGTCAAATTTCTATCCACATCTGAATGTACTTCAGAGCTTTCCCAAACAAATGCATGGTGGTGTCTTGTGTTTAGAGAATAAAAGTGCACCTCTTTCAAACTGACAATCAAGATATTGCTATTGCAGGTTCCCCCCCCCCCCCTCCTTACAAGTGAATGCAGTTTTGTGGTTTGCAATGATGACAGAGAAGACAAACCTCTTTAATTTCCTGTAGAAGAGTTTGAACCTTTGCACTTACAGATACGCGAGCACCAGTGACTCCAACCGAGCTTACCTATAATTCATTTCCAACTGTTTCAATCCAGCAGCAATAGCTTAAGTGTATCTGAAAACAGAGGAAGGGATCGTTTGGTTCCGCGTTTTTATTCTTTTTTTTTCCCCCCCTTCTTAGAGAGGTGAGACAATGAACAAATACCCCTCATACAGTAAAAATACACACAATTCAATAATTAATGAACCACCAAAGGAGATTCACGTAGCCGACCCCAATTAATTTGGGACTACAGCTGTATAGTATTGTATTGTGTTGAGTTGAGTAGAAGAGGATCGTAAGGTACTGCCAAAAATATTTAAAGGAAACAAAATTATCTTACAAGATACACAAATCCTTCTGAAGATTCAGCAATGGCCTTCATTCTATCTGTTGGAGTAGTAGGTGTTGTGAGCAGTACCTTCATTACACAATAAAACAAAGTGAACAAATCATACTTCATTTGAACAAAATAAAAAACTAGTAAATTACCAGGATCAAATAGATGCATTAGCAGATTATCAACTACAGGAAAGTATGGCAACAGCCTTGCAGGCCATCTTATAAAATAAAATAAAAATAAAAAGCAATGCCTCAAAACTCATGTTAACTATTTAATTAAGCGTTTAGCCACATAATAAATTACCCTCATGAAATTCATAATCAAGAATATGCCATGTGCCAATGTGGAGATACCCCATGCACGGATATATGAGCTCAAAGACTTTTCTCATCCAATAACACCCATTTAGGATTGTACTTTTCTTCCTTGAACAAACCAACTTCGGTTCCTATTTGGATTTTATCAACTATATGAATTCAAGAGAAGATGCAGTGTGGGACCCTTTTTCCCATTCGTTACTTCGTATCTATAAGCAGGGCCTTTTTTTATATGTTTAATAATCAGTACCAGCCAAGCACATTTATAGCAAAACTTAGTTTACTTATCAAAGGTACATAACAGTTATTATATTAAAACCTAAACTCATGCTGCATCATACATTTTAGGCTTTTGAACATAGGTATAACCAGAACAAAAGCACTGTCAGATATGATAGCATGCTTTAGAAGCAAACAAATGCATATGAATAATGAAAACTAACATTTTGGTCAGCTACTCTTCAGCAACCATTGAGAGAAATTTAATTTACCTAAGGCTAGTAATTTACCAAGGCCAAATAAGTATCTAATACCTAGATAAGAACGGTACGGTTAAATTGAAAAACTAACCAATTCAATCTTATTCTTCATAGCTTCCTTTCTCAAGTTCTCAGTCTCCTCCAGTGGAACATCAGGGACCACAAGTCCTGAAAAGAAGCATACCATACAGGAAGAAAAGTATAAGAAGGAAAAAAGGGACAAGGGAATGCATACTGATATATGTAAAGGGTGGGAGAGATTAAAATATCTTTAACTATTAGCATTTGTCAGCAGTAAATTATTAGCATTCTAAGAATCTCTTATTTTACAAAGAAAAAATTGCAGCATGGATCTCTATAATCATTAATGTAAGATTCAGAGGTCTCAAGCTACGTCACATAAAGCAAAAGCAGGAGCACAATTACGTCAAGTTTTGAAAAACATGAAGTCGAGAGTGTTGCCAGAGCGTTTATTAAAAAAATATTTAAATATATATTTATATCATATTTTGAACATGTTTAATGTTTTATATCATATTTATATATTTTAAACAAATATTTTGTGTCTTAGGATATAATTACAACAAATATGATTTCAAATAATGAAAACTAAATATATTATTTACTTTACTGTAGTGCTACAGTAAATAATATACATGTAACTTGTAAAACAAGAAGTGGGTTGGTTCAGTGGCTGAGTGCACGACCATTGCTTGAATGGTCTCATGTTCAAAACCAATAAGCTTCAAATTTGTAAGATTTTAAATAATTAGCCGCTGCACAGGTAACCTGCATGCTTGACCAGAATGATCCACGGATTTGACTCAAATTTCTAATAAATTTGCGAAGCTGTGACTTTAGAGCTCGCACGTGACCTAACCTTTGCAAACTGTGTGACCTAAGATCATGGGTGAATCTCAACCAAATCAATGTAAGCTGATGGCCTTACAGGGTGAGCAAACTGAGCCAAACACCAAGGTTCTCAGAATTTGAAAGGCTGACGATACTTGTTCCTTTTTGGCATTTTCACAAAAGAAAGTTCCAGCAAAGGATCAGAGCTGCTTAAATATATATTTGTTAATTATTAGCATTCAAAATAAGACCATGTTTGATTACGCAGTAGCTGTAATGAATGCAATTATCAGAATGGCTCCATCCACACCATGTTCCAAGTCATTTCTTCCAACACAAGCTAGTCCCCAGCTCAATAAGGTCCATAAACAAAATCCTACCAGAAGCATTATAGCAAAAGAAGCTTTCGAGACCTAACTACTGGTATAGGACTCCTAAACTTAATGGATTTGAACTTGAACTTTGAGCTTGTAAGAATCGCTTGTGCCAATTACTAGTTTAGATAATGGCATAATGCATATTAATCAGGCAAAGTTTATACCTAAAAAATCTCACTGCATGCTAGACCTATTGACTAACCAAACCCAACTAAGCCTTTTCCCACTAGGTGGGGTCAGCTATATGAATTTGACGACGCCAATCAAATCTATTTAGAGCCATGTCTTCCGTTAAATCTAGGTAGGCAAGGTCATGTCTAATAGTTTCTTTCTAACTTCTCTTGGGTCTTCCTCTTCCTCTCCTATTCCTAGCAATCTCCATGCTTCTACACCTTCTAACAGGTGCCTCCGTTGGACGCCTTCTAACATGGCTGAACCATCTTAATCGATTTTCTTTCATTTTATCTTCACTCGGTAATATTCCTACTTTGTCTCTAATCTCCCCGTTCCTAATCCTATCTCTCCTTGTAATCCCGCACATTCATCCTAACATTCTCATCTTCACAACTGCCATCTTCTGAACATTATCATGCTTTACTGCCAAACACTCTGATCAATATAGCAACGCTGGTCTTGCTGCCACCTTATAATACTTTCCTTTCACCTTGAGGGGGACTTTTCGATCACACAAGACCCCCGAAGTACTCCTCCATTTGGTCCACCCGACCTGAATCCTATGACTTACATCAATATCAATCCCTCCATCTTGTTGCACCATAGATCCAAGGTACTTAAAGTTTTCTTTCTCTACAATCTTTTGTGTGCCTAAACTTATTTTTATACTACCAGTTACTCTACTTTGACTAAACTTGCATTCCATATATTCCATTTTGCATCGGTTTAGCCTAAACCCTTTTGTCTCTAATGTTTCCCGCCATAATTTTAGCTTAGCATTCACTCATTCTCGTCTCATCTACTAAAATAATATTATCTGCGAATAGCATACACCACGGCACCTCATCCTAAATATATCTTGTAATACCATTCATAACTCGAGCAAACAAGTATGGGCTTAACGCTGAGCCTTGGTGTAGACCAATCGTGATAGGAAACTCTTTAGTGTCTCCACCAGTCGTTTGTATAGATGTCATGCCTCTATCATACATATCCTTTATCGCCTCAATATATGCGACGCACGCTTCTTTCTTTTTCAATACTCTCCATAGAATCTCCTTAGGAACCCAGTCATAAGCCTTCTCTAAATCAATGAATGTCATATGTAAATCTTTTTTACCTTCTTTATACTGTTCCATTAACCTTCTCAAGAGAAAGATAGCCTCTATGGTTGATCTCCCAGACATGAAACCAAATTGATTCTCTGAAACGTTTGTTGTCCTTCTTAGTCTTCTCTTAATAACTCTCTCCCATAATTTCATCGTATGGCTCATCAATTTAATCTCGCGGTAGTTCGCACAGTTCTGAATATCTCCTTTGTTCTTGTATATGGGTATAAGAATACTTTTCCTCCATGCCAGACCTATTGACTCTGGAAAAAATATCTAAAGCAAACTTAAAGGAAGAAGCAGAAACAGCTGCAAGGCATGACTTGCGCTTACCATGTACACCAACATCTTTCACAGTACACATGAACTTCTCAACTCCACGCTTCAGTATTGGATTGTAATACGAAAATAATGCAATTGGACAAGATATCTGCGGTACAACCTGTTTCATCAATGATCATGCACATGATATTAAAATTTTATGAGGGACAATTGAATGCAAAGGATAAAAAGAGATGAGCGATCCCCAACAAAGACAATAAACAGTATAAGGCTAATGGTTGAATTATTCCACTTCTATGGCAGCATATATGACTAATGTAAGGTTCCATCTCAACAGAAAATAACTTTGAAAAGAATATCACATCACTTATTAAGAAACGCATAGTCACAATTGTAATTGTGGTACGTGTCTTCTTGAGTGCATTGCTTCGATGTGAGAAAAAGGGAGGGCCCCCGAGTTGGCAGTGCCTTAATGCCCCCACACCCACCACCCGGGTTTGAGCCCAAGGAAAAGAAAATTCCCATAATATGTGATGTACCAAAAAAAAATAATAATAATAAGTAAAATTATTGCTCCAATATGAATGAATATGACTAGTGATTACCTAGCGAACCTCCCAATAAACACATCCAAAGAATAAATAAAAATGGAAGAACAGATCTATTACTCTTCATTTGAAGAGATTAGAAAAATGATCTCAACAAGTATTGATCTTTTCTTGATTAACTAACGATCCTACTACAGTAAGTTCTTTAATCGCTTTCTTGAGTCCACTTTTCACATCACCAGGTGAGGGTAAACTAAGAATATTGTGTTGTAAGAAATGCTTGATCGTTGAGCCACAGCATATTGCCGATAAAGAAGTAATCATATTCCTGCCAGAAAACCAACCTCAATCTGGCCCATTTTCAATCAAAAAGTAATCAGGCATGGAGAATTAATGCATGTCTCCTTTAGAAATGATAAAGAAAAAGAATATTCCACCAACTGTCCAACCAACCTCTTCCAGCATTGAAAGAATTGCATTAAAATTAGTCCCTTTTGCTAGTGCACGAGTAGCAGCAGCCTGAAATTATTCAAAAATAAGAGGAGCTTCGTCAGATAAAGAAATTTGAATTTAAACATAAATGATCATACATTAAGACTATCAAACCTGTATAACTGGACCATCTGCTAATGGGTCAGAATATGGTATGCCCAATTCGATTATGTCTGACCCACACGAGTCAAGCACTTTAAGTGCTTCAGCTGTTGTTGAAAGGTCAGGGTCACCAGCGGTGATGTATGGGATAAGTGCCACCTTTTCACCAAAAACAATATGGTTGTGATAGAACAAAATACAAAACAAAGGCACTTCTTCAATTGTGGACAGCGTCCAATCCTATCTCACTAGTTCCTAATATTAACTAGTATTGATTACTAGTAGACAATATCACTTTAAAAAGGAAAAACAGTTAAATCAAATTGATGCTGCTTAAAACTAACGAGAGTTGTTTTCCGATCAAGCTGCAAGGTGCATTTGTTGATAGCTATGAAGCAAGGACACTTCAACATGAGTGTTGTATCAATATTGGACACATCAAAACATGTGTTGGACACACCACATGACATATCACATTATTTTATCATTTTTGCTTCGAACATATAGCGAAAATTTGAGCAAACAAATCCTCTAAAATGATATAATCTTCCATCTCATATTTTTTTTGTGTTTTATATGTTAAAAATTATATATGGAATTATTGAATTAGTTTTCTTGCGGACCTTATATTCAAAAACAAAACCCTATTATTTTGGCTTGATTTATATCTTTAGCAAGGTGGTTTTCTGGTGATCTTAATTCAGTGATTCACCATATGGAAAACTACTTATGAAATCAAATCCTCTTCATCCATGTTTTCTCTAGCATTTGAAAATTTTGCAAATTTATAACTTTGGTTGTGGTACAACATCCGAAATGACAGAAGTGGAATTAATAGGCAGGGTTGTCATTTCTGCATCAACTGGTTTTGTTGTTGTAAGCCTAAGATTTGGTTAGCTCAAATTAAAAAAGTAGCTGCCACTCAAAATGATTGAAACTAGACATAGAGAATAAGAAACACAAAGATTCCACTGATCATTTGAAAACACTCAAAATAATCGAAACTAGTTATAGAACAACAGACATGAAAATTCAGTTAATCAAAACTAACTTTGAAATTCATTAATTCCTCAACAACACAAACACCCTCAATTAAAAGTTGCAAGAAAAAAACATTAATCATACAATTAGGTAAAATGAAAAAAATATCCATTAGATTTTATTTCAAGCTGGATGAATCAATGGATGCTTCCCATGCTCCCCATTGTCCTTTTAGCTCTTATAATAAAATAAAATAAGAATAACAAATAAGAAAGAGTTGCCCAACTACCGATCATCCGGTACTAAGAAAGTACAAAGTCATTAACCCCAAAAATTGTCAACATGCAGGAAGCTTTCCATCTCAAATCCAAATCATAGCGCACACACGAAGTTGACAACAAGTCGAACAATCGACATCAAGAAAACAAACAAACATTCAGACATTTCATTAAAATCAACCAAAGAAACCCCCCGCCCACCATATGTCCAACAAATTACCAATCAGAAACTACAAAAACCTCAGATCGGAGCCTGGTACCGACCGAGCCAATTGAGATGTTGGAACCCCTAAAAGAACAAAATGCCAGCGAAAAAGTGCCAAATTTGTGGACGGAACATTGAAATCCAAACTAAAAACCGCAAAATCAAAGAAAGAAATACTGACTTTGCCGTTATTTCTCAGTCTGGTGAAAGTCTCGGAGAGTCCAGCAGTCGGGAGGGTGCTGAGAGCAGTCATCGGCGGCTTGAATGGTTTGGTTGGAACGGTGGATTTATAAGAATTGAAGGGGCGAATTAGTAAACGGCCTTCGGGTTTCTTCTTCTCCGCTTGCAAGAAGAAGCAGGGTGCTTTCAGAGCAACGGCCATTTCAGAGACTCTGAGAGAGAAGAGAGAGGCGTTACAGCGAGCACAAGGTTTTAGCAAGCTGTAATTGAATAGAGCCGCCACCGAGGGTTTAATCGGAACTCTAGTTTTTGACACGTCATCATTTTGGGGGTCCACCAAATCTATTTTTAATTGAATTGCCATATTAATCTATTCATTTTATTTCTATAAACTAGTAATTGCGGGCCACTAAAGGTAGAGAAATATAAATTTGATTGTAAATAATTTAAATTTATATTATAAAATAAACTTACAAAAGGAAAATTTTGTAAAAATAACTCAATAAAATTAAAATTACTAATTAGAAGAGATTAAGTATCTATAGTGTTTAATAAAAGTATAAAATTTTATTATTTATTACAAATATTATCTAATTTTTTAAAATATTAATTTAAAAACTTTTATATAAAAAGTATTAAAAAAGAAATTATAGAAAGAGTAAGAGAGTATATTTTCATATGAAATGATTAAGAAGACAATCAAAGCAAAAAGAAAAAAAAATAATCATGATCATAAGTAAATCCAATAGTTAAAAATATTCCAAATTCAAAATTTTAACTTTTCTTATTATATAAATGATACAAAGAGTGTAAAAATATATGTATTTAAAATTTAAGTTTTAAATACACATCAAAATTGAAATCTTAATTTAAATGTTTATTTTTTCATGAATTTTTTTAAAAAAATTAAAGTTTAAATATAATTTTTTAAATAAAAAAATTAGTTGATTTTGTCTAATAGGTATCCATGCAATGTATAAAAATATTTAAAAATATATAGAAAGAGTAAGAGATTATATTTTCATATGAAGTGATTGAAAAGATAATTAAAATAGAGATAAAGAAGTAATATTAACTATTAAATAAATCTAACAATTAAAAATATACAAATATCAAATCAATGACTTATATTATTATATAGATTACCGACCATCACCTCTTGCTATGTTTCTTCTTATTCTACGAATCCCATGAGGTTGCGTTTGGAAATTAAAAAAAAAAACATGTATCAATCATTTTTTAGTATTTAGTTGATACAATTCAAATTTTTTTTTTTTAATCAGACTCATTTAAATGTGATTTTACTTATCCGTCAAACAATTTTGATCAAAAAATTACTAAAAAATTAGTAAAAAAATAATAAAAGTTGATAAAAATAGACAAATTAATAAAAATTATCAAAAATTTGTAAAAGTTAGCAAAATTTTGTAAAATTTAAAGTTCCAAAATAAATGTACGAAACATGAGAATGACCAAAAATTAATAAAAGTTAACAAAATTTTGTTAAAGTTGATATTTGTTTGTATAAAAATACCCCATAACTTTGGGCTTTCTTGGGGATGAAAAAAAAAATTTTTTCCCTTTAATAACTATCTACTATCTATCTATCCTTTTATGTGTATGTCTGTGCGCGCACCCGTGTGTGTGTGTGTGATTGAGAAGAAAAAAAATTTAATTTTTTAGTAATTAATTTTTTAGTTTTTATTAATTTCTTATATTTACTCATGATATTTAAAAAAATGTAAGAAAATAATTTTGATCATTTCAAAAAAAATCAAAAAATTAAAATATAAAAAGATAATTTTTATTTTAAAAAGTAAAAAATAAATTAAAAATAAAAAATTACAAGTATATCAGGGACATTTCCCTGCCAATACATTAAAGCTAAACAAACAATCAAACTAGTTACGAAAAACTCAAGGAAAACAAAGGCTGCGTTTGGCACCCTAAAAAGCGAGAAAAATGAGATAAAATATAGTTTGAAAAAATTTTTTATGTTTGGTGCACACCGCTCAAACCGAGTTTTTTGGAGATGAATAGTAAAATTTCGTTCCGACGGATCGGATTTTCGTTTGGACGGAATCAAAATTTTAGGCAATCATGACTTCTTTACTCGACTATCCGTCCAAACGGATTGTAGAAAACCATTTGAACAAAAGTTGCCAGCGCAATTCCATTGGAACGATTTTTTATAATCCGTTATAACGATTTTAAAAACGCCAAAAAAATAGTCAAAATGGTGTTATTTGGTAGCTCGGGAGTCCATGGTGAGAATGACGAAAAAATTTTTACTATTTGATTAATCGAATTCTAGTTATCGGCTTTTTTTTAGAAAGATATTGAACGTCTTTTTAATTTTAAGAAGGTGGGAATGTGTAAAATTTTATAGAGTTTTTCAGAAGTTTTCAGAGAGTTTTTGTGCACCAAACGCAGCCAAAGTTTCCAAGAGTTTGTCACACTCTAGTGAAGCACTAGACACCTGCTTAAGTTAAAACATAACTCAAAATTAAACTTCCAATTAATGTTGGTAAAGCATTTAAAAAAATTCGCCTAGATGCTAAAACACCAAAGAAGTACCAAACAAAAACTACCAGCAACTCTATTTCTTTCAACACTATGCCGAACCATCCTTGTCGCGAATAAGATGTGAAAGCAAGGAGAAACATCCAGATACCAATGCAGCGACAACCAAGTGCCAATCAAAACCAATAAGTAGCATCAAACGTAAAAAAAAAAATAACTTTGATCGTTTAAAAAAAAAAAGCCACAAAATTAAATAAACAAAAGCTCTTCGGTTACTTTTTCAAAACGGTACATTTGATTAAAATTGTATTTAATAAATGTTTAATAGGAGCTTTTTTTGGTTTTAATGTAATTATGTTTATTTTTTTATTTTGGCAAAAATTTAACATTTAAAAACTCCAAAAAAATTAAAATTTAACATAACAGACAAAATCTATACTATTATAAAGCAAATAATAAGAACAGGTGAAGCCTTAAAATCGATGAAATTTAATTTTGGTTAAACTTTTTTCTTCTTCCAATATTCTTAAATTCCTTACAATTACCTAAATTTTTAATTATATTCCAAAGTAATTTTTTTTTATAATCACTAGTTAATTAAGTATTTTCACCTATTTATATTTTCATCTTTCATAAGTGTCTTTTTTAGCTACCCACTATTTTTACAATTTTTTATTTTTTAAATACTCTTTAATTAGTTATTATTTGTTTACCTACCCTTATTTATTATTATTTATTATTTAAGTCACTTTTATTAATATTTTTATAATTTTATTTTAATTAAAAAATTAATAAAAACTCTTAATTTTATTGGTGGGTTATTAAGAATGGAGAAACTCTAGATTTGAAAGCTACTTACCTATGGGTATATTTGGGAAACTCTTAAAGAGTTGGTGTAGGGTTTGTCACGGGAGTTCAGATACAAGTAGTTAAGAATTGAGAATCCATATTCAATTGGATTACTCTTCTAAGGACGGTTTGGCCATCGTCTACTATTCTAAGAACGATTTTGATGCCATTCTATTTTCTTATTCTTTAACAATCCTCATTCCTCCCCCATTCTTTAACAATCCTCATTCCTCCCC
This sequence comes from Vitellaria paradoxa, assembly GCA_019916065.1. Taxonomy (NCBI): domain Eukaryota; kingdom Viridiplantae; phylum Streptophyta; class Magnoliopsida; order Ericales; family Sapotaceae; genus Vitellaria; species Vitellaria paradoxa. The sequence continues at coordinate 13,016,975 of CM034243.1, read as the reverse complement.
CATTCTTTAACAATCCTTATTCCCTATTAATTTGGAAATAGAAATGTTGTGAGAGCTGTTGGAATTTTTGGTATATTGAGCATACATTAATTAATTTTTATTTTTATCAAAAATAGGTTAGAACTAAGTAAAGATGGGAACGTATTGTTGGGCCTATGTTCACCTAATAGGGATAATGAAGTTAAATGGTTAGTGTGGGCCTAAGGAGTTCACTGTAAGCCTTTTATGCGAGAGCCCAGTGAGGTTAAGGTTTACCCTATAAATATATGACTAAGTCCCATCTCTACCCTAGACAGACAAAATACGCCCCATAAAAAATCCGTGGTACAGACCTAGGGTATAGGGAGGAAGATCTATAGCCACCAAAGTTCTTTTTTGAACTTGAAGATCCTTTCCGTTTGCATTCAATAATCATGGAATAAACAGATACGTTTCCGCATTATTATATATGTAATTTTGATATTCCTAAATTCATATACAGATCTATTTTAAATCTTATATGTGGTATCAGAGCCCAATGTATATAGATTACGGACTTATGATTCCATGTAATTAATTTTTTTTTTTTTGGGATCAATAATAGGGGTGATTTAATATGAAAAATATAGTTTATTTATTATTATTTTTTTAATTTCCAAAGGACTTTTATTCTTCTCAAAATAGAGAAAATTTTAATATAAAGATTTGGATCTAATCGTATAGCAGGATTCATGGCCTAAAATTTTGGGAAAAAATTATTTTTTATTTTTATGTCTTAGATCATGGTGTGACTATTTGTACTTCCGTGTTTGTCCACAATATCGCCTCTGCTTTCATTCAGACAAAGCTTTGCTTTTAAATTAGACCGCTAAATCTTCATTGTGGTTTAGCTTCCTTATTTTATATGTCTTTAGTGCAATTCTGAAAAGGAAAATTGTTGATGTGGCTAGAGATTAATAGACACCCTGAAGAATTCTTTTCATGTTACCTACAATGCTAACAAATCAAGTTGCCTTTTTCTATACCTCAAGTGGCAGATTGCATTAGTAAGGTGGTTGATTTTATGCATAATAATTAAACACCACCAAATTTAAGTGGTGGTTTTAAGGTTTCTTTGATACTGGGTTTATTATTTAAATTTCTTAGTAGCTACATATATTCAGTTTCTTGTTTTTTGTCTTTAATTCGGCATAAACGAAATAAAGTATTAAACTTTTAGTCCATCACTGAGAAATTACCAATTTATTCTCTTTCATATCTAATTTTTTTTTTTTTTTACTGTTAGGATTCAAAGGTTTTTATTTTAGGTATCACGGGATCAAGATACCCATCTTGAACGCATAATGTTGACTTTCAAGAGTCTACTTTTTCAAGGAACTCTATGTCAAAAAAAAAAAATGAAATTATATATATGTATATATTTTCCTGGTAGTTTTATTTTTGTAGATTAAAAGTAATTTGTAACTTAATCCAAACAATATCTTAGATTGTGTGATTTGTAAATTTACATGTTGCTAAATCCATGAACTTCCAGGATTTTGTTTCCTAAGCTTTGCTTGGATGGCAAAGCTAACTTGAAAAGGAAACTTCATTTAAAAAAAAAAAGAAAAAAGGAAATCCCCTTCTAGAGACTCCTCCCATAAGAGTCTCTCTTGATTGTGTAGTTCTTTAATCCACTCCAACCTTTTTTGATGTTTTGATTCTATTTTACCACAAAAAGTGGCTATATATATATATATATATAATTGTAGGACATATATATATATATCCTGTGATTTTTTTTTTCTATATAGTTTGAATGCAAGGAATTCCTACAAATTTGGTACAACCTAGCAAGAGATTAAAATAATGAATAATAAATAATAAATAAATTCCAACACCATGATTCAAGTTTCATTTTCTAAAGGCGTGTGAGGGTCTATGGGAGATTTTTTGTATTTTGAAAAGTTTTAATTTTTTTATATTTCCAGACTTCAAAAAAATATTATATATAATGTTTGGACATTGTCTGGTATTTATTTAAGCCTATTTTGTGCTTAATTTTATAATTCTTTTTTTAAAAAATTGTACATCCTTTTTGGGTGAAATTTTATAGGTAATTAATTTTTGACCCTTTTGAATCTGTTGGTGATGTGTTTTCTCCCCCAATTACACTCCTAAAAAAAAAATTATACTCTTATCTACTGGTTATTTTAGGAGTCTAAGATTATTATTTTATGTTGGACACTGTAATATTTTTTTGGCATAATTTTGACAATATATTTGAGATCACAGGATGCATTTTGTTAGGCGCTCATAAAAATCTGATTACTAGCATATTAATATGTTAGGTGTGACAAAGGGCAATTTATGTAAAATAATGTCATGACAAGGTTTTGGGTTGAAATGGGTATTACTACCCAGAGGGGTACATTTATTGAGATTTAATTTTCTTGTATACAATACATAACTATGTCTATTATGTTATTGCATGCAAATACCTGCTCAAAGAGGGTATTGTGTGCAATAATGACAAGATGTTATTCGACAGCTGATTCGAAAGTGCCTAATTTTTTTTAATGTTAGTCTATCCAAAGGGGACTATTTTTCAAAGGTTTAGGCATTCTCATATGGTAGTTAGCTGAAAAGGATCTTATAACATGTTACAATCTCTGCCCAAAGGAGAGATGGTAATGATGCACCGAAAAATCCTTATTCTTAGTTAATTGTTGCCCTCCATTTTGTCAACATATTGTCAACTTGTTGCCAAATAGTTTTTTTTTTTGCAATTATTAATAGCAATATAATTATCATGCTACTGAATGATTCTAATTTTAAGAAGTGGGAGCAAATTTTTGGGTGACCTATTTTTGATATTTTGGATCTAATGGTAATATATATTCTTACTAGTTTTAATTGCATAATATTGAACCTTTTTAATTGAGCTATCTAATAGCCCCAAAGTGCTTATTTATATATTTTTCTCATTTTTTAAGCACATAATTTTTTTTAGGGCATAAAATAATAGTTACAATCATAGACAACTTACGTATGATTATGTCATGGTGAGAGATATTAAGTTGATATTAGCGTTGCTGCCCAAAGGGGTACGCTCGTTGATTCTTGATATTTCTTGCATATTTGTACATGACGAGCCATTGTATTATTATATATAATAATTTGACCAAAGGCGGTTGTTATATGTATTAATGACACGGTTAAAATTCAGTGACTGATCAGAGAATATTTGGGTGAGAATGGTCTTTCTGCCTAAAGGGGATTGACTTTTCAAATCTGGGTATTCTCATTAATGGTTTACTGGAGGGATCTCATAACATATTGCACTCTTTGCCCAAAGGGAAGATGGCAATGATGCATCAAGTCATCCCTTATGATTTATGCTTGATTAAGTTTAAAGCATATTTTGTCTTTGATTGCTAATTATTATTTTAAAAAATCTTCAAATTATTAAGCATGGTGTTTTACATAATGGTCTACTTTAAATAAATTTAGTGCAAATTTTGAGTATATATTTTTTTATGATGATAATAGCATGTTCAAGAGACCAAAAGTTTATGATATATATATATTTTTTTAATGGCATAAAAAACTAAGTCATATTTCTAAAGAGAGAATTCAAAAGCATATAAATGATGATATTTTAACATCTCTTAAATTTGAAAACTCAGACACTTATATTGCATGTATTTATGATAATTGACCAAAATGATCATATTTTTGAAGTTTGACTGTGGGGTGAGTATGATGACAGACTGTTGTTATAGGATAGCATATAGGACCATTTGTCAAACACTTACAAGAATGTGGGACTGTTGCCCAATAGACTAAGCTTGGTAGTCTTGAATGGAATAGTGTAATTTGGAGATTTCAAAATAAAGTTGATTAGTTTATATACCCATAGGTCAATGGGAGGAAATTTATTTTTCCTTGTTATTTATGTTGATGATACCCTTCTTGTTAGTACTAATTTGGGTCTCTTAAGAGATAGTAAACCACTATTGTCTAATATTATTAATATGAAAGATTTCAGAGAAATTTTGTTTGCTTGGGCATTAAGATCATTCGTAATAGATCTCGTGATATGTTGGGGTTTTTCTTAGAAATGGTACATCAACTATATATATTTGAGAGGTTTAATATACATAAATGTAAACCTAGTGATGTTTTTGTTATTAAGGGTGACAAATTTAGTAAGAGTTAGAGTCCCAAGAATGACTTTGAAGTGAAATCCATGCAGGACATACATTTTGTTTGTGCTGTTTTCTAATTTTGTGTGTGCATTGGTATGTGCCTGGCCAGATATAATTTTTCTATAAATGTTCTTGGGAGGTTTCTCTCAAATCCTAGAATGATCATTAAGTAGTTGCAAATAAATTTATGTGATTTTTTTTTTTGAATATGTGAATGACATAAGTTTTATTTTATGACACATATTTATATTAGCTGGGGGGCTGTTTCATGGAATAGTGTTTAGCAAACTTTTACATCATCTTTTACCATGCATATTGAGTTTGTAGCTTGTTTTGGGGCTACAATTTATACTATTTGGTTGTGAAACTTTATTTCATAACTTAAATGATTGATTCAATAGCTAGACCACTAAAGATTTTCTATAATAATAGTGCAACTATTTTCCTTTTCCAAAAAAAAAAAAAAAGATTCAAGTGGCTCTAAGTGTATATAGATATCAAATATTTATCTGTTAAAGATTTAATAAAGAAATATGACATAATCATATTGATAACAGATGATGGCAGACTCCTTAATCAAGAGATTTAGACCTATTTTTTAATAAGCATGTTTCTAACATGGGTATTATTGGGTCTTTTGATGCACTTGGTTTGTGGGAGTTATTTTCTTTATAGTATGCAACGGATTTTTTTTTTTATTCATATTAAGATATTTAGTTTCTCATTACCATAAATCAATTGAAGGTTATTATTTATGATTCTTTTGATAACATTGATGCATAAATATATTCATGATTTATATTTTTTGGAAGCCTTAAGTTTGTTATTACTTAAGCAATTTTTTTTTTTTTTTTTTTTGAGATGTGTCTTACCTTACTTTTCTGATATTTGTGTAAGGCACATTGGTTTCCATTTATAACATGAGAATTCTTTTGCTTGTTTAATGAGCATATTGAGAGAGAATTATTTGATAAATATTTGTGAGATGTGTCTTGCCTTACTTTTGTGATATTTGTGCAAGACACATTGGTTTCTATTTGAAACATTAGAATTCTCCTGCTTATTTGATCAGTATATCTAAAAAGAATTGAAAAAATTCTCTTGCTTATTTGATGAGCATATCTAAAGAGAATTGGACTGATAAGGGATTAGCACATTTATAAGATCACCTATTGAGTGCTAATTTCCACCACACTACCTCATGTGATCCATGTCGATAAGGTCATTGATATTTGTAATCACGAGTGGCATTACATGTATTATAAGTGTAATGTCTGCCTTGGTTTGATATTGATTATCTTGTTGGACGGGATTGTTTTAGATGTTGTTTTTCATCTTACTTGGCTTTAAAATGTGGCCACATATATTCTCTAACCTGAGAATTATTTTTTGAAATCTTTTCCAAAATTACAAATAATTAATATTTGCTCAAGTGGGAGAATGTTGGAATTTTCGGTATATTGAGCATACATTAATTAATTTTTATTTTTATCAAAAACGGGTTGGAACCAAGTAAAGATGGGAACGCACGTGATAAGGCCCATTTTGTTGTGATCTATATATTGTTGGGTCTATGTTCACCTAACAGGGATAATGAGGTTAAACGGTTAGTGTGGGCCTAAGGAGCTCACTGTAAGCCTTTTATGGGAGGGCCCAGTGAGGTTAGGGTTTACCCTATAAATATATGGCTAAGTCCCATCTCAACCCTAGATAGACAAAATACGCCCCATAGAAAATCCATTGTACAGATCTAGGGTATAGAGAGGAAGATTTATAGCCACCAAAGTTCTTTTTTGAACTTGAAGATCCTTTCCGTTTGCATTCAATGATCATGGAACAAACAAGTACGCTTCCGTATTATTATATATGTAATTTTGATATTCCTAAATTCATATACAAATCTATTTTAAATCTTACAAGAGCAAGATAGAACTGTAAGAGAGCTAGAGAAAGACTTGAGCTCAGTGAGGAATAATGAAACAAGCCAAGAGGATCAAGGTATTTAGTTGCTATGTTTTCATACTTGCTTTATTTATTTAATTTTTTTTTAACGACCCCATACTACATGTTTTAAATTAAATTATGTGTAATAAGAGAACTTTTCAGGAAATCACTCATTGTTGTATTATTCTCGATCAAGCACGTTTAATCGTGAAGTTTCAATAGAATTTGATACTTGCATGAGTTTTATGAAAGGTATTGAATTATACATAATTGGTAGTTATTCTACCCGGACGATATAAGATAAGAGTATTCTGTTGTACGTGGGTGGTAATGTTAAGGATATAGACTAAAAGACACGTTTTTTCTAATGAATTTACTTTTTAATAGTAACTTTAGTTATTTCATTTTAATGAGAATTTATGTGAGCAATATTTGTCTAATATTATTTATGTGATGATTTTGCACATATCTTTTATTCAATATAGTAGATGGTTTGATGTGCAAATATGGCTTACACAGTGAAGATTAGATCACTGGTTTTGATAGAATATAAATATGTTATTCACAATTTTAAATGAAAACTAGTAAAAATCTTGTTCTTTACTATGGGTATTTGTAATGTAATTAAGATTTTCACTATTGAAATTTGAGACATATACAATATGCATAATTACTTATTATTACTATTGTTAAAACTATTTGATAAACTGTTGGTGGTTTGTATGCGTTGCACTTTTTTATTTTTTGTTTGGAGTATCTACATGTGTCACACTTTTTTTTTTTTTTTGTAAGTCTATAAATGAATCATTCTATTATAGATTAAGTATCTTAAATATTTTTTTTTCTTAATGTTTAAATGAATTTTTTTAAGTCTAAATAATTTTTTTGTGCTTTTCTTTTATATTGTTAAATATAACACGTGTCTCATTTTTTATGTGTTTTATTTTTTATTTTATTATTTTTAATTTTTGTGAATAAATTTATAATAGTTCATTTTATTGTTGTTATGAATATTTCGGTTATTTCTTAAATTAATTAAATGATATATGTTTTTCTTGACAAATTAAAAGTTTTTTATATTTTTTATTATTATCTTATTTAAAAAAAAAAGACATAAGTCGACAACTTAAAAGGCGAAGGCAACCTACAAACGATCAGCATATGCCTAATTTGATCAAATCAAGTAAACTCTCAAAAAATGCAACTTGTATGAGAGAGAGTGTGGGGAAAGAGAGACTAATAACATAATAAATTCTCTTGGAAGCTCTTACACATGATAAATTCTTTTTGAAGCATACAACTTCTCTCTTTATATCCAACCTTGTGCTTTCTTTCTCTGTGTACACGTATCTCCTTCTAGTGAAGCCACGTAGCATTCCTTTATAAATTCTCACATTTCTGGCATATTAATGTATTAGTATAAGTTGCATACATTAGCAATAGAACTATAACACATGGTTTTAATAGATCTGTCTTCACTGTGAAAAATTATATAGTTTTGACTCATTGTACTAGTATACTTTGTGTATTGAATTGGATCATCTCGAGATATTGTTTTGTACTGATTATGTAGAACAATTAATATCTCTTGATTATTATGAAATACTTTATGCTCTTTATCATAATATTATTATTAGACACGTATAGATAATGCTTATTGATTTAATTCACTGGAAAGTGAGATTCATTATTAGGCAATAAACTCTATGAGTTAGATGACAACATTATTCATATAGTGGATATTAATCATTGATGGAATCCACTTCTTGGTATAGGGATTGATGTACCTCATTGAGGAAGTTTATAAGTTCTATTCGTATCAAATCATATAAGTGAATTTTGAATTTGATACTTCAAATCTCAACGAATTTAATATACAAGTTAATTTTTTAGGAATTTAATTTAATAGAATGGTATTTGTAATCCTAACGTGGAGATATATAAACATTAATAACATAGAACTCAAAATTTAATTTCGATCCCCCTTTTTGTAATTCCTATGATGCAATTGGAGCTTATTGACAAAAATAAATCAATTTAGATAGCCTTCTATAGTGAGTGTAATTACAATTCTTTAGTAGTATGAATTATAATTTATATAAAAAAGAATTAATCTGGATTGGATTAGGAGTTCTTATTTCATAGTAAGACAAGCAAATCTTTATCATGTGATCGCTATTAAAACTTCTATTAATTAATATGTATTATTAAGGCAGTTAGGGTATAATTCTTGTATTTGTTCTCGAAGAAGAGTTCACATACAGAGAGAAACCCTAAGGCCATGTTTGTTTGAGGGGATTGGATGATGGGGATAAATAATATCATGGATAATATATGAGATTGGATAAAAGATAGGATTAATTTTTATGCCAGATTATTTTTTTGGTGTTTGGTTGGTGAGATATAAAGTGGGATAAAAGATGTGATTTGATAAGTGATGTGATGGAAATAATTTTGAACTTTTGGATCTTAGCAGGAAACAAATTCGGAGGTGGGGTATTAATAATACCACACCCCCGGTGAGATAAGTCATCTGGCCATTTGAGGGATAACCACGCCAATTTGTGGGGCTCACGGATTAAACAAAAATCAAAACAAACACTTCACATGGTGGGTCCCATAGATAACCAATCCAATCCCCCCTCTCTGATCCACCAAACAAACATGACCTAATAGTAGTAGCAATTAAGAGCCCATCCTCTCTGGAGTAAAGCATATTTAAGGCATATTAGAGAAATACAATAGAAAATCAAAGGTTGTCTTTGAGTGATTCATGTACATTGTTTTCAAGATCTAAATAGAGTGATCTTACAAGTATGATTTTTATTACATAGATAGTTTACATTAGAAATTTTGGTATTACTGACACACACCGTAATAGATTCCAAGACTTTTTCGCATGTTCCATCAGATCGTTTAGTCTCTCGTCAACCCACCCACATTACCACTAGTTGATCACATCTTACTCTTTTTTAACATATATCCATGTGTGGCCTCATATTTCATACTCGATATTGACTTTTATACTATTTATAATGACTTACATCCTTACAATATAATATTGTCTGATTTTAGTTTAGTTAGGTGTAATATGAGGACTTCTCTGGGTGTTTTTTGGGTAAACCAAACATCCCACGAGGTGTTTTGTAATTTCATAACCACAGGGGGTGTTTTGTAATTTCATAAATGTGAGGGTGCCGTGCCGGTTTTTCAATAAACATCAGGGCACTCACTTTTGTAATTTCATAAATGGGAGGGTGCTGTATCGGTTTTCAAATAAACATCAGGGTACTCATTATAATTTGCCCAAAATAAAGCAAATTGATATGGCTTAAAACGTAAATTAACGCAAAAGCAGAACCTTTTGGAAAAACGGACAAGTTGACAACACTTTTAAAAAAGAGCCGGTAGCTTTTTGGAAGCGCTCTCTTTCTTCTTCTCTGTTTTGAGTGGCCCGTAGAAATCAGCAAAGCTGCCAAGCCAATCTCTCTCTCTCTCTCTCTCTCTCTCTCCTGTTACTAATATATGTATTATATGTACATGATGTAATTCAGACAACTAACTCGTTTATTCGTTGGTTCCCTTGATTTTCTTACCGTCGGTGCTCTTGGGAAACCCTAAACTCCTCCAATCTTTCTCGCTGCGTGATCGACAAGACTTCAACTCGGCCGAGTCACCGCTATGGCTAATAACCCCTCGGACGGTCCAAACGACGATTTTCTCGAGCAAATCCTCGGCTTTCCGACTTACACAGCGGCGGATACTAACTTGGCGGGAAATGATGCGAGTTTGGCGGGAGCGGCCGCTCCGATGATGCTCCAGCTCAGCTCCGGGGACAACTCCGCTCATCTTGGCGCTGTTGGCGTCGGTGGAGGAGGAGGTGGGTTTCACGGAGCGGTGTTCCCGCTAGGGTTGAGCTTGGACCAGGGTAAGCCGGGGTTCATGAAGGTGGACGAGGCGTCCGGTAGCAGTATGCGGTTTCGTGAAGATATTGGTGATGCCCGAGTGTCTTCTACTTCTGTGAATAACGTAAGTGCCAAAGGGTGGTTGGTAATTACTTTGAATTTTTTTCCCTGCGTTTTTGGTTGCTGAAAAAAAAAAAAAAAGAGGAAATAGGTAGAATGCAGTATTTCAATACAATGGAAATGGGGAAAACTAAGGCGGTCTCAAGCATTTAAAAATATAATATTTAATTTTTGGATCCCTTGTCCTTTATCCTGAAGCCTGGTCTCCAATTGTGGGGGTGGGTAGTTGAATTATTTTTGTTTTATTGACATATTAATTTGTAAATTTATCAGGGTCTGTGTTGGCGCTTTTTTTTTTTCCTAATATTTATAGGCAGCCAGATGATGTGTTTTTGTTCTCTCTCTCTCTCTCTCTCCCCCCACCCCCCCTTTTTCATTATCAGACTCGCATGGTGTCTGCTTGTATCTGTTGGTTAGCTTTTTGTTTCAGGAAGTATCAGTTCACTAGTTGTGACTGAGTTAAGTTTGACTTCTGGAAATTGGAAGTGTATCGATGAATATGACATAGAACAGCTCATACCATCACTTATTGGATAAATAAAAATTAAAAACAAAGAAAATAAATTAGAAACACATTTCTTATTAACTGCAAACAAATTTGATTTAGAATTGGACCGACTTGTTGACTTGAGAAGGAAACACGTGTATAAGACAGATATCAGTGCATATTGACATCACTTGGATTAATAAAACTTGGAGAAAGAAAGAGCACGATTGGAGTGAAAATTCTAAATCTGTGCTTTAAATTTTGGTCTTTTGAAATGTAAATATCAGGAAAACAAGAAATAAGGTGTTCTTTTTGTTCTTGTTCAACCATGGTGAAATTCAGGACTCAGTTACTAGAATTTATTTAATCCTACTTTTTGTTGAGTTATTTTCTATTAACCATATAAAAGGAAAAAGGAAAAAAAAAAAAAAAAAACATACTTGCATTAAGCACAATACGTACAGAGGAAGTGCAGGGCTGTTGAAAGTTGTTGCACCTTGGTAAGTTAGCTTTTATCTTATGGAATTGTAAAGCATAGCCTTTTATGTTGCACAGAATTAGAATTCTGTTATGTGAAGTGTTATAAAATCATCAGTTTCTGTACTATAATCATTCAGATTTTCAAGAATGACAATAGTGCTTTCATTCTCCAACATACGGCATTTATAAATTTATGCCTTCTTTTGTGGTGTTATATTTGTTGCTAAAGCCTGTTTTATATTTTGTACTACTTTCAAATCTCCCCCCCTCAAGCCCAAAGAAAAAAAAAAAAAAAAGAAGAAAAAAACGACTCCCCTCTTACTGCAACTTCAGTGATGGACTTGGAATGTTCTTGCAGGCTTTCCCTGGCCAGCCAATGCCTAGCGTGGTTGCTGCAGCACCACACCCACCCACAATACGTCCCAGGGTACGGGCAAGACGAGGACAAGCTACAGATCCACACAGCATTGCCGAAAGGGTAAGCTTGATAGCATGCAAAAGAGAACAATTCAGAGATATTTGACAGGTTTTTGCGAGTGTCAAACACTGCAGCCAGCGAAGAAATAGGAAATACAATATTGAGTATGCAAGACACAATTTTAGTCTGCACCCACATTTTCTGCCAAGGACAATAACAGTTTTAGAAAGGTCTACACAAGCGGCTGTCTTCATTTTTTTTTCACTTTTTGTTTATTTATTTATTTTTACATATGATGTCATAAGTGAGGTTAAAATGAATGAAGCCCAGTTCTCTGATTAATAGTGTTTTGCTTAAACAACTTGGCGCATGTCCTTATGAACTGATAGATCACATTTTTTGTTTCTTTTCTTATGGACGTGATAAAGAGTGTTGGAACCTAGGTGGTAATATCCCTATTCCCTAGTAAACACAACATTCAAAAGCACCTAATTTATGTCATGGACAAGGAGTGAATATCTGGTGGTTATCACTGGCATTTGTTCTCAAATTTGTTCCTATACTATGAATACATTCCTTTACCCTTATGACTTCTCAAAATATAGGAGCTGGATAGTTTAAAAACCCCCGTTAGTGTGATGCTTAAGCAGTCTCCCTCCCTTGACCTTCCCAACAGGACATAATGGTGACATTATCATCATCTGGATTTAAGTATAATCTAGCACATAGTAATCGGTAGGAGTTACTATTTTTGATAGTTACGGGGACAATTCCTTTTATTTTTTATCTTCATCATGTTCTTGTGAGCTTCATAATCTCTGTATTGTTATTGAACCATTAATCAACGCTTGCTTTTTACACAGTTGCGCAGGGAGAGAATTGCAGAAAGGATTAGGGCATTGCAAGAATTGGTTCCAAGTGTCAACAAGGTCATATCTTTTTGCTACTGCTTTTGAAAGTGTGGCTTGTTGATATGCATCTATTTAAGGCAGCTATGTGGGCACCTTGCCCTTTAGTATGAATGCCATCATGCTAATTTCCATATCTTGGATGTTATCTTTGAGTTAATAAGAAGCCAATACGGACTGAAATCTGGAGCCAGTATACTAAATGACAAACTGGTGCTTGATGCTTGCATGGTTGTATTCTTGGCCAATCGGATGTGTTAGAATATTCTATATTAGATATGAGATATTCTTTATATATATTAGATTATTCTATATTTTACTTTTTAGTAAGTAGTTAGATTTATTTTGGTATGTAAATCACTACCATACATATCTCTCATTGTAAGCCTATATAAAGGTCTCTTTTTAATCTTTATGAAATATATGACAAGATGTAGATCTTACATATTCTCTCTTCAATTCTATTATTTCTTGTCTCTTTTATTTTATTTCAACAGGATAACTTGGTATGAATCATTATCATAGGATTAATGATTTATGAACTGTTAGGGTGATGTTAAATACATAAGTTATTGGCTCCAATTTCTTCTAGAAAATTTTGCAATTTCCAGGAAAGTTGAGTTGGTGTTGTTTTAGATTTGCAACTTGCAAAGCTGTAGAGTTTAATAGTTTAAGAATCATGTCAGATTGTAGGCACAGATCTTCACAGTATTTCCACTCTCTTGAACTGGAAATAGCTGTAGACATTATGATATTTAACTGGATGGTTTGCTAGAACTGCATGGAGGAGGAAACCTTATGAGATGTTTTATTCGGTTGGTCATTGCAACTGCTTTTGATGATATCAGCAAATGCAGTTGTTGATTTTCATGCTTCTATTCTTTGTGGGACCTTGAAGGCAAGTCATCAATAATAAAGAATCCATCTAGCTTTTATTTGATTCTGTTATAACATCTTAGTCATCTGACTTGAACAAATATCTGATTATTGTGTCCGTGAGGGTGTGCAGATTCTTTGGAAGTTAAACTAGTCTAACTGCGGGAGGTGCTTTAGTAAACAATGGCGAAAGGAGATGCAGTTTGAAATTTCTGGTTCTGTACTTTATAGGTTGACAACAATTATCTTATAGCCGTGCAGGGTTCTGGTCAAAACAATAATCTTGTAGCCATGTTTCTGGACTTCCATACTTGCCTTTATGTTATCAACCTGCAAAACTAGAAGATTATTGTTCAATTCATATCCCCTTAAATATTGGTGTAATATCCATCCCTCCCTGTGCAGACAGATAGAGCTGCCATGATTGATGAAATTGTGGACTATGTGAAGTTCCTACGGCTCCAGGTGAAGGTAAATAACCCAAAAGTTATTCTGTATTTGGTGCACTTTATTTTGGTTGTCATGTAATCGTAAAACTGAATCCAATTATATTCATTTCTCCTCGATGGGCTAATTGTATTTGCATCTCTTCGATGGTTATTTGATTTCCATTCCTTTTAATAAAATTTACTTATCTTTTTCAAAAATATATATATATAGATTCATAATTTAGGTCTAGATAATCAGTACCATTTATGGAGTTTTCTTATTCTTTGACTATAGCTTTGGATATAAGGTGGTATTGGTTTTTGTTGTATACTTTCTTGTGCCTCATGAATTCTCTCTGTCCATCTTCGCATATTCTGCCCATTTTTCTGTCATTAAAGTTTGCACAATTTTTTTTGTTTTAAAACAATGAAGTTAATGGTGGAGTTTTATATTAACTGTTGTTATTGTAACCCACAATAAATTTCTATGTGGAGCCCAGAATCTACGATCGGTTTTTTTTTTTTTTTTGGTTTCAAGAGGCTGTAAAGTTGCACGTTACATTCATGAGTAAGCCCTATGATTGTCACGTGTGAATCCAAATGGATTACCCACTTTAATGGTGGGGGATGCACCTGTGCTGCCCATCATTGGAATGTTTTGATTATGCAATGCAGGAAAGACTTTTTAGGGACGGTCTAGTTGGTTATTTCCACTGCTCAGCTCAGACCCTAATATATTTTAATTTGTTGAATTAGATACACCTCTCTGTTATCTACCTTTAATTCATGCTATGCAGGTTTTGAGCATGAGTAGATTGGGGGGAGCAGGTGCTGTGGCCCCTCTTGTAACTGACATGCCAATATCGTCTGTGGAGGTAACAAGAGACGAGTTTAAAAAATGTTTTTTTCAAATCTTTTCTGTTAGTGACCACATTTTCATTTTATCTTCTCTGTTCTTCATTTTGTGCTCAGGAAGAGGCCAGTGAAGGTGGGAGGAACCAACCAGCCTGGGAGAAGTGGTCAAACGATGGCACAGAACGACAGGTAGCCAAGCTTATGGATGAAAATGTGGGAGCTGCTATGCAATTCCTTCAGTCGAAGGCACTCTGCATCATGCCCATCTCCCTGGCCTCGGCAATTTACCATACTCAACCAACAGACACTACCACAATAGTCAAGCCTGAAGCACAGCCCCCTTCATGAACCTATGGAAAGGGGAACGCATCGTTTGGCCTTCCAAGGATTCTTCGCTCCCCATCATAACACGCATGGTTCTATCCCAGGAAATCAGGTAGCCACTCTCTTTAAATGCAATCAAAGTGGGATACCATATTTCTGCCTTTCATTTTCTGCTTTCTATTTTTTTTTTTTTTGGGTCAAAAGGAGGTTTGATGTCATGTATAAAATAATGGAAGCAGACCAAACATGTCTTTGCCAAATTCAAGTGGAGGTGAAGAATTGTCAAAATAATTTTCGATTATGCTTCTGTTTTTTATGTATCGATGGTGGGGGTAATGGTGGATGATGGAAGCACTTTTGTAGTGGGGTTGGGGAATGTCATTTTGGCTAGTGGATGGCGGGGCCCTTGGAAGAAAAGGGCATGGACACCAGTACATATTTTATTGTTAATTGTATTGTATTCTCGGTAGAGATGTATTAAATAGAATGAATGCAGTAATGTTAGAATGGATAATGTTTGGTTGTCTCACAAAAGGTGGTGTTTTCAATTTGCTGAGAAGATCATTAGCCTATGTTTAATGGGAGGGATTGGATGATGAGGTATCATTAATACCATGTGATAATATATGAGATTGAATATAAATGGGATTGATTTTTTATGTGAGATTATTTTTTGTGTTTGGTTGGTGGAATATGTAGTGAGATAAAAGATGTAATAAGAAATAATTTTGAATCTTTAAATTTTATCGAGAAGCAAAATTGGGGGTGAAATATAAGTAATGCCACACCTCTCAAATTATTACTTATCCCTCATTTGAGGGGATAGGAAGTTTAGTTTGGAGTTTTAATACTGCAAATCAAATACAGGACTAAAATTAACTTGGTCAAAAATAGTAAGACTGTTTATTCAATCTGCCAACTATATCTCTCAAACAAACATTGCCTTATGGTGCAAGTTGCTCCTTTGTGAATTCGGTTGGCTCTGGTGAGTGGTTTTCAGAAAATTGTTTTAGGCTTCTTTTGCAAATGATATTTGCAGAGCATTTTTATTTCCTTCAAAGCTTAACATTTGTACCATGTGTATTGGTAATAATACATTGTTCTGAATGAATCAAAAAATGCTCTAGCAATATCATTTGCCTTAATTCCCATCTTAACGTTGTTGGAAGAGGAATCATTGGAGGGAAGACAAACATGGGTTGGTTTCACTAGTGGGGTAATTTGAGTGGGGAAGGCGCAATTTTGATTGTCGGAAGAGTTTTTGTTAACTGGGAGTTTCTTTTTGTCAGTTAATTTCCTTTTTCTTTTTAAATTTTTTGAACTATTGTAAAAAAAAAAAAAAAAGGATTTAACCTCGAGAGATTCACTCCCTAGGCCAAACCCCTAGAGAGTGAATCTCTTTTTGGTTTGTGCCATACATACCGGCCCCTCAACATGTATAGCGGTCAATCGCGAACTCGCGTAGCGGCGGAGAGTCGGACCCACATCCAAGAACTGGATACGGTTCGTCCAGCCAAGGAGGCCCGTCCTACCAACCTTTACTACGCTTTGCGCCCGGGAGGCTGACCCCAAGTTTTTGCTAGAGAGGAGACTTGAACTTGAGACCTTGGGGTGGTAAGCCCCTAAAGTTGTGTTAAAAATTTTGTCTCACAGATAGGACAGCCAAGTCATCCAATCACTCCACCTGGGTTGTTGGGAAAAATCAGATGAAGGTTGGGTGATCATTGAGAATTGCTTCGGTTATCTGTCAATGGTAGTGTTCGGGGTGATAAAAAGTAAAAAAAAAAAAAAAGATAAAGTGAGAAAAGTTGTGAGTTCGTAATGTGTGTAGTGAAATAAAAAAATTGATATGGTAGAAGTTTTTAGAAATTTTTAGAATTTTTTTTTTTGTTTAGATGCCAAATGCACCCTATATATATATATATATATGTATGCTGTGTTTCGATAAAGGCTTGTAAAGGGAAAAGAAAATGGTACCTTTCAAATCAAAAAAAAAAAAAAATTGGAAGGAACTGAATATATATATATATATATATATATAGTATTTTAAGATTAATTAGGTAAAAATAATTTTTTGAGATATATTTATTTATTTTATTCTCATTTTTTTATCCTTGTTGAAAAAGGAAAATAAAATTTAAAATTTCATTTCATTTCATTTTATTTGTATAATTTGTTTTTTTTTTTTTCCTTTTCTTTTAACAAATCTTTTTTACGAACACACGTCTAAGAATTTAAAGTTACGTTTGATGATTGGGAGATTGAATGATAAAAAATAAATAACACTATGAGATAATGTATGTGATTGGATATAATATGTGATTTACTGTTTATATGTATTATTTTGTTGATATTTAATTGGTGAGATATGAAGTAGGGTTAAGATATGTGATAAGAAACGTGACATGAAATATTTTGGGTCTTCATATAATTTGGGGTAAGGGATATGCTATCCCACTCAAGTGTGGATTCAAAAATTTTATTGAGTGGGGACAAAATTAAAACAAAAAGAAGAAAAAGGTAATAGAAAGCATAAAATATTTTTTAATTAATTTTATAATACAAAAAAAATTATCAAATATATTTGAAAGGAGCAATTTTTAAATTCAGTGAGAGCATTTTACATATTGTGTATTAAAAATAATAAAAAATTAATATAATATATATCAAAATTTTAAGTCTAGTGGGGGCAAATGCCTTCTTGGTCCCTCACTAGATCCGCCGGTGATCCCACCTTAATGATATTCTTAATCCCGTGTTCTAAGAAATTAGCAATGCAAAAGGAATCTCTCTCTTTCTCTCTTTCTTCCCTCTTTCTTCCCTCTCTTTTGATTATCAAACTTGACAAATTTAATTCCAAGTTTACATCCTCCAAATAAACATAGGCTTTATCCATCCACAAAAGCGCTCCCTGGTTGTCATGGCACTATAACCGAGGGACAGTATGCTTGGGGTTGATTGAAAAAGTCCATGGCTCTGGTTCTTGTGCTAGGAACGACCTTTATTTTAACTAATATTGTATGAATTTTATAAGAAATCACTGTCGAAAAAGTAGTATTTCAAAATTTACGATTAATAAAAATGCAATATGATATCGCGGATGTTGATGTTGTTTGAAAATGTCATATGAAATGACGATTCTTATATAGGGACTGTGGTTCTTAAAAAACAATCGTTATCTGAGATAGTGGTTTCAGTTGAAGAACAGTATAAAATAAGTCAATCGACTAGTTAAGAAAAACTAGAAGAGATGGTGTTGAACCATAAAACGCCATTTGAGCTGGCGTTTTCTCCTACGCCAAACTCCTACAGCAATCACACAACCTAATACTTTGTAGGCAACGGTTTTAGTGCTTAAATAGCTTTGGATGAATAGAGAATTACATCGCTTTTTGATTTGCAAAATAAGGCCTACGAGATGGAACACGAATTCACAAGCAATTGGGGAAGGATTTTTAGCCAAGATGAAGACCCCCAGACATCGATTCTGAGGATTCAGGACAAGAATGAAAAATTATTTCGGATGTTGGGTTAACAGGTTCTCAAAGCGAGTATAAAATCCATTTTTTCGGGGCGATTCGCGACTCGCCAACTACTAATACAAATGTGTCTAGTAGTTCATTATTCAAGAATACAATGAAGTCAATGAATACCCTATGTGGTAGCCCTAATGAAGTAATATTTGGTTCTAACTTCTTGCAATCCTTATACTGCCATCTTCTAAGTGGACTCATTTGCTAGGATAAAGTCTGAGTTGTGTCCTCTATCTTCGCCCATAGCATTGTTTATGCCTTCCGAACCTTTGAACAAGTTTAGGAGGAACTGTGTATGGACATTTGAGAAGGGGTTCTCATTGAAATTGTTGCTCACAGAGCATCTGTTGTGTGATTGTTGTGGGAGTTTGGCATGAGAAAAATGCATCTATGGCGTTTTATGGTTCAATAGCATTTCTTTCAGTTTTTCTTAACCAGTCGATTAGTTTCCTTCACACTCATCTGCAGCCGAAATCGTTGTCTCAGATAGTAATTCTTGGAGAACCGCGATCCCGGTATAAGAATCGCTATTTCATATGACGTTTTCAAGCAACATCATCTGTGATATCATACCGTGTTTTCATTAATCATAAATTTCGAATACTACTTTTTTAACAGCAATTCCTTATAACATACATACAATATCAGTTAAAAAAAAAAAGTCTAAAGATTTATAGGTCCAAGTTAACAAGCGAAGACCTACAAAGATTATTAGGGTAATATTGGTACCCGATTTTTTTACAACAGGCCTTGGAAATTTCTTGATTAGGGAGGGGGTGGTTGTCCAAATTGGCTAAGCTCAAACAATTAACACGGGCTCTGGAAAATATCAAATGTCAGCCCTACATCACAGTGCAATCACCCCACGGTTGTGAGGTAGATTTGTAACTAGGATTCCCATTGGATTTGGAGGTTCATATAGCAACTCATGTCACCGACCTGACTTAAGATTGGAAACCATTAGATTAAAAAAGTGTAAATACATATAAATCATTGAATTTTAATTTAACAGTGTTCAAATTTAATATTAACAATGTGACATGATTTGTTGTATCAACCTCTCTTTTTCATCGCGAATCCCATATTGAGGGGCCAATGAGATGTATACATGGGCCAGTGCCGAAATCTATTGGCAGTATGGACCTTTGTGAATTTCAGATGATCATTTTCCATTTCAATAAGTCAAATTATGGATCCAAATAGGCCAAGCCCTAGGCTCTATCTAGATTTTGAATAGCAATATTAGATATGAAATGAATATATTAGTTTGAAATTGGCACAATTTGATTTGATTTGAAAATAAATTAATTATTTAATATATTGAATTAAATTTAAAACATTTAAATATAAACACAAATGGACAGTAATTAGTATCAAATATGAACCTACAGTGACGCAACATAATTATTGTCCCAATTCAAATATATTGGATGTTTAATTTGAATATATCAATTTTAATTTCTTGTAATCGCATTGAATTTTAGTTAGATCCAAACTATTAATAAACCTCAATGGTTAGTTTAGTAAAATACATATACAAGTAAAGTAACAATATATGAAAGTGAGATCATTCAAGCCATCAATCCTAACAAGTTTTGTCCAATCTAGATTTTTATTAAAAACTAGAACTTGTAGATTTTCAAGAGCATTTTGTGATTTTGAGTTTTGCTTATAATTGAATACTTGTTTTACAATAGAATTCTCTGCTAAAATTGATTTGACAGAAAACCTCTTTAACTACAATGTTGATTCCACTAACATAATCCTCATTTCAAAATTCTTTGTACAAAAGCTTCTATCAAACAATGATAACATCAAATGATCAATGTTATTTTATAATTAAAATTATATTTTGCATGAATTTTATTATTTTTTATGGGATTTTAGTCATTTAATAACTCAAACTTTGGCGAGAAGTAAGAGCATTACATGGTCATTCAAAGACCATTATTTGGGGAGAAATAAGGTACTAAAGTTTTGCTCAGCAAGCATGATACTTTAGTCCAAATTACAATTCACTCCAAAACTAATTATTTGTTTTATAAATTTAAATAAAAAATTCGAATAACATATTGGAAAACTCTCAAGATATAAAATAAAACCAAATTTTAGTAAATAAAAGTTAGAAAAAGGTAAAACAAAGCAATTAATAACTGCAATACGTAAAATATTAACCAACAAATTAATTTTAAACATAATTTAAAATTGACGGATTAAAACTATTAAGGGCCGGTTTGGCATACTAAAAAATTACAAAAAGCTTTATGAATCTTCAACAACCCATCTACCTCTAATTTTTCCGTTATCACTAATTTCAAAAAATTCTAATATTTCGCTTAAAAAAATAAAAAAATTTAAAAGTAAGTTAACCGAATGTGTAAAATTTTTATACAATCATATTCTTCGTGTCAAAATCTTTCAAATGAGTACTATTGTCGTTATTTTTTGTAAATTTTTTTAAATCCGTGGGAACGGATTTGAAAAATTATTCTCACGGTTTGCTACTTTTTTTAAAAAATGTGTCAAAATTAACCCTAAATCATATTTTATCTTAATTTATCTTATTTTTTCTTACTCCAAACGGGGCCTGATTAAGTCCAAATGGGTTGGTTGTGTTCTGGGTCGAGAGTCCAATTAATCCTTATAAATTAGACCCGAACCGAAAATCAAGCCCAAAACTAAACACCGACCCAAAACTAAGCTTATCGGTCAGATCCATCTTAAAGCGAGTTCAAGCCCTCGCCTCCCTCCCCTCAATTCTCACTCTTGAGTATTTTTGCGCAGTTTCGCGCGCAGAGACCAGGGACTCAGGGAGAGGAGAAGATAAGAGGGTGGAGGTGGGGATAGATATGGTGTTGGAGCAAACACTAGCATTAGCAAAGAACTTCCACATCTTTACGCAGCGAAATCCTCTGGTCAATGCCCGTATCCCGTCTCTGTCCCCAAATCTGTCTCCTCCTTTTCTCCTATCGTCATCTGCCGCAGAACCGAACAAGAACAGGCGATTAAGCATTCGCGGCGGCGTAAAATGCTCCCTGGATTACTCCTCAAACAACAATGGCTATTACGACAAATTAGACGGCCCTCAGCAGTTCCCGAGACCGTCGGAGATACAGTGGAAGAAGGAGCTGTGTAACTCCGTACAGCTCATTGGCATCGTCGCCACACCCGTCCAAATTAAGCACCTCAATTCCGGAAAGGTCCTCGCTTGGTCTCGCCTCGCCGTAAAGAAATCTTCTACGGATACCGTCTGGTAAAAAATTTCTTACTTAACCCCCGTCCCTTCTCCGTTCTCTCATTCTATTCTGAAATTCGAATTGCCAATTGTTAGCCTGTGATTGATGGGTATTTTAGCCCAACTTCTGGTTTCAAACCTGCACATGTATGGATATTTGGGTTTACTTGTTCCTGCGAGTTGTGAAATGGGTAGTGCTGCTTTGTATAAACTCTGAATTAAGTTATTTATTTATTTATTTTTTCCAACTGGACACAAGGTTCGCCAAGAATTGCCAAATAGTTGTATGATCATGGAGATGGATTTTGAGAAGCATAAAGGCTATCATCCCTTTGAGGATCTGTATCAAAGTGAATGTTAAATTGGCATGAATAGTTTCTCTATTCCATTTTGATTCAAGAATGAAATTTTCGTTTGGGTAGGGTGTTTCGATTAACACAAAAATGGAAGCATCTCTGAAGCAGTCTCGGAAATATTTTGAGAGCGGCGCAAAAATTTTAAAATATCTATAAATATTTAAAAGTATTTATTGAAATCTATCTAAATGTACAAAGTTTAATGATAATATAATTAAGCAACTTTCTGTTTTGGTATATTATGCTGGTGCATTTTATTGTATTTCAATGGAACATTAGAATTATTTATTTCTACTAGTGTTCAGTTTCGGTCTTGTAGGAAAGGAAACTCTTTTAGACTGTTTCGTGGAAAAGAAATGAAATTGTGATCCTTGTTTTGATTATAGCCCTGGTCATTGCTACCTCCAAGTCCACCAGTTGCATTATCACTCACCATCTCTTTTCTAACATGTAATTGACATCCATCACTCCTATTATCTGCTAATAGTTTACAGGGACATGATTTCCAGGGCCGCAAACTTACAACCATAAAAGCAATAATTCCACGGTTCAAAGGAAAAAATTGCAAAGAAATAAACTGAGTTTTTTTTATCTATTGCAAAAAATGCATATCACAAGCACTTTGACAGTTTTTGTCTCTCTGTTAATTCTGAAGTGAAACTTTTTCCTTTTGGTCCCAAAAAGGAAAATTAACCATTAGTCAACTACCTTGTAGATTTTTCATCATTTATTTTTTGTCAAATTATAAGGTATCACTAATTAATTTTAGGTGAATAGCACCATTGGTGCGGTATCTGGAGCCATATAAACATGTCAAAAGTGATGGTTGATGTCTGCTAGGATAGCTATGAGGGGGTAATCTCTCTCGTACATTGAGAGCATCTCTTTAGAGCTTCCCATGGTTTCCATCCATCATGAAGGTGGCAAGGTTTCAATGCCCTTTTTTTTTGTCCTTAGAGATCCCCTCCCAAGCCCCATCCCTTCGCTTGTCGATTCTTCTTTTGGGATGGGTTTTGCCCTTTGGATTATAGTCTCTCCATCTATGGTAGTTATGCTACCTTAGCTTTGGTGCCTTTTAGTTTGAGGATGTAGTGCTACCAGCAATCCTCTTGTTTTATGGCAGGGCTTTATGTTGAGGGTTAAGATCCACTTTGAGCATTCCTCTTCAGCATTACTGTTTGGGTCATAGTTCTACCTATACTTTTTGTGGTGCTTTATGGATGTTTGTTGAATTCTATGATGTGCCTTTGAGTTTTCTCCTTGGTCATCTATTAAGATTTCAAGATTGAGGAGCTTTAATTCCAAGAAATTTATCATTTTTTGGGCTGTATATATGTGTTGTGTGTGTGTGATTTGGAAGTGATTTGTGAGGAGTAGATTCTATTGCTTCCCTACGTAGCTTACACCATTGGTTTGAATTTAGGCTTGAACTTTGGCGTGTTGTCTTCCTGGTGGTTCTGGGGTGTTTTGTTCTAGGCTTTGTTTTGAGCATAGATTTATTGATTTTGCAGAGATTGCCTTCGGTCATTTAGCTCTTCAAGGCTCAAAACCTCCTTTGTTGGTGAGGGCTTATGGTTAGTTTGGTGAACAAAAGGGTATGGGCCTTTTGGCTCTTGGACATTGCTAAGCTAAGCCGCCTTCTTGATTTAGCTTAGTTTGGTTTGAATTTTCTCTTGATCCATGGCAGCTGGATGCAAGAGGTTGTTGATGCCAGGTTCTTGCACACAAGTGTGCACATGTGATAGCTTTTGCTTTGGTTCATCAGATCCCTCTTTGAGCAATGTGTGACTGCAATTTGTGGCTAGCCAATTTTCCAACATAAGGCACTTTCCCTTTCATACCAAGTACTTGGATGAAGGATGTTTAATCTTGCCACACAGTCTATTTGAATCTCCCTCGTGAGCTAAAAGAACCTCTATATCTCCATCAAAGTTTGGTATCTCCATACCTAGCCTTCAAAAGCTTCACCTTAGGCTCGAAGTGAGGCATAATGACCTCCTCCTCTAAAGTAACTTTTCACCCATGAGCACTGTGAGGGTATCCTCTCCACACGATATCACTGAGACAAGCAATTTGATGGCTAGAGTTAGCTTGGTTTAGAGAGAGACAATACAAAACAAACCTATCGTAAGATCCTCACCTTATTAAATGGCCATAATCCTCCCAATGCCCGATTGCGCTCTATTTAACCGAATCCTCACCTCACTAGCCTTCATAAACCTAGCCCTGAGGACGAAACTAGGTTTACAATTGAATGGGGGGCGACTTGTCAAAATATTAAAAATAGATGAAAATGTTGACATTCATATACCTAATCCAAAAACAAGTGTGTAATATTACATAAACCTTATCCACTACTAATGAAACTGGATAATAGCTACAATCACTTCAATGAAGTTGTGATTTTTTGGTAACTCTACATAGTAACTTCGTTAGGAATTTGATAAAAAATTGCTTTCTCGATGTATGGAATCAGACAATCATTGAGCCATTCATCACCCATTTGATCTCGCAGTTGTTTCTTCACAATCTTCATAGATAAAAATGCTCTCTCAACGGTTTTAGTTGCAACTGGAAAATTTAATGCTAAAATGATGAGCTTGTAAACCAATGGATAAATCAAATCACTTATTGTTGCAACCAATTTTTCAAGGAGGCCAGCAATCCCATGAACTCCTGAACATTCATCATCAGTGGTCATATCAAGAATCCGATGACTCATCTACAGAGTTGGGAAAGATAAATATTGGAAGTTACAACTAAAGAAGCAGATTTTATTTTTGTTGTTATTGCCTAACCCTCTTCGATATATACCCTTGTCCATCAACCCTGTAGGACACAGTACTGCAATCCTTTACCATATCCATTGCCTTTATTACAATACTTGCTTTTTCTCTCTTAATCCAGACTGCCGTAACTCTCAACCCACTCACCTTTGGTGACTCTCACCACTGACAATGTTCAACATTATTCTCAGATGGTCGAAACCTCGAGTCTGGCCCCAACCATCCACACAATTAAGAGGCAATATGCTGAAAGTTTGATGGCTAGCTGGATCATATTTTTTGGCAGTTCTTTTCCCGTCCAATCTGGTCACATGGGGTGGAGGAGTTGCAAGATGGCCCTCAGTTTCCTTTGGTTGTCACTTCCCATACTTATCTTTCGCAACTCTATAGATAAGTCATCGGCAGGGTAGCCGTAGCTATAGACTAGTGTTTTTCTTTGCAGAGGTTTTTTGTTCTTTAGCCTTAGGTTGCCTTATGTTTGATCCTATCTTGCTTTGACAAATATTTGCCTTCTCTTGGCTTGCTTTAACAAATATTTTCCTTTTCTTGGCTTGCTTTGATTCCTTTCTTTCATGACCAAATTTCTCCTACTTCAGAGAAGATTCTTATTTCCCCTGAAGGTGCTTATTCTTGAAATTTGTTTGTACAGTTTGGATAACATTAGGGTAGTGTAGAACTTCAATGGCTTTGTCATGAAAGGTTTCAATCTGGGTCTTTTCTGCCAGGTATGAGTTTGCCTGCTTTGGTGTTTGCTGATTGCTCTCTTCTATGCTGATTGGCTTTATTTTTCTGACTACACTTTAGAGGAAGTCTAGTACCTGGAAGTTGAGCTTGGTGGCCAGCCTCTATTGCTGCTGTGTTATGGGCAGCTATATTGTTTAATCCATTATTGGATGATGAGAGCATATTGTCTATTGTTGCCTAGTTCTGTTTATTTCCTTTCCAAACTTAGCCTATTCAATTTGGGTTGTAAGTGGATTTGTCTAGTGGCCAAGCTTGATCTGTTCTCTTTTTTCAGGGTGTGTTTTACTCGCTTAAGCAATCTGGCAAGCTAGATTTAGTTTTGATCCTGTCTTTGGAATGTGTTATGAGAATATTGTACTACCTTTTTTTGGTAATAAATTGCTCTTACGTACTAAAAAATGTCTATCAGGATCAATTTGACATTCTGGGATGAGTTGGCTTATGTTGCTTTTCAGCACATAGAGAAAGGACAACAAATATATGTTTCTGGTCGCCTGGTTTCAGATACGATTGAAAGTGAGGATGGGAAGCAGCAGACTTACTATAAGGTTTCTTGAGTGCATGGTCCTTATCTCTTGCCATTTTATGTTCCCAGAAGTTTGTATCGGAATGATTGCAACCTTTTTTTTTTTAATTTATTATGTGGCAGCTGGTGGTTCAGCAGCTGAACTTTGTCGAAAGAAATTTATCATCTATGTCTTTGTACGATGGAGATTCTAATTCTGCTACACCAGGCAATTTTTATTTTACCAAGACATTTTTTAACGAAGATTTTATTTTTATTGTTATTGTTAACTTTTTTAATTTTGAACTTTCTTTTTAGTTTGTTATGTTGTTTCCTTGCAGGTAGGAAACTTAAGAATTATGCTGTGAATAATACAGGTTCCACGGTAGAACTATGGCAGGCATTCTTTGCTAATCCAGTGGATTGGTGGGATAATAGGAAGAACAAGGTAAGTATATTTGGTTCACTAATTGAGTAAATGAATTGATTAAGATTGCTTCTGTGTGTCGTAATGCAGTATTGACATTTTGTTGAATTAGAGCTTGCATAGGTCTGATTTGCATGTTTGTGGAGTTGTAATGCATGTATTTGCATTTTTGGATTGCCTAGTGAAAAAAATGACTTGCTTTGTATTAGTTCTGTTCTCCATGGACAGAGAGGTCTATGATCCGGGATCAAAACATCCAATTCTGATTAATGACTACTAAGAAACCAATTCACAGATGAGATGCATATTTAAACATTAAATTTTCTGCTGGTTGAAATGCTTTCATTGTTGCTCAAATATGCAAATTTGAATTATCAATTTAGTATTTGTTGCTATCTCATTTTCATTTGTCACTGACTTGAAGCAAACTACTCGAGACTTGTTTGAGTTTGATTTGGTCATAGGCTTGTTCGAGCTTTAGCTCAAAACATAAATGAACCAAACCCTAAACCATAATTTGAAACTTGTTATATAATTGAATCCAACCAAAGTTTGGCTCCCTAAACTAATTCTCGATAAATAAATATTGAACTATTCAAACTCGATCAAGATTGATTTGCGCAGAAGCTTGCTCAAGTTCAACTTGAAAAGATAAATAAATTGGACCTAAACCAATTTCTTTAGCTTGAGCTTAATTCAAACACCTCGCTACTGCTCAGTTCGGTCATTAACACCCCTACACTGATATGTTGTGTCTCTATAAGGTAATCAATTATGCTATTGTACTTTACAGAGAAACCCAAAATATCCAGATTTCAAGCACAAAGATACTGGAGAAGCTCTGTGGCTTGAAGGAAAGTATAATCCCCCATGGGTGAAGTCCCAACTAGCAATACTGGATTCAAGAATGGAGTCTTTTCATGATCTCAATGATCGGATGCGTGAAAATTTTGTGGCTGCTGATGATTTCACACTTTTTTGACTGCTCTCTTATGTTGATGATTGCCAAATATGGGTCCCAGCGGAATCTACTCTTTTTGTATATTTTGTTCGGAAAAGATGAATTTTGGTATTTTGTCAACTCCATTTGCATAGTTTGTACCATCAAATTTATAGGGTGAATTGAACCATTTTTCCTGTGTTTCTAATTAATTTGGATATTCAAACCTCTTGAAAGTCATTCATATATGGTCAGATGTCAGTTGACTTCCCCAGAATATATTGCCAGTTTTCAATTAATTTGATATTTAATTGTAATAGTTATTTTAATTGGTTTTCTTTCTCTATTTCCCTGTTTCTGGCTAGCAAAAAGATAAGAGCTTGGTCTGTTGCTTCTGCTTGCAGAAAATTTCAGCCATTTGGATTTTTGTTGATGAGCTTTTAGGCTTTTATTAAGGGGTGGTCTTGAAACAGCGGTAAAGTTGTTTAACTTTGGAGTCATCCTTTCTACCTTTAAAAGAACTAACTTTCTCCAAATCATGCAATGAGAAGGTTTGTGCATTTGAGTTATTTTATTTTATTTTTTTTTTGGGGGGGGGGGGGGGTTTATCATACTGTGCTAATCTCCATTCAACTTGAAAATTTTCTTTTGGATCTAGATTCAAATAAGTTGAATTTTGCATGTTCATCAGGATATTTTCCTCATTGCATTTGAGGAAATTAATTTTCCTGGGTGCGTAGGATTAGCTGATAATCTTTGATATGATATGGATGCAGTTGTGACCCAATCAAAAGGTAGATATATGTACTTATTTATCCACATCTTATCTTATTCATAGGTTAAAAACGGATGGTCACCACCACCACCAGATCTTCTTTATATATTGAAAACGGATGGTGATGTTGGTGACGACCAAGTTTCAATTTTTCTTTAATCTCTATACTTCTCTTTGGAGTGTCAATTAATCCAAGTCGCTTGTGAGTTCATTATTGGAAAATGGAGTTTTAGCGACTGCTATTGATGGATTAGTGGTTGTTAATAAGTTTTAAAAACGGCTTGACGGTCACTGCCTAGGAGTCGTTAATAGGTTTAATTTATTAGGAATTAATTTTAATTTTAATTTTAATTTTTGAATTTTAATATATTTTTGGATTTAACAAATTAAACATTCGCATATTTATAATTTCATATTTTTAGTTCAATAAAATAAAATAATTTGTTAAAACTTACTTCTTTTCATTTAATATTTTTTTATAATTGTTTTTGTGAATGATAATAATATATATAAATTATTTAAAAAATTATATTTTTTTTTGTTAGGAGTTAATTTCAATTTATAGTTTTGAATTTAAAAAAAATTAAGCTTGCACTTCTTTATAATTTCAAATTACTTTAGTTCAATAAAACAACATACTTTGTCCAAAATTACTTTTTTGTACTTAAAATTATTTTTATAATTGTTTTAATGAATACTTTGTCAAAAATTACTTTTTTCTATTTAAAATTATTTTGATAGTTGCTTTAATGAATGGTAATAATATATATATATTATCAGAAAAAATAATATATATTTGTTAGGAGTTAATTTAAATTTAAATTTTTTAATTTAAAAAAATTAAACATTCACTCCTTTATAATTTCAAATTTTTAGTTCAATAAAATAAAAAATTTATCCAAAATTACTTTTTTCTATTTAAAATTATTTTCATAATTTTTTAATGAACACTTTGTCAAAATTTAAATTTTTTCTATTTAAAATTATTTTTATAGTTGTTTTAGTGAATTATAATAAAATATATAAATTAACAAAAAATTACATTTTATTATATTTTTTTTGTTACAAGTTAATTTTATTCTAAATTTTTTAATTTTAAAATATTTTCAAATTTAAAAAAAAATTAAACTTTCCTCACCAAAATTAAAAAAATTCATTCTTTTAAATCCATTTGGAATTGCTAAAAAATAAAAATAAAAATAATTTCCACTCCTCAACACTGCCATAACCCAAAAATTTTTTCACTCCTCTTTTACTTACCATCTTCACTCCCATTCATTAACCCAAAAAAAAAAATAGAAAACAGTATCTAAAAAAAAAAATATTTCCCAGCTTTACATTTCACGTGCAACAACAAAAATTAAAAAAAAAATAATATTACATGCCTACTAAATACATCAACAACCAATATCATCAAACTTTACCATAAAAAAATTTAACAGCACATATATCTACAACAAAAAAACTAATAATATTGACAACAATAAATATTTTATTCAACAAAAAAAAAATCCAACAACAACAATCAAATTTCCAAGCTAAAAAAAATAGTCTACACAAAAAATAAAAAAACAGCTTAAATATATAAAAAAAAGAGTAATAGTTTATAAATAAAAAAATAGTATATTAAAAAAAAGATAAATACATATCTGATGCAGAGAGAAAGAGAAGATCAGGGCCAAAATCAAGTTTTAATTCAGAAAGAATGAAAAAAATTTCAATATTCACATATATATATATATATATATATACACATCAATCGAGAGAAAGAGAGAGTTAGGGAGGATAGGAGATGGAGAGAGAAAAAGGGAAGAGACTAATTAGGCAGCGGCAATAGGGGAAGGCAAGAGGGGGGTGTGCGGGAATAGAGGAGGGAGAAGGGTGAGGGAGGGAAAAAGAGAAAGAGGGAGAGAAAAAAAAAGGGAAGGAAGGGAAAAAGAGGGGTCTCTGCCTAAATTTAGTTGGAAAATTAGCAATTGCTTTTGGCGATCAAAAAACGATCGCTAAAGTCATTATGCATGGACTATCAGCGACCGCCAGAAGCGGTCGCATAAATTTTTTTGATTGCAAATACACTAGTTGCAGCACATTTGTGACGTCTAACTCGAGGACTACCAAAAGCGATTGCTAATACAACTTTTTGCAATCGTCAAAAACAATCGCTCGAATATTTTTTCCACAAAAACTTGTTTCTCTAGTAATGACTATTCACAAATAACTCGTCAAAAGCTCAATTTGAGCTAGACTTTTTTAATAAACAAGTTGAGTTTGACTCTTTTTTCAAACTCAATTATTAAATGAGTGTAATTTTACCTTAAAGAAGCTCTACTCGTATGCCTGAAGGCTTATACATGTAATTTATAATATTTTTTATATATAATAGAAATATTTATTAATATAGATGGATTTTATCTTAGATTTTTAACTTGTGATGAACTTCTTATCAATTATTTAAGCTATTTAAAAATTAAAATTTGACTTATAGTGAATAGTAGTTATTTTTTGTGATAGGGATTATTATTTGATATAATGATTGATAATATTATATAAAATTATCTAATTTTTTAAATATTTGATATAAATAAAATTTAATAAGATAAACATGTAATAGGTGCTTAAATATGACAAAGGTCGAGGAAACTGGATTTATTTACACCCCTACCCTAGCTCTTCTCAAACCTTTCCTACATCCTTTTTCTCTCCGAAAAAATATCTTTCATCAAGTGTACAATATTTTTTGTTTTATGTCTTACTTAAACTTTCAAGTACATTATCCTACTATGAAATGTTTAAAGTGATAAAAAAATGAAATAAAATGAGATAATTTGATAAAAATTGTATATTCGTAATTCGTACAGTGAGATAAAGAATGAATAATTTTTAAAAATTTTTAAGAATTTTCAAAGAATTTCAATGCGCCAAACGAAAGCCTTGAAAATCATTCAGTATACTTTTACAAATATTTTTATTTATATTATTTTTATAATTTTATACGAGTCATCATTATTCTAAATGAAAATTAACTACCACTTTGCTTAGCTTTTCATATTAAAGGGGGAATGCTATTTTTATTATAAATAGCTAAAGTTGTCCCATGCGATGCGCATGATTCATGATAGTTTTACGTTGATAAATAAAAATTTAGTTTAATGCATAATATGCATGAAATACTATATAACGATTAAATCTGTGAAAAAAAATTATATTTTTGATACATTTAACGTTTAAGGGGGGCATTTGGTGTAACGAAAAATAACAAAAAATTCACTTGGGTAATTTTTTAGCATTTGACGTGCAGTCATTAATTTATTTTTTTTCAGATATGAATAGTGAAACTTTTGAATTTTTGCGTCAACTTTTTTGAGAGAAAAACCATTTGAACGGTTTTTTTGGGTTCGTCGAAATAGTTTTTTTGTCTGTTATAATAGTTTTATTTCAGAATTTATTGAAAGATGTGAAAATTCTTGGAATTTGTAAAAAAGTTATTACGGTTTGTGGAATATTATTGGGGTTTGTAAAAAATTGTTGGGATACGTAAATATATAAAAATTTATAATTATTTTACGAAGTACGAAGAGTACAAAATGTATTAAAGAATTTTAGAGATTTTCAAAAATTTTTAGAGTTTTCAGCAATTTTCATCACACCAAACGGGCCTAAATCATATAGAAAGTTATATTTGTAAATTTTATTAATTATTTTAATTCTTTACTATCACGTTCTTAGAGTAACATTATTTAAATTGATAAATAAAATAAAATTTAATTCATTAACATATTGCAAAAAAAGTTATATGTTTGATATATATAGCATTTAAACCATGGAAAAATGTTATATTTTTGAAATTCATTAATTATTTTAGTTGTTCAATATCATATATTTCCAAATTAATTTAAATTATTATTTTCATATTTAATTTTTTTAATATTTCATATTTAATATTTTTCTTTCGATGAAATATTTTCTCTTGTAAGAACAAGAATGGAAATGGATTGAGAATGAAAAATTATATGTTTTATTTTTTATTTTTTGCTGAAAAAAAAATGAGGCGTGCTAAAATTTTGGTTTTATACAAAAATATTTATATTATGTTTTGATATTTGATTTTTATAAAAAAAATAAAAAATATGGGGAAAATGAAATTTAAAAACTAAAAACTTCTCTTTTTGTTTTTTTTTGGGTAATTATTTTTTTTTTGTTCCTTTGAATTAGAAAAATACTAATAAAATGAATATTTATTTTAAAGAAAAAGAATATTTTTATTAGTTACTAATTAGGATGTCCATGTGAGCTCGCCATTTCATCTTACTTTCATTAAATATATATTTAAGGAAAAGAAAACAAAGTAGGTTTTTCCTATATATATATATATATATTTGGTTCACTGCACACATGAGCTTTAGATGTTGGGATTTTTCAGAGTTATTGTGAAAAGAATTTGTGGTCAGTTTATAACTGTGAAAGAAAGTCCTCACGCTAATTTTTGGAGTAAAAATAAATCTAAGACTACCATTAATGAAAGAAACAAGTTATCGCTCCTTTCGGATCTTGATAGGCCTCAAGATCACCTATTATCGGGTGAAATGGGCGATGTAAGAAATCTGAATATTACACAAATTTTAATTTGTATATACCCAATTCTCTAAATTATATTGTAATTAATACATGAAAAAATATTGGGAAAATTAATAAGCTAAAATTATTATTATTTTTCCCCCTTTTCTACAAATAGATCTGAAGCTGAATTTCCATATATTTATCTCCCTTCCCCTATCAATCTGATGGGTACATATATATATATGTTACAAACTAAAATCACAAAGGCCTAAATCTAACCAGCCATGAACAACGTCTATCTATGATCTGATCTATATATATATATATATATTTGCCTTTTTCTTGTAACTTTCTCAGAGACCAAACATCATTTTCCTGACCATATATATGAGATCCAACTTCCTACATGGCACTCCGAACAGTGTATGTGTGTATGTAACATATTGTGCAACAAAATTTGTGGTGGTTTGGTTCTATAGACATCCCAAGCCTTTAGCTTCTGAACCTTTCATGATCCTCAGCCTCTTGCAAGAGGTGATAAACATCTCCCAAGGGACATCTCCAACCAGCATCCAATCATCATCTTTGTCCTCATATGTTGGTGCATAATCAGATCCATTGTAACCTTCCCTCTCTGAGTATACCCCTAAAAATATTACAACCCAAATAAATAATTAATTAATTAACCAAATAAAACTACACCACCAAGAATTAATACAACTTATGTTATACAACTATATATAGGACAAATTTATTTAAGTCAGTCACTAAAAATACCTACTAAAATACATTTTAACTTAAAAAATTAATCTTTTTCTAAATAAAATTTGTTGGTAGAATTCTATTTTCTATAATATATATAGATGAAGAATATATATATATATATATAGTTCTTACCAATAGTGCACTTGAACATATTCTCCAAGGCCACGAGAAGATCTGGGTAGTTCTTGTAAACCTTCAGGTCAACCTTTCTAAGATAAGGAGCTCCATCCATGCTCACTTTGACGTACATTCCCGGAGCATCACCCTCCGTTTTCTTCCCTTGGAAACAATTTTTCCGGTAAGATCTGAGCGGCGGCCAACCCACTATTTGTGCCCTGCGATAAATATATACATATTAACCATCATATATATATTTCACATAACTAGGCAAGGTAGATCACTTACTTGGCAGGAGGAGAGTCATCCCGGTCGCCGTCGTTGACGTCTGACGCCCCGCCCATCTCCGGCGAGGCCCTTTTGTTTCTCTTAGCACACGATGAAGACGGTTCTTTCTCCGGCTCATCGGTTCCCGGCAACCCCAATCTCAGTTCAGTCGCCTTCAGATTATTCAGATCAGACTCGTAGCTCATCGGCCTTTCCATTTTGTACTAGTGTTAACTTGTCAATAATTGAGCGAAAACCCAAGAGTTTCAGGACAATTTGATCAACACCACTTTTTTAAAACTTGTTAAAAATGAGCTCGGCTGGTAAGAATCCGGCGAGTTCTTCTGTTCTCCGGCGAGGTTGCACCAAAGGAAGAGTTTGAATTTTATTTACTTTGTGAAGGGACTTGCATGGGGTTGCAATAATTTTATAGAGTGATTGAACGCGAGATCGACAAAGTATCTGGGGGCCTTTATTCTGTTCGTGCATGGGTATCATACTCGAGAAATGTAACCCACGCGTTTTCTCTATCACGCGTGCCCGCGGGACCAATGGCTTGATGCCAAGTGGCGAACCGAGTCAGGAGGCGCGTGAGGGTGAATTCCAGCGCGGGACACGGGCAGCTTTACGTGTCGGTCAGATGAGTGGCGCGTTTGGATCGGAATTATGAATTTTGCTTTGCGATGGGGAGACAGAGGAGGGACAAAGCGCAACCGCGGTATTGAAAACTGTGGTCCGGCCGATGGACGGTGTAGATGCGTTCGGAAGGGGGTTGAGGAGCGTTGGATCCCGGGGAGGGCAACACATGCGATTATGATCCAGCATGATGTCGGGTATGTACATGGCAAGTCCATGTGGGTACGACTGTATGAGTTACAAGTGGGACCTACCTAGCTTTGATTTGATTGGCTCAGGGGATGTCCACATGTTATGTGGGCATGACTAGCTCGGGATGGTTCGTAACCCATTCGTTTGTTTTATTTTTATATGCTAAATTAAATATAACCCCTCTGAATGTTAAGCAAAATAAAGGGGTTTCCTCTGTCATTTGGATTTTATTAAGGTTTGGTTTGACAATCCGATCTAATAGCTACTAGTTAGTAGCTGTTATAATATTACCGAATAAATTTACCTTCTATATTTATATTCTTTTAAATTTTTAAAGATAAAAATATCAAATTAATTAAAACTAATAATTCACATAAAAAAAATCACATTTTTCTCTATTCCAAATCAAGCCTAAATCTCCCCGGTGCTCTAAAAAGTGACTATTTAAATCCTTCGTTAGTATCACGTTATGAATGTCGTGCGATGATGTGGCATTTCTCATAATAATAATAACCACAAATAAAGAGTAGAAAAAGAATATATAAAAGATTACATGTTATTTATTTTGTTCAATGGAATTACGTCCACATGCTGCTTGGAATCAACCGATTCACTAATTATAAATGGGTTATAAAAGAAAGACTATCACAAAGTACACTCACAAATGAAAATACAAAACATTTTTAAATAAAATAAATGTACTTTCACTCTCTGTCAACTCTCCCTTCTAACATTTAGATTTATAGTCGAGGCTCTAACTAAAAAAAGATTAACAGAATTAATAAAACCTATACTAATAGTATAATTAATGATAGTGAACTAATTCCAAAGCCATCTGCAAATTAATTATATGTTGTTAACTCGGGGAGAATTTTTCCATTTTGAGTTAAAATTCAACAATATCCACCTTAACGAAATATGAAGCCTTAAAATAATTTAATTTAGCCAAACAAGTGAATGATCTGAGCTATCCAAATGCGCTCCATAGCACCGTACACCCGAAGGTGTTTAAACTCGTTTAATGTTGATCAAGTTTAGCTAATGTTCAAACTTGATCCCAATTATGATCTTGGTGAGCATATCTGCGGGGTTATCTAAGTTTCCAATTTTTCTTAGGAGAATAATTCCCTCATCGAAAATTTCTCGAACAAAATGGAAACAAACATCGATGTGTTTTGTTTGTGAATGATGAACTTGGTTCTTGGTTAGATGAATGACACTTTGACAATCATAATAGACATCCACATGATCCTAAACAATCCTGGATCTTTAATTAGTCCATGTAACTAAATGGCCTCCTTAATTACATTTGTTACCGTCATGTATTCTTGTCTTTGTAGCATAGACATTCAATATATTGGTCCTTTAGCAAGTATAAAAACATAACTTGTAGTAGATCAACACTTATCTAGGTCACTGGCGTAATCAAAATCCATATAATTACACATTTAATGTGAGTCCTACACGAACTTCAAACTAACATCTACAATACAAAAAATGTACTGTAAGATTCATTTCACCATTTGATACTGACTGCTTGTGAAATGTTGGGCTTGGTATACATAATTGTATACATTAAACTTCTCATTGTACTAGCATAGGGAACATTAGCCATCTTTGACTGCTCCTCATCTGACTATAGAGATAACATGGTACTTAACTTAAAGTGCATGGCTAATTGAGTACTTACAAGTTTGGTTTTTGAATTCATACCAAAACGTTATAATATCATTTTTAAGTATTGCTACTGTGACAAACAAATTGTGCCCATTCTTCTATCTCTATGAATCTCATATACCAAGTATTTGGTTAGCTTCTCTTATGTCATTCATCTCAAATTCTTAACTCAACAGAATTCTCAATTAGTCAATCTCCGCATTACTTTTTGAAGCAATCAACATATCATTAACATACAAAAGCAAATAAATAAAAAATCTATCATGAAGTTTACAAAAATACACAGGGTGATTATAGTGGCTCTTTGTGTACTTTTGCCTAATCATAAAGCAATCAAATTGCTTGCACCACTATCTTAGACTTTGTTTCAACTCATATAGTGATTTTTTTAGTTTACAAACCCATTTCTCTTTACCAACAACCTTATATCCGTCTGATCGAGTTATATAAATCTCCTATTCCAAAACACAGTGTAAGAATACAGTTTCGACAACTCAAGATCAAACTATGCGACTAAAGCTAGCAAAATACGAATGGAAGAATATTTTACAACAGAAGAAAACTCCTTATTGTAATTAACTTTTCTCTTTTGAGTATAGTCTTTTGCCACTAATCTAGCTTTGAACCTTACTTTGTCTTTTCCTAAGGAGTCTTCTTTTTTGGTGTATACCCATTTGCACCTGATGACCTTCTTCTCATTTATAAGTTGTACTAACTCGCAAGTCTATTCTTTGTGAAGAAATTATATCTCCGTGTTCATTACCTTCTTTCAATCTGCACTTTCAAAACTTGTTTCAACTTCTTGGTAGTTAGATGGATTGTGGTCTTCCACCACAAGTAGTGCATATATCATCATATCAGAAAGTTATGCAGATCTTCTTATTTGTCTTTGTGGCTTACTAAGTGCGATAGAATCTAGTTGTTGGGGAGACTTATAGGCATGAGCCTCCAAATCATCTATGCATGAACTTGCATTTTCTAAATAAAGAACAAATCTAGTTGGGCTAATTTGAGTTTTAAAATCCACATGCTGCTAATCTTCTTTTATCTTGCTCTCCTCATGAGAACGCTTCAACATAAAAGACTCATCAAATGTTACGTCCTTGATGTTTATGATTTTCTTTGTCTTGGGCCACCAAAGTTTATACCCTTTCAAACCATTAGTAAATCCCAAAAATATTACTTTCTTGGCTTTGGGAGCCAAATTGCTACCCCTAACATGAAAATATGCAAGGAAACCAAAAATACGTAAGAAATCATAGTCCATAGCAAGTTTTCTAGACCATACCTCCATGAAGATCTTACCCTCAATCACAACTCCTGACAACTTATTGATGATAAATTATAATCTTGTTATGGATGTTTTGATCCAACAACATGGAACTGGTATGCTATGCCATTGTTGTCTTCAAGAGCAATTTCCAACTCTTATTGGATCAAAACATCCATAACTTCACATTGCTACATGTTGAAATTGTTTTTGCCCACTAAATATTTCTTCGTCCTATTTTGCGGTTGCCATCTTTTTGAAAAATGATCATTAAATATTTTAAAAATATTTGTTATGGCTTTAATACTAATTTTTTTCCCGGAAAGATGGCAATAAATATTTTTAATGATGACAGTAACTATAAATAAAGAGTAGAAAAAAAATATACAAAAAAAGACACAATATTTATGTAGTTCACCCTTTAATAATAGGGCTACGTCCACAAGTTGCTTGGAATTAATTCACTAATTACAAATGGGTTACAATAGGAGGGCTCTCACAAAGTATACTCACAAATGAAAATACAAATTAAGTATTATCTAACAAAATAAATGTACTCTTAATTTCTTCTCCAAGATTTTCTCCTGACTCTCTGCCATCTCTCCCTTCCAACATCTAGAAATTATAGCCTAGACTCTAATTGATAAAAAGGTTAAGAGAATTAACAAAAACTATACTAATAATATAATTAATGATGGAGGACTAATTCTAAAGCCATCAATAAGTTAGCTGCATTATTGCTATCTTGAGGAGGATTTTTTCATTTGGAGCCATAATTCAACAATGAAGTGGATAGAATCTAGTGACATTAGTAACTACAAGTATAGTATGTGCCCATTTTATCCTCTTTTGCATGTATAAAAAGACAAAAAATAACAAATGACTCTTTAGGTACCCTCATCTAAGCCATCACTTGAACAAAACCCTACAATAGATGGAGTTCTAAAATATAGACAACAAAGTTCTAAATAGAAAAGAAAAAAGTGTAAGTTATTCGTCAACGTTTCGTCAATATTATTACTACTAATCTTGCTCCAACCTAAAATAATAACATTGTTTGGTAAGATACAAAATTTTGTAATTTGATTTTTAAAAATTGTCATTTTTTTCCTTCTTTGTTTGTTTTTGCCGTCTTCATTTTTCCTCTCTCCATTCATTTTGCCTTTTTATATTTTGAAACTGTTACATGTGATATAGAACTTTTGTAAGTTAATTTGTGTTATATGTAATATGTTTGATGAAATGCTAATGTAAAATTTTTATGTAGGTTAATTTTTGATGCATGGAATGTGTTTAATTAAATGTTGATGTAAAATTTTTATGTAGATTAATTTGTGATGCATGTAACGTGTTAGAATATGTTTTCAATTTTCCTATAAATATATATATGGATGTATACAATAGAAAACAGACAATCAAGAGAGGGTGCATATTTTATAGAGTTTTTAGGAGAGAGAATTATTTTGTAAGATAGCTTAAATGTCTTTCTCTTTCTTCTACTTATTCTTGAGTTTCTGAGTCTTAGAAGATTCCAATGTGCACTTTTTGAGGAGTCAAAAATTTTTTTTTACTTAGTTTAGGCGTATCGAGAAGTGTAGCAAGAGGTCAAATTCGTGCAAGGAGTCGTAGATAGTTCGAGTAGAATCTTATAACTTAATTTTATAATGAAAATCGTATTGCAATTTTTTCCCCGGATTTGTTTTCTTCGTTATGTCTTGGCGCTCTCTTTTTGATTATTTGATTGAGTGTGTTACCTGAATTCATTATTATTAATCTATTCGGTTTTGAGAATTTTTAAAAAGAAAAGATTTTAGAATCTATCACTTGTTCGTGAGTTTTTGCAGGAAAGAAAAGAAAAAAATGAAAAGAAATGAGAAGAAAAGTGAGTGTTAAAATTAAAAAAATTTATCATCTCAAAAATGGGTAGAAATAGAGAGAAGAGCAAAGTAAATTAATAAAATTTTTAAAATGACATATTTACCCAAAAAATAAAAAATAAAAAAAAATAACAAAGATATCTTAAGATGAATGGTAAAATAATAATATACACTTTTTTTTTCCTTCCACGTCTTCTTAGCTCACTAACAAATAAAACGAAAATAGTATCTTTTCTTTTCTAAACTTACAAACAAATAGAAAGAAAATGTTATTATTCATCTTATTTTCTTCTCTCTCACAACCACTATTTTTTTTTCTTTTCTTCTGTTCTTTTGTCTCCAAAACTCATAAACAAAGCCTTGATGTGATTTGAAAATTTTTTAGAGATTTAATATAATTTTAATAAAAATTTTAAATACCTTTTAAAATTTGCCCTTTGATTTTTTTTTAAAACTTTTAATAAGTCCTATTTTTCATAATTTTTCAATTTTGTCTTCCCATGCATCAACTCTTGAATTTTGTTTCTTTGTCTTACAAGACATGACACGAATGAAAAATTACTGAGCGAATGAAAAAAGTTAGGCATGACACGGATAAGTTAATTCAAAATTAATATGATTTGACCTAATTTAGATATAAATTAATTATTTAACATATTCGAACATTTAAATAAAAACACAAATAATCACACAAAAGTTACGAAACACCCGAAACAACACACGACTACAGCTTCTAATGAACTATTTGCATGCGTGGTTATAATTAATTGGTGAATCGAACCAACCACCTTGTGATTAATCGCTTAGTTGTTTTGTATTTTTAACTTCCATGGCAAGGCAATAGAACCCTGAGTTTAGTTCTTAGGCAAGGGTAAACTATGTCACATAATTTGCTCTACTTATTTTTTAATCTGAATCAAATCTATTATTATTGAGATTCCGTTTGAGTTACCAAAATTCATCAAAATTTACTAATTTTAACTAATTTTTTGTACTTTCTTTTTAATCAAAAATTTTCACATCTCACCTTTACGTCACATATTTCACTACTACAAAAATGCATAAACATCACAATTTTTAAGCGTGATGTTTCACTTTTTATCTCAGTCACAAAAGCGTGATTGATCCAGGTGAGATTGTAAGTCACTTCTTTTTTATCACAGTTTACAACCGTGATCGAAAACTTACAACAATCATACACTAAAAGCGTGATCTTTATTGTAAAAACTGAGATGAAAAGAAATCTCGTGTGATCTTTTATGTATTTTGATCTCACTTTTTTTGAAAAATCGTGATCAAATATAAACAAATAATCACGCTGAAAAAATGGATTAATTTTAAAAATAATAAAAATCCACATGGCAACCTATTATCAGGTCATCATAGCACCGTTTACCACCTTATCATTATAGCAACCTTATATATTTCATATTTTTTTGTTGCTGTTAAGAATCGAACCCCTGCCATTCATTTGGAAGTTAGTGTAGTTGACCGCTAGTCCAACCTATCATTTATATATACATTTTGCATATTAATATATATAAACAAATTTTTATCACTTTAGGGGTTACTAAAAGTAATAAAATTATATTATTTTAAGTTTTTACAATAATTTATTATGACTTTTGTCAACCAATTAGTAATTAAAAGTTACATTTTTCCTGATCAATTGATCAGAAAAAAATGATAAAAAATTTACTTTTATTTAATTATTTTAACTTTTTGCAACAACTTGAAATCGTAAGTAATATACAGAACAATGTGAATACTTAATAAATAATTTATGAATATCTATTATATTTAATTAAAAATAATCTCAAATCTTTTTCTTATTTTCCTTTACTCTTTCTGTATAGCATATATTTAATCATAACTCACTATTTATAATATATTTTTCTTCATTTTGTATTATATTTTTAAAAGTAATTAGGTCGCGTTTAGTTTTAGTTCTAGAAAATTATTGTTCAAAACAAAATTTTTGAAAACTATTTTAAAAATTGATTTGTAATACAAAAAATATTTTCAATGATTATATTCAAAAATTAGTTCTAAAAAAAAAAAAAAATGAAAATTTTTATTATTTTTATTTCTAAATTTTTATCACTTCCAACAAAATATAAAATAATGTAACTTTTAATATAAATAATATTAAAGATACACTAAATATTTAT
Organism: Vitellaria paradoxa; assembly: GCA_019916065.1. Taxonomy (NCBI): domain Eukaryota; kingdom Viridiplantae; phylum Streptophyta; class Magnoliopsida; order Ericales; family Sapotaceae; genus Vitellaria; species Vitellaria paradoxa. The sequence goes on along the minus strand of CM034243.1, from coordinate 12,975,231 downwards.
TAGATACTAAATATTTAATATTCAACTCGTTATATGTTATACAAATTATGAAAACTACTTCCATATATTTACTGAAAAAATAATAATTATATATTTAGCGTTATTTAAATTTGATTTGGTAAATTTAGTTTTAACATTAATTTAAAATTTTTTTGTTTATTGATCTATGATTATAGTTTTTATATCATATTTAATTAATTAAAATTAATAAATATAAATAATATTAAGGATACACTAAATATTTATTAGATGTTAAATATTTAATATTCACCTTGTTATAAGTTATACAAATTATGAAAACTACTTCCATATATTTACTGAAAAAAATAATAATCATATATTTAGCGTTATTTAAATTTGATTCGGTAAATTTAGTTTTAACATTAATTTAAAATTTTTTTGTTTATTGATCTATGATTATAGTTTTTATATCATATTCAATTAATTAAAATTAATAAATGTTACAATAAAGTTTACAAAATCTAATTTAAATTATATAAGATGATAAACAAAATTATTTCAGAGAGATATAAAGAAAAAAATAACAATATTTTCTCTCGTTCTTTTAATTATCTCGCTTTTTTTAAGATATAATTTTACTCACTTTTTGATCTCAGTTTTTTTTAGAGATGTTTTCACTGATCTTTTATCTCAGTTTTTTCTAGAGATAGTTTTCACTAATTTTTTATCTCAGTTTTTTGTTGAGATGGTTTCCACTAATCTTTTATCTCGTTTTAAATACAATCACGGTTTTAACAAAAATGAGATAAAAAGTATTAAAAGTAACTTTTTATCTCAGTTTTTTAATTAGACTGAGATAAAAAGTTTAACTCACAAATCTTTATCACGCTTTTTCTAAAACCGTGATCTTTATGAATTTCTTAGTGTGATCTTTATCAATTATTGTAGTAGTGTTTCTACTTTTATTGTACTTTTAGTCAACTTTTTTATCAACCAAATACACCCTGGATTTGTATTAAGTCTAAGAAGGTGTTTGGAGTAACAAAAAGTAAGATAAAGTAAGATAATTTGAGATAATTTATGGGTTCGTAATCTGTACAATGAGATAAAAATAAAATAATTTTGAAAAATTTTAAAAATTTTTAAAAATTTTTTATTTTACCAAACGTAACCTAAATTTCAAACTCCTGGTACGTGAGAGTCCGCAATTGCTTCCCAGTAAGGAGTGCGCTTAGGGTGAGGCACGCTCCGTGACCCTAGCCGGTAAAGGACCATGAAGGGTAAACCAGCATAGGCAAGTCCTGGCGGACCGACTCGACTGAGGGAGCTGTTAGAAGCCCGTCACAATAAACGGAAGGTTGTCCCACTGAAGGGAGATTCGAACTCGGAACCTTAAGGACCGATCTCATCAACCGCTCCCGAACTCCACTCAACCACCCCGAAGGGTCTAAATTTCAGACTCGATCCATCGACAAACGTAATTATGTGGTACACAGACTAACCAGTCATGGCACCTGTACCGCTGGAAAGAGATAACATTAAATTCAGACAGAAGTGGCGCTTAAATATGATGAGCAACATCTATACGATAGCTAGCTGAACCAAGATCGCTACATTTGCGAGTTTCATCCACAAGATTGAGGACTTGTTTGGCCATGGCATTAACTGGCACGGCAGATTTCCAAGTGTTGACCCAAGCTTCTATTCTATCATTTAATTAGCACTATATATATATATATATAACGGTAGTTGGGATATAATATATATGGAATAGGATAAAATAAAATAAATTGATTGTGACGTACGGTTCGGCACCAAAATGTGGATGTAAAACGAAGAATCTGGCAGGCTCAACTTTTTGAGGTTGCCAAACAGCTGCCTAATTATATATATATATATATAAGTATATTACTATGTAGCGCAGGCCCAGCATGTAGAGGTGGACTAGGCGCATTACGCCTAAAGAACAACTCATGCATGGACTAAAAGGGAAACCTAAGAGAGAAAAAATGGACAAACCTTCATTACATCTGTTAGATTTAGTAATATATACAATTAGTATTCTTTAATTTATGCATTTCTTATTTTGTATATCCTATCATAATTAGGATTACTATCTTATTCCTTATTTTGTATATCCTATCATAATTAGGATTACTATCTTCTATCAGGATTAGGATTATTATCCTCTTATATAAGGGACCTTGTAACCTTGCATTCTCATACACAAAAATCAATATTAATACATAATTCTTTTCTCCTTTTTTTATTCTAACAACATCCAATGACCAACTCATTCCATCACGGAGAGCCCAAAAAAGGGGGTGCGTTGGACAAAAAGCTGTGCCGTAGTAATAATAATAATAATAATAATAATAATAATAATTTCTCATTTACTGAAATTAATTCAGGATGTTTTTTTTTTTTTGGTTCTTTTTTGAATTTCAACTCATGTTATTGTATCAAAATAATTTAAAAACAATGATCCGTCATAGTTGAAGACAAACAAGTTTAAGCAAAACAATTATAACAAAATATATATATATATATATATATTAATTACAAAAAGCCAGTCAAATGATTCCTTATGCTAAATCGATATTTATTTTTCTTTCAATTCACTTCTGAGGGGTCGGGGAGAAACTCGCAGCCGCTACTTATGGGTGCGCACTGGGTGAAACCCGTCCTGTGGCCCTAGCCGGCAAAGAATCACGAGGAGATAAATTAGCCTAGGCAAGTCTTAGCTGACCGGCTCAGCTGAGAAGGCTGATGGATGGCCCTCCACAATTAGAGGAAGGACTGCCCCCGGAAAGGAGTCGAACCCAGAACCTATTGGTCCCAAACCCTTCAACCCGCCATCCGATCCAGCTCAATTATCCCTTACGAAGCTCCTTTCAATTCACTTAATTTGATTGCAAGGACAACAGACATGAGGGTCCACCTCATTTTCTTGCGAAACTGATTGAGAATCAAGCTCTTGAATTTTTTGAGTTTGACACACCTGAAAAAAAAAAAAAAATCAATGGTGCCAATCACGCTATGAATCAATATCAAAAGGCACCGAATTAGGCTTATCACCTGCCTATTTAAAGTTTGGCAATAGGCGGAAGGCGTTGGAACCCAAGAGTTATAAGGGACTGAGATGTAAAAATACACTTTAGAGACTGAAGTATATTGATAAACAGACTTGATTTGATTACATGTCAATAATATATGACTTTAAATATTGTATATTGATTGCATTTTTATGAATTTCTTTTAACTTTTACTTTTATTTTTATTTTGAAATTAATTTTAATTAAATTAAATTAAAATTGTTAAGGCTACGTTTGGTGCACCAAAAAGTTGAGATGAAATGAGATAAAACATAGTTTGGGAAACTTTTTACATTTGGTGCACATAGCTCAAATCATATTTTTTGGAGATGAATAGTAAGATTTCGTTCTGACGGACTAGATTTCCGTTTAGACGAATTCAAAATTTTAGACAGTTATGACTTCTTTACACTACAATCCGTCCAAACGGATTATAGAAACCATTTGGACGAAAGTTAAGCACGCGATTCCATCGAAACGGTTTCTACAATACGTTGGAATGATTTTAAAAATACCACAAAAAATAGTCAAAGTGAGTGTCATTTGATAGTTTGGGAGTCCATAGTGAGAATGGCGAAAAAATTTTACTATTTGATTAATCGAATTTTAGTTACCGAATGTTTTTTGAATTTTAAGAAGGTGGGAATATATAAAATTTTATAGAAATTTTTAAAAATTTTTATCAATTTTTGTTACACCAAACGTAACTTAAAATATTTTTAAAAAATTATAACCGTTAACCAATATATTCGGTTCGTGAATTGCATTTGCACTTTTTGCCGAGTAACCCGCATTCCGAAACCTCTGACAATTAGTTTTACCCGATAGAACTTGTATCCGAACTCTAACCATCTGGCAATCTTGACTAAGGGATAAAGATGGCAAATTGGGAATTCGTGGGGCAACTTTTGAATAATAAATAAGTGGCAAAGACGCCTAATTATGAAGCGGCATGCCTAGTAGCACTAGTACGTAAACAACACGCACGAGCGAGGAATTATATAAATGTTGATGGAGAGATGGGTGGGTGGTGCTTGGCCACACGTGAAATGAGGTTTGTTTGGACACGGACTTTTTGGTTAGGAATAGGGGCCAGGACCCATAATTGCTGTCCCTACCCTCACCTACCTTCTTGTTTCCTTGTCTGTTAATACTGTAGCTGGCTTCCCTTCATTTCATGCACATGTCAGATGTACCCGATGTGTACCGCGTGGCAGTCCAGAACAATAGTTCAAATATGAATTCATGTCTCTTGAAATTAAAATATAAATTTAAAAATTGAAGTTAAATTGAGATTTGATGTTTTGGGTGTGTTTGGAATAATAAAAAGTAAGATAAATTATGAATTTATAATTCATGCAGTAAGATAAAAAGTGAATAATTTTTAAAAATTTTTAAAAATTTCAAAAATTTTTAACATATCAAACGCAACATTTATATACGAATTGGTGCACCGCGACACATGAAACTGCAATTGTTCTGGAAAATTTTCATTCTATTTGTCCCTACTTTCCCAACTATTCCTCTCCTGGCGTGGACCTAAATGTAAGAAAATAGTGAAATTAACTGGTCAAGAAAAAGTTTTCGATTAAGAACACTCTTATGTTCAAATTAGGAATATGTCATAATAATGATAATTTCATATATATATATATATATATAGACATTTGCATGTCTGTAATATTTATAAAGGTAAAATATCTAACATACAGGATTTTAATTTGATTATAGTGATGATAGTTAGCATTAAATGCTAGTGATAAAGTAAATATTAGAATTGGTGAAGAAATGACAATGAAGTGCCCTTTTTATATATTCCTCTCATCATGTTCTCCGGTACATTTGAATGTAGTGAATCAAGTAATTATATAATATAATTATTAAATTATTTAATTCCAGTTTAACTACAATATAATATTTAGTTGGGGTATCATTTATGGTTAAGGAACAGGTTATTTTTTGTCCTCACAGTAATACTTTTATATAATAATATTTTGTAAATTAATTTTTTATTAATTACCAATTTTTTCTTCAAATAAAATAGTATCTGAATGATGTTACAAGTATCACTTCTAAAAAACTGGTTGACTTAAGAGTCTTCTTCTTTTTTTTTTTTAACCTAAATATCGTTATCATATTATTTTAGAATACTCAAATTCTATAAAAAAATATTTTGACATACAAAACAGTATTTTTCCTTGGAATGACAATTTAATCTCATAGCTAAATTTCACCTGATCCTAACAATAAGGATTTAAGATTTGAATAATAAAACTCGATCAAAAATAATAAAATCCAAGAGCAAGGTAAAAAAATGCTTTTGACCATCCCGATCCGAATCCCCATGATTACAAAATAAAGGATCTTAAATATCCTTTTATATTATAATAATATAAAAATAATTATACCTATTAATATAAAATTAAATAATACTAAGGACCTATTTGGTCACACCAAAACTCACCAAAAGTCATTAACTTTAACTGATTTTTATACTTTCCTTCAATCAAAATTTTTCATATATCACCTTTATGTCACATTTTTCTACTTTTATTGTACTTTTTCCTCCATTTTTTGTCTACCAAACAAATTATACCCTAATTTTAACTTATTGCACTTTCCATCCAAAAAAATAAGTAAAAGAAATTCTCACACTTCATATATATAAAATAATACACAAACATATTAGTAATATTTTTATATTCACATAATTGCTATTATTTTGATTACTTTTATGGAAATTATTTTTACATTTGAGGTCTCGACGACTTTAGCCCGCTAATTAAACTTGATTAATTGAATAAAATAGATATGAGTATGAGAGCTTAGCCCGTCATCAGTGCAGAGAAGAATATTCATATTAGGGTGGAGGTATGATTTGACTAAACCTGATCGTTTGCCACCCTTAAATTTTCGTATGAGTTCATTTGGAATGACAAAAAAAAAAAAAAATAAGATTAAATGAAATAAAATGAGATAAATTATAAATTCATAATTTGTATAGTGAAATAAAAAATAAATAATTTTTAATATTTTTTAATATTTTTAAGTATTTTCAGAATTTTTTTGTCACTCCAAACAGAGTCATAATTATAGATGTGCAGTTGGTTGCCTTTTTAATTATATGGTCATATTAGTATATAAAAGTGTGTATATATATATATATATATATATATATTGGTGACAAAAAAAAAAAAACAAAAACCTCAGTTTAGATGTGAGAGTTTGGTATTAATTATTCACAATTGTTCATGGTATCATTTGTAAATTAATACGTGGTTAGTGGGGCATTTAATGAATTTCTGAAATATGATATAATTCTATATAAATATATTTATTCCTTATTGTAACTATATAACTGTATAGATGTATCTCTATAGTCTAGACTCTGGAACCATCATGCGTATGTTGGACGAATTGTTCCATGCATGCATGCTGAAGAAAATAATACTATTATCGATCATTCTATCATGGACCCAAACAAAGAACATCTAAATCACGATCCTCATCCTCTGAATCAAAAGGTCAATTGGGCCTGGACATTCCAAAAGGGCCTAGGTATTCTTAATGGGCTTGTTTTGTTTCTAAGGCCCAATGTGATTACTAAGGAGCTATTTGATAATATTGTCGTGTTTCTATTTTCTTTATTTGTTTCTTTTTTTATTTTTTTTTGTTTTTTGATGTCGATTTTTTATTATTATTTTATTTTTTTGTTAAATTAAAATTAAAACTGTGTTTGAAATTGTAGCTTTGGTTACAATTATTAATTTTTTTTTGTTTTCATAAAATATTTAATTTTATTATTTGTAAAAATTTATTGAATTTAATAAAATACATTTCATATTAATTTGATTTAATTAAAATAATTAATTAAATTAAATTAATCAATCAAATTATTTATTAAAAATCATTAAATTTAATAAATATAAAATATATTAAATTATAATTTAATTATATTATTTATTGAAAACAATTGAATAAAATATATTTTATAATAATTTAAATAATTTAATTCAATTATTTATTAAAAATAATTCAATAAAATATATTTTATGTTGAATAAATTAATTAAATTAATTAATTTAAATAATATGAAGTATATTTTATTAATTTATTTTTAATAAATAATTAAGTTATATTAATCAAATTAATTTAATTGTGATATTTATTAAAAATAATTTAATAAAATATATTCAATATTAATTTAAATAATTTAATTTAATTATTTATTAAAAATAATTTTAATTTAATATAATATTTGAATAAAATAATTTATTTTTATATGATGCAACAAAAATGGAAAAAAGTGTTAGTAACAAGAAAAAAATAGAATGAAAGCATTTTTTTATTTATATTTTTCTATTTAAGTTTTTATTTTTTGAAAATAAAAAAAAATATATAAATAAATTCAACAAATATGTTTTTATAGTTAATTTATAAAATTTTAAAAATATAAATAGAAAACAAAAACGTTGCTAAAAAGTGGCTAAGCAAAGAGAGACAACTCCAGTAGTCAGATGAGCCTTGAAAGAAAATAGAAAATGAAAAGGTTTTGAGTTAAAAATTCGATTGAAATATTTTCGTACAATATTGTTTTAATTTATTTTTTCTCAAAATGAATGACGTGTTGATAGTATATTTTTTAGTTAAAATATATATAATTAAAAAAAATAATTAATAAACCCACAATTGTGTCACGATACATACATACATACATATACATATATATTCACAAATAAATATGTATGTAAAATTTACCCTACTTCTTCTGTTTTCCCTGAGAAATATGGTGCCCAGCTACACGATAATACAAGTGCACCATGAATTTTAATTTATTTTTTATTTTATTTTTAGAACATTATGTTTTTTGGGATTGATATTCTTTTAATAATAATGCAAAAATAATTTTTATTAAAAAATAAATAACACAGTACATTCTTTCCTTAACATTTATTTATTTTTATTTATCTACCTTTTAATTAAATCATTTGAGGTCTGACTCTTCAAAATAATTGAAAATTGAGATTCTTATTCTTTGCATGTGTTGGTGGCAGGGCCAAATTACAAACAACCAAGGGTGTGCTTGAAAGATAAAAAATTAATAAAAGTATAATGTGTCAATTATTTTTTGACATTTAAAGGATAAATTTAAAATTTTTGAGAGAATCTGTTTAATGTGGTTAAATGATCTGTTCAAATGAATTTTGTATACTGTTTCAAATTTCAAATTTCAAATGAATTTCATAGATACAAACTAATTTCCCCTTCATTACATTTGCCACACTATAGTCACGCTACAGTAATGGTGACATGGATGCTCGTCACGCGTCCAATTCCTCTAGTATTATTTTTAAAAGTTGTGAAAAGAAATTTTTACTGTTGTCATATGTTTTTGTAACACTTTTTGACGTGAGCGGACCTAACCTTGAACTCTCTCAAGCTATAATTCAGTCAGCCTCCCCCTCCCCCCCAAAAAAAAAAAAAATTAGTTGAAAAAAAATTTAGAGGGTGTTTGGTTGAAAAAAAATTGGCCAAAAAGTATAATAAAAGTAATATATGGATAAATTTAAGTGGGGAAAAGTATAAAAATTAATTAAAATTGATAAGTTTTTGTGACTTTTAGTGCTACCAAATAAGGCATTATTTATTTTTTTAAATTTAGCATACTCTAAATTTTTGTAGTGTAACTCATGTTACCTTAGAAGCTTTATCCTGGATTGAGTTCCAAGCTACTGCGGCTTGGAACTCAATCCGGGATAAAGCTCTTGAGGTAACATGACATCATCCGCTATGGTTCTCCAATCACATCCTTAGGCATGGGTTTATCTTGTGACTTACAATCAAAGAAAGACTCAACACAAAAGAAAAATGCTAGCATGAGGATTGAGTGTTGATCCTATTTGTGTCTTGTGTGAGCGAGCACTAAAAACCATAGATCATTTGTTCTTCCAATGTCCCTTCTCATCTGAGCTGACAACAACTGTGTTTCGAAAATGCCTCATTGCTAAAGCTAGCCAATCTTGGAGGAATAAAGCTTCTGGGCCACTGGAAAATTTGGTGGGAAAAACTTTGCTAGCACATTACGTAAGCTTGCTTGGGTCGCTCTAGTCTACCATACACGGCAAGAACAAAATGATAGAAGTTTTAAAAGAATTTCCTCATTTACTGATGCTATTATCCAATGTATTGCTTATGAAATTAGAGTTAAGATTTATAATATTCCTATCATTAAAAATACAGAGGAAAATTTTAATATATGTATTAATTAGGAGATCTCATTGTAATTAGCTATACGGAATACATCCCTAAAACATTGTATATACTTTTTCCATTAATTCAAATACACTTAATTACCAAAAAGAAAACACTTAGCCTACTTTGTTTTTAAACATTTTGTTCTCCCCAGATGAATCCCAAATTTTGTATGCTTTCGACAAAACCTTTTAGTAAAAAAATTATTTAAAAAAAAAATCTTAGTACGCTTTCTTGTAGATCTTTCCATGAAGAAGAGAAGATCCCTAATGGAAGGTTAAATAAGAAAGATAAAACAACTGAGATTTGACCTTATCATTTGCTAATTGTTATTCTACGAATTGTTTTTTTTTTTTACAGAAATTTTAATTATTTATATATATGGATAGATAGATATACATTATATATATGTAGTATGCAAGTAGTAGCTAGCAATAATAAAATGGAGGGGGTCCAGTGGGATGCCCTGGAGCGGCGCACATGGAATAGGGTTTGACATTGGGCGACACCTCTCAGCAACTTCACATGGCGACCCTCTCTGTGAATGTGAATCTTATCACATGATTTCCCCCCTACATTTGGGTCCCATGTTCCCCTTTCCTTTAACCACTCACGCATACGTATGTATGTATATATATATATATATAGATTAGTTAATTTAGTTTATTTGTGCTACACACATGAATTCTTTAAGTGTTATTTTATGTTTTATACGAAGTAAAATTACAAAATTATTTAGATTTAGCTAATTAATTTTATGAATAATCTGAAGCAACCTTTAAGTCAAGTTTGATATAAGAGAATAAGAAAATAAAATGTTTTAAAGACTGAAAATAAATTTTATATGTATATTTTTAATAAGCATATAAAAATATATTTTATTTTATTTTTAATTTAATAAAAAATTTTATTTTTAATATTTTTTACAAACTTTTTCATTTTAACTTTTTTTATCACTCTCAAGTGATTTGTAGTGTTTTATATGTACCTTAAAAAAAAAAAAACTACTTGAAATAAATGTACTAAAAAAATTTACTTTTACATAGCTCAAAAATATCATAGTAAGGCACCGTTTTGTGTGCTAAAAAATAAAAAAAAATTTTAAAAAACTTTGAAAATCTCTAAAACTTATTTATTTTTTATCTCACTGCACGAATTATGAACCCACAACTTATCTCACTTTATCTCATTTTATCTCACTTTTTATTACTCCAAACACACTCTAAGTTACTCATATGCCATAACTAAATTTTTTTCTTTAAAAATTAAGGGAGCAATCCCCCCCCAACCAAATTTATAAAAAATCTAGAAAGGCAAAAATATTTTGATAAGTTTGTCTTTTTATATTTTATTAAAAACTATTTTTTTGTTATAAAATAAAGGCATTTATGACATTATAATTATGTCTTGGAATGAAATTTTTTTTATTTCACTGCACGAATTACGAACCCACAACTTATCTCACTTTTTGTTACTCCAAACACACTCTAAGTTACTCATATGCCATAACTAAATTTTTTTCTTTAAAAATTAAGGGAGCAATCCCCCCCCAACCAAATTTATAAAAAATCTAGAAAGGTAAAAATATTTTGATAAGTTTGTCTTTTTATATTTTATTAAAAACTATTTTTTTGTTATAAAATAAAGGCATTTATGGCATTATAATTATGTCTTGGATTGAAATTTTTTTTATAAGTATATTTATTGTTTTATAATTAATTATGCAGAGCATATAATAAATAAATAAAAAGAGAAATTGAATAATTTTAATTAATGCAAAAATAAAGTAGAGCGGAAATTGTGTCACCCCTATGTACAAACACATATATATACATGAAAAATTAAAATTTATTTTTACAACTATTAATTTGAGCTATCTTAATAAGGGGTCGGTTAGATTATATAATTACTTTTGTGTAGATATTATTGTATGTATATTATAGTCATCCATCACTATCCACAGACCACAGTTTATTGTCCTAAAGTATGGTAAAAAAAAAAACTAATTACTAGTTTATACAGGGGTGTAAAACAAATTATTCAATTTTGCATGCCTTTATATTAACATTTCACATGGGAATATTGGTAGCAGTTGGGAACATATACAGGCACAAGCAAAATATGCGTGTAATTTCAAAAATACATATATTTTAAAAATAATAGTTTTTTATAATAATTAAAGTGTATACAAGTACAATTGATACACACATATATATATATGTATATTTAATTTTAAAAATATAATAACTGAATCAAAATCATAAATAAAAATAATAAATTAAATTTTTAAAAATTTGTAATTTTTTCGAATTTGAATAATCATCGAAATTAAATAATTTAGGTCTCATTTGGTTTGTTTTTCTATTTTTTATTTTTATTTTGAATTTTCTGTTTTAAGCGCATTTGTCATTTTGTCCTTTTGAAAACAAGGAAAATAGGTATAACGCATTTGGACACTTGTATTTTCAAAATTTGTTTTAAAAAACTGAAAATGAGTTTATACATAAAACGAAAAATGACCAAAAAGTCATTTTGAGTGTTTTCAACTTAAAACAAAGAAAATCTCAAAATAAGGAAAACAAAACATCTTTTATTTTCTTATTTTGAACATAAAATTAAAAATAAAAAATTAAACCAAGTGCCCCTTTAATTTTTTTCCTATCAATATCCAATTTCAATCTATTAATTGTTGCTCACCAGCATCCAAATTAAATCTAGTACGATGAAGAGTTGTAAATGGTGAGATGAAAATGAAGATTTAGCTTAGATTAAAATATATTTTTAATTTTTTTAATTTTTTTTAATTCTTTTTCATAAAATTATAAAAAAATTACGGATAAGTTTTAATTTATCTTGTAAATGATGATGGATAAGTTTTATAAATTTTTTATCAGACCAATAAGTCTATATTTTAAATATTTTTCTAATTAAATTCATATATCATTCTTACGAGTATTCTTTATTTATTTTTATATTTATGGGTGTAGCCATCATTAAAATATAAATGTATAAATATATTTTACTAAATAGGAACTCAAATGAAACATCATTGAACATTTTATATATAAAAACATAAGATATATGTAAACACGAACATCTATAATGGCTAAATGATATCATATAATGATGTTTTATAATATTTCTATTTTACCTCTACCTCATTTCAAAAACCCTTAGGACAATCTATTTATTATAAATTATTAGACGAACATATATGTATGTCTTTGTTGGTGTATCTATTTTAAAATTATAATATTTTTTAGCTTGGATTGAGGTGAAGTTGAGCTACTAAAATTATTTAATAGCCAAAATTTAAAGTAACAAAATATATATATATATATATGGTCTAAATAATGGTCTCGAAATTCAGAAAATTAATAATTCGTAAATTTGAGTAATTTTTTATGAAATCAATAATGACAATGAAAAATGATATATTCTCTATATAATAATAGTAAATAGTTTAATCCAACAAAGGTAAAAATGAAATTTATGTTAATATTTTCATAAAAGGCAACATTAAATACAAAAAGAGAGAGAGAGAGATGTAAAAGTTGAAAGTTGTCTTATGTTATTGTGGGAATGCAACATTTCATATATATAATTATTTAAAGAGTTTACGAGAATGGAAGAATATAGCCTAACTTTTTATTAGATACAACGACGTATAAATATATAATTGCGATTCTATTCTAAGAAGTAGAATCTCAATAATAGAAAACTGATAATTAAAAAAAATTAATTGACTATATGTAAGAAATATGCAAAAATAAAGATGGAAATGAGTCCTAATTTAGCAATTTCTTTTATCATTCTCAAGCTTAGAAAGAGTCACATTTATATAAACAAATGAACTGGGGAGAAAATTGAGCTTACAAAAACATATATAGGGGCTGTTTGACCACCAACTAAATACCAAAACCTACTAAAAGTTACAAAAATTTTATATTTTTTTCTAATTAAAAGTTACCACATATCACCTTTACATCAAATCTTTGTACTTTTTCGCTAACTTTTTTCCAATCAAACACCCCATAACTGATTCAATAACTCCTAACCCCCTCCCCCCAAAAAATGTTGGGATTGATAATAATTAATGTTTAATATTCTTCACTTTTTACTCTCTTTTTTTCTGTTTTTTTTTTTTTTTAAAAATTAGGTACCATACACTTTTAAAATTGATATATAAATTTAATTGAAAATATGTTTCAATATGAACTTATTTGTATTTTGAAAAAAGTTTAAAACTTATTTGTCATTGGTACAACTAATCTTTAAAACTTATTAGTAATTTTCTCATTTATAAATATATAAAGGTATTACATTGTATAAAAGACTAAACTACTTGCGATGGTGTGTCCCTTTTTAAACACATCAAAAATTATAACTCATTTTAGTAAAACTCAAAAGTTAAGAGCCCATTTGACAACGCTGTCATTTTTTTGTTATTATTTTTCTATTGCCGTTTATTTTTTTTTGAAATGAAAACTAAAACTGTGTTTGAAAATGCAAATTTGTTTATAATTATTAATTTTTTATTTTAGAAAATATTTAATTTTATTAGTTTTAAAAAATTAATAGAACTTAATAAAATATATTTTATATTAATTTAATTAAATTAATATAATTAATTAAATTAATACAGTAAATTATTTATTAAAATAATTTAATTCAATAAATATAAAATATATTATTTATTAAAAATAATTTAATAAAATATATTTCATATTAAATAAATAATTAAATTAGATTAATTATTAAGTTAAATTATTTATTTTTTAATTAATTAAATTCATTTAATTATTTATTAAAATAATTTAATAAAATATATTTTACATAAATTAAATTAATTAAATCATAAACAATTTAATTTAATTATCATATTTATTTAAAATAATTTAATAATTATTATTATATTAAATTAAATTAAAAATTAATGTAATTTAATAATTTATTATTAATTGTTTTTATATAAATTAATTTAATTATTAAATTAAATAAATTAATTATGATGTTTATTTCAGATAATTTAGCAATAATTAATTTAATTTTATTATTTATTAAAAATAATTTATATAATTAATTTAATTTATTGAATTTAATTATATTATTTTTTAAAATAACTTATTTTAATAAAATATGTGAATAAAATATTTTTATGTAATGTAACAAAAATAGATAGTTTTAAAATTGACAAAATATTGGAAATAGAAAAGAAAATCAGAGTGAAAACACTTTTTTCTGTTTACGTTTTCATTTTTTTTGGAAACAAAAAAACGTAAACAGGTTTATCAAATATGTTTCTGTTACGAGTTTACAAAATTTTAAAAATATAAACAGAAAAATGTTACTAAACGGGGCTTAAATAAGCCATATTTTAATATACTTTTAAGTTCATTAAAATTTTGAAGCGTACAATGTCTTTTAAACATTAAATTATTATTTTTGTCTTTTAAACTTCAAGAAAATAAGTTACAGCTTAAGATCTTTGAGAGAGAATGGGCGAGCACGGAGTTGATGAATGAACATTTGCACAACTCCGTTATCGTTATCTCTAATAATAATGTCTTCAATATAAATCAAAAGATAAATCTTATTACTGCTGTTGTTAGAAACAAATAAAGACGTGTCTATATGAGAGTTGACAAAGCCAGAGGTGACAAGAAATTAGTGCAACTCATGATACTTGGCTTGGGAAGCCTATTTAATCCCGTAAATAACCTTGCGAAATTTGCAAATTTGATGAGGATAATCACGATTAATGAAACCCTACGGTTAAGTCATCTAAATATCATTAGAAAGAGTATAAATCATAAAAGAATAAGTGATACAATTGTTCACATGAAACATATAATGTTTTGATAAATTATATTTAGCACTCCTGTATATTGTATCAAATTTCATTTTAATTAATTTCGTAACTTTTAATTTTAACAATCAATCTATTTCACTTTTAGTTAAATTTTTATTTTACTCTTTCTATTAATTTTATTGACAAAAAATATGACGTATCCATCATGTATATAAAAATGATGAGTACATGTCATTTTTGTCACATTTTATTAATAATTGTTAATAGAAGAATTAAATTAAAACTCGATAAGTTAAAAAAAAATTAACTTTATAATTGAAAGTATAAAAACTAAACTGAAAGTTTAATGTTATCTATTAAAATATAAAGTATAATTTATCCTAACGATTTATTTATTTAACCTTTGTTGACAGTAATCATAACTATATATTTATATATTTTAGAGTTTTATAAAATTTCACAAATTTTTACAAGTTTTTATAAAATTTAAATTTTTTACTTATTATATGAATTGTAAGATTATAACTTTTATAAATTTATACTAACTTTTTTATAACTCCGAGAATCCCCGTTATATCATTTCAAACTCAAAAGTGAGAGTACGGACTGTTAATTGGCCTTAACAACCAAAAGTTTAACTCTCTAAGTTAACTTTGGGGTTGTTTGGGATAGCTACAACATTTTTTTAGTTTATTTTATTCTATTTTTTATGTGAATTTTTTCAATTAAAGTTAAATTTTTTATTTAATAACATGGTATTCGTATTCATATAAAATATAGAAAAACAATCTTCTAAATTAATAAGAAAATTTACGCATGTATAAAAAATGCTGATTTTTTTAAACAATTAACTTTTTTATTTTTAATCTTTTTTTTTTTTTGTTGAGTAACTTTTCGTGAAGAATGTAATCAATAACATGCTAAAAGCTACCCAAAAAAAAAAAAAATCAAAAATTTTTGTAAAAGGAAATTATGTAAAAATTAAAAAAAAAAGATAAAACAAATAAATTAAATTGGAATTGATGATCCACAAACCAAGCCATTTTAAGTGGTGAATTTCTACGCATTAGATTTGTGGACTATCAATGGGACATGTGACGTGCATGGCCTTAATTGCAAAAGCAGTTGGCTTTGCACGTTACATGAATGCCCAATTTACTGGTTTTTGTACACACAAACCCTTTTGCCAAGGCAATCAGAAACCACACAAATATACAGAATGGGCAACGACAACCCAACACTTTGGTTTCCCTTCGTTGTTTTCATTCAGTTGAGTGTGTGTGTTTATATATATATATATAAACACACACAATGTTATTTATCATAGAAATTTTTCCGCATTTAGGTAACGTTTGGATAGTAAAAACGCATAACAAAAATACAAAAAATTAATGTAAAATCAATATGTGATAAAATTTAATTAGAAGAAAGTGTAAAAAAATAATAAAAATTGATGAATTTTAGTCATTTTTGGTAAACAAAATACTCCCTTTTTTATTGGTGATTTGATAGGATAACTTATTTTAAAATTTGTCAAGACTTCTCTCTTTTATATCTTTGTTTCGAACGTTAACTCTGTCTTTTGTATTTAATGTGACTTTTTTCGTTATTTTTTTCGGACTTTAATTGTGTTTTTTTATATTTAAATATGACTATTTTTCTATGAAAAAAAACTACAAATACAAATTGCAATATTAGCTAATAGATATATTAGCTTTTGACGAAAAACATGTATTCTACAACTCTGGGCTCCTCACGTAACATG
The DNA here is from genome assembly GCA_019916065.1 of Vitellaria paradoxa. Classification (NCBI taxonomy): domain Eukaryota; kingdom Viridiplantae; phylum Streptophyta; class Magnoliopsida; order Ericales; family Sapotaceae; genus Vitellaria; species Vitellaria paradoxa. The sequence goes on along the minus strand of CM034243.1, from coordinate 12,958,346 downwards.
TATAGTGGGTCGAGATTAATTCAGGGAGTGTTTGGAAGTCCAAAAAAACTCAAAAGTTGGGGTTGATGTGATGTAAAAATGATAGATGGTAAAATTTGATTGGAGAGATTTAAAAATTTTTGAAGTTTTTTGAAGTTTTTTGAGTTTTTTTGAGTGTCCAAACGCATTATTCATCCAAAAAAATCCGATAAAACCTACGATCTTAGGTTTGGTTTGAGATTTTTAGTACTAAAAAGTTGGTTTTTGATTTATTTGTTTGTTTATTTGTAGTTTTTTTTTGTCATATATATTTTTTTACCAATTTTGTTTTTAACGGAGGTTCTTATATGTGTTGGTCGCATTTGATAAATAAAAAAATCAAAAGAAAAAATTAAAAGATTCATGTTCATTTGGATAAAAATTATTAATTTAGGTAAAAAAAAATAATGAAATTTTTTTTTTATCTTTTACTCAAACAAATGTAATTTTTTGATTTTTTTTTTTTTGTGAATGTGATTAATACTTTTAAAAATTATAATTTTTAAAAAAATTAAAGTTGATTAAAAAATCATAAAAAAAGAAAAAAAAGTTAGGAGGGGAAAAAGAAACAAAATAGGTTTGGAGTCAAACGAAGCCTTAGAAGAATCAAATCCCGCCATTTTATCAACATAATTCAATTTTACCCGCATTAATTTAGTTTAAATTAAAATAACTGAGTTAATTTTTAAATTGAAAGTTGGATTTTCGCTTGTGCACCCCTTTTTAGAACCCATCTTGGTTGTGTATATATATATATATATACAGAGAGAGAGAGAGAGAGAGAGAGAGAGAGTGTGGAAAAGTTTGGAGAGACGATGCTATCCTTCTGAAAAGAAGTGTTTTGGTTTAGTCGACAAGCAAACCAGAATCACAGCTCTGGTAACCGTGACAACTTTTGGCTCCTACAGATCCAAAAAAATTGGGGTTCAAACAATAGTTTAATCCATGAGTTTACTTTTTTTCTCCTATCTCTTTTCTTTTTCCTTTTTTTTATTTCTTTTACTTGCTAGATTAATAAAATATATATATATATATATATAAGAATTAAAAACTTTTCTAGAAGAAGAAAAAGGAGAAGAAGAAGAAGAAGAGAGGATCAGCAACCTCTTCGCTAAACTCTCAAATTGTGAGATTAAGAATACAATGAGTGGGATGGCATGTCTCCTCACTTACTGATTTGATATTTGCCAAAATAAAAAGGTTTAAAATTACTTTTAGTCACATCTTTGATCAAATTACATTTCTTACCCTTATATTTTTCTAATTAAATGTCAACAAAATAATCTCACATAAAAAATAAATTAAATTAATGTTTTACATTCAACCTTATTTATTATCTTATAATATTATTTATTTTCCATTATTCAATTCTCCAATCAAACGTAATCTTTAAATATAAAAAAAGTAAAGTTTTAGAGGACTGCAGTGAAAAGATCCATTATAGAGACGATCGTGAATCAATTAATAGTCATGACTTAATTGCATTTAAGTCTTGAAATATATTATTTTTTCAATAAAATAATATTTTTTCTAAGAAATTTTTATGGTAACTTGTAATTGGACATGGGTGCATGAGGATTAAATTGCGACACTGATATACAATTTGTAATCTGTCATATGACTTTCGGTCCTTAATTTTAATTAAAAAAATTCATATAAAAATAGAATAAAATAAAATAAAAAAATGTTGTAGCTTGTAAACATTGAACCAGTGTTTGTGTGCACACATATATATACATATATATCTATATATATTATATTAATACTAGTAATAACATATGTCCACAATACTCTAAATATTCTTATATATATATAGTTAAAACTTTGGACAAAATGTTCAAATCAAAAAAATTATAATAATTTATGAATTTTAATTTTTTCCTAAAATTTTAAATCCTAAGTTTTGGCTCTCCAACTAATATTAATAAGAAAAACACAAATTAGGGTATTTTAATTGGAAGGTTCAACTTCTAAAAATCATAATTTGACAGAATTTAAGTTGGTAGTAGAGTCCACTAAAACATGGTGAAATTTAAAATATTTAAACCGTTTTGTGAGGTAGATAGTAGCATGGTCTACTAAAATAAGAATTGAATAGGAAGTTAAAAATATAAAAATAATCTCAGTTATTAAATGAAAAAAAATAATTTGTAACCGTTGGATTTTAATTTGTGAAAAAAATATCTTCAAAAATTTTCCTATCTTATTATATAAATATCTAATCATTCTGTGAACTTATGTGTGTGTATATATATACAGAGTCTGTTTAATGAGATATAAGACGCTAAAAAACTCTAAAATTTTTTAAAAATTATTTATTTTTTACTTTATTGTATAAATTATAATTTACAAATTATTTCTAATTATATTATTTTTTATCACTTCAACGGCCCTCATGATAAGTTAGCTATTAACTAAGATTTAAAGATACATTTCTGTGGGTCACTTGCATGCAGGACTACGGGCTCCATATATCTCTCACACCTGTTTGGATGTTTGTGGATTTTAATAGTCTATTTTTGTAAGCAAGAGAAGGGAAACATCCAAGCGAAGCCCACTTGTTGCACGAACACTCAAGGAAAAACTAGTTAGCATCAAAATGCCGTCGCTTATCCAGGCAAAATTGGAAAATTAATTCTACATCACCAGCTACCCACGTGTCAAAACCTCATTGATTAGAAAACCCAACAAAAAGACAAAACCAAAAAAAAAAAAAAGGAAAAACATTACAAACCCAGTCCGTATATTAATGCCCAATGAGCCCAAACACACCCTTCTTTCCTTTCTACGTCCTCCATTATTGCTCTCTCTATTCTATTGCACTAGCTGTAGCACAACTTTCACTTTCTTTCTCACACCCCCCAAAAACAAAACCCCAAAGCAAGAACAAGCTCAAGAAGAAGGTAAAGAGAGAGAGGGAGAGAGAGAGAGAGAGAGAGTTAAGGTGGTGTTTGTTTGTGGTGAAATTCATGGAAGTTGGGCCGACGATGGCGAATTTTGAGGAGACTGAGTTACGGCTGGGGTTGCCGGGTGGGGGAGGTGAAGGAGGAGATGTGGTGAAGAATAGTACTAACAATGCTAACTATGGGAAGAGAGGGTTTGAGGAATTAACTGTGGATTTGAAGCTCAAACTCTTGTCCGAGGAGGCTACTGCTGTTGATCTGATGAGTGAGAAGACGATTAAGCCTTCATCCAAGTATGTGATCTATCTTCTCGTCTTCCTTGTCATATATATATATATATATATATATATATTCTTTTTAAATTTAGTGCATGTTCTGATGTTCATTTGTTGATTAATGAGTTTAGTTGGGTTAATTATCCTTTTAATTAGATATATATGTAGAGAGAGAGAGAGAGAGAGAGAGAGCTTACTTAGGAGTGCTTATAATTTTGTTTTATAGTTTTGAACCAAAATTGATAAACAACTTATGGCTCATTTAGTTTATTTTTTTATTTTTATTTTTTATTTTTTATTTTGAACTTATTTTTTATTTTACGTTTTTGAAAATGAGAAAAGCAGTTCCAAACGTATTTAGTTAATTGTGTTTTCAAAATTTAATTTAGAAAATAGAAAACAAGTTTATACATAAAATGAAAATGATAAAAAATCATTTTGATCGTTTTTAACCCAAAATAAAGAAAATTTCAAAATAATGAAAATAGAGCATTTTGAAGATTTATTTATTTGAAGATTTTTTAAATATAAAATAAAAATAAAAAAATAGAAAAAAAAAATAAATCAAATGCCACATTAAGTACTCAGATCAACATGGAGGGAAAAAATGGAAAAAAAGAATTTGTTATGGAGATTTATCCATTATTTTTATTTGATGGGTAGAAAAATCCTTTAATCCATAACATCAAAGACTAAGGTTGCATTTGGTAACTTAATTTTTTTTTATAAGATAAAGTTATTTAGTTATTTTTTTGTTTTAAATGATTTTTCTCATTAAAAAATTTGAATTTTTTTTTCCTTGATGACTTTTAAACGTTAAGTTCATATTTAAAAAAAAATAATGTACTAAAAATATTTAAAAATAAAAAATCTCACTCCAACTTATAAGTAAAAAGTCAAAATTACTAAATGCAACCTAAGGCAATTCACGAACAAATTAAAACATACATGTATCTGTGTGTGTATAGATGTGACATACTAATATTTATGTAAGATTTTTAGGAATGATCATTTTTGGAATTTACTTAGCATAAGGAAAATTCACGTTTAGGTTATGTTTGGAATATGAATTTGTAGAGAGAAAGAAAAAGTAAAAGAAAATAGTATGAATGTATAATAAAATGAAAAAATTAAATTTATTTATTTTTTATTAAGTTAGGAAAATAAAACAAATGAATAAATATTTGTTAACAAAATTAAAATTTTTCCTGATTAAGTGCATGAAAATTATATAAATTGTAAATTAATATTTTTCAATTTTGTGGGATGAGATATCATTGGGAAATAAGAGTGCGGTTGTATACATTCATAGATTTAAATGCAACAAATTTGGTATTATTAATTTAAGACAAGTATATTGCTTAAATTTGGGGTGCTATTAATTTAAGAACCGAGCAAAGAAAAGAGCTTATTTAGACAATTTTACCCTTGACAGCTTTTACCGATATGTTCCCTCATCTCTCTCAGCTGAACTCATTTTTATACGACCTGTTTGGCCACATTAAAATTTATTAAAAATTATTAATTTTTATTAATTTTTATATTTTACTTTAATTAAAATTTTTTATATATTATTTTTATGTCACATCTTTCTATTTTTATTATACTCTTTCTTTATTTTTTATCTACCAAATGGACCATAATACAATGTTATTATCATTATTCTTCATGGCGAGAGGGTAAATTTGGGATGTACCAATCATTTTCCTTCTTCGTATTTTCTCTCCTCTTCTCTCTCTCTCTCTCTCTCTCTAACCCATTTTCTCTTCTCTCACTGTTGAAATTATCCAATACGGCACAACACTAGCTATAAAGCTAAACATTTGGCCTAATTGTTAGGTGGCGCCGGTAAGGTTGGCGGAGTTAACGGAGTCAGCAATTGGGTCGCAGGTGGCGTCGGTCCAACTCTGACCTCCACTTTGCCCCCTCTGGAAACGTTGCTTCGCCAATTGATCTTCCAATCTCCACAACACACACACACAGACACACACACCGGCCGTCAGCGTCTTTACTGAATATGGAATCATCCCGACGAAGTAAACCCACCACACCTCTACCATACCAATCTCCACCGCTAGCCGCCTGGCATTCTAGTTCAGCCACCCGTGGAAGAAGAAAAAAATGCAATGCAATAAGTGTCCGACCCAGTATTTCGGATAAGGGAACCAAATACAAAAAATTTTATATTGAATGGAGATTAATATAAAATTTAATAAATTTGGAAGGGACCAAATACTATATTACAGAAAAAGAATCTTAAAATTTATAGAAGTATTAACAAATTTTAAAAACTTAACATATCGTGACCTTGCTCGTCTCCCTTGGAACCGCGCCTGAATGCAACGCCATCTATATATATATATATATATATATAATCAAACTGATCATCACATATCATCGAACAAACAACCAAAATAAAGTTTCCAAATGGAAAATTAGTTCACCTCCATTAGTGAACATCACGTAATGAATAACTATTCCCAATTGTGTTTTCTCTTTCTCCTGTATATACTTCTGCATCATAGATGGAGGGCATAAAAAAAAATAAAAGAAAAAAAAAATGAAAGAAATTTTTTTTTTTTTTAATTTATAAGAAGAGGAGGAAGACTCAAATTTGAGTTATAAGCGAGTAAGAGAGACTCTTAATTACTGAGTTACAGGCCACACTCATATCGACCATGCCAAAACTTATTTCACTAGCTAGCAAGTTTATATATATATATATATATTCAATCCCTAAAACAGTATATTCATAATTTTTCTTTTCAAATTATTTTTCCTTCTAAGGAGCAAAAATGGGATATGCTGGTGCGATAAGTTGGGCTAGAATAACATAACAACTTTTAGATATTAATCCGCTGGAATTTCATCAGGGCACAGGTTGTGGGTTGGCCACCCGTCCGATCGTTCCGGAAGAACATCCTGGCCGTCCAGAAAAGCAGCACGGATCAGGGGAGTGATCAGAAGTCTGGCAGCAATGCAGCAGCGTTTGTGAAGGTCAGCTTGGACGGTGCACCTTACCTACGTAAAGTGGACCTGAAGATGTACAAGAGTTACCAGGAGCTCTCTGATGCCTTAGGCAACATGTTTAGTTCCTTCACCATTGGTACGTGCCATAAAATCCTAACTATCGAGACTTGACAAAAATCTTTAATCATAAAATGATTAGGGTGGGTTGCATAATTTTTTTTTTTTTTTTTTTCATTCACTTTTTGTAATTTTCACGATATGGCATGCCACTCATCTTTTTTTTTTTTTTTTTTTTTTTAATTTTCACGATATAGCAAATGTCCAAATTTATCCTTATCTATTTTTTTTTTTTAATTATTACAGTTGACACTCCTTGCAACTCTGGTACACTAGTTGATGGGTTTATTTCCTACATAATTGGTCGCTAATTCAAATATGCTCTAAATATAATATAAAATATGAGTATTGTAACTCAGGAGCCCTACCATACTTTTATTAACTTTAAAAGAAAAAAAAATATTGCTACACTCGAGATTTAATGCAAAGTGTCACTAGTTAACGAGAGACTCCTCAACGAAATTCTTGTTTAAATTCATATCTACAGAAAATATGTTTTACACTAGTAGTAAATGTACGACTATCTTAATTACTCTTTCATTTGAGTTTAAAACTAACTGTATTAAAATAAATATTAAACACACACCACCAAGTACTAGAGTTAAATCACACATCCAAGAACTAAATAAGATTAAGGGTGACCTATATTACTATTTTCTTACAGCATAAACATTAAAAAGAAAATAGTAAAACATATATATATATATATATTTTGTTTACAAGTGCTACTAATAGTTTTTTTTTTTTTAATTGTAAAATTTTTAGGTAGTGTACTATTTGTCCTAAAATTAATTATTCAATTGTGTAAAATAAGAGTTTTTTTTTTTTTAAGTTAATTTCAAATTATGGCGATTTTCTTGTGATGGTTTATTTCTTGAATTAGGCAACTGTGGATCTCAAGGGATGAAGGATTTCATGAACGAGAGCAAGCTCATGGACCTTTTGAGTGGTTCTGATTTTGTTCCAACTTATGAAGACAAGGATGGTGATTGGATGCTTGTTGGCGACGTCCCTTGGAAGTAAGTCTTTTTTTTTTTTTTTCCCACTGATTAAAACCATCTAAATTAATGGTTGAATTATATAATAAATCAAATACATATATATATATATATATATATATAAACAAATTATATACATGATTGGCTTTCTAATTTACTTATATATATGTGATGTCAACCAGAATGTTTGTTGATTCTTGCAAACGATTGCGCATAATGAAAGGAAAGGAGGCCATGGGACTCGGTTAGTACATTCAAACTTTGCCATTTTAATTAAATTAATTAGTTAGAGTTTTACAAATTAAGTGGTTCAGCACACTTTTGCAAAAGTTTATAAGAAAAAAATTAAAAAAAAAAAGCAAAAAACGAACTTTTGAATTGAAAATTCTATTGTTTAATGAATCATAAACTTAAAATTCTAAATAGTTGAACTTTTCTTGCACCACAGTTGCATTTAGTCTTACGAACTGGTTGCAATCTGATTCAAAAAAAAAAAAAATCAGTTGCACGCATTTACACTGCAATAAAAAGTTCATTACCTTAGAATTTATATCTGAGTTTTAGTAAATTAAAAATAAAATTTTTAGTTCAATTTTTTTTGAATTTTTTTCGAATTAATACGATTAATGTATGTTACAAAACTACAATCAGAATGACGTGGTAATAATAATATTATAAAAAATAAAATTTAATGAGTCTTTTTATTTATTTTAACTAATCGGCTCATGAACTTGCTACACCATTCTAATTAATTAAACTTTTAGCATTACCCTAATGGAATTGGATTAATACTGGAATATTTCAGCACCAAGGGCCATGGAAAAATGCAAGAACATGCAGAAGCTGAAGTAGGAATTAATCATCACAGCCTGCTCCATAGATCTGTGTGAATTATTGCCCCCCCCCCCCCCAAAAAAAAAAAAGAAATAGAAAAACAATGGAATGCATGAGATTAATGGATTGAGCAGGGTGGCTAGGAGTGTTGTGTACTATGGTTTATATTGATGAGAGACATATGCATGTGTGTTGTATTTATATTTCATATATACCCAAAACAATAAGTACTCCTTGTGGTGGCTTTGTCTTATTGCTCGAGTTTAGAAGCATTAATGGGTTGCCTAATAATACTCTCAATAATGTACTTTTTGGATTGGAGCTATTATTTGCCTTTCGTTCCTTTCAATTATTTATATATATATTTATTTGTTTGTTTTCCACTGAAGCATTCTTTGTTCATGTATGAGTTGCAAATTTCGAGGTGAGGACTACCAAACGCATATATATATATATATATATATATACATATATACCTGCGGGACGAATTTAATTATAAATAAGATTTATAATTAGTGACGATAAAATTATATTTTTAAAATAAATAAAGGTAGAAATAAAAATACAATGGGGTAATATATATATAAAAAAATATAATTTATAAAAAAATAATGAAATTAATAAAATTGTAGTAAAATATTTTAAAACTAGATCCTTTTGGCATCTGCCTTACATACATGTATGTATGTGTGTGTATGTCTTAATTTTATGACCTTTGTACAAAGAGGTAGGGGCAAGATCATCAATTGCATGTCAGAAGGGCATTTATTCATGCCCATATATGTTTCATTATATTATATAAATTAAAAGATTGCAAGTGGAATGCAAATTCATCAATTAATTCAAAGTCCACTTGTGCTTTGTCGACCCATAAAAATGGAACAAGATAGGTTGATCACAAATAGTGATGGCCGAATTGTTCTTGAATGTAATGAAACTAGTGACCGCCAGGAAAGAGTTGTATTTGCAGCGACCACTTTGGCAGTAACTATTTTATTTACGATAGTAATGACGACCGCCGGTGAATTAATGATAAGAGTTTTTAGCGGTTCTTAATATTTAGAAACAGTCACTACTTCTTTTCTGTGAATTTGGTGCCAATTTTCCACCATATCTCTATAAATTTATACATATATCTACAAATACCAACAAATTTTCACATAACCCAATAAAATTTTTACAAATTCCAGTAACTTTTCAACAAATCCTAATAAAATTTTTACAATTTTTAAATAATAAAAAAATGTTCCTACTGCATAAATTTGTTTTGCAATAACTGGAAAACAGGATCTAGTAATCCTTTAACTAGTTCCTCCTCCTCCCTCTCTCCCAAATTACCGTAAAGAAATCAGCTGAACAGATGACAAGATCTGCATTTCTTATTCAACTTGTCCGTGACTATGTGGCTAGACTTTTTGTCTATTATATTCCTTCAAATATTGAACTAACTGACCAATTCTCTCTTTCTTGTGCAGATGGGATTCTAGTTCAAAAATCAACAGACTTAATTATCAAATCTGCATTTTTCTTTGACTTGTTGATAAGTTCTGCATTAGGGCGGTCATTGTAGTCTATCTGCATCATCAAATTTAATCACGGGAAGTTAGAAACTGTAAATATAGCCAAAAACTTGGAGAGCACATTAAGTAACATATCAGCCAATAAAACAGGCAAGAATCAAGAAAAAAGCATCAATAGAAGTTTATAAGCACCGCCATCAAGCTTACCCTCCATTTAGCAACCGCTGGAGTCTTTCCTATAATAGATGGGGGGGGGGGAGAAAAAAAAAGATAAGATCATCACACCTCTGTGTTTTTTTTTTTTTTTTTTCTTTTCATTATACACGTTAAATATTCCCACAAAAATGACTAACAAACAATCTAGGAACACATACCTGTCAATATATGTCTCTTTAATACTCGTTGCATTGATATCTCAATGTCAACCTCGATGAACCTTGAAGGAAAATCAGAACGCACAAGACATTATCTCAAATGATTACCCAACATTCTGAATTTAATGTTGACACAAAACAAAAATACACATTTTGCTAGCAAGCAGTCTGGGTACAGGGATCTCGTCTGTAAGACCCAAGTCAAGCCAAAATGAGGAATTTAAGCCGTGCGGATCTCCTCACAACAACTGAAATAATCCCCGCATAGCATAACCACGGGAAGCCATTGCCTCATAGTGGCTAGCTGCGAAAAACCCTTACGGGAAGGTCCTTTCCGTGGGATTACAATCCTTTCCCTTGGACAAGGAACAAGCTCTAAGGATTTTCCCCTCAATGGATATATGCAATTGGTAAGGGGCCTAGCGTATGATCCCGTCAATGGACGATCAAGAGGGAAGTCCACCTCTCTTCCCTTGTTGGTGTTCTTCCTTTTGGAGGAAGAACCTATGTCAAGAAAGGGTTAGCTAGCTCTAGATAGAGCTAGCCGAAAATCTACGGCTAAAAAAAAAAAAAAAAAAACTAAATTTTGATAATCTGATTGCCTGCTTTATTCAATGATAAACCTGCCATTATATAGGCAGAATACATAAGTGTTGAATAAGGAAAGAAATAACAACTCCACTCTAATTAGTTCTCCTATTAGGGTGAGACTCTAATAGGAAAGAAATAACATAAAATCAAGAAAGAAACTTTCAAAAAATTACTCCTTATGCCAGCAATTTCCTAATCAAATCCTCCTAATTTTTCTCCTCCCTTTTAGCTATTAATTACTCTGATTTTTCTCCCTCCTTTCAGCTGTTAATTACCCTGATTTTTCTCCTCCCTTTCAGCCATTAACCATCCCCCTTTCTTCTCCTTTGATACGTTTTTCCAACAAAAGCATCCATATCAGCAATCAAGGTTTAGTGGTTTGTTGACTAAAATCAAAAGATATGTTGAGGTTTCATCAACCGGTCTAAGGAGAGATCTCCAAGAGAAATCCTTACTATAGAAGGATACATTAATAAAAGGTTGAATTCCTAGTAGGCGGATATGAACCCTTGACCTATGTCCAAAGGGACCTCCTCCTAACCTATATAAATTCCCCTTCTTGTAGAGGGTCATGGATGATTCCATTATCAATACTACCATCAAAATTCCTCTCTCTCTCTCTCTCTCTCTCTCACTCCAGACTGCTTTGATTCTCATCTCACTGACCTCTGGTGACGACTAACATTGTTCCCAGACGGTCAGATCCCCCTCTTAAGTCTGATCACTCATAAGTAGAAATAGAAAATACTTTTTCCTGCTTAATTAGTAATTTAGTAATTTGTTGTATCTTTCAACTTCGATTATAAAATGCAACTCCATTCTAATCTTTAGTCAAGATGCTCTCATGATGTAAATGCCCCTTTGTCCAAGCCATCTTAACAATAGAACATCCTCTCGGCACATTATTTAAGTCCTTCAAAAAGTGAAGGTGGCAAGAAGTGTAGGTATCCTTGTTGAAAGGGGGGTGGCTTAGTGGGTAACATCAATTTTGATGCTAGCCATGTGACATTGAGGTTGTGCGTTGTCCAATCAAAATCAAATGGTTCATACCAGAAGTAAATTTAAAAATTCTCATCTAAAATTTTCAAGTGTGAACCGTATAATTTTGATCGAATGGCTCACAACCCAATGTCATATGGCTAACATCAAAAGTGATGTTAGCCTCCACAGTTCATCTTTGTTAGGCCATAACTTTCTAGCATTGTGTTCATTATTTTTAAAACAATTGCCAAATATAATACGAAATTGCAGATAGTGAAGCTTATTGCTTTAAGCTACTGTCAGCTATTTGGAGCCGTTAACATTAGTCTGAAAACTATTACATAGCCATGGTGGCCCACCTTATAACATTAACTAATATCTTATCGGAACTTGGTAACGTTAGCGACGTGCCATGGTAATGCTAGCAATGTGTCCTAAGACCAGTTTTATTTGTAATAGTTTAGGGCAATTCACTTGAATATTTGTTTAATAATTGGCAATTTTATTAGTTATCATGAGTTAATCTAGATATGCATGGCAAATGTCCATAAAGATGTAAGCAAATGATGGCTTCTTGAGAGGTTGAGAACAAGAGACCTATACCTATGGTACTCATCCCTAGAATGGTCACAACCATAGGATGATCATTTGGACTCCAATTTTATAGATAGACAGGCATACATTTTGCTTACCCCTTTAGGAGGGTGTTGAGTCTCAAGCCACTTCTGTTGAGACATCAAAGCAAGTGTATGGGTGTTTGTTAGAAAATAAGGGTACCGAATGTGATCTGCTATAGGATCTCTAATGAAATTTTACTGACTTATGAATGGACATATCCCTCAATTGAAGTTTATGTAAAGTAATCCTTTAACTTGAAACACCATGATTGTCTTGTATACGAGTTGCTATGCTTTGACGAGACTATTTGTAATAGGGACACTAGGTTCCTACTCCCATTACGTGAGTGCACAAACTTTGGGAGTAGCTTCAGCATCCAATTTTTTTGTGGCTTGATGATTGAAGGAATACCACACAATTTAACTTGTCAAAGTCAAGATTTTCTCAACTAGGGAGAATGATGCAATTTTTTTTTAGATCTTATTGGTATTTTTAGAGATTTTATTAAGGTCTCATTTTAAGTTAGAATTAGATTTATTTTATTACTCGTTTTGGATTTAGCCTATAAAAAAACTAGGGTTATGTTGAATTGGATTGACTTGATGATTTGAGATTAATGATATTGATGGTTTGTGTGCATGTGCCTCTCTTCTCTTTCTTCTTCTCGCTTGATTCTTCTTCTCTTTACATTCAAATCTCTCTTTGTTCTACATCAATATATTAATATTCTTTTAGAAACTCTAGCGTGTCCCTTTAGGTCTAATAGAGTGTGTGTGAAGGCAAGTGAGTAGTCAAAAAATGATCGTTCACCTTGAGTAAACAAGGCGAATGTCCGATGTGATTTTCTAGGACATGGCTCAAAACTCGGCCAAGGTATGTAGAATATCATAAAAGATTTTTTTGATTTCATCGAATGAGTCATGCCCATTAGATTGGGCACATAGTATAGAGTTATGGGTTGGTTAATAGTTTTTCACACCCAAAAAATTCCATCAAAACATCTGACAGAAGGATCTTATTACATGGTAATTGTCAACATATGGGTTCGAAGAGAGTTTAATCCTACTCTTTGGTAAATTTAGGTTGCACCAAGATATGCTGCTAGGTGTCACTCAAAACTTGTAAATGAAAGAATCAAAAAGGATTTTTAAATTTGACTGAAACTAAAGAGCTTGATTACAAATTTTAAAGGGCTAATATTATAATTTTCTACTACAAAATATGACTATGATTGAACCTAGAATGTTTATTGGAGATTTAAATGTTAAAATCTAGAAAAGAGAATAGGTCTTTGCCATTAATTGTTAATTGCGGGAAGGAAGGCGTAATCTAGATAAAATGTTTAGGATTTGTATGCGTATAAATAGAACACCTTGTCAATTATTCTAGACTTTTGAAATTAAAAGATATTGTTCTCCTTCTAGATTAGAAAATCATAACTTCCTTTCTAGATTTTTCAATATCAAGAACTAGCATTCTTGATTTGGAAAACCATTTCCTAGATGGACTTGTGTAGATACACTTTGGATGCCAAAGATTTCCGCGGTCTCAGGATTGAAAATGTACCAGAACTTCAATAGTTGAACTCGAAAGCAAGCTACAAAATTATATTTCTCAAATCCCTAAGGTTTGGATTTAATTTACAAGAAAAAAAAAAGATTGAATTAGAAAAGAGAAAATAAAATTTTTTTAACTTCCTATTGCACAATTAGATCGCAATTTTCATCTTTCTCTCCTTCAGGTAATAGGAAATGAATGAAGGTGGATACTTATTAATGGCATCCTTTCCAAAACTTCTACAAAATTTCCCTTTCCATTTTCTTAAGTTCCTATATTCAAATAGAAAATTTTTTAATTCAACCCTAATAAAATTCTCTATCAAAAGACGTTCTTGTAAAAAGAGAAGATATTTTGCTGAATGACTTACCCCAATGAGGTTGTCTATGGTTTTTATATATAATCATACAATAAAGACTATTTAAATTACCTAGACTAGATACATTACCCCTAGATACATAAATACTATGATACAGAAATATATATTACTCTCAGACCTAGATACATCGCCTCTAAATGCATATATACAATGACACATGAATATTAACACATAAAAATTAGAATATCAATATCCAACACTCCCCCTTAAGTTGGATTGTAAACATTTTCCATTCCCAACTTGTCTATAAGATAGTACGAAATGATGGATTAGGTAGTCCCTTAGTAAGAATGTCAGCAAGTTGTCTTCTACTTGAGATATAGGGTGTACAAATCAATCCACTATCCAATTTCTCCTTTATGAAATGCCTATCCACTTCAACATGTTTTGTTTTATCATGTTGAACCGAATTATAAGCTATCCTGATGGCTGATTTATTGTCAGAATATAGCTTAATAAGATCATCCCACTTCACCTTTAAGTCTTCAAGAATGATTTTCAACCAAAGTAATTCGCAAATACCATGTGCCATAGCTCGGAATTCAGCTTTCACGCTTGATCTTACCACTATGTTTTGTTTTTTGCTTCACTAAGTTGTCGCCTGGAAAGATACAGTAACCAGACGTCAATCTTCTATTTACTAATATCCTGCCCAATTTGCATCAGTATAACTTTCTAGTTGTAGCCCTCCACTTTTCTTGTAAAGAATTCTCTTACCAGGTGTAGACACACAAATTTTGACTAATCAAATATTGCCAAGTGTTAAATAAAGCCCAATTAAATTAACAAATCAAATCTTGCCACGTGTCTCGTGGAGGATTTCAACAAAACTGCACAAGTGGACGAATCACATGCCGCCACATGTGACAAGGCTTGACCAATTAAATCAAGCCACTTGTCAACAGGGCCCACTCTAAAGATAATTATCATTTCTTAATTTTTATCTCTTAAAAAATAAATAAAAAAGAGATAATTATTTAAGAAGTATGATATTATCCAAACTTTTTGATATTATCTTTTATTTTATTTAATAAATAATAAGATAATTATCTTAGAGAAGTTAAATCCAACTGTGACTCTCTCTTACAAATCTATAAATAGGGGTCACTATCAAGCATAAAGGAACATTCTTCTACACACAAGGAGACTCTGCTAGATCAAGCTGCCAAAGCCCCACAGACTCTCAAGCAACAAGAAGATACATATTGATTCGAGATCAAGCTGCAAGCCCTCGCATCAACTTTTCGAAGAGAAGAATCAAAGGATTGTATTTCTTTGATTATAAATTCAGAGATTGTAATCCATTTTCTTCAAATCAATAAAATTTCAATTTGTTACTGCAATTTTCTGTGTTTATTTTTCAAACACGAAATTTGTGTGTACACCAGGTATTGACTTGAGAGAGCGAAGAACTCTTTACACAACTTGGAGATAAGATTCTTTTGGATTATGCATAAATTGACTAACCACACTGACCGCATATGCTATATCAGGTCTAGTGTACGATAGGTAGATTAATTTACCTACTAATTTTTGGTATCTTCCCCTATCCACGATTGTCTCTTTGTCAACTTCACCTAACCTATTGTTTGGTTCAATTGGCGTGTCACATGGTTTACAACCAAGCACGCCCTACTCTTTAAGAAGATCCAGAACATATGTTTGTTGTGAAATAAATATTCCCTTTGCTAAACAAGCCACCTCTATTCCCAAAAATACTTGAGTCTTCCCAAATCCTTGATATCAAATTTTATAGCTAATCTCCTCGCAAGTTGCTACCTTTCTTCTAAGTCATTTCTTGTAACTATAATATCATCAACATATACAATAAGGGCTATGTCCCTAACTCTATTTATATTCCATCTTTAGCATGACTTTTGTGATCTTCCAAACCGGGCTTTTGGTGACTGCTTCAAGCCATAAAGAACTTTCTTTCACCTACACATTTTGTTATTATCAAACAATTTATCAAAACCCAGTGGAGGGTCCATATACACTTCTTCTTCCAAGTCACCATGTAAAAAGGTATTTTTTACGTCATATTGCTGCAAACACCAATCAAGATTAGCAACCAAAGATAAAAAAATTCTAATGGTGTTCATCTTTGCAACCGTTACAAATGTTTTTTAATAATCTACACCATAGGTTTGGATATATCCTTTTACTACCAATCTTGCTTTATACCTCTCTAAAGCCCCATCAGTCTTATATTTAACTGTAAACACCCACTTGCAACCTACGGGTTTCCTATCTCTTGACAACTCGACAATATCTCAAGTCTAATTTTTCTTTAAGGCTTCCATCTCGTCTCTTATGATTTTCTCCCAATTCTCATTCCCTACTGTCTCGTGAAGTGTTTAAGGAATTTGGACATTGTTTATTTTTGAAAGAAAGGCTCTGTATGAAGGTGAGAGGTTTTTGTAGGATATAAAATGAGCTATGGGATATTCAATATATTTCCTAACTCCTTTTCTAGTGGCACTTGGCTGATCAAGGTCATCAATTATAGGAATATGAGGGTCATCAATTATAGGAATATGAGTATGAATTGATTCAATAACTGACCTCGTTTCAGAATCTTGAGCTTGCATAGGTGTCGGAATAGGCTGTTGTCTTCTAGAATGGACTTAAAGTGGACGGGCAGCAACCGGATCAGTATAAATTGGTTCAGATTTGAATTCATTAGACTTGTAAAGACCTGCAAGTTCAGCAAGAGACTTGTGTACAAGATCAGTTGGCAAAGATTTTTCAGAACCTGCAAAATTTTTAGAACGAAGAAGACCAAGCAAAAAAGTATCAAGATCCTTATCTTCCTCATTAAGTATTTTCTCCCCCCGAAGATAAGTTGGAGTGAAGAATGATTCTCTTCCAACAAAAGTGACATCAATAGAGACAGAGAATTTCCTTGAAGGTGGATGATAACATTTGTAACCTTTTTGTGAATTTAAAAACCCAACGAAAATACATTTAAGGGCCCTCAGATCAAGTTTGCTTCGCTGATTTTTATGAATATGTACAAAACACACACAACCAAAGATTTTTGGAGGAAGTTTGGAGAACAGTTGGAAAGCTGGGAAGAATTCAGAGAACGTATCCATTGGACTTTTGTAATCCAAAACTCTAGAAGATATTCGATTGATCAAATGGGTGGCTGTCAAAACAACTTCTCCCCAATAACTTTTTGGAACATGAGTTTGAAATAATAATGCTCGGGTTATCTCGAGTAAGTGTCTATTTTTCGTTCAGCCACCCCATTTTGTTGTGGGGTGTTTATACAGAAAGATTGGTGGATAATACCTTCTTTCTGAAAATAAAGAGACAAAACTTGGTTAAAATAGTCTCTAGCATTATCAGTTCGAATGCCTTTAATTCCAACTTCAAACTGATTTTTAATCATATTACAAAAAGTGGGAAAAGTGACTCACGTCAGATTTGTGTTTAAGAAGGTATACACAAGTAAGTCTAGTGTAATCATCAATAAATGTTATAAACCACCCTGCGCCAAAAATATTTGAAATTTGTGATGGTCCCCAAATGTTAGAGTGAATCAAATTGAATGGAAAAGAGGACCTTGTATTACTAATAGGAAATGACACGCGGTGGTGTTTTGCAAACGCACAAACATCACAATGAAAGCTTTCAGCAACAAGATTTTTAAATAATGAAGGAAACATTTTCTTAAAAAGACTAAAAGGAGGATGTCCCAAACAAAAATGATGATTCCAAATATCGTCTTTATTGGAATTAATTGAAACATAGGTTTTAGGAAACTGATCACTATGGTTGCCTTTCGCTTTAAGAACTTCAAGAACATACAGCCCGTCCTTTACTCTAGCATGCCCAATCATCTTCCCTGTGGCTAGATCCTGGAACACACAATACTCAGGGAAAAATATTACACAACAATTTGGGTCTTTAGTTATTTGAAATATAGATAAGATATTGAGACCATTTGGACGACCAAAAGTGGCCAAAAATTGGAAAAAGTGAGAAATGTCAGTCACTTTTTGGTGTTTGGAATACCAACTAAAAGTGACCAAAATAATCGTTGAAACGGTGCAAAACAAGCCGTTCCAACGGTTTTGGTTAAAAAGTAGTACGAAAAGTTGACAAATGTTGAAAAATAAAGTGAGAAAAAGTGGATAACTTTTTGCAACTTTTTACAAAAGTTCGTAAAATTTAAATTTTAAAAATAAACACAAAAAATGAAAATGACAAAAGTTGGTAAAAAAGTAGGTAAATATTTGTAACTTTTTCTAACTTTCAATGATTTTTGGCCCAACCAAACGAGGCCATTAACAATCAACTTTGGAACATGTTCAACATTTTTTCAAAAGAAATTAAAGAGTTCAGATCCACTGCCCCTTGACCAGCAACTGTTGTGAAGGAACCATCTGCCACCTTGATTTTTTATTACTTGTGCATGGTTGATAAGACGTAAAAGATCTTGAAACCCAAGTCATATCATCTGAAACTCCTGAGTCAACAACCCAAGAGCTAGATTGAATAGTATTTAAGGCACTAAGTCCATGAGAATAGGAGGTCTCACCATTTTGAGCAAGAGAACATGGACCTGTCGGTTTGTCAAGGGTAACAAGGAAGCTCCTAAGTCGCTCAATCTCTTCTTCATTGAAGTTTCCACCATCAAAACTTGGTTTCTTATTAGACTAAACTTCTAGATTGGTCATGTTGGCTCATCCATGTTGCTGGTTTCCTTTAGATCCACTAGAGCATCCTACTCCATAGGGCTTTCCATGGAGTTTCCAGCAAGTATCTCTGATGTGACACGGCTTTACAATAGGTACACCAAACCCCTTCTCTTTGAGATGACTTAATCCCCATAGCCCTTGCCTTTTTTGCATTACCATTCATCGTCTCACTGGAAGGCTTAAAATTTTCGTTAGTAGTTACCATAACAGATCCTTTTGAATCAGGACTATCAAGCATTGCAGTCCTTCTACCTTCTTCGACCCAAACAAGAGAAAAAACTTCGATGAGAGAAGTTAAAGTCCCCTTCCCTAAGACATGTATACGGATCGTCAAATTCAATTTTCAGCCCTGCAAGGAATTCAAAAATTCTTTCCCTTTCCACATATTGTTTTAGGGTGGCTGCATCTTCACTACACTTCATTTTGAAATCTTGATAGTAATCCAATTCTAGCCAATAACTTTTCATAACATTATAGTATTCAATGACAGACATTGTACCTTATTTGGTGGTGGACAACTTTGTCTTAATCTCATAGATAAGGGCTACATCTTTCATCTTGGAGTAGGTTTGTCTAACAGCTTCCCAAATGTCTTTGGCTGTTGTCAGGAACATATATGGGCCACCCACCTCAGGCATCATCGAGTTCCACAGCTCTGACATAATCATAGAGTCCTCCTCATCCCAAAGATTGAACTTTGACTCTTGGAGATTTGGAGAATCACCAGTTATATGATTGTTATTCCCTTTCCCCTTTAGAAAGGTCTTGACTATTTGAGACCATTCCAAATAGTTTTGGCCATTAAGGCGGTAAGAGAGTTGCAGATTCTGTAGTTCTCTAGTTGTTGGGTTTGGTTGAGTCTCAGAATTTGGGATGTGAGAAATTTCAGACATTATGAAAGGTAGAGGAGAAGTTATACCAGCGAAGAGATGATTTATTCGGTAAGAGATACCATAGAAGTAGAAAAGTGAAATGGCTCTGATATCATGTAAAAAGAGAAGATATTTTGCTGAATGACTAATCCCAATTGGGTTGTCTATGATTTTTATTTATAATCATACAATAAAGACTGTTTAAATTACCTAGACTAGATACATCACCCCTAGATACATAAATACTATGATACATAAATATATATATTACTCCTAGAGTTAGATACCACCCCTAAATGCATAAATATAATGACACATGAATATTAACACATTAAAATCAGAATATCAACATCCAACAGTTCTTTTTGCTCATTTCTATTAGCTTCTTCCCATTTTGGCATGCATAAGCCTCACATGCCTAAAAAGTACAAGACATGGAACAAAAAGCCAAGAACAAAATGCCCAGGCCATCAAATGAATGGCCTTAATATAGAATACCAAAGAGCAACATACACTACCAAGGTGAGATTCCCACATAAATGCACGGGGAGTGGCTGCAGCAATTGGTATCCAACACATTTTTTGTTTAAATTTTGTATTAGCTATTCCATGTATGTTTCTGGCCTCAAAAAATATTAATGAAAATGCTAGCATCGGTCGCAGCTTTCAGAATGGCTGTTGATCATGTGTGGGTCCCATGTGGGCTCCACATTGATGAACAGTCCAAATGCGTTAGTTGCCTAGTAGCAGTGCCCATTAATTAAACAGGTAAAAATAGCATGGAGGAATCTTTCATTTACCACTTCTCGTCAAAAACAGATGATATCTCCTTCCAAGCCCCTCCTTCCAAGAGCAAATAATTACCTTCAACTATTACCACTTTGTGCCTGCAAAGAGGGGAAAAGGTGATACGTTACCATGGATAGAGACAAAATGCATACAAAGTGCTACGATTATAATATCATCAATCACACCAACATGGACAAAAATAGAACAAATGAACCGATTGATATACATGCCAAAAGGAACACTAGTGTCTGCTGCTTAAGAATTTACAAATCATAAGTACCCTGGGTACCACTTCTAAAACATAAATCTCTACAAACAATAAAACACGCAACATCAATGACTCCCACACCAAAGGCCAGAACAAATTTTGCATCCTACAAAGCATGAATGAGAATACCAGGCTATATCATTAAATGATTTTGAAATTTGAAAAAGAAACTCTTGTATGTACTGAGGTATGCATTTTTGCCCTCTGAATTTAGACTATCTAGTAGACCAAAAGCCAAGTAGCTATTGCCATTCCCAGAGGCTATCAATTACCCCAAAATTCAGCAGATATAAACAAGCTAAGAAGCACATATATGGACACAAAATACGAATTTGATACAATAAGGATGCTAGGATGTCAATTTTCAAAATTATCCAAGCGCGTCAACATGACATGCTAGGGACACATTAATAAATAAATATATATTTTCATACATGATAAAACAACTACTTCATTTTTGTACTAACAATACATTTATCTTTATTTATATTTATTTTAAAAGATTTTATTTACAAATATCTTAAAATTCCTACAATAAAAAATAAATGATAAGGAATTAATAAATGAAATTTCATATTAATTTTTGTCTAATTATTTGATTTCAAGTTTCATTTTCAAAATAACATGTTTCAGATACATCTAATCCCTCAAGTGTCCAATGAGAAAATAGCCCATCGGACACGTCGCAACACAACACTAATACATCACCTTCCTAGAAGTGTCCGTATTTCTGTAAGTAAACAAGTTTGCTTGTCCAAAATAAGAAAATTACTTACTGAAGGTTCACAAAAATATCATTCTCTACAGGATCTCCAACACCATGGTCAAATGAGGGAGCATAAACTGATCCCTGAAAGAGAACATCACTCATCAGAACTCATGAAGAAACAAAAAGGCATCTCTACTATTAATAATCTTCCCTTTCTTGCCTAGAAGCAAATAACCTACAGATTCTGAAGAAATATAGAAGAGAATCCCAAAAGAATTTCTGTATGTTTGTAAACCAAGTTACAAAAGTTCAGCTACTCACCTGATTCCTCAATGCTTTGAGACAGTTTAGCAGCAATTCAGGATCAAATGTCCATGGAGCTGGTTCACCAATGAAATAAACAATGCTCTCAAATACTTAAAGATCTAAACAAAGATTACAAGCAAGGAAACCTACCTCCCCTCCTCGCATGGGCTTCCTCTGGATCCTAAATTTGCAAAAGCATGAGTCCAAGAACAAGAAGTGTGTAAGAATTTGCAATAGCAAAAGCTTGCTTATTCATGACTGCACGTGTATCCTTTTGTGCACATTCAAATATATGCACCCACACACACAATATAGTATGACAAATCAGAGTGACAAAGCCGATTGCACAGTAAAAGATGCATCACACCATCTTTGTCTACATCACAACAATAACTAAATAAAAGAGTAAACAAGTCAATGGAACGAAGTAACATCCTAACAAAAAAGGAATAAAAAATGGTATAAGGTTATTGTTTCTAATGTACAGCTATTGACCAAAACATAATGCTTAGAATTTAAAAACATCATGCTCAAGCTCATACTTGACTACTGATGTTCTGAAGGAATTTAGACCTTCATATTTCCATGGCATCCAATAATATACCTAAAGTGTGAAAAAGCTAGATATAAGGTACAGAAATCAAAGCTGTGACCACCGGTGAATCAGACTCTATTTTACAATAAACTAACCATTAGCATAAAAAATTTACTATTTTAACCCATGTATGGTCACATTAATATCTGATAATTAGTTTCATTCAAACTTGCACATGAAAAAATAAAATTTCCCAGAACTTTAGTCTTGTCTTTTACTTTTTCCTCTTTTTGTCCAAACAACTGCTTTGGACCAAAGCTAGCGCAACACCTACCAACAAATGCATAAAAAAAGACAGCCACCCAAATTAAACAGGTATTAAAAGTGTCATTGAACAAAGGAAGGAGACCTCCATTGCATCCAGCTGATAACGATAAAGGTGGAACCCATCCATTGGAAGGACTGTAGCCACTTCTGGGGGCTCAGCTTGTGAGTCAAAAGAACAAGATTTTTCAGGCCATAACTTGTTCACACGCTTAACTATTTCAGATGCAAGAGTGCTCTTTCCAGCACCAGGAGGACCGGCTAAACCAACAATATGCCTGCATGATACCACATGCAGATGATTTCATTTCATGTGCAGATGTAACAGTAATTCCAGTGAAAAACTTACGCATGGTAGGTATTAGCAATTTTAAAGCATTTATTTCTTGTGCAGTTTTGGGTGCCTGCAGACCAGAGAGTACTGTGCAGGGGAAAAGACAGGGTTTGTGATTAGGAAAAGAATCAGAAATCTATTGGAAAATGTTCCAGATTACATGCAAGCAAAGTTTCAATTAAAGCACTCTAACACAGCCCTAAGAGTTCCGTACAAATCTACACGTTCAATAAACTGAATACGTATCAATTCCAAAATTCTCTTTTATGCATTCAATTATAAGACAAGCAACACAAACAGGGAAAAAATATTCATGGAAAGACCGACATATGTAATTACCATTTGCCAGTAAGTTACTAAAAAGAAAAAAACACAGGGAGATGAGGGGTTAAAAGGAAAAAAAAAAATAGAGCGGGTTACAACAAGGGATTAAATCAAAATTTCTTTCTTAAGGGGAGTAAATTGTGTGTAAACATCACCTTATGGTTAGTCTCCACAGTTGACATAAAGCACTGATAATTACACAAGTATTTTGAAAAGGATAATTACTCAAGTATGTAAATGCTTAATAACAACCTCAGAAATCATACAGAAATATCACAAGATATTGTTTACTTGACTCAAGAAGATATAACTCACTTGAAATTAGGATTTGCTGCAGCCGCTGCTGTTGGAACAAGACGTTCAGCCAAAGCATCATATATCTCATCCATACACCTTGAAAGGAAAGGAGCAAACCATTCACAAAAAACCATACTTTAAATTAAATAGAAATATGTATCTGTTTGCCTGCATAGCCATCTAAATTTTACATCTAGTTGGTAGATGCACAAAAGTAAAGATGTATGAATTCAAAAATGGCTTCTGCTGCTGTTACAACTAAACAATTTATAACAAATAATGTGGAGAAGACAATAGTGGATAACATGGGTAACATAGTAATAAGGCATATCAAACATTTTATGTACATTGTGTATCAGTAATAGCCCCTCGAGGAAAAATGAAATACTTGCAAATACGACCCAATAATTACTTGCCACTGCACTAATACCAAAAGTTCACATAAATATATTTTCTTATTTATCTCTTCATCGTTTTTTATTCGCTTGCAGAATAACTGGAGGAGTTAACTCCAAAATCATATATTTGATTGCAATCACACCTTGGATAAGATACAATTTTCCAAAATCAATTAACTTCAACCTCATGTAATCTCATGCAACAGAATTACCTGGCCTCTACCACAGGAACATCCTTCTTTTGGCTACAAACCACCTGAAAAATGTTGTGCAGGAGAAATACATAGAATGTACTCACAGATTACTTAAAAATATTATATATCAAAATACGTAAAAGAAGGAATTCAATTTCAGCATTACAAAAATTGAACCTTCAGGCAGTGTCCCTTTTGAATTAGAAATCTTGTTCCACCCAACAAAGGTCGATCAGCGTGTTTAATTGGTGAAATGGAAACAAAATCTCGTTGCCAAGTAGGAACCTTTATCCTTCCAGGCAACAGTGTATCTGTGATACAGAAACATGGATAATTTGAATACGAAAACAAGTCCATCTGTCTCTACAAGCAGTCAAAAAAAATAAAAATAAAAATAGCATGCTCAGAAAAGAGGAACTGTAAAGAAATGCATCGAGGGGAAAGGAGAAAAGGGGGAGTCATGTGCAATCAAGTGTCCTGCTAATCACATAATTCCCAAAACACAGAATGGGTAAATAAAAAATTGCAGTATAGTGCACTGCTCAATGCAAATTGTTTGAAAAGGTGACTCTGCAAACAAACTTAACCAAAAACGACAATTCTGCATCAATATAGGCATCCACATGACACGAACTCCTAATAAGAGATTCTCTAAAATAGCATAAAAAGTGACTCTAGAGATTCTCTATTCAAAAACACTCTGCATCAACTACTCTAAATAATTCTGTACAATAGAGGATGCAACAGTGACTCCATATTTGGAGTCCTAGTAAAGATTACCTAAAATAAATTATGTTTAGAGATACAACAACTACTCTGAATAATTCTCTATAACAGAGAGGGGCAGACGCAGCCTTGGGCTTGCCTGGGCTGTAGCTCGAGTATGGATCACCACACATGGACGGATCCACATATAGGAAATAATGGTTTTTTGTCTAATGGAATCACCGCCTTCTCACATTCACCAGGTATGGCATCTATCTCTAATTATGTTAATCACCACCTCACTCAATCACCACACATCGACCCGTGGCATCCTCCCCTATGCTTCTACCCTCTCCCACACCACCATCTCCTCTTCTCACAAAACAAAATGCAGCCCAACCCACTTGTCAACAACTCATGGCCACTAGGTCAACGAACAAGATTTTCAAGCCCAAACAGTTCTACTTAGTCACCAAACATTCTATGTCTCCCTCCATGGAATCTTCGTGGAATCGATGTGTCTCTCTCAGCCACTACAAAATTCTCATTGGTGCAATGCTACGCCAGAAGTGTTTAATGCACTTGTTCGTATGGAACTTGGGAATTGGTTCCCACCAATGATCAACAAAATTTGGTTGGTTGTAAATAGGTTTTTCTGATCAAACGAAAACTCGATAGCTCAATTGACAAGTAAAAAGCCCATCTTGTGACAAAGGGGTATCATCAGCATCTAACTACAAAGAGAATTTTAGTCCCGTTGTCAAGCCTACAACAATCTGAACAATCATCTCACCAATCTGAACAATCATCTCACCAGTATGCATTATGCCAATTAGATGTTAATAATGCATTCCTTCATGGAACATTGTAGGAAGATGTATGTATGGTTCAACCACCATATTTATTAATCCTAGCATGTCATAATATGTGCCTAGAATCAAAAAGTCTATATAAGGATTGAAGCAAGCACCTCGTGCTTGGTATAAGGAGTTGTAGGATTTTCTTCTCAATTACGGTTTTCATAATTCCAAGGCTGATTATTTACTATTTATTATCAATTGTGATAACTATAAGGTCTTCTTTCTTGTTTATGTAGATGATCTGCTTATCACAGGCATTGGCACGTAGCTTATTATTCAAGTTATTCAAAGTCTTGGTAAAAGGTTTCGTTGAAGGACTTCGGCTCCTTACATTACTTTTTTGGGGTGGAGGTCATTCAAGTGAAGTAATGGCTATTTTTAACCCAACAAAAAGATATGTGTGACCTGCTTCACAATACACAAATGGGGGGTGGCAAGATTGTTCAAACACCTCAATCCATTGGACCTTCTTTTCACCTCAATAATGGTGCTCCAAGGGTTGATTCCACTAAATATAAAAGAGTCATCCGAGGCGTGCAGTACCATGCAATGACTCCTCCTGACATATCTTTTGCCCTCAAAAGATTAGCCCAATTCATACACAAAAAGGTATTTAAATGCAGACTAGGCAGGAGACAAGTCCAATTACACATCCACTTCAGCTTATGTACTCTTCCTTGGTGCTAATCCTATCTAAAAAATATATTCCCAGTTATACTAAATAATCAAGCACACAAATATTTAAGCAATAATACGAAGACAAAAAAAAAAAATAAAGAGACACAAGTTTTAACGAGAAAAACCCAATCGCGAAAAAAATTTCAAATCTTTCACTAGATCGTAAACAGGTTATAGAGTGATAACCCCTCAATAGACTCAACTCCATGGACTTATGTTGTTAACGCACTTTGCTCGAATACTCGATGCACTCAAACCCTAATGAAAAACGCTCTCTTTGAATTCACGAAGACCAACAGAATCCACGATAGCACGTTGAATCTACAACACTCACGATTTGAACTCCTTCGAATCACGCACACACGATATATGAACTTATTGTGGCTAAGTGTTGAGAGAGATCAATGAACAATCAAAACCACTAGTTCTTAGATGGTGTTTCTCTCTGTTGGAAATCCTAGATACATCCGTCAATATATATGGAATGAAAATCCAAACGTATCGGGTTTTTAAAACGCAATTTGGAAATTGAACTGCGTCGCTCGTGGGAGTGGTCTTCTTACGTCCTTCCTTCGAGCTTTCCGCGCTCTTCCCACACGGCCAAAACTTTGAAAATAGTCTCTCTGTATTTTTTCGCGACTCGGAGTAGTCTTCCTGCGCCTTTCCTGCCAAGTGATGAAGTTCAAAATCTTCTGAAGGCTAAATAATCCATTCTAAACCCAAACTCCAACATCGTAGCCTACATCCAAGTTTACAAGATTTAGAACTCTATTTTGAACACAAATTGCTAATCTAATAGAATACCTAACACTATCTAATGGAGCAATCGCAAGCAACGAGCAATTGCTCGTTCATCATCTGAAGCCAAATACAAACCCTTGGGTTCAGCAACCTCCAAGATCGTTTCGGTTAAAGCTCTGCTACATGAACTTGGTTTTGGTTTTTCGCAAACTCCTCAACTCTTCTATGACAATATTGGAGCCACTCACCCACGTTTAAATCATGTGCATCACTCACGTATAAGGCATATCGCCATTGATTTGCACTTTGTGAGGGTCCTTGTCAGCAAAGGTATTCTATCAGTTTCTCATGTCAAGGCGTTGGACTAACTCGGAGGCTTACTCACCAATCGCTCAAGCGAATACGTTTCCATGATTTGCGCAACAAGACAGGCGTTGCTAGGCATTGGTGATGGCATGCCTGTCTTATGGGGGCATAATAAGGACACAGTTCATTTAGCACACTAACCAAGTTTTAGTCATCTGTAATCCTACATATATGTAATTACCAAACTATATTTTAGTCATTTATGATCCTACATACAT
Source organism: Vitellaria paradoxa (assembly GCA_019916065.1). NCBI lineage: Eukaryota > Viridiplantae > Streptophyta > Magnoliopsida > Ericales > Sapotaceae > Vitellaria > Vitellaria paradoxa. Next base: position 12,930,584 of record CM034243.1, on the reverse strand, counting down.
GTAATTAGCCAAATTAGACTATTTGCACATCTTTATGTCTTCTCTACAGATCAAAAAGCGTGATATCAGCGTTTAGCTATCATTGTCAATAAATTTGATACATGAATAATGTAGTACACAGGGTCACAATCATCTATATAATAGAGTCCATATTTTGAGAGTGACATTAGAGATTCTGGGAAGAATATGCAAATGTGGGACTCTTTTTCAATCTTCTCCTCGACAGAAAAGAATTGAGTTTAGAGTAACTTATGCAAAATGGTTAGACGCATGAAAAGACCAATTCAAAAATCCTAAAATTTTGCAGGAATTAGGGTTTTGAAGGGAAAGAAAAGGAAAGTCTGACTAAAGAAGTGAAGAATTCTCATTCACAATTTGAAGCACATTATTGGTGTGGAAAAAAAAAAAAGCCTGGAGGGAAAAAAACTACCAAAATTTACGTTGCAATTGATAATCGAGTAGGCACCATGAAACCTAATCATGATCATAAAGTTCAAAACTTTTCCACGATTCTCACCTCAGACAGTTGTACGTATCTATAAGCAAGGATAGTAGTATCGTAAATAAATAGTTACTGTATATATCATGCGTTAATAACCATAGATAGTGACCTGGCGAAGAAGAACTCCATAATCCTCTTGAGCTTGCACAAATCGAAGAAACATCCATTGCCGAATCGCAGTGAGAGAGGCAGATAAACTGAGAGAGAGAGATAAGAATTCCGATTTTAAGTTTTTTTTTTTTTTTGGGTAAGTACCGATTTTAAGCTTCCGGGGTCGGAGAGAAGGTGCATCCGCTAGTCACGGGTGTGCACTGGTTGAATTTCGTCCCGTGATCTTAGTTAGCAAAGAATCACAAGGAGGTAAATTAACTTAGGTAAGTCCTGACTGATCGACTCAACTGAGAGGACTGTTAGATGGCCTTCCACAATTAGAAGAAAGATTGTCACTAAGAGAAGTCGAACCTGGGACCTCAGCCTGCCATTCGAACCCACTCGACTACTCATTTCGGGGCAACTACCAATTTTAAGCTTAATTGAAGGAAGAGCCGTTATTCATTACTTACAAATTCTAATTTGGGATGAAATTGTATTAAAATATAAGTTGGACTTCTAATTTATTTAATAGTAAATAAAAAATTTTAATAATTATTATTTGTAAGTATTTTCTAAAATGGCATAACCACTATTTTGAAAAATTTTTTATATAATTATTTTTTGATGAATTTAAATTTTTAATAATTAATTATTTTAAATTATTTAAATTCATAATAAAATTTTTACTTAAATTAACAAAATTATATTAAAATAATTATTTTTAAATAATTGGAGAGAATCTCTTAATTTTAAATCTATATATACAAACACAATCTAAGATAAACGAAATGTCAAGAGGAGAGTCTCATGTCTTAAAAAATGAAGATGCATATAAATTTTTTGATTAATATTGTTTTATGTTGTGGGTTGGACTCTACTAAAATAATAGCAAATTTTAGTTTAGGAAGGCACAATTAATATATATAAATTTTGAGTTAAACCTTTTTATATTAAAATCGGTTCAAGCAAATAAAACCTATATACCTAAACTTTTGAATTAGAAAAAATTTAAATTATAGACCATTTAAATTATATATATATATATATATATATTGAAAGGTAAAGTTTTCTTTTTTTTTTTTAAAGGAGAGGGAGAAGACTCGAACTCGAGTCATGAGCAGGCAGGAGAGGCTCTTAATCACTAAGCTATAGGCCACGCTCACCATTTAAATTATAGACCAACCCTTCTATTTTTCTGTATTGTTATATATAATTACAAATTTTATAGGCAACTAATTTTACCATCTATACATAACTCAATCCATCACGTGTCGTAAATAAGATAAAAATTTGAAAAAATAGTAAAAAAAATTAAATGGCATCAGAAATTTAAACATATAAAAATATTTCTTAATCTAAATATTTTAAAACTTTAAACTCGCTATAAATGATTTAATATTAAATAATATTTAAGAAAATAAAATACAATAACAAAATAAAGAAAGAAAAATAAAAGCCGAAAGGTCAGCTCGTACTGAAAGAAAATATATCAATTTCGACTATAACCACAGAGTGTGTGCATTTTTAATTATAAATATTATTAGAACAAAGTTTCAAAATAAGATGGAAGAGAAATAGTAAAAAAATTCAGTATATATTTAATTATTGATAAATTTTATAACATAGATAGTCATTAAGTGTTACTGTAATTGATTAAATTTATAAGATATGTATGTGATATTGAATTTTATTTGTAAATATTTCTAAATAAAACTTACTTTTGTTAATTATTATTATATATTGATTAGATTTATTTATTAAATTTTTTTTAAATATAATTTATATTATTAATTATAATTTTCTGTATCCTATATTTTGTACCGAAAACGACGTTAAAAAATTTGTGCCCCCACAAAGAATTATAACTTCAAGAAAAAACATGTGAATTTAAAATTCTTCTCTTTTTTTTTTTTTGGTAGTTAAAATTCTTCTCTTATTTATACTGTGATAAAAAATAAAAATTATGAAAACAAAAATGCATAAAATTTGAAAATTTTTAAATAATTAAGGAAAAAACTAATATATTAATAAATATACTATAATTTATTATATTTATATATATGTGTGTGTTTATTTTTTTTAACTTGATATTCCTTTTATCTATTTTTTTCCCCTCTTTTCACTACCAAATTCTCATTCCAAAGGCATTTTTAGTTGTAATATTACTTTCTCATTTTATTTAGATTTAGATATATCTATTTTTGCGTTTGTAACTTTTTTGTTAGTAATTTATTTTATTATATCCAATTAAGCCAATCAAAAATACCTATCATGTTAGCCATAATTCATTCTTAATTTGAAGCTCAACACATGCATTGGCATGTGTAAGTATTTATAATTGTATAAAATATGGAAAAAAACGAAGAAATTATAAATACCATGCGTGTTGGGTACTTATAATTATAGAGAAAAATATGGAGAAATTATAAGAATAGTTAAAATTATATTAATGCCTCTTAAATGAAATGTAAAAACTTTTTAAATGTAAATATTTTAAGATTATCGAAAAATTATGGAACAAAAAAATTAATAAAACTTTTAAAAAATATCAATTTGGGTTCTAGCTCAATAATGGCATTGTTTAGAGTTAAAAAAATATAAAACTCTACAAATCTCTACTAACATGAATTACAAGACTGTATGCCACACCCCACTTAAGGTTGTAACTGGTCAAGTATCTTAAGCATTAACTCAAGGAATACGAAAGTCTAATTCTTATTCAACTCAAAATCAATTAAAGAAATCTCAATGATAAAATAACCTTGTCATCTAAAATCAACTAGAACAAAGAAAAATTTTACTAACATTTCAAACTCAAAATAAGTAGATATCAATAATTAAAATATTCTAAATCATTAAAATTTTAGTCCAGTTACTAAAATAAAATTTATCAAAATAAATGTAGAATTTTTTCCTAAGAAGTCACAACTTAAGATCCTAACTGCCAAAGTCCACGAATAGTTCCCTCCACGCTCACCTGAAAAATATGAAATGAGGGTAAAATAAAAGTCTAATGAATAGATTGCCAAGCCAAATATAATATTAACTTTGAAAATAATAAATTTTCAATAAGCAATTTAACCAAGAAAATTCCATATAAATAATCTCTATACATACTTTATAATAACTTAAAAACAACCTGCATGTCAAAGTGCAATAACTTTCAGAAATCACCCTGTCAAACACAACAATGGTGATAAAAATTAATATGTGGATTATCACACGGGAATTAAATATCAAATGTACCAGTATAATTTCTAATAAGTAGTGCCCATAGGATCCAACATCATACTTAGAGTCACTCAGTCTAGTTTCTAGCTTCTTCCCTAAGTCGATCCGATTGAGGTCACCCTAAAATTCATGGGCTTATTTCTATAATCGTTGAAAACTAGGGTCATCACGGTTTTTACGAACTTATTCCCTAGTTGTCAGAGTCACACCACTCAAGAAGCATATTCCCTGGACTCTACTTTTAAGTCTTATAACCACAATTAATCATTCGACACAATTCTCATAAAATTAAATTGAACACAAGTGTTCAAATAATTTTTCTCTATACTCAATAGCATAAAACATATAAACTCGTTATCAAAATAATAGAATTTTTCACAAATAATAATTCAGAAAATTCAACTTTCAAAACTTTTATACATGGAATAATTTACAAAATTAATACTAGCAAACCAAACCACTCACATAAAGTCCAAAATTGTACACGTAAAATAAATTAGGAGAATTCATCACAATCCTAAACATACGAATATAAATACCTATTATTTAACGTCCATCTTAAATTTATATTTAATAAAATTGTTAATCATTAATCTCCTTTCTAATAATGAATTAGTATTAATAACTAAGCTATTCAATTCATCCATCAATAAGCTGGCAGCCTCTCGCATAAGTCCCATTCACGATAAAAATAACTTTTTTTTTTATACAATCAAATTTGTTTACATTTATACGCATATACATATATATATGTATATTCACAGTAAGTCCTGAATCAGTCTATCGCATGAAGAAATTTTAATTTTTTTTAAATCATCACTATGATCAGTGTATACACGTGCGCGCAGACATACACGTGTATACTATTAAATCACCTATCAAAATCAAGCCACCATTATATATATATATATATATATATATATATTTAAAACATTCTGCCAATCATCAAAATTTATGCAAACCTTCATATGCATGCACATATGTACAGATCAGGCACTTAACTGTACAGTGGCAGTGTTTTTTTTTTTTCTTGAAAACCTAATCATAATATATACACGCACATATATGTATGCGCACACACTAATCTTTAATCTTTTCCATCAATAATCTAAAGAAAAGAGTAGTAATTGCTAACCTTATTTTCTTTTTCACTTTTCATGCACAGCCTCATTTTCTCTTTCTTCCCCCCCTCTCTCTCTCTCTCTCTTAATTAGAATAATAATAAAATCCTAAGAAGATAGACCCCCATTTATATCCATAACTTCTTTAATCGCATACTATTACGTCCATTGAATTACGATGGACCTCCAATCACAACATAATAATAATAATCCTTTAAATTATCCAGTGGTCCACACTTACCCAAAAATAATTAAATAAAAAATAAAATTTAATTATTACTCAAATAAAGCCAACCAATTCCAATAAAATATAATACATCAATAAAAAATAAATAATTAATAATAAATTAAATAAATAATTTATTTCTAGATTATAACATTCTCATCCTGTTAAAAAAGTTTCGTCCTCGAAACTTATCTCAAGTATTATGTGAATAAATTTGGATACTTCTTTATTATTTCTTTCTCACGCTTCCATGTTGCCTCTTCAACTGCAGCTACTAAACCTCAACGAACCGAATTAATTTATTATGTAGCACCTTTTCTCTAGTATCCAAAATTTACACAAGTGATTCCTCATATGATAAGTCATTTCTAATTTGTAGTGGCTTATAATCAATCATATAGTTTGGATTATGCACATACTTCCTTAGCATTGATACATGAATAACATTATATACCCTGGCCAACTTAGGTAGTAAAGTTACTCGATATGCCACTACTCCAATCTTTTCTAAAATCTCAAATGGTCTGATGAAACGTGGGCTCAACTTTCTTTTCTTTCCAAATCTAATTACCCCTTTCCAAGGCGATACCCTCAGAAATACTTTCTCACTAACCTGAAACACTAAATCTCACTTACCAAAAAAAAAAAAAAAAACACTAAATCTCCTCTTCTGTTATCAGCATAACTTTTCTAATGATTCTATGCAACTAGAAGTTTTTTACGAATAACAATAATCTTCTAAGTTGCATCCTCTACCAAGTTTGGACTAAAAGTTGTCGCTACCCAACTTCAAACCAACATACTTGGGTTCTACACTTCCTACCATGCAAAGCCTCATATAGTGCCAACCCCAAACTTGAATGATAGTTATTATTATATGCAAATTTTACCAAGGGCAATTGCTCATACCAATTACCTTTCCACTCTAATACACAGAATCTCAACATATCTTCCAATGTTTGAATAGTTCTCTCTGATCGCCCATCAGTTTGTGGATGGTAAGCTGAACTAAGACTCAATTGTGTCCCTAAAATTGCTTGCAAACTACCCCAAAACTTAAACACAAAACGTGGATCACGGTTTGACACATTAGACACCGGTGCATCATGCAATCTGACTATCTCTCTTCCATATAACTGAGCCAATTTGTTTAATGAAAAGGTCATCTTAATGGCAATAAAGTGTGCAGATTTAGTTAATCTGTCGACTATCACCCATACTACATCATGTCTAACTCGAGTCCAGGGTAACCTTGAAACAAAATCCATTGTAATCTACTCCCACTTCCACTTTGGTATTGATAATGGCTGAAGTTTCCCTGCTGGCCTTTGGTACTTAACTTTTACTTGCTGATACATAAGACACTGTGCAACATTCTATGCAATATCTTTCTTCATACTACTCCGCCAAAAATACACTTGCAAGTCTCTATACATCTTAGTGCTACCTTGGTGGATACTATACCTTGAGTCATGAGCCTCAATCAAAATATCTCTCCTCAAATCATCTAGGAGAGGAAACACATCATTGACCATTGAATCTAAGCACTCCTTTTACATCAATTGTGAAATCTAAAACATTCCATTTTTTCCAATTCTTCCTTAATCCTCGAACACTGGGGGTCATTCAACTGTGCAACTTTAACTTTGTCTGGTAAAGTGAGTCTAATTGTTAATTGACTGCAAAGTGCCACCTCTCCTTATCAAACAACTTCTAAATCCAAACACCTCAATTCTTTCAACAAACATGGCTGAGTGGTGAGCTTTGCCAAAGTTCCATTTAAAGATTTCCTACTCAAGGCATTTGCTACTACATATGCCTTCCTGGGATGGGACATGATACTCTCTTTCTGTGTGAAAATATACTTCAAACTTTTATGATCAATGTAGATCTCACACAGTTCTCCATACAAATAATGTCTCCATATTTTTAGTGCAAACACAACTGCGGCTAACTCTAAATCATGAGTGGAGTAATTTTTTTCGTATGGCTTTAACTAACGAGAAGTATATGCAATTACCTTCCCCCGCTGCCTAAGAACACAACCTAAACCTTGGCGCAAAGCATCACTAAAAATCACAAAACCATCACCTTTCTTTGGAAAAGTAAAGATAGGTGCAGATACTAATCTCTGCTTAAACTCCTGGAAGCTACTCCCGTACTAATCAGTCCAATCAAACTTTACACTTTTTTTAGTAAGACTAGTAAGTGGAAGGACAATACGAGAAAATCCTTCTACAAACCGCCTATAATAACCTGCTAATCCCAATAAACTGTGCACCTCAGAAACTGTTGTAGGAAGCGGCCATTCAATTATTGCCTCTACCATCTGATAATCTACAGAAACTCGATCTTTACTAACAATATGCCCCCAAGAAAGATATACTATCAAGCCAAAACTCACATTTCTTGACTTTGGCATATAACTTGTTTTCTCTAAGGATCTGCAGAACTTTTCTCAAATGTTCCTCATGTTCTTCTTTGCTCTTCGAATAAACCAGGATATCGTCAATAAATACTACTACAAAGTGATCCAGTTGGGGTTTGAAAACCCAATTCATCATGTCCATAAAAGCTACAAGTGCATTAGTAAGACCAAAGGGCATAACTAGGAACTCGTAGTATCCATATCTTATTCTAAAAGTAGTCTTAGGAACATCCATTTCTTTTATCTTCAATTGATGATATCTTAATCTTAAATCAATTTTGAAAAATACCTGGGCCCCTTGTAGTTGATTAAATAGGTCATCAATACATGGCAACGGGTATCTATTCTTGATGGTGACTTTATTCAGCTCTTTATAATCAATGCACAATCTCATGGAACCATTTTTCTTCTTCATAAATAAGACTGGTGCTCTCCATGGTGAAACACTAGACCTTATGAATCCCTTATCCAGAAGATCTTGCAATTGAACCTATAGCTCTCTTAACTCAACAGGCGCCATTCTGTATAGTACCTTAGAAATAGTAATAGTGCCAGGTAACAAATCAATATTAAACTTAATCTCACGATCTAGGGGTAGACCAAGTAGATCCTCTGCAAAAACATCAACAAACTCATTCACTATAGGTAACTCCTTTCGCCCATTAACTTGTTTCTCATCCCCAATTAGATAAGCTAGGTATCCATTACAACCTTTTCTCAACATCCTATTTACTTGTAGAGTAGAAATAAAACAAGGCAATTGAATATTTCTATCCTCTTGGAAATAAAATTCAATTTGTCCTAATATTGAAAATATTACTCTTTTCTAACAACAGTCAATAGTAACATAACTAGAAGTCAACCAATCTATTCTCAAGATAACATCGAAGTTGTGCATATCTAAATAGATCGAGTCTACTAACAAAACTCTATCAACTATTTGAACCTCATAAGATCGACAAACAATATCCAGCAAAATAGTATCTTCCATAAGAGTAGAAACAACAAAACCCACATCCAATTGTTCAAGTGCAACAGATAAGCTACGTAAAAATTTAGGAGAAGCAAAATAATGTGTAGATTTTGAATCTATTAACACCCTAGCAAGTGTAGATGAAATAAAAAGTTTACCTTGTACCACTGAAGGTAATGCCTCTGCCTCCTCCTGAGTAAGTGCATAAACACGTACGGGGGCTGCTTTTCTTTGATTTTGTTCTTGAGTATGACTTTGTTTACCACTCTGTGTAGTAGATCTCTGACCTTGGAATGATTGCTGAGTTTGTTGTCCCGTAATATTTAGAGCTTTATATTGACCCTTAACGTATCCATCCTTGCCACAATTATAACATTTTTAGGTGTACCATCACAAAAATACCCAAAAAAAATGTTACTTACCACACCTTGTACATGGTCATGCCTCCTATTTATTATTTGTATCAGTTTGTGCATGAGTATTCCTTCTTTTCTGAAGTTGCCACCCCCATGCTCTGGCCTTTACTATTTGTTCCATTGACCTCTTATTAGGCTGTGGTTTTCCTTTCTTAGCATCTTCCAAGCATTCTTCAACTAGATGTGCTCTGGTCACAAGCTTCGCCAAAGTCTTAGATTGGAGTACTGCGACCCTACTGCGGATGGTTGGACGTAGTCCCCTTTCACACCTTATACTTTCCTTATCCACTTGCTTAGAATATTATGATAACTCTGCAAACTTGCATTCATACTCAGCCACGGTCATGCTACATTGCTCCAGAAAAAAAAATCTAGCTGCTTTGTTTCTTAACTATTATAGGAATAAATTTATCATTAAATATCTCAAGAAAAGTATTCTAGTTTAGCTCATTCTCTCTTCCTTGATATTGGCATTTTGCCATATCCCACTTATCCTCTGCAGGTCCTTCCAAAACATATATTGTTGTGGAAACTTTTTATTTGTCTGTATATTCTAACCATGCAAATATCTTCTTTATGTATCGTATCCACTTTTCAGCTACTGATGGATTAGCTTTTCCATCAAACTTTGGATGCAGTCTTCAAAAACTTATCAAACGTAGATCCTTTATCAAAACTCATGTGCCTTGCATCTGGTAATACTCCTTGCTAACCCAATTCTCTTTGTATATTTTGTTGTGTTCCAGTAGTAGTCGCTACAACTGGAGTCGGAGTTAGAGTAGGAGCAGAAGCAAATACAGCTGGGGGAGTTATATTAGTAGTATTACGTACTCAATTTGCACCTCCTAAATTAGCGTATTTCCTATTAGTTCGCCTGCCACTATGTGTTATTATTCCTTCCAAAACAAATAAATAAAATAAAAATATAAGAATAATAATACACTAACAAAACAATTTGAAACTCACATTCCTAAGGACTCTGGGACCGAGCCTCTAGTAAATTTTCTAAAAGACACCATAACCTGGCTTTGATACCAACAAATGTCACACCCCACTTAATAATGTAATCGGCTAAATACCTCAAGCATTAACTAAAGAAACACGAAAGTCTAGTTCTTATTCAACCCAAAATTAACTAAAGAAACCTCAATGATAAAATAACCATATCATTTAAAATCAACGAGAACAAAGAAAATGTTCTACTAATATTCCAAACTCAAAACAACTAGATATCAATAATTAAAATATTCTAAATCATTAAAATTCTAGTCCAGCTACTAAAATAAAATCCATCAAAATAAAAAGTAGAATTTTTCCCTAAGAGGTCACAACTTAAGGTCCCAACTGTTCGTGTCTACGACTAGTTCCCTTTACGCTCATCTGAAAAACATAAAATGAAAGGTGAAATAAATAGTAACTTTGAAAATAATAAATTTTCAATAAGCAATTTAACCAAGAAAATTTCATATAAATAATTGGGTTAATTGCTTTTATACCCCCTGTACATAGGGTTAAAATCACTTACACCCTTTATACTTCGTTATTATGCACTTATAACCCCTATACTCTTAACTAAAGTGCAAAGTTGAATGGAGCCGTTAAAGTTAACTATGCATGTAATGCACGTGTATAAGTTGCAAGTATTTAATATCTAAAAAATAAAAGTAAAAACTGAATAGACCAAAATGCCATTTCTCTTGAATAACACAAACCAGAAGTTGTAAGGATTCATGGTGTCTCGTTGCCATCGTCACTAGAGAAATCTATCGTCGGCAGTAGTGAGCTCAATACTTTCCCTCTCTCCCAGCATCCACAACAATCATTCCTCTATAAAACTTGCAGAGATTGCTACAAGAGTTGTCTAAGAGTTTACCCAAGAATCTAACTCAGAATTTAAGGAAAATGAACCCAACACTTTACCCTTTCTATAAACCTTTCTTGGATCTATTTACAGAGGTGGTAATGACCACTCAAGCATGTGATTGAATCGATTGTTTTAAAGTTGTAGATTGAATCAATCTTAGGACATATTTTTTCCTTCGATCCAAAATTAAAGCTAACTGTCAAACATATATATATATATATATATATGTACATGTATATATCTTAGGGAAGATCATCTAACTTATTCCCTGTGTGTAATGATTAACAAATTTGTAGTTATATCATTAAAAATTTCTAATCTGAATCACCATATATTGCTCGATATTCAAGAAGATGGCACAAATAATTAACTAATTTTAATTTGGGCTCATGTTCCAAACAATATGTATATATATATATATATATATATATATATATATTAGAACTTAAATAATTTCACAGATCATGCTTTTGTTCGATCCTCTGTTGTGTTCGTTCTTGGAATCCGATGACCTTGATTTAATCCAACAGGAACATAATGCGTTTGGAAGCCAAAATTAGCAACTACAACAAAATCGTCCAAGAGGTGTAATAAGAGTAAATCAACGGAATCATCGTCCAAGTAGTGGAAGTTTCGATGTTTTGCTCATGATTTTGATCTAGGTTTATGGGGAATTATAGCTACTAGTTCTCGATAATAAATCAGGTGACGGATTATTCCTCATTTGCAGTAATCTTTGTTGATTCTGAATATCATATCTCACATCAGTGCTGTCGATTCCCATCATAGTATCTGTTGCCCTCCTTCCTAAAGAAGAACCAGCAAGAGCATTCATGGCGGCACCGCCATAGAGGATACCCAGCTGCTGTTGCGGCTGTTGAGGAGGCTCTTCCGGTATCCTCTCCACTGAGTTCTACTCAAAATTTGGATTTGGGTCATTGAACCCACAGTATGGTTCCACGCGGGTAGCTCCGTAAGCTCGTCGATGGTGAACTTGGCCTTCTTGATAAACCAGTCCATTGCCTTGCTGGGGCGATCGTAGCTGAGGTGGTCCTACACATCATAAAACTAAATGGCGATGTAGGCAAAGAGGTGGAGAAAAGTTGAAGAACAGAGGAAAAAGAAGAGGATAGTAAAGAAGAAGAAGAGAATGATGATTTTGTCTTTTTAGCACTTAACGTTACGCTGTCGAATGTTATACTTTTGTATACAATATAGGGAGTATTAGTGCATATTTATAAAGTTGAGGGGGTAAATGTGAAAATGGGCCTAAGTATAGGGAGTGTAAAAGCAAGTAACCCGAAATAATTTTCATGCATACTTTATAATAACTTAAAAAGCACCTGCATGCCAGAGCACAATAACTTTCATAAATCAACTAGCCAATCACAATAATGAAGACAAAAATTAATATGTGGATTATCATATGGGAATTAAATATCAAGTGTGCCAATATAATTTCTCATGGGCAGTGCCTATTGGATCCAACATCACACCTAAAATCACTTGGTTTGGCTCTTAGGCTTTTCCCTAAGCCGAATCGATTGAGGTCGCCACGGTATTCACGGGCTCGTTTCCTAGTTGTCAAAGTCATAACACTTAAAGAGCCTATTTCCTGTACTTTATTTTTAATTCTAATAACCACAATTAATCATTTATCACAATTCCCATAAAATCAAATTGAACACAAGTGCTTAAATAATTTTTCTTATACTCAATAGTATAAAACATATATTTTCTACAAAGAATAATTTAGAAAATTTAACTTTCAAAATCTTTATGCACGGAATAATTTACAAAATTAATACTAATAAACTAAACAACTCACCTGAAGTCTAAAAGTGTACATATAAAATAAATCAAGAAAATTTGTCAAGATTTCTGAGCACATGAATGTAAATACCTATTATTTAACACTTATCTTAAATTTATAATTAATAATATTGTTAATCATTAACCTCCTATCTAATAATGAATTAGTATTAATAACTAAGCTATTCAATGTATCCATCAATAAGCTGGCAACCTCGCGCATAAGTCCAATTCACGTAAAATATATATATATATATATATATATATATATATTCACAGTGAGTCCTAAATCAATCCACACTTGAAGAAATTTTAATTTTTTTTTTTAAATCGTCATTGTGATAAGCATGCTCACACACATATATATACTATCAAATCACCTGTCAAAATCAAATCACCATTATATATATATATATATATTAAAATATTCTAAACCAAACAACTCACCTGAAGTCCAAAAGTGTACATATAAAATAAATCAAGAGAATTCGTCACGATTCTGAACATACGAATATAAATACCTATTATTTAACGTCTATCTTAAATTTATATTTAATAATATTGTAAATCATTAACCTCCTTTCTAATAATGAATTAGTATTAATAACTAAGTTATTCAATGAATGTATCCATCGATAAGCTAGCAGTTTCTCGCACAAGTCCAATTCACGTAAAAAATAATTTTTTTTTTTTTACAATCAAATCTATTGACTTTCATACACATATACATATATATATATATATATTCACAGTGAGTCCTAAATCAATCTACACTTGAAGAAATTTTAATTTTTTTTTTCAAATCATCATTATGATAAGCATTCACACACACACACACATATATACATACTATCAAATCACCTGTCAAAATTAAATCACCATTATATATATATGTATGTATGTATATAATTTAAAATATTCTGTCAATCATCAAAATTTATATAAACCTTCATATGCATGTACATATGTACAGATCAGACATTTAACTATACAATGGTAGTGTTTTTTTTTTTTTTTTTTAAAACCTAACCATAATATATATACGCACATAAATGTACACGCACACACTAATCTTTAATTTTTTCTGTCAATAATCTAGAGCAAAGAGTAGTAATTGTTAACCTTATTTTCTTCTTCACTCTTGAAGCGCAGCCTTCTTTTCTCTCTCTTCCCTTCATTCTCTCTATTAATTAGAATAATAATAAAACTCTAGGAAGACAAACCCCTTATTTATATCCGTAACTTCTTTAATCACATACTATTACGTTTATTGAATTACAGTGGACCTCCAATCACAACTCAATAATAATAACCCTTTAAATTATCTAATGGTCCACACTTATCCAAAAATAATTAAATAAAAAATAAAATTTAATTATTTCTTAAATAAAGCCAACTAATTCTAACAAAATATAACACATCAATAAAAAAATAAATAACTAATAATAAATTAAATAAATAATTTATTTCTATGTTATAACACTGTAAAATTTAAAATTTTTACTCACTGCACAAAAACGAGATATTAACTTTTATGAATTTATACAACTCTAAACACACCAAATATAGTATCGGATTATGAGAAAAAGGAGAACAGTTCCCTATCAATTTTTTATTTTTTATTTACATTTTTTTTATTTGCATGGTCATTTTTAGTAAGCTGCTAAAATTTTAACTTGAATTTTTTTTGTTTTTTGGTATGTATGTCCAAATCTGCCCTGTTGGTCTTGAGTAAATTATTAATATATAATTTATATTATTTTAATTTTTTGTTTAAAAACTGATATATATTTTATCTTTATATATCAATTTATGGGACCCGCTGCAATTGCTTAGGACTCCGGTTCTTACTACCCTGCTTAAAAATTCCACGGTAAGTAAGTAATTGACACTTCAACTGCCATAGTACTAGAAGCTTTGCGGTCCCCCATTATTTTTTTTTTTTTTTTTTTCTGTTTTTGTGGAGGCTGTTTAGAAAGTAAGAGGTGGCAATTAATGAGGATTTAATTTGTCAATTGACAATGCAAGGCTGTCAAGAGATCAGAAACAGCTTAATTTATATGGTTTCATGTGTGCTTGAGTAATTCCAACGAAGCTTTTCGGGTCAGTGGTAAAAACTGCTAGTACAGTGTGAAGTCAACTCCAATAAGTCAATAATTATTGTAAAGGTAAATTTTACTTTTAATCCTTGAATTTGGGTAGACTAGATTTTTTTTTATTTATAAAAATTAAATTTTGGTTGAAATCTTACCCAACATCAACACACGAAGAAGAATCTTTATCTACATTTGATAAAGAACACGCTCGTGTCTTTGTATTCATTTGAAAATTCTGTGCACCAAAATTTTATAATAAAATTACCTTAGTTAAAGTGAGAGAGAAGTCAATTATAAGATCACAAAAAATATGTTATTCTTTCTCTAAAAGTGTTTCAAGAATCGTAAGAGAACATCTCTATTTATAGAGTACTCAAGCAATTATTTGTAATTTTTCACCATCTTATTTTTTTATAGTCCTCTCTATTTACAATTATTTGTAATATTTTTAAAAAACATATGGGCAATTAAAGGACTTTTTTATTAATCTAAATTATGATGAAACTTCAAAATTAAGGCCCTTATATATTAATAACATTGATGAACTAACAATAACATGTCCCTACGATATTCTGAACAAAATTAGTATTAAATTTCTTATATAATTGAAATTTTGGACAAAAAATTCTAATCGAAAAAATTATGATAATCCTTAGGTTTTAATTTTTTTTTTTCTAAAAATTTAGGCTCTACCAGTTATTACATATATTTGGGTACCTTTCTCTCTAATTAATTTTTGATAAGTATCATAAAAGGAAACACAATTTATAATACTTTAATTTAAAAGGTTCAACTTTCTAAAAATCATAATTAGATAAAATTTAAGTTGGCATTTTGATTTGCATATAATATTTACGTTTGAAATATGGTGAAATTTAAAATGCCTACTGTTTCGTGTGATAAATGGTAATGGTGTCTACTAAAATATGAATTGAGTGGGAAGTTAAAAATATGAAAACAATCCCAACCATTGAATGAAAGAAAAAATAATTCTTAACTGTTAAATTTTAATTTATGAGAGGGACATTTTTAAAAACCGTTATAATTTATCATGTAGATTGGACAACTGTTTTCATATTGGGTGTCAAATTCATCAAATTCCCAAGAAATCCTAGCTTTCTTGGTTAAATAATGGGTGTCGCTATTCGTAACCCTACTTTTTTTCCACACAGCCCAATTAATTCGTGCAACCCACAAATTGTACCTAATTAATTGTTAAAATTGTTTGATTTTTTCAGCAAGTATATGTTGAAAATTTTTAATTTGTTCAATAATTAATTGTTGAAATATTTCGTTTGTTTGTTAAAAATTTGTTTCAGTAACTGATTGTCAAATTAATTTATTTTTTCAGCAAATTGTTGTTGATATTGTTTGATATTTTTAACAAGTTTCTGTTGAATGTGTAGTAAATATGGAGAGTAAGTAGGTCATTTTGTATTATAACATTTTTGTCCTAAGATGAAAAAAATTTAACTAAATTATGAAAGAAAAAATAGAACTACGAGTAGTGACACGCTAGAAAATGAGACGCTTGTTTCTTTCACACCCCCCCCCTTTCTCTGCAACAACCTTGAAGTGGTAAAAATTCATGCACTGGTGAGGTTGAAAGGGTTTCTTCCTTTTCTAATGGAGACATGAAAGAGGTGAAGGTTTTAAGTTTCTTAGCATTGAGAAGGGTTCCTCAAATTTGTTTCAGCTCATGGTATTTTTGTTGACACTGATTAGATTCTTGAACTCGCTAATTATATCTATTCCTAGGCTCTTCCAATTCCAAATCAGTTTTCTTTTCCAATGCTGAACTTACACTGCTTGAGATCGATTAGAGCAAAAAACTTCCTCGTTAGCTTTCCGTTTTGCTTAGTGTTCAAATTATGCTTGTTCTACCATTTCTTCTTTCTTGGTTCGCTCTTTTGAATTTGCTTCCGTTGGTCGAAAGGGGGGGGGGGGGCTTTTCTCTTCTTTCCAGTTTTCCTGTGTTGGACTTTTCCCACATATAGCTTCTACATGTAGTTTTAGGCTTTTAGCTTTAGAGAAATGACAAGGTAAATCACGCAACCCACTTGTCCAAAATTTCGAGTGTTGGACTTTTTCCCACATATAGCTTTTACGTGTAGTTTTAGCTTAAGAAAAATGACAGGGTAAATCACGCAACTCACTTATCCAAAATTTCAAGTGTTAAGACTTTTCCCACATATAGCTTCCACATGTAGTTTTAGCTTAAGAAAAATGAAAGGGTAAATCACGCAACCCACTAATGCAAAATTTTAAGTG
The DNA here is from genome assembly GCA_019916065.1 of Vitellaria paradoxa. Taxonomy (NCBI): domain Eukaryota; kingdom Viridiplantae; phylum Streptophyta; class Magnoliopsida; order Ericales; family Sapotaceae; genus Vitellaria; species Vitellaria paradoxa. The sequence goes on along the minus strand of CM034243.1, from coordinate 12,913,551 downwards.
GAGTTGAAGCTCCATCTCTACTCTCACTCAGCCTTGCCGTGAATTTGACAGAAACCCACTTTGACTTGAAGGAGTTCATAGCTTTTCAGGCTGCTGCTTTGCTTCCTTTTCCTTTTCTAGAATTTGTAACTTTCAAAGTGTGTTAACTACGTTCATAAATAAATAAATTTATATCTATTCAGATAAAAACTAAAAAATAAAATAAAATAAAATTAACTTTTTGTTAATTTTTTTTAACTAAATGGATAGCTTTTGCTTTTACTTAGAGTGTTTGGCACCGTAATTTTTAACAAAAAATTACTAATTTTTTATTTTTGAGCGTTTGGCAAATTACCAGCATTTGCTATTTTTCTACTCTACTACAATAACTTCTCAACTTAAAAGTTACTAAAAGTTGATAAAAGTTATTAAAATTTGTCAAAAGTTATTAAAAATTATCAAAAATTAACAAAAAATTTATCAAACACATAAAAGTTACTGAAAATTGCTAAAAATTATTATTTATTTCGCTAAACATACCAAAAATTACAATTAACAACTTTTAATTAAAAATACTAAAAATTGTACCTCTAAATACTTTCTTAAATAGAGGAAATTTTTTTTTTTTTATGAATGCGATTAGTATACCTAAAAATTATATTTTTTAAAAAGAAAATCAAAATTTAGTGAAAAAAATTATATAAAACAAAAAAAAATAGCACTTTTTTTTAATCCAAACTCGGCTCTTTTCTACATGCAGAGCCCGTTTGGCAGTTTAAAAAAAAAAGAAGAAAAACTTAACTTTTGGTAGTTTTTTGGGTGTTTTATTTTTTTGCACTTTTTTGTGTGTTTGGTTGAGCAAAGTGCATTTTTTAGTATTTTTTTACAATTTTTGGGTGTTTAGTAAATTTTTTACCGTAGCAAATAAAAAAGTGACATTTTTTATGTGTTTGGTATATTTTTTACTGTAACAAAAAAAAAGTGACAACTTTTTATTTTACTTTTTACTGTAATAAATTAAAAAAGTGATAAAATTTATGATTTTATCAAACACACCAAAAATTATAAAATAAAACTTTTAATATTTTTTACTAATTTTTTAGTTACTAAACAGACTCGCAGTAAAAAGTAAGTTTAGGATGGCATTTTAACTTAAACGTTTATTGGCTGATGTCATCACTTATTGTCAGACTAATCACCAACGGAAGTCTATTCTAAGTACAATTATTTTTCCATCTTTACCCTGTTCTCATTTTTTAATTCATTCACTTCTAATTTCTCTTAGATTTTTTTTCATTATCATCGTTGTTTTTTCTTTTTATAATCCTATCTATTTACACTATATGTGATTTTCTTAAAAAATGTGAACAATTGAACAACATTTTTGTTAATAATATAAATTTTGACAAAACTTCAAAAATTTAAAAGACACCAAAAACAACCGGAATAGAAGTTTCTCGGAAGAAATAAACTACTCACTTCTGTATGATTAGGACCTACCCCTCATGAATCATGTGCATGTTTTTGTTTGGGGGGGGGGGGGGGGAATTAACTGGCTTGAGTGAAGCTGTTAAAAGAATAGAATTATTATAATAGTAAACTGTTGTAATAATAATTATTATTAATAGTAATATGTTATTACTATAATAATAATAATAATAATAATAACTATAATAACAGAAAAAATTACAACAAACTGTTATAATATTAGTAATAAGGAATTGAAGAATAAATTACATTATGAAAATACCGAGAACTATGTAGACACAATTTTTTTAAAACAGATTCGTTCTCTCTCGTATGTGCATAAGATTTTTTGAACGTTTGTCTCTCAGAATACAACGGTTGACACTTCAATACTTCCGGCAAACTTGAATAGGAACATAACACTAACAAAATTATGAAGTATGCAAATGTAAAGAACAGAACAAGAGAATGAGAATTTTTTGTGTCTTTTCAAAAAGGAAAAGAGTCTCTATTTATAGGCAATGTGTGGGGGCCAATTCTATTAAAAAGCATAATAATTCTCCTGTTACAGAATTAAAATTCATATAAAATTTTATAATAACATTGCATTTACAGAATTCAAAATTTAAATTAAATTCTGTATTTAATCTTGCTAATTAAAACATTTTGCGGTTTGGCATTCATGCCCTTAGGTCGTGTGCTTACACACGATGGAAGTTCACCAAGTCTCCGTTAGGACATTGGATTTGCGTCCCTGCACAAGCACGCGAGGCATAGTGCTTTTAATAATTGGTTGCCACTCCTAAAGAGTATAATTATACATAAATCACTCAATTCATTGTCTTATTTTCAATGTTGACAAGCATTTCCTACTTTCCACTTAATCTTGTTGTTTTCTTTCCAATTCAAGAGTACTATTTTAAATTACAATTTCTCATTCATCCATTTTTATCATATAAGGTGCATTTGGTGCAAAAAATTTTGGTGAAAATTTTTGAAAAATTTGGAAAACCTTTAAAAATCTCTATTATATTTTTATATATTCTTACATTCTCAAAGTTTAAAAAAAATTCAGTACTTTTCAAAAAAAAAGTCAATAACTAGAATTCGATTAATCAAATAGTAAAAATTTTTTCACCATTCTCACCATAGACTCCCGAATGACACCCATTTTGAATTTTTTTGGAGTCGTAGAAACCTTTCTGACAGATTGTAAAAACCGTTCCGATGGATTCGTACAACCAACTGCTGTGCAAATGGATTGCAGAAACTGTTTCGATGGATTACAGTGCAAAAAAAGTCATGACTGATACAAACTTTTGAATCCATCTAAACGGAAATCCAATTCATTGAAATGAAAATCTCACTATTCATCTTTAAAAAAATCATAATTTAAAATATATGCACTAAGTATAAAAAATTTTTTAAATCACATTTTGTTATCATTGCAAACGCATGTCATATTTTCCAACAGCGCACTGAAATAGTAGTTTATTATAGATCAGCCAAGCCAAGGATATGGATCATGGACCGACCAACTCAAACCCCCAATGCATATTCTATTATAGGATCTCTCTCTCTCTCTCTCTCTCTCTCTCTCTCTCCATATCGCTTGGTCAGCTCTGCAAATCCTACTAGAAGTAACTCCAAGCACATGATGCCCATCCCTGGCTATATTAATTTGCAATAATTTCCCACCAAATTGGGTACCTCAGAAGGACCTCCAATGGCCATCTCTCCGTCCACAATAGTTCTTCCCTTCAAACGAAGCCACCACGATCCTCTCCTTCGATCCGAAAACCAGTTTCCACCACCGGTACTTCTGACCCAAAGACCTCAGTTCGAGCTCGCGACAAAAGCGCAAAACATACGACGTCGCCATGTCTTGTCGAAAACAAACGAGTACTCCTCGTCTTCCGCCATTGCCGACCTCGAAGCGGAAGCCGAGAAGAAGCCTCCTCCTCGGTTGGCCGAGTGCTGGCGAGAGCTTCTCGGCGAAGACGAATGGGCGGGCATGCTCGACCCGATGAACCCGCTCCTTCGGTCGGAGCTGATCCGGTACGGCGAGATGGCCCAAGCTTGCTACGACGCCTTCGACTTCGAGCCCTTCTCCAAATACTGCGGCTGCTGTAGGTTCACGCGCCGCGATTTCTTCAGCGGATTGGGAATGGAAGGTTTCGGGTACGAGGTCACGCGCTATCTCTACGCCACCTCCAACATCAACTTGCCAAATTTCTTCAAGAAGTCGAGGTGGCCCAAGGTCTGGAGCAAGAACGCGAACTGGATCGGTTACATAGCGGTTTCCGACGACGAAACGTCCGGCCGTTTGGGCCGGCGCGACGTCGTCATCGCTTGGCGGGGCACCGTGACCCGGCTGGAGTGGATCGCCGACTTGATGGACTTCCTCCGACCCATCTCGTCCGACTCCATCCCCTGCCCCGACCCCACAGTCAAGGTCGAGTCGGGCTTCCTCGATCTCTACACCGACAAGGACGAAGACTGCCGCTTCTGCAAGTTCTCGGCGAGGGAGCAAGTCTTGACGGAGGTGAAGAGGTTGAGAGAGAAGTTCCCCAACGAGGAGATAAGCATAACGATTACGGGTCATAGTTTGGGTGCTGCACTAGCGATATTGAGCGCGTACGATATTGTCGAAACGGGTATGAACGTGCGGGGCGATACTCGGGCTTTACCCGTTTGCGTGTTCTCGTTTTCGGGTCCTCGGGTCGGGAATGTTAGGTTCAAAGAGCGGGTTGAGCTCCTGGGGATGAAGATTCTGAGGGTGGTAAATGTTCATGACATAGTTCCGAAGTCGCCGGGTTTTTTTCTCAACGAGACGGTGCCGAGGGCGATGATGAAGTTGGCCGAGGGTTTGCCTTGGAGTTACTCTCATGTGGGGGTGGAGCTTGCTCTGGATCACAAGAACTCTCCCTTCCTCCGACCCGATGGGGACCCGGCTTGTGCCCACAACTTGGAGGCTCACCTTCATTTGCTTGATGGGTAAAATCACTAAAACTTCTAAACTTATACTTAGGCTCTCCTCTAGTTACAAAGTTGGCTTTAAATTTTTTTTTTAATAACTTATTTTTTGTTTTATATGATTTTTTTAATAAAATTTATTATTATTTTTTTAAAATTGTAACTTTTTAAGCGTGCTAATTGTATTTATAAAAAAATAAAAAAAATCATGTTTATTTAGATAAAAGTTAAAAAAATAAAAATATCAATTTTTTTGGTTACTTTTTTCACACGGATATGATTTTTTTGATTTTTTTTTTACAAATGCAATTAACACATCTAAAAATACAGATTATAAAAACAAAATTAAATTTTGTTAAAAAAAAGTCATATAAAAGAAAAAAATTACCAAAAAAACTAAAATCAAGTTTTGTAATTATAAAATAGTAGGATGATTTTTTAAAAATTTTTAATAATATATATACATCATTATTATTAATTTTTAATAATATAACATTATCTTAAAATTAAATGAAATTTTGTTTACGTCAATTAATTAGGTTGGTGTTGGTGAGGAAATATTAATGATAAGTAAACAATCAAATACGTATGTGTATGTATATATATACACACTCTCATTAGTTTATTATTAAATTTTTAAAAATTTTAAAAAATTATTTATTTTTTATTTTATTACACAAATTACGAACTCACAATTTATATAATTTTATATTTTATTTTTTATCACTCCAAACATTATCATAATTTATTAGGAATTAGGGTAGAAATAATAAGTCTCATTTATGTTTGGTAGGTAAGAAAATGACATAGACCAACTCTCAAAGAATAGCACCTGCGGCTAACGATACTTATTAGCAGCAGTACAAGCTCAGAAGGAAGGTGTTGAATAATGAATAAAATAACAAAGATTTTTTTTAGTTATGCATGCCTGGCCTAGTGGCTTTGGACGTCCAAATCAAAAGTTTCAGTACAGGAGTTAAAAAAAAAAAAAAATTACAAGCATAAAAATTATATATATTCGAAGAAAAACGTTTTAGGTTAAAAATAAATAAATAATGTGGGGGCATAGTTGTAATTAAAAAATATTTTAGGAGTTTAATATTAATTTTAAGTAACAAATTACTATTTTACTATAAAATTCTACCCAAGAAAACTCTTGAATGATGTGGTAATGGCAACTGTCTAATATAAATATAGTCTAATAATTTATTATTTTCAAAATAACCGTTGGCTCACAAATCTGGCATATCGATCATCATGGTGACTTTTTTTATAGTAATTTTTTTTTTGTCAGATAATGGAGTGTTTGAAATTATTTATATTTGTAAAAGTTATAGTTTCATAATTTTTGTAATAAGTAAAAAATTTTAAATTTTAAAGAGATTTATAAAAATTTGAAAGAAAAAGAATATTTCAAATGGAGCTAATATTACGCTTTGAAGTTATAAGATCTAAATGTGTTTTGCATTAGAAAAATATTAAATGTGATCTATTTTTAACACTTCATACTCTCAAAAATACTATTCGTAATATAGTGTGAGTTTGGACTGTTAAATTTGACTAATAATTTCTAACTTTCTTTAATTCTAAATCTTCAATTTTCTTCAACTTTCTTTGCATTATAAGCCTCCAACTTTTGTCAAATTTTTTCAACTTTTTCCAACTTTATTCAATTTTTATCAACTTTTTCACTTTTTTTTCCTAGAAAAACACCCAACTTCTAACAATTTAAAATTTACCTAATTGTTTTTATTTTGTCAAAATTTAGCATTATCCTTTACTACCCGGGTGATTTTTTTTTTTGTTTGGTAATTTACCCGGGTGATTTTTAAGCTTGTGCAGCATGCATTACATTAATATTCAAATCTCTCTCTCTCTCTCTCAGTTCTAGACAAATCTGCAAATTTTATAATTAACAAGTTGATTGGTCAACCTCATCGCGACGTGCGCAGGCTAAATAAGTAAATAAATCAACAGTTCATTTGATATTTATTTATTGCATGGTTTGTTTTGGTGATGCAGGTACCACGGGAAAGGGCATAGATTTATGCTGGCAAGTGGAAGGGACCCTGCGCTGGTGAACAAGGCGTGTGATTTTTTGAAGGATCACTACATGGTCCCACCTTGTTGGAGACAATACGAGAACAAAGGAATGGTGAGGGACGAGATCGGACGGTGGATGCAGCCTGAACGCCCCAACCTCGACGACCACCCCGACGACATCCACCACCACCTCCGGCAGCTGGGTTTCCTTTCTGATCATTAGACATTTATTTGGAGGCCGTTCGAAGGTTCGAAAACAAGAAAAAAAGTGGTAGTTCTTTGTGTATTTTTTTAATTATATCTTTTTGTGTGTTTTGTGGAATAAAGTGTATTTTTTTACAACTTTTAAGTGTTTGTTAAATTTTTTACTGTAGCAAATTAAAAAAGTGGTAACTTTTTATTTTATTTTTTATTGTAGCAAATCAAAAAAGTGAAAACAATTGTGGTTCTACCAAATACGCCAAATGTAACTTTTGATACAGTTTTGCTAGTTTTTGAGCCTCCAAACAGACCTTTGGTTTAATTTGGCAAAAAAGGAGAATTTAGGGGGGCGTTTGGTGTTCAGATAGAAGAAGTGTATGTGTCAATCACTTTATGTTTTAGTGTTTGATTGGTAAAATTCAAATATCCTGATCAGACCCTTTGAACGTAGTTTTATTTATCCATTCGAACGGCTTTGCTTATAAAAGTTTTTAAAATTTTAGTAAAAGTTGGATAAATTTGACAAAAATATATAAGAATTAGCAAAAATTTGTGAAATTTGGAGTTTGAAAATAAATGCACAGAAGAGAATAATCCAAAGTTTGTAATTATTTGCATAACAAACACCCCCTTATGGGGCTTTTTGGGGGCATAATATGGTTTTATTTTTTCATAAAATTGGATTTCTGTACTCAGTTGCTTTTAACATAAAATGTTTTTGAAAATAAATTTACTTATATTTTAGAAAAATATTTTTTCTAAAGCATAAGTAAAAATATTTTGCAAATAATATTTTATATTTAAACAAATGGAACCACTTAAAAGGAAAAAATGAAAAAAAATGTTAATAATATTTTTTTCCTTATGAATGTAAATAACATACTTAAAATTTATCACAAATAAGAAAAATAAACTTTGATAAATATATATATATATATATATAATTAATAAAGAACACCCCTGCCAGAAAAAAAAAAAAAAAAAAAAAAGACAGCTAGTTCAATGTTACCGAATTAAGCCAGGTTTGAATGATAAGCCTACTTACATTTCCAGCAATGCATGTAAGTCTTATCAGATTTGTAAGTCTGACAATGGGTTGGTTTTGGTTCACATCCAAATTGGTCTGGTTCCAATAATAGTAGATCAGATCTTTCCAATTAAATACATGACTCGATGGATTTAAATTCATTAGGATTAAAAACTAATGAATCTGAATTTAGATGATCTGTTAGATCTATTTCTTTTTAAAATAAAATATTTTAAAATAAGAAAATTATGTAAAATAAAATTTATCATTTTCACTATTTTACTCTATTATATATATATATATATATATATATATATATATATATATATATATATATATGAAACATATATAAAAAGATATGCTGCCGGTAGCTTTCTCTAATATGATAACCAAATCAGCCTACAATTAATTATAAAAAAAATAATTAATATAGATAAATATGTATGTATGTATATATACAATAACAGTACAAATAATTGTACTATTATTATATATATTGAGATTATATTCTCAGTATTATCAGTACAAATAACTATACGGAACACAAAGATGAAGGTAACATTTTTGTGCTAGTACGAAATTCACAGTACTGTATCTTACGCACCTGCATTTTATGCAAGAATTAGAAGTGAAATTTCATTTAACCAAAAACAAACAAAATTCAGTGGCATGCTCAGTCAACAAACCGATGTTTATATCTCATTTGTATACAGCCCAGAACTTTGTCAATATCAAAATTAATTGTGTTAACTGCATAAATAAAATGTTAAAATTCACATATTAAACTAAATTTCATGATTAAAAAATAAACAAAAATGTTAAAATTCTCAATCTTACCAATTATGATTTACCAAAAATTTTAGTGTTACTTGTGCATATATAATATATATGTTTTGAATAAAATATATTTTTTATTTTTATGAAATGATGATTTAAAAATAAATTATTTTTCAAAATGAGTCGGTCCGCGAGTATATAGATCTATATTGAATCTTACAAATTGAATCTGACTAATTTTGGATCTAGATTGGATCTATTATAATTGGATCTGGATCTAACAGATTTGATTCAGATCTGCCCTACTGACAAGCCTACAATTTACATCTCCTTAAAGCCAAGTGAGACTTAATTACCTATCTCGTAAATGAGCGAAAATGATCGTGTTCATAAGATGAGATGACGACAAAGTTCAAGGTTTCCTAAATAGGTTAAAAGCAGTCACATGCGAGGTATGGCTAATATATCCCAATCCTTGTTGCTTAAATTTAATACATTAATACTTGTTGATAGACCATAACGAACACGAGTGTTTAAAAGTAAAATGTGAAATGAAAATTGAATTACTCAAACTTTTTTTACTCTTTAAAAAAAAAATAATCGAACTTCAACCAAGAACCAAATTTGGAGTGTTAAATGTTGGTAGGTGCGACTAGTGTGCTTTCTGATCAACACTCTAGATTGAATGTTATTGTTCGCTGATGGTTGAATAAATAAGGTTGGATCGTATCTTCTGTCCTCTTACTCGTGCACTTGAAAAAGACTGTCGACCAGGTGGAGTATGGCGTTTGGGCCCTCCAACGACCAAGTAAATATTGTTTGGAGGAAGGGAAAAAGGCTGGAAAGCAAAACGACAGAGTATTTACAAGGTAAAAAAGTGCCCCACCTTACGCCTCACCTTACTTTCTTGTGTTGTCTGATATTTATATGTATAGATTGAAACCCATGTCTGCCGCCCTGAGTGGTCAAACCACATTTGGAGGTGGGTAATGGTGCCGAAACATGAGCAGAGATGTAGGAATAAGGCAACTCCCTCCTCCACCACGTTATAGCAGACCCAAGATTATGGGTAAGAGGGTCAATGTAAAAAATTTTGCATTGAGCGGAGAGTAAAGTAAAAATTTATAAATTTTGGGAGAAAGGAGACTAAACACTATATTATGTGAAAAAATCTTAAAATTTATAAGGTGTTAAAGGATTTTTAAAACTTAGAGGGGCCAAACACGATATTATGTGAAAAAAAATCCTAAAATTTATGAAAATATTAAAGAATTTTTAAAACTTAGGGGAGGCCGTGGTCCTCGCTCTCTTCTCCTTGGGATCGCCTTTGCCCCTATGTTTGCCATTACAGATGCGGAGGGAGGCTAAGCATTTGAATGCTGACCACGTGTCCATAACTCGAATGTATGCCATGTATCTAAGTGATTCCCTCCAGAATTGTTCATAATCGAATTAACAGAAATAAATCAGTTTAGCTTCGATTAAATTTGAATTAACTGAAATTTTATTTACATATATATCTATTTTTAATTTTATTTTTTTATAAATTTATTACTATTGTATTATATAAAATCATATTATATATATATATATATATATATATAAGTATATAATTTCTAACTTATTTTTGTATAAAATTATTATTATATATATTTATATTAATATTTAATTTGTGATTAGTCTTTGTTTATTTCAGTTTTTCGTGTGCAAGAATCAGAACTAAACTGAATTTTAAATAAAATCTAAAAAAAATCAAAATTAAACCAAAACTAATAATCGAACCGAATTGACAAAAAATTGAACCAAAATTTTAGTTTTTAGTTCTCGTTTAATTTTGCATGCCCCTAATTATCAATGCAAATAAAGCTAGGATTTCTTGAGAGAGGGAAGCCAAAAACTTTTCATTAAAAAATTAAATAATTATAATCCAAAAAAAAAAATTGATAGCTATTTAGAGTAGGGGATTTTGATAGAAAGAGAATTGGAAGCACGAATTTCGTTGAAAAACAAATTATATATATAATTCTTGTTGTACTAAAAAAATTAATGGGGAGATGGAATGTATAAGGAAAAATGTGAAAAAGCGATGACTAATAGTTAGAGAGAGCGTAAATATGAGAGAGTTGGAAAGAGAAAGAGATATTTGTGGGTTTTATTGAAAAAAGAAAAAAAATTATTATTTTTATCATTTTTTATGTGAGCCTCATTATAAAAAAGTTCAGGGCCGGCCTTAAGATTTCGGAGGCCTAAAGCTATAATACAAAATGAGGCCTTCTACGAATTTCTAAGACAAGTATCGAATAAATAAATCACCTTCTTCAAAACAAAATGAACACTGATCAATAAGAAAAAAAAAAAAAAAAAAAAAGAACCCAATATATATCTGACCATTTCACTATTTTAAAAGTGTCATCAAAACATAAATGGTTCAAAAAAGTAATCATCTAAGTATCACCCTTCTTGCAGTTTTGGCAGCAAAAGTACGAATAATGTCTTTACAATCAATCTTATCTGCCATTTCATGTTCAATGGATAGGAGGGATAAGCCATTCAACATTTCTTGCGACATACTTGAGTGAAGATAATTCTTAATTAGTTTTAACTTTGAAAAACTTCTCTCTCCGGAAGCAACCATAACGGGAATAGTCAATAATATTCTATAAGGGACCCACACATTTGGATAACAGTCCTCCATCAATTTCAAATGATTGAGAACTTCAATTGGCTTTCTTATCTCTTTTGGTAAACCTTCCTTGAAGACCTTCAATTCCGAAAACAACTCCTTCTCGTCAATATTCGAAGTTCTTTCATGTTTTAAAGTATCTTGTAGGTTGGTGCAATGCATCTTCAAACATTCATCATTTGTAGCATTCAACTTTTTTAAATCAAACAAAAAACCCCAAGTCTCCTCAAATTTCTCAAATTGTTCAAATCGGCTCGTAAGTGAAGAAACAGCTTGATCTAATATAGGTACAAAGTAATAAACTCTAAAGGATTCTTCAACTGATAGAGTCACCTCTTCACTCACATTCTCATAAATCTCATCAAATTATTTTTTTCGGCAAATGACTCTCTTCTCGTGAAACATAGGCTCTATTCCCATTTCCAATGCAATTTCTTTAGCTTCATCTATGGCCTATGCCAAACCGTTTTCGCTATATTTCTTAAGAAAATTAAGCAGCCCTTTCCATTGATGAATGTCAACATCTATGTGCATGTCTTCTTTTTACAAAGTCTTGCTTATAAAGTTAACTGCAGACAACATCATATGCCAAATAACCATGCCAACCAAGAATCCAAAATCTTCAAGTTTATGTCTTACTAAGCCTTCGGCTTCACTCTTTGCACTAGCTTCGTTAGGACAATTGGCCAAATCAAGTAAAGCTTCTTTAATGTTTGGAGCTTGGTATCTTATTGCTCTAACACTTTCAACACGACTTTCTCAACGCGTTTGTGATAATGGCTTGAGAGTGAGACTTTTAACATTATCCATAAAAAATTTCCACTATTTGGTAGAAGATGCAAACAAACAGTATATACGTTGCACAATTCCAAAAAAAGATGTAGCTTTATTACAATAGTTGGCCATATCAGAAAGCACGAGATTATGACTATGGCAGCTACATAGCATGTAAAAAGCTCTAGGATTTTTGTCAAGAAGCCTTTTGTGAACCCATTTATTCTTTCTTTTCATATTAGAGCCATTGTCATACCCTTGTCCTCTTATATCACCAATATCAAGTTGAAAAGTGCCTAAGACTTCTTCAAGTTTTTCACCAAAGAGTTCAAATCCTGTTGTATCTTCTACCTTCAAAAATTCTAAGAAAAATTCCTCCATTTTTGGTGTACTTGTTGAAACATCCACACATCGTATTACAAGAGACATCTGTTCTTCGTGACTTATATCTGGAGTACAATTAAGTATCACAGCAAAATATTTTGCATCTTTGATTTTACGAAGCATTGCACTTTTGACCTCTTCAGCAAGCATTAATATTATTTCATTCTGGATTTTGTGATTAAGATAATGGTACCGAATCTCACCATTCTGAATCCGCCAAAAGTGCTCTTGCAAGATTGGATCATATACGCCCACCATTTGCATTGTGCTCAGAAAAATTCCATTCCTCTCTTGAAAAATCTTTTCATTGTCTTCTCGAAAAGCCAAATTCAATTTAGCAAGTGTTTTCACGGCTTCAATTATCCTTACTAGTACCCCTTTCCAATGTTCTTTCTCTTTCTTGATTTGATCTTGCACACATTTGTCGATTGTCTCATTCTTTTTCAATCTCTTCTTCGATTCGATTCATTTGCTCATACAAAGCAATATGCTCATTACTACCTTTATGATTTTTAAGCCTCTAACCAATATTTCTCCAATTACTCAAGCCATCACTAGCTAACAATGTCTTGTTCTCACCTTGTGCAAACAACTTACAACAAAAGCAAAATACTTTGTTGGAAGCATTCGAATATACAAGCCACCTCATATCTTGCTTCTTTCCGTTTGACAAATGACGAGTGTAGTGAAAAGTTGTAAAATGCCTACCCTCCATATCATTGGGAAAGTGATCTCCATCTCTTTTTAATGGACCTCGTTCTACTATGAAGTCCATAAAATTTTGATCAATTTTGTCCAAATTTGTTGGCTCATCAATGTTTGTAGGACCATATTTAAAACCCATCTCATCATTTTGACCATCAACATCCATATCTTCATGGTCACTCTCGTTTACAAATTCATTTGGTTCCTTTACAAAGACATTCATATTATCCTCCAAATTTTCATGTTCTTCATTCTCTAAATCTTCAACCAAATTTAAACTCTCTTTTTGTTTTTTAAAACCAAAAAACTTATCGACTGAACCTGCTTGTGATTGAATTATGGCTTCAATTCTTTGCTTTTGTTTTCTTTTTTCATGTCCAGACATAAATTTTCTAGGCATCATAATTAGAAATCTGCAAATCCCAAACATAACCTACTTATTAAGAATATAAAAATTATTAATTAAAGAAATCTCACTTCTCAAAGTAATATTTAATCACAGAAACAATATAAAGCACTTTTATCTAAAAGTAATATGTTATTATTAAAAAAAAACAAGTGATAAAACCCAACAACATAAAATAGTTTCACTATTTTATAGTTGGCATTTTTTTTTTAAATTTAGGTGATTGACAAGTATTTTTTTTATTTTTATTACACTACTAATTAATTTTTTTAAATGAAGGGAATAAAAGCAGATATTTTTTAGTGGGTTTATGAAGAGGTAGAATTGAATTGATTTTTATGTGATTTGTTTTGGTTAGCTCTAAATAGTACTAGTATCATTTATATTCAAGAGAGAGAAAAATTTCGAGTTTGATTAACAAATCTTTTTTTTTTAGTATGTATATTAGAATCTGGAAGATTTGAAAGTCTATGGTTGTTGAGTGATTCAAATTTCTGCTATAAAAGGAAAAATCAATTAAAAAGAAGAATAGTAGAAGAAAAAAGTAAACGCTTGACCTTTGTCCCTATATATATGTGTATATATATATATATATATATATATATATATATATATATATATATATATATATATATATATATTGTATGTATGCACAGCCTAAAATTTCACTATCAACTTCAACAGCACCAATGCACTACGAATTAAAATAAAATAAATTTGTACACCCACTGAAGACACTTGATTGTTGCAATAACAATCACAAAAAAAATAAAAGAATAGGCTTACTTTTTAGCAGATGATCAATGCATGGGAATCTTCTCTTTTAAATGTTGAAGTGGAACCCTCTTTGATTCAAAGCAAAACCCTTTTTTTAATTGGGAATTTTCTCCGTAATTGGCAAGCCATTTCTTTTGAAAAAAGGCTCAATACACCACTAATTACAAATGTGCCATCGAGTTTTTGGGTCTTTTTAATTGAATGTATGTTGGGCTTTTATTTTGTTATTAAATGGACTTTTTGTTGGGTATATATATATATATATATATATAGGACCATTACACATCATTAGGTCCTAAAAAATTCTTATTTTTGAGGCCTAAAGCCATGGCACCTTGGGCTTTAGCCCAAGGTCGGCCCTGAAAAAGTTAAGTTGGCTAGGGACTTTTTATTTGTTAAAGAGGATGGCCATTATTAAAAGATATGAGAGAGAGAGAGAGATATTTGAGGTTAAGCAACTGAAGTGTATGGATGAACGATCTTAATTTCCTTAGAATGATCTAATGATCCTAATTTAATTTAGTTAAAATTAATTTCAAAATAAAAGATAAAAGTTAAAAGCAATGTGATTGAAACACAATAAATACAGAATATGAAAAGTCATATTTCAGTGAAATGCAATTAAATTAAAACTGTTCATCCATACACTTCAATTCCTACAGTTCAAAAACCCCAAGAACACAGAGATTTGTGGGTTTCTATTGGAAAAAAAAAAAGGAAAAATAATTTATTATTTTTATTTTAAGTGAGTCTTAAAAGAATATTTATTTTTAATAAAATATAATATATATGCATATGTTTATACTAAAGTTAAAGGGACAGGGCCATCCCTTGCCCTACACTAGCTAGCCTCGTCTCTTCATCCTTACATGTTAGTTTTTTCTTCTTCTTCCTGTGATGTTCGTGAAAGTTGCCTTCAAGCCTCATAAGTTCTTTAATTTATGAAATAGTTGAAGTTACTTAGATTTATGACTTAAGTGAGTGAGTGCACCTAGTGCAGCCTCCCTCAAATCCACATCTATTATTCTCAAAGCAAACTCAATGTCCTGCTTCTATTTCTCATAATTTGAGCCATTCAAGAGTACAACCGTTGTAGTATTATTATTAACTGCAAAAAAAACTATATATGCAAATACAAGGAGGCAACAAATTAGCTAAATATAGGCAATAAACAATCTTTATATGTTTTAAACTTAATCAAATATAAAAATAATAATAGAGGTACCCCAGTACATCATTGCCGTCTCCTATTTGGATAAAAAGTGCAACATACTATAAGATCCCTCACGGCTAACTACCAATGAGAATACCTAAATATTTAAAAATTAGTCCCTTTTGGGCAAACCAATCTTTTGAAAAATTGAGTATTCTTAGTTCAGTCACCGAAAATCATCCATGTCATTAAAACACACGATAAATCCCTTCGGACAAGCAATTGCATGTGATAATACAATAGATGTAGTCATATATTAGATATCAATAAATGCACCCCTTTGGGCAATAGCATTCATATCAATCATAAATCTGGAATATGACTCTTTTGTTTGAATTGTCCTGTATTATATCTAGCATTCCTATACTAGAAGAATGTATTCGTAATCGTATCTTTATGGGTATTTAAGTATTCAAATATATCCAATGATCTCATAAATAATATATATATATTGCCGAATTCAAAAAAAAAGAAATTTTCATTACAGGAAATTTACATAAAATGACGATTTAGGCTCTTTAGGGATAACCTGTGAGAGCATACAATGTTCCATGATATTTAGAATATCGAAAACATGCCAACCATGAACAAAAAATCATTAAAATTGTGCATAGTTTTCAAAAAAAAAAAAGAAAAAATATGCACATTTTTATTCCAAAAAAATATTAAACATGCTCCAAAATATCCAAAAATTTTAAAGATAATATTTCGAAACTCTTATTAAAAAAATTATAATTTTTTTGGGCACAAAACCGAAAGCCCCTTGTACCGAACTAATGCGCGGTGCTTCTATAAAAACTTATACAGCAATTTTTTTTATTGTTATTATTATTATTTATTTTTTTAACTATGATGTAAGATAATAATAATAATAATAACAATAAAAGAGGTTGCTATTTGCCTCCACGTTAGCCACATACCTGACAAGAAAAAAAAAATAAAAAAAAAAGAACAAAACAAAACAATTATCCTATGTATTCAAAGCGTGAAAGCCGAGACAAAACATAAGATATCCATATGTTCACACAATTCAACTTTCTGGCGTCCTGCTGTTTGTATCGGAAAAGGCAACTATATTTGTGTATTCAGTAAACAGTTTCCTTGTCTATCGGTTTGCTTTTAGGAAGCAAATAACAGCCCTCACGCCCGCAGCAAATATCCAAAAATTAAACAAAAATATTTTATTCTGTTTGAAAACAGTGGTAACATCTAGAACAAACACGCAGGCAAAAAATATAATGACTGATATACATCCATTATTCCAAAACTTCAAAGACGTAAATCTTGTCCTACAGTTAAATACAGATTTTTAATATCAAAGTTATCTCTATTCCGAGAGAAATAAAAGCCTTTGATAATTTGAAAAAAAAAATAAAATGACAATTGTATTTTTTTAGATTGCATCGCACAAGTTTTGGATTTAAAATAATTTAATTACATAGAATCATATAAATCCCTAATCCACATACGTTAGGCTCTAATATCACATGTAACATTTGTAATAAATCTTAATATGAATTTGAAAACATCAAAATATATATATAATAATGCAGAAATGTATCCATTTGTTCCATGATCCTTGAATGCGAACAAAAAGAATTTCCAAGTTCAAGATGAACCTTGGCGATTATGAATCTTCCTTTCTATATCCTATGTCTGTATGACGGATTTCTATGGGTGTAATTTTTTTTTTGTCTAGAATAGAGAAGGACCTAACCATATATATAGAGTAAATCTTAACTTCACTGGGCCCTTCTATAAAAACTCTACAGTAGGCTCCTTAGACCTACACTATTAACTGTCTAACCACATAATTAATATATTTGATAAGTGTACAGAATCGCAGTCCATATAAATCACTTCTTATTTGGCCTATCTTATGTGTCTCAACTTTAAAATTGAGTTCAACCCGTTTTATTAAAATTAAAATTCAATTAATATGCACGCTCAATTTAAAGAAAGTACTAATATAAGACTTAAAAGAATTCTAGCCGTAGAGGACTACACTACCATGTCTAGGGCGAGGGCCTTGAGCCAGAGGACTTCAGCTCTAAAAAAACCTCTAGGTCCCTTTCTTTTGTAGACTGGTTCTCGTTAATTTTGCTTCTAAGGTGTCGTTGGACTGCTATCGCTCCTTTTTCACCTAATCTTCCTGGGTTTAAGGTTATTGTATGGGTCCAAAATGAGTTGAACCACCTCTTTGGGCATCAGAATTGACTTCGCTGCCTATGCCCTAGTTTCATATGGAGTATCTCAGGCACACTTTGCCTGTATCTCTAACGGTACAACCTTTAACGACACATATATAAAGGTTAAATTGGCAATATTAGCTATAAGGCTTAATTTGGTAATATTAGCTAAAAGTTAAGTTATTGGTTATTTAGGGGGTGTGTATAAGACAAAAAGTTAATAAAAATGTAATGCATCAGTCATTTTTTGGTATTTGTAGAATAAACTCAAATTTTCTGATAAGTTCTATTCAAATGTGGTTGAATAATCTATTTGAACAATTTTTGCATGCTGTGCAAAACTTGTGAGTTGACAGGACTCGTTCAAACGATTTTGATCATAAAAGTTAACAAAAATTAGTAAAAATTAACAAAATTTTGTAAAATTTAGAGTTCTAAAATAACTGCGTGAAAAACAAGAATGACCAAAAGTTTGTAAAAGTTTGTTATTCTTTGTGAAATTTGGACGCCCAAAAGCCCCCTTAGCTTTTTAACTTTTTTTTTTTAATGATCAAAATTATCTTTTTACATTTTAAATTTTTTTCTAAATTATGAAAGGTGAAAATATTAAATTAACAAAAAACTAAAATACTAGGTATAAAAAAGTTTTTTTTCTTTTCCAAACACAGAATAGTTAACTTTTTAGTAGTTATCTAGTTAACAAAAAGCTAAAAAATTAGTTACTAAAAATTTAATTTTTCCTTCTCAAATGGTTTATTTTATTAAATTAAAATTTTTAATAAAAAATTACATATTAAAATATTTATTTTACTAAAATTTAAATTAATTAAATTAAAATAATAGTATATTATCGAAATGATATTTTTAATAAATACAGTTACAAACTAAATAATTTATTTTATTAAATTAAAATTATTTAAAATAATTTTTATTAACATGATTTATTTTAGTAAGTTATATTATTAATAACTAATAATTACCTATTAAAATGATTAATTTTTAATAAATAAAATAATAATTTTTTATTAAATTTTGTTATTGAATAACATACTTTATTAAAATTAATTATTATTTAAAAATAATTATTTGGTAAAATTAAATTAAGGCACCATTGGGTGTGCCAAAAAATAAAATAAAACAAAATAAAATTCCAACAACCTTTAAAACCTATTAAATTTCTCTATTACATTTTTACACATTTCCATCTTTATTGATTTCAAAAAAATTCAATATTTTGCTAAAAAAAATAGAAAACCCAGAAGAAGATTAACCAAGTGTAAAAAATTTTTTAACAATTATTTGGTGTGCCAAAAAATAAAATAAAACAAAATAAAACTCCAACAACCTTTAAAACCTACTAAATTTCTCTATTATATTTTTACACATTCCAATCTTTACTGATTTCAAAAAAGTTCAATATTTTACTTAAAAAAAATAAAAAACTCATAAGAAGGTTAATCAAGTGTAAAAATTTTTTTAGCAATCATTTTCTCTGAGATAAAAGTTTTTGAATGAGTATCATTGTGGCCTGGATATACAAAATCATTCAAACTGTATGCTTTATTCCGTTCCCACGACTAAATGCTTCAACCATTATTAGCCCAGCAGACGAGGAAATGGCCGCGGATTTCATTGAAGTCCTCTTACAGGGTCCCAAACTTTCCAGCACCAAGGGCGGATGACGACCATCATCAGCACGAGGCAGAGCAGTGCGAGCTTACTGTGCCAGAGGCTTTTCTTGATCTTCCAAAGTCGGCGAGCTTGGAAGCACCGGTCAAGCATTTTCTTTATTGTGTCGGTGAATTCACAGCTTTCCGAATTTGAATCAGAGACTCTGAAGCTCAAAAACAATCAGAACTCAAGGAATTTCATAGCGCGGAAATCGAAAAGGTTAGGGGGATATTGAACACATTGACCACCACTGGGAGATGGAATCAAAATCCTTGGGATTTTATCGTTGAAACTCGTTTCAAAGCACAGAAAACATTCGGGTTTTTGAATTGTGAAACGCTTCTCTCTCTTTTGTTCTGCCTATCTCGAGTGATTTTTTCTCAGCGTCGGTAGAGATGAAATGGAGGATGGATTTAGTACGAAACAAATAAGAAAGTGTTGTATTCTGACTTGACATTGATCGGAGATTTTTTTGTATCTATTAGAATAAATAAATCATTCTAATATGGTATTATTTATTTTTAAAAAATACGATTTAAAAAAAAATACTAAACACTAAAATTTATTCAAAATCACGTTTTATTTTATTTTTTATCATTTTAAACAGACCCTAAATATATTTTATTAAATTAAATTTATTAAATATTAAATTAAATTAATATAAATATATTTTATCAAATTAAATTAATTCTATAAAAATATTTTAATAAAATGAAATATTTTAGTAAAATACAATTAATTATCAAACGTATTTTTTATTTTTATTTTGAAACTAAGAAAACACTAAAAATAAAAAGTTGAAAACAAAAAACTATTAAATATAAAAAAAAAACATAAATATTATCAAACAGTTTCTTAGTGTGTGTATTTTCTCTAATTATTATATAAAAAGAGAATATATTTTGGTGTCTTTTTTTTTTTTTTATAATGCCGTGTCACTGAAATAGATTTTGCAATTACCCTTCAACTTTGACATAGCTTAATTTCCCTTCTTGCTTCATGTAATTATTACCCTTTTCAACTTCCCTCCATCCGTAATTAATTAATGAAAATAAAAAAAGTAGGAAGAAAATTTGCAAAAGTAAAAAGAAAATTGAGAGAATAGGGAAAAAAAAAAAGAATAAGAAAATTTAAGAGCAGTTGAAAATTGAAACAAAAGTTGGTACACGTGGGCAGCATATGGGCTGTTAGCCCAACAAATGAAGCTCAATTTAAGGTACGTTTGATTTACTAAAATTTTAAAAAATTTTAAAAATATTTAAAAATTATTTATTTTTTATTATATAAATTATAAATTTAATAATTATTTTATTTTTACCTTATTTTATTTCAATTTTTACTATTCCAAGCGCACACTTATTACAAACCCTCCCAAGAGCCCATAAATTTGCATGCAAACCCTTCCAAGAGCCCATTAAATTGCATAGTCGTTATCCCGTTGACTTGTTTGTTAAAGCTGTAGCCTGTAGCCCTAGCTTCTTTCGGACACTGATGATTCTGCCGGGGTGGTGAGTGACAGGAGAAGGGAGGTCCAATAAATTGAAACCGAACCAAACCCTAGCCACCGCCCCTCCCACAGTCGTCGGTACTTTCGCCGCCGGTATGTCTTGCTTCCCCTCTTTCTTTCTTTTTTTTTTTCTTTTTTTATTGGGCTGATTGTACACACACACACGCACACACACACACACAACACGAATATGATTTTAAAAGCTTGATTTTTATTATTTCTTTGGGATTTTTGAGATGCCTCTCTCTAGTTTTTAGTAATTTATAGCGAGAGAATTACAGTGTACGATCGTAAGACGTAATATGCTTTGTTGCTTCAATTTCTCCATTGTGTATCTGTTTTTTTTTTTTTTTTTTAATCCTTTCTGATCAATCGGCGAGGTAGCTGATTGGGATTTTCTCAAAGTGAAAATATATGTCTATCTCTTCTTGTGAACTTTTCTGTTTTCCTTTTATTTTACGTAAGCTTATTTTTAGTTTGCGCACTTCTGATTCTGTTACTGTTAAATTGTTTTGTGCACCTTGCTTTTTTTGGAATTCAAAGTTGAGTTGGTGGTTAACTTTTAACGAATACTGATGGGTTGTTTGCCCTTTTTCCCCTGCATCCCATGTAAGGGTGGCTGCTATTGGATTGTATTCGAAGTCTATTCGTGTTTGTCCTCAAATGTCTTAAAATTTTTAAACGTATTAAACAATTAATTTACTTCAAAATTAGATCAAAATGTGTTAATTTCAAGTCAAAAGTATTCGTGTTGTGTCATGTTCATGTTTTCTCTCAGTAACTTCATGTGTGTTGATGCTGTTTGAGCCATGTCTAAATTTTCGACCCCCCTCAATCCCATGTTTCTAGTTGAACTACTGTATTAATCTGTCGATGTCTTAGTTTCTTCATTATTATATTTCGAACTTGAGGATCTTTGTCCTGTTAAATGTTTTAAGTGACTGCAATTGTCAGCTGTTTGATTTCTGCAGAAGTGGTCTTTTGAAGATGAGCTTAATTTCTCAAAATGTGCTTCCTAAGGACCAAATTGTGAAGATTAAGAGGAAGGTTTCTGACCAGCCTTCAATCTTGGAAGGTGCCCAAGTGACTGAAGATAGAGAAGAGTACAAGTTAGATACAAACAAAACAAAAAAGAGAAAGGATGAGCGCAAAGAGGACAAGCAGTTGGAAATTGAGCAGCGAAAAGAAATGAAGAAGTTGGAGAACTTTTTGTTTGGTTCTTTGTACTCTCCGGTTGAATTTGGGAAGGAAGATGATAAAGAATTGAGTGATGAGGTTGACAAAAGTTCTGCTTTGTTCTTTACAGATAGGTCTGCAAATAGCGTACTCTCTGTTTATGAAGAGGATGTAGAATTCCAGGAAAGTAGTGATGATGAAGAGGAAGCTGGGCAAAGGAAACCTGTGTGGGTGGATGCTGAGGAGGAAAAGACCAGTGTAAATATAGCTGGAGTCAACAGATTGAGGAAGCTAAGGAAGGAAGAGGATGAAAGCGTGATCTCTGGTTCTGCATATGTGTCCAGATTAAGGGCACATCATGTAAAGCTGAACCCGGGCACTGAGTGGGCCCTACTTGATTCGCGGACCAAGAATTACCACTCTGATGACGAAGATTCTGATATAGAAAATGGGACAGTTCTAGCACGTGGTTATAAAGATGTTGAAGCCATTGACGATATCCTTCGGACAAATGAGGACCTTGTTGTAAAGAGCAGTGCGAAGCTGTTGCCTGGACTCCTTGAGTATTCAAGATTAGTAGATGCAAATGCAGAAGATCCTTCCAGTGGTCCAATAAATTCAGTTCATTTCCACAGAAATGCTCAGTTGCTCCTCACTGGGGGATTAGATAAAAAGCTGAGATTTTTTCAGATAGATGGGAAAAGGAACACCAAAATCCAGAGCATCTTCCTGGATGATTGTCCTATTCGAAAGGCTTCTTTCTTACCTGATGGATCTCAAGTTATAGCATCAGGAAGAAGAAAGTTCTTCTATAGTTTTGATCTGGTGAAAGCAAAGGTTGATAAAATTGGCCCCCTAACTGGCAGGGACGAGAAGAGCCTGGAAGTTTTTGAGGTTTCACCTGATTCTAATACAATCGCCTTTGTGGGTAATGAAGGATATGTCCTGTTAGTTTCATCCAAAACGAAGGAACTAATTGGAACACTTAAGATGAACGGGACTGTTCGGTCATTAGCTTTTGCTAATGATGGGAGGCATTTGCTGAGCTCTGGAGGTGATGGGCATGTTTACCACTGGGATTTGAGAACAAGGGCCTGCTTCCACAAGGCTGTTGATGAAGGTTGTATACATGGTACATCTCTTTGTACGTCCCCCAGTGGAAGTCTGTTTGCTGCTGGTTCGGACAGCGGGATTGTAAATGTTTACAACAGAGAAGAGTTTTTAGTGGGCAAGAGAAAGCCAATCAAGGCCATTGAGAATCTAACCACAAAGGTGGATTTTATGAAATTCAATAACGATGCTCAGATTTTGGCTATCAGTTCAAGCATGAAGAAGAATAGTCTAAAGCTGATACACATTCCGTCATTTACAGTTTTCTCTAACTGGCCTCCCCCAAATCAGACACTGCATTATCCCCGTTGTTTGGATTTTAGTCCTGGTGGAGGTTTCATGGCTCTTGGAAATGCTGCTGGAAAAGTACTATTGTACAAGCTGCATCACTATCATAATGCATAAAGCAAATCTGAGTCTTCTAATTTTCCCCATTGATTTATAACCACTACATCGGATCCTAGCAAATGCAGTTCCTCCTCTCCATCATTGTTAGATTAACAAGTGTGTGGTAAAGTTCCATGGAATCCAGTTCCAGATCAAACACTGCTTGTTTATTTTGTTTTTGTTATTCTTTGAACTTTGCAATAGAGCCTCAGTCTGTACTATTGTATCCCAGTTTTGGTTTTCAATATATTGTCCAATAGCATTTTACAACTTTTGGCTCCATTAGTTTTGCGCCATAATGAGGACCAAAATTGGTGGATTATTTATTTGAAGTTTTGATTTGGTCCTATGGGCTTTATGTTTTACTTGTTATGTACCTTCTTTAGTTCTTGTCAGGCTTGAGCTCCCATTTGGCGATGCTGTCATTTTTTTCTTTTTGTTTATCTGTGTATATTTTTGATTTTTATTTTTTGTTGTTTTTTTTTTTTTTTTTGAAACAAAACTAAAACAACATTTGGAAATATAATTTTTTTATAATTATTAATCTTTTATTTTAATAAAATATTTGATTTTATAATTTTCTAAAAATTTAAAAATTTAATTTAATAAAATATATTTTATATTAATTATATTAATTAAATTAATCAATTAATTTAATTATGAAAAATTATTTAATTCAATAAATATAAAATATATTAAATAATAATTTAATTATATTATTTATTAAAGACAATTTAATAAAATATAATTATTATAGCATTTGATTTAGCAAATATAAATATATTAATTATAATTTAATTATATTATTTATTAAAAATAATTGAATTAATTATATCTCATAATAATTTAAATAATTAATTTTGATTTTTATTAAAAATAATTTAATAAAATTAATTAATTTACTTTAATTATTAAATTAAATTAAATGAATTCATTGTTTAGTAAAAATAAAACTAATATTGTTTACTAAAAAAAAATAAATTTTATTTAATATTAATTAAATTAATTAATTTAAATTAATTGTTAAAATAATTTAATATTTTTGGATAAATATAATATATTTAATATTAATTAAATTATTTAATTTAAATTAACTATTAAATTAAATTATTATTTAGTAAATATAATTTAATAAAATATATTTTATACTAATTAATATATTTTATTAATTAATTTAATTATGATGCTTATTAAATATAAATTAATTAAATATATTACATATTAATTTAGCTAATTAAATTAATTTAAATTAATTATATTATTTATTAAAAATAATTTTAGTTTAATAAAATATTTGAATAAAATAATTTATTTTAATATGACGTAACACAAAAAGACAAAATGTTAAAATTGACAAAATGTTTGTAATAAAAAAAATTAAGTGAAAATACTTTTTTTCGTTTACATTTTTCTGTGTAAGTTTTTATTTTTATTTTTTTTGACAAAAAATATAAATAGATTTAACAAATATGTTTTTATTTTCAATTTACAAAATTAAAAAAATAAAAAAAACAGGATACAAAAACATTATCAAATCTAAGCTAAGAGTTTATAGTTTATGTTCATGAAATAACATTTTATTTATTTATTTTTTTTTTTTTTTTTGGGTTTAACAGATGAAATGACACTTTCATCTTAAGAAGGGATTTGGTCGTGGTCATGTGAAAGCAAGAAATGATTAATTGCTATGCATTTGGATTTCCTTAGAAAATAAATTAAATTAGTTAGTTTTTTTTTTTTTTTTTATAAGTGGGAAGAGGAAGACTCAAACTTGAGTCATGAACAGACAGGAGAGACTCTTTATAGGCCACGCATGCTTTGTGTGATTTTCAATTATTGATTAAACAAAGACTATTTTATTATTATGATATCTCCTTTCCCTTGTACATATAGATTTACTTTTATGCCCCTTTTTGCTGTTGAATTTTGCACGTTCCTGACATAAAAAGGATATTTAAAATATTTGACAATAATTCAAACCACTATAGTAATGTGGGTTATTTGAGAGGAGGATGGGGCATTTAAGAACTTCAATTGCTCTCCTTTTCCTTTTACTAATCAACCATAGTGGAGTGGAGTAATTAACTAATCAAATCATCTTTTCTCTGGCTGAGTCTGCCTTTAGTTTCAGGTCTATTTTTCTGGGTAAATGGATTGTTGCTGTTTGGTTGCCGTTGGGTCTCCTGTTTTCACTGTGTAGTCCTGCTCCCCACGTGGTTCCGCCATCGGAGGTTGCTGCTATGTGGTGGTTTGCAGGTTGTGTGGTTTCAAAATGGTCTGGTTTTGGTTGCTGTGAGTTTGGCTGTTTTGCTTCAAGTGCTGCAACTAGCTAATTTTTGTGAAGGTTTGAGCTTGTTGTTTGATTCCAGTTTTGAGTGCTTTGCTGTGTTGGAGCTGTTGCTTCTGAGACGATGTTTGCTGCCTTGCTGCTTCGTTGTGTTGTTGGTTGTGAGTCCTCCCGCAATGTGCTGATTTTGGCCTGGGAGTCTCACGCTAATTTCTAGTGCTCTAATGATGCTGGTTGGTGGCACAGATTGCTGCCGCTGTTGTTTCTTGATCATATGTTTTTATAACTAGTGCTTGCAAGAGATGTTGGTCTGCTGTGTTCTGGGTTACATGTTGATAGCTGGATATACTTCTTGTGGCTGCTAAGAACTGTTATATTATGTGTTGAGCCTTTTTGGTTGCTATTTTTGGCCTGTTGGAGATTAATGCTGTTACTATATAGTTGAGTCAATGTTGATGAAGCTGGTTGTTTCTGTGAGATGGAATGCTGGTTGGCTGCGCTTGTGATGTGCTTTGATTGCTGAGTGTGGGAGTGGAAGATAAGAATTGATAGTTTGTTTTCCTGTGTGTTGATTGTTCCGAAGCTAGTTTGGTAAAAAAAAATTTGCTAATAACTTTTGATCCGTAATGAGTTACAAGACGTATAATGTCTTTTCAAAAAGAAAATGTTAGGCTCAATGTCGTAACAATTAGGGTAAACCCAATTGAGATCATTTTTGTGATCAAAATTTATGATTTAGTATCTTCTCAGGAGTTTTTTGTTATTTTTATCAATAAAGTTTCTTTGAAAATTCTCTCAATAGTTGTGCATTTTGGCTTCTTAAGTATTTAGATGTTTTGGCTTATAAATGAGTTTGTTCTATTATGAGCACTGGGGCATACAGTGACTTTGTTAGCCTTGAGCCAGTGTGTTGAATTTTATTGTAAAACGGGGAAATGTAATTTTTTTCATTAATTTATTATTTCTCATTTTTTGAAAGAAAAAGACCCCCCCGGGGGAGGGAGTATTTTGTTGAATTTATTGCTGATCTAGTTGGAGGTCCATGAGTGATTCACACGGAAACTCTACAGGTGGCCTGATGCTTTTATCTGATGCTTAGGGTCCATTTGAAAGCCCAAAAAAGAGAAATTTTAACACCACCTCCAAAATTGTTAAGAATCTTTAAAAATTACTTTTTTATCAAATAATCAAAAAATTTCTAAACATTTTTAAAAATTTCTTTAACTTTTTACCAAATAATCAAAAGTTATTAAAAATTTTTTTAAATTGCTGAAAATTTTAAAATTTTATCAAATACATAAAGAGTTACAGCTAACAATTTTTGTCAAAAAATTACCAAAACTCTTTAAAAATCACTTTCAAACGAACTCGTGCAACGGACTAACGTAGCTCATTATGATCTGTTTTTAGTTTGGCCTGGAGAGGTTTATTTATTTTTATTTATATTGTTCACAATAGTGACAGGGCACCAAAAGAATACTAGTATCAAATTTATTGCATTATGCAATTATCTTAATTCATAGCCGTGAAGATAGTTTCAAAGGTCACGGGATTTAGGGATGTCAAAAATACCCATACTGGGTACCTAATATACCCGTACCGGTAAGTACCCGCTTCACCTGTCCCGTTTAAGAAGGGTATGGAGATATTAATTGCAGGAACAGGAACGGGTATGGAGATTTAAAATGTTACCCGAATGAGTACAGAGACGAGTACGAGAATCTCCACCCCGCCCCGTACCCATTTAAATATTTATTTGTTAATTTTGTTAGGTTGGTGGCTCCTTCAGAAGTCCCACATCAATTTCTCACAAAAAAGTGAAGGTCTTGTGAGGTTATTAAAAAATGCCACTTCCTCTTTGGTTAAGTACACTAGTCAAAGTAAAAAATTTATAAATATATTTTTAATTTATTTAATATATATATATATGTAATATATATTTTTATTTAATGTATATAATATTTATAATAATTTTAAATATTTATTTTATACATATAATATATAATTTGTAATAGTTAATATACTTGGCGGATAAACGAGGATGAAGATGGGGAATTCATTATCTCGTGAGGACAAGTATGAGAAAAATTTTTTTCCCCGAAACGGGGATGGAGACAGGAACGGGTAAGAGTAATGCTAAACAGGGACAGGGAATGTCATACTCGCCCTGTTGACATCCCTAATGGGATTAACTAACGATGGAGAGTCCATACTTGTAAAAAAAAAAAAATGTATATATATATATATACCAATTTCCCTTCCTTGAATTTGAATACCATTCTCAAATGAAGCAATAAGTGACAACTTTCATATTTTATTCCCCTCAGACCCCATCATCATGCATGGATTCTAGTCACCCCAACAAACGGCCCCCCCCCCCCCCCCCAAATAACACTTAATGTTTTATTCAAATTTGAAAAAATAAAAATCCCGACTGAAATCATCATTCTGTAAGCATTGCAATCATTTTAATTTATATGCATGGCTAAAACCAATAATGCTACTACTAAGCCAGTGTACGACATTGAACCATTACTGACCCTAGCGTGAGAGTAGATAAGGATGTGCCCCAAGTCAATTTGGTTTTCAGACAGCAGCAATGCTCATCCTCTAAAATGAAAGCTCAAAATCACACACCACGTTACTGACCAAACACTATAGCCTCAAATTGGATATCGATCCCGTTGCTCTTCACATTTCTTCAAGGAGAGGGCCCATCAATTCTGAGTCAACATCATCCAGATCTACGTAAACTGTTCTATTAATTGGACTCCGCCTTCAATTCCCTCAAAAAAGGCAACCTGCCAAACATTAAAGAAGCTGGCATGAAATTCTCTAAATAAACAATGGAGTGAGCACCAAAACACACATTTCAACTTTTTCCACGTTGATAATTTCAAATAGATATCCTGAACAAGCACTCAGAATATTATGCTTTTCTAAGGGAAAGGGTGTTGAAATGACTCAAAAGTCAAACCTGTAACTTTTTGGTCTCAGTGGAAACCCATCTCAGTCATTCTCTTTCTAACAATGTTATATCGAACTAAATATTCCATCTAAGAAGCGTGGAGTGTTGTAGGAATAACGAAGCACGACAAATTTGATCTTACCTGACCCAATTAATGGTGTATACTAGATGGAAGGTAAACCAATGGTGGGTGCAAGTATAGGAACTTCCTCGTGGGGCTAATAGGATCTCCATATATGCCAGACTCGCGAATAGTGTACGATAAATAACTCTAATCATTCTGATGTCACAACTTTTGGTGGGATTAAGAAATATAGGAATTAGAGGCAAAAAGACTGCCTTTTTTGCCTCTCTTTGGCATTTTTGCCATCAAAAGAATCCCCAGCCCATCTCTCAGCCAAATAATTTCTTAAAAAGCAATGGGGAACCGGGGACACTTGAAAGAATATTTACGATGAATTGCTTTCCTCTTTCACTCCCTATAGTAGATTTGGAGACCCCAAACTATTTTAGGCCCAAGATAGAAATGCAATATGTATTCATTCAACTAACAGTTTAAGAACACATGGACAAAATTGTTAAAGGGGCACATAAATGTTTGACCTCCTGTAACTAAGGCCATTAAATTGTTAGTGTTCCATCCACTGAGAAAAGGGAGAAAAGTTTTTTTTTTTTTTTTGGGGGGGGGGGGGGGGGTTCCTCTCTCTCTCTCCATACCAGCTGAAACTAAAATGCAGAACCACTTGCAGCCAAAAAAAAAAAAAAAAATTGACACTGGAAAATAATTTTATAACTGATATTACAGCAAATACTAACATTCAGTAATAATGCGTCGGTACTGCAACCTGCATGCTTTATGCAAACACCATTGACACTTTTGGGGTATGTTTTAATTGAGGAGAGGATTTCACGAGGGAATCGTAAAGGGAACGGAAAATGAGGAGACAGAAAGAGGATTGATATAAAATCCAAAATGCATATTATTACAATATTATTTGAGTGGATTAAAAAGTTATGAACATAGAAGACATTCATCAATAGATCAATTTTCTAAACCAAACCAAACCAAACCAAACCAAGCCTTTTCCCACTAGGTGAGGTCGACTATATGGATTTGTCGACGCCAATTTGATCTGTTTAGGGGCATGTCTTCCGACAAATCTAGTTAGGTTAGGTCATGTTTAATGGTTTCTTTCCAGCTTCTCTTGGGTCTTCCTCTACCTCTCCTACTCCTGACAATCTCCATACTTTCACACCTTCTAACAGGTGCCTCTGCTGGACGCCTTTTAACATGGCCAAACCATCTTAATCGATTTTCTCTCATTTTATCTTCAATCGGTGCTATTCCTACTTTGCCCCTAATCTCCTCGTTCCTAATCCTATCTTTCCTTGTAATCCCGCACATCCACCTTAGCATCCTCATCTCCGCAACTGCCATCTTCTGACCATGATTATGCTTTACTGCCCAACACTCTGATCCATATAGCAGCGCTGGTCTAACCGCTACCTTATAATACTTTCCTTTCACCTTGAGGGGGATTTTTCGGTCGCACAATAGATCAATTTTCTAATTTAATTATTTTTAATTTATCAAATCCCATGGATACTCCCAGCCATTTTCCAGCAGACCAAACAATAGTAGTAATTTTGAATCCTGGATCCAAACACACCTTTAGAAGTCATCCCTCTTCAAAAAATAAATAAAAATAAAGAGAGAGATGGAAGGAAAACATCAACAAATAAAAAAATAAATAAATAATAACAATAATAAGGCAAGTCGTCACCACTCCTGAAATAAATTGGCTACGAAGGTACAACTAGTAATTTAACATTTCTCACCCAAAACGACATCCAGTATGATGTTAAACCCCTGCTGTAGATTTAACCCCCGAATCCATCTTTCCCTGAAACAATTTGAATGGGATTGCAAGTCAAATACAACTTCTAAACATGAAAGAACAAGGTAAAAATGTGTCTTAAAATCATATAAATTGCAAGTATTAATTAAAAGTAGTTCGATGGAGTTAGATATTAATTACTTAAGGTTTACAAAAATATGCATGCACGTTAAGGGTACTGGGGGGGGGGGGGGGTGCATGACTACTTTAGATAAAGTAGATTTCATGATTGTAGTCTTTCGAAAGGCATTCAGAGTAGATGGAATTCAAAGTTTATATCCCTGGAGGTGGGGACTGATAAACATGTGAGATTTGGGAGTCACCCTGTTATGGGCAGCCACGTGGACAAGTTTTCTAAAGGCCAAGTATATCAAAGGCGTGGCTTAAAAGTAGGAGCATGAAGATGGCAGTTTGGGCAGCTATGCATTCCGTTCCAGCTTGTGAAAATTTATGCAGATTATATTTCAATTTTTTTGTATTGTTTCCTATTTTTATGGTGGTTGTTTAGATAGTGCAGTAGTGGTGTATTGTTTCCTATTTTTATGGTTGTTTGTTTAGATAGTGTAGTAGTGGGGCCTACTCTGTAGGAGTAGTTATTGAGCAGTTTCTTTATATTGTAAGCTGGAACATTGAGGAATGACAGTGAACAATTTCAATTAACTTTATTGCCTTGAGATCGTTAAGTTCTCTCTTGAACGAGCCCTACTACATATTTCAAAATAGGTCATAAAGGAAGGAAGACCACCAAACACCAATCTTTGCAGGAATTACAAGTTGATTTCACAGTCAATCGACCTGTAACTCGATCAAAGATTCGGGACCATAACAAATTGGTACCAGAGTCGACAGTTATGGAAGATTCCTCTAACAACCTACAGAAACAATTTGAGGCCTTCATGAAGATGTATCAGGAGGACTGACAAAGGGATAGAGTTGAGAGGGAGCATCTTTTTGCCCGTATCGAAGAGCTCTCCCAGGACCTGGCTGCTACCAGATTAGAGGATCAACAGGGACATGATAGAAGTGTGAACCGAGGACCAAGAGGACCCCCTCAAGAGGTTAATCGCATGGAGGGGCGTGTGCAACCTCCTAGATACAGCCAGCTAGAATTTCCCATTTATGATAGAACTAATGACTCACTCACCTGGCTTAGCGGCTGCGATCACTACTTTCACCACCAACACATCCCAGAAGAAGTAAAGGTGGAAATTGCCTCTTACCACCTAGATGAGGAGGCGCAAGTATGGTTTCTCAAACTGGATAGGGACAGACCCGGAATCTCTTGAGAAGATTTTAAACGGCAATGTCACCTTCGTTTTGGACCACCAATTCAAGGTAATAAATTGGGCGAACTCTCCAAACTTCGACAGGTAGGTACAGTAGAGGAGTATCAACGCCGATTTGAGCAATTGGCGGCCCGAGCAGGTCCTCTCACTACCGAACAAGAAGTAGAGATTTTCATAAGTGGGTTACAGGAATACATTGCAATGGAGGTAGAATTACACCGGCCCCAGGATTTAATTAATGCCATGAGTCTAGCCCGTTTATACGAGAGGCGTGGTGGCCCAAAGAGGTCCATGAATTCTCTTTCTAAACCATCACCGAATACCACAACAAACTCCTTCAACCAGAAGATATTCAAACGGCTTAACCGTGCCGAGATGGGAGAACCTCGAGCCAAAGGTTCGTGCTTCAATTGCGATGAGATTTACAACCGAGGACACCAATGCAAGCGTTTGTTTTGGCTAGATCGTGTGGAAGAATTAGTGCAGGAAGACAAAGAAGAGCACGATTTAGAAGAAGTTGAACCAAAAATCTCGTTGCAAGCTATTACGAGAGAAAATTCAGGGGGTCAAACAATGAGAATTCAAGGGATAATTGGGGGACAAAACTTAATGATTCTAATTGACTCCGGTAGCACTCATAGTTTCCTAGATTCCAAGTGGGTAACCAGATTGGGACTTACGTGTGAACCTAGGGAGAGGCTGCAGGTAATGGTTGCAAATGGAAGCAAAGTTAAATGCCCAGGTCAGTGTCAGGATGTTCCTATTGCGATGGGCAATCATTTAATTCTTATTGATTTATATATTTTAACTCTAAATGGAGTTGATGCCATACTGGGAGTCAACTGGCTTCAATCATTGAGTTCCATCTTATGGGATTTCAAGGCAAAAACTATGATTTTCAAACAGAATGGAAGAGTTATGAAATTGCAGGGAACGGAGAGCCCACACTCCACTCCAATCGCATAACTTCAAGCCGCAAAAATTGAGTCCCAATCAAATACGGAACTCAACAACACCCTGGCTAAATTCGATTCTTTATTTCAAGAACCGAAGGGGCTTCCTCCAGCCCGATCTCATGACCCTCGCATCAATCTGGAGCCAAGAACGGGTCCCATAGTGGTTCGTCCATACCAATAACCTCATGCACAGAAAGATGAAATTGAAAAGCAACAAGGACATGCTAGAGCGTGGCCTCATCAGACCCAGTCAATCCCCCTATTCATCGCCGGTCCTTCTTGTCACTAAAGCCAATAACACATGGTGGTTCCATGTGGATTATAGAGCCTTGAATTCGAAGACCATCAAGGACAAATTTCCTATCCCGGTGATTGAGGAACTTTTGGAAGAATTGCATGGTGCAAAGTATTTCACAAAGCTTGACCTACACTCGGGATACCATCAAATCAGAATGTGTCTTGCAAATGTGGAGAAGACAGCATTTCGCACCCACCACGGACACTTCGAGTTCTTGGTTATGCCCTTTGGCCTCACCAACGCACCAAGCATCTTCCAAGTTTTGATGAATAAGGTATTCCAAGCACACTTACGGAAATTCATTCTTGTTTTTTTTTTTTTTTTTTGGATGATATTCTTGTCTACAGTCAAACTGGGCAAATCATTTAGCACACTTGCGGCTTGTCTTTGAACTCCTTAATACTCATCAATTATTCCTCAAGAGATCCAAGTGCCTCATTGCTCAACAACAGGTCTCCTACCTAGGCCATATCATTTCAGAAGAAGGGGTTGCAGTAGACCAAATCAAAATCACAGCCATGACCGATTGGCCAAGGCCGAGCACTATGAAGGACTTGTGTGGTTTCTTGGGCCTAACCGTATATTACCGAAAGTTTGTCCAGAATTATGGCACAATTGTAGCACCTCTTACAGCCATGTTGCGAAGGGATTCATTCAATTGGACAAAACATGCGGCTCAAGCTTTTGAACAATTATAAAAAAAAAAAAAAAAAAAAAGCTATGACATGCACCCCTGTTTTGGCCTTACCCGACTTCACCAAACTATTCATTTTGGAATGTGATGCGTCGAATACGGGAATGGGAGCAATATTACAATAGGAGGGTCAACCAATTGCCTATTTCAATAGGCCTCTTGCATCACGTTACAAGGGTCTCCCAGCCTATGAAAAGAAGCTAATTAGCTTGGCTAAAGCAGTCCGGCATCGGCGAGCATATTTATGGGGGCAACACTTCCTCATCTAGACAGACCACTACAGCCTCAAGTTTTTGTTGGAACAACGCATCATCACTTCACCCCAACAACATTGGCTAAGTAAACTAATTGATTTTGATTTTGTAGTTGAATACTGAGCGGGCAAACAAAATAAAGTGGCAGACGCTTTATCCCGCAAATTGGAGGACCAACCAAGTCTCGCTTCCCTCTCCATGCCCCATTTGTCTCTTTTTGATTCAATCCGCAGTGAGGTTCAACAATCTGACCAATTGCAGCAGTTGAGACAGAACATACAGCAAGGCGAAGCTATTGGGCCCTGGGAGTACAAGGACGGCTTGCTCTTTTTCAAGAAGAGAGTTTATTTGCTGCCCAACTCTCCTCTTGTCCCATCCATTCTTTCGGCTGTTCACAATAGTAGCCATGAAGGCTATCAAAAAACACCCCATTGCATAGCCCAGGATTTCTATTGGCAAGGTATGAAGGCTTCTATCCAAGCTTTTGTGCAGCAATGCCTTGTGTGTCAAAAACACAAGGCTGAACACTTTGCAGCCTGCAGGGCTTCTCCAACCTCTGTCGGTTCCTCTCCAAATTTGGTCGGATGTCTCTATGGATTCCGTTGAGGGGCTGCCTACTTCACAAGGGAAGAATGTCTTGTTGGTTGTGGTGGATCGTGTCTCAAAGTATGCCCATCTTCTTCCCCTTGCTCATCCGTACACTGCTGTGAGTGTGGCCCACTTGTTCTTTGATAATATTGTCAAGCTTCATGGCCTACCCGAGACTATTGTTAGTGATCATGATGTAACGTTCACAAGTTCATTTTGGACTGAGCTATTCCGGTTAAGTGGCACCAAATTGGCTTTTAGCTCCACAAATCCCCGGCAAAGTGATGGTCAAACGGAAGTTGTCAATCACACTATCGAGATGTATCTGCGTTGTTTTACAAGTGACCGTCCTCGCCGCTGGTTTCAATGGCTGCCTTGCGTGGAGTACTGTTACAACACTAGCTACCACTCCTCTCTTAAAGCTACTCCCTTCAAAGTGGTTTATGGCCGTTCTCCTCCCACTATGTTATCTTGTTACCCTGGATTAGCTAAACTCGAAGCTGTGGATCAAGAATTAAAAACAAGAGACTTGGTGCTCAAAGACCTTCAAGACCAATTACTTCAAGCTCAAAATTCCATGAAGACAAAGTATGATGCTAAGCATCGCCCTGTTCAAACCAACTTGGGGATCAGGTTCTACTTAAGCTTCATCCTCATCGGCAACTTAGCTTTTCTTCCAAACGGTACACTAAACACTCACCCCGTTGTTATGGGCTCTTTAATATTTTAAACAAAATTGGTACTGTAGCTTACAAATTAGACCTTCCCCCTTCCTCCACACTATACCTTGTTTTTCATGCGTCTTGTCTAAAACCTTTCCATGGAAATTCAGTTCCCATTGGACCCTCTTTGCCTCTTCTTTCCAAGGGCGAAATTCACCCTTTCCCAAAAGCAATTCTTGATTCCCATTTGGTTAACAATCAGCACCAGGTTTTAGTGCATTGGGATGGGTTGTCTCCTGCAAAATCCTCCTGGGAGGATGCTCAATCTCTTCGCAACCGTTTCCCTTCTTTTGCACTTGAGGACAAGTGCCATTTTAATGGGGGAGGTGGTGTTACGGGCAGCGACATGGACAAGTTTTCTAAAGGCCAAGTATATCAAAGGTGTGGCTTAAAAGTAGGAGCATGAAGATGGCAGTTTGGGCAGCTATGCATTCCGTTCCAGCTTGCAAAAATTTATGCAGATTATATTTCAATTTTTTTGTATTGTTTCCTATTTTTATGGTGGTTGTTTAGATAGTGCAGTAGTGGTGTATTGTTTCCTATTTTTATGGTTGTTTGTTTAGATAGTGTAGTAGTGGTGCCTATTCTGTAGGAGTAGTTATTGAGCAGTTTCTTTATATTGTAAGCTGGAATATTGAGGAATGACAGTGAACAACTTCAATTAATTTTATTGCCTTGAGATTGTTGGGTTCTCTCTTGAACGAGCCCTTACTACATATTTCAAAATAGGTCATAAAGGAAGGAAGACCAGCAAACACCAATCTTTGCAGGAATTACAAGTTGATTTCGCAATCAATCGCCGTGTAACTTGATCACAGATTCGGGACCATAACACACCCCTAGTGCGATGACAGGAGATTACAGGATTTGTTCCAGGAAATCCTTGCATTAGCAGTGGATAAGGGAGCTTCAGTAGCTCAGTATCTTTCTGTGGTGGATGGAAATGTGGTTTGGAATATTAATCTTTGACGGAATCTTCATGATTGGGAGTTGTAGCAATGTCGTTGCTCTAGAAAGGCGGTGAACGAGAGGATGATATTCATTGGAATATGTCATGATTTTTGAAGTTAAATCGTGTTATGATTTTCTGGTTGGAAAAAGGATTTCCCATGGGCTAGAATATGCAATTATAGAGTGCCTCCAAAGGTTGGGTTTTCGTTGGTAAAATTTCTTACAATTGATAACCTTGTTAGGAGGAAAAAAGCAATAGTCAATTGGTTTTGCTTATGTAAAAGAGATGAGGAGTCCATTGATCATATTCTTGTACATTGCTCATGGGCCAAGGAATTGTGGAATTTGTCTCTTCCATTGTTATGTCTTGGGTGTTCCCCAAGGAAACCAAACGAGATTTTGAATTAAAAATATGCAATACTAAATTAAGAGTGGCAATATTGCCAGAGCACCATTAATGCAATTTTTGTAATTTGACAATTTTATCCTTTCAAATTAAATGATGCAAATGACTATTTTTTTAACCAAAAATACCCCATGTATTATCTCTGAACTCCTAAATTCATCAATACCTTTTGGAATTCTCAATGGACAATTCAACCACTCGAAAAAATTATGATGAGTCCCTCCATGAATTAGTATGTTACTCACATGATTCAATGGCACGATTTCTTCAAAAGGAAGAAGTTACTTTGATACAAAAACATCCAAACACACAATTAACTACGTCTCATCTCTTGAGTCAGATTCCCAAAGTTTCAAGGCAGATCACAAAAGGCTTCCTCGTATCAGTCTCCAAATAGACCTGTCTATGGCTAGAAATACATTCAGGATTGTAAAATATTTGTTCAACAAAAAACCCATGATCCAATAATGTACCATTAATTAGGTACATGTATCGAATGATCTGCCAAAAGCAATCTGAGCTTTTGACTCCAATAACTATGGAGAAGCAAGACAAAGTGCTGAAAACACAGCAACCCATTCTCAAACCTGTGAAAATCAATTCTTTGTTCTCCAAGGAGAACAAAGTAGTTAATGATCTTTCCATGGTGGCATCAAACATTTCTCTATATTGGGACCTTGATTGATTACTTGTATTCTCCTCCATGTGTTCAAGGAGGTTTAGGTGTTTGATATGATTGTCTTCCTTAATAAATCCATTTGAATTTATCTTTAAATAAATTATATAATTGTAGATATATATTTTAATTTCACCATCCATATATGTTTTTGATTTTTGAATTATGATATTTTTTAGGAATTTTACTTTCTTCAAAAGCATAAATCGTGCCACCGCAGAAACATACTACCAAGTATTCATCATTATTTTTCCAATCTGTTGAATTGCCTTTGAGAATTCCAAAGGGCATTTGGTGAATTTGTAGATTTAGAGGTAATATATGGGATATTTTTGGTAAACCAAAAAAAGTCATTTGCATCATTTAATTTGAAAGGGTAAAATTGTCATAGTACTAAAATTGCATTAATGGTGCTCCAGTAATAACATTATATGCTCTGGTAATATCAGCACCCTAAATTAAAAGAATAACTAAATAAGTAAATAAAAATGAAGTAGAAGAGCCCAAATTCCAAATGAACGAATTCAAACTTGAAAAGGATCCTAAGTGGTGGAGGTCTTGGTTAAAAAAAAATGGAGAAGAATAAGCCCTTAGTGCTTAGTTTGGTTGTCCTAGAGAGAAAGGACCAAATGATCATTTCAAGACATGAGTTTCTTTATATAGATTGAAAGTCTATTTTTATTGCTCCCATGTACAGTTGGGTCCCTTGATTTATCTATATATATATATATAAAGGATCAATTTATGCCCCTCCCTCATGGACTGCTTATTGCATCGTTTATCTCAATTATAGCTCATCATATCCATATCAGCAATCAGAATCAATTATATACAAAACTAAATTCAGATACTACCTCCTGAAAATGGGTAAATCTAATATTTTAATAGAGTCATTACTAATGAATATCTGAAATGAAATTCTGCTGGGACCAAATTTTGACACTCCAAGTTCATTGACCATATTTGTTCAAAAGAATTTATCGGAAACAATTAGAGCTAAAGCGCAGGAAGACGATGAATAGTGATCTTGTTGTATTTTTCTTTTGTTTTTTTTTTTTTTTTTGTTGGGGGGGGGGGGAGGAAAGAAAGCCACAACTTCGCTTAACAGGTGTTGAAATTACAGGAATATATTTATCTAAATATCTTATAATTGACAAGGTTTAAAGACAAACCTCCGGTGGTGTGCCATTTCGAATCTTCCGTGTAGGAGACCTCATAGTGACAAGTTCCTCTGCTGATGTAGGATGAATACCCACTGTGGCATCAAAATCAGCTTTTGTCAAGCCAGATTTCACAGCAACCGCAAATCCCTGAAAATAAAACAAGATCCCATAAATTGCTTGTTTGGCAATAGAAGTTTCAGAAAAGCCCCGAAATTGTGAAGGTTTGTTTCGTGTGTGTGTGCGTGTGTGTGTGTGTGTTTTTTTTTTTTCCTTTTGGTTTTTTTTTTTTTGGGGGGGGGGGGGGGAGGGGGTTGGTGGTTCAGGTGCTTGGAACCTGCACAATTTCTGCTGAATCTTCCCCACACATGTGCAACCCAAGGACTTTGTTTGTCTTTGCACATACTATGAGTTTCATGAAAATCCGGTCTGGAAGCCCAGAAAGAGTAGCCTTTAAGGGTCTGAAGTTTGCTGTGAAGATATCAACATCACCATAATCTTTTACAGCCTGCAAAATTCTTGAAATAATAAGCACAAGAAGTCAGTTGGAGCTGCTGCAGATATAGCTCACAATTTGCAACACCTGTTCTTCCGTAAGGCCAACTTGTCCAATAGGTGGCTGGGAAAATACAGCAGATGGGACAGCCCTACTCAAAAAGAAGATGATCTGGTTAGAAAGCTAGTAGTCATCAAATTAAACCACGACTACTGCATAAATAAACCAGTAAAAATTTCTCATCAGAAACTAGAAAGTGAACTTGGGAAAAAAAAAAAAAGGACTGAGCGTTATTAAATAGTCCCCTGCATTCCTAATATAAATCAAACTAGAAAGTGAGTGTAAAAACACAGGGTAATAGTTCTTAAATGGCCTTTAAACATTCACAATCCCACTGAGCAACAAACCAATCATACAGTTCCTGCACTGATCTCCCCAGGAACAATTGGGAGATTTTCCCAAATCCTTATGGCTATTAAATAATTTGCCCGGTATATATAGAGTACCTGTAATCTGGTTTTGTTGGTTCATTCGCAAAAAGAGTTTTGGCCAATGCCCCTCCCTCCATCAAAGCAACTGGAGTTAAATTCAATCTATCTGTAACGTCACCAACAGCCCAAATGGATGGAACTGATGTACAGGAATATTCATTAACCTGGGAAAATAAAAATAAAAATAAAAATAATAGAAGAAGATAATGTGAGAAAAAGCACAGGGTTGGGGGGGGGAGAGAGAGACAAGTAAAAAGAACTACCTCTAGTGCTCCATTCTTGGTCATTTTTACCCCTACCTTCTCCAATCCCAGATTCTGTAATGAAATTAGAGTCCATGTTTCCATTATCAACAATTAGTTTACCATAAGTTGATTATAAATATTTTCAATGCAAAATTCATAAAAGCTCTAAAAGAAATGGTCTGATTTCTACATGCTAGATCAACTTCGGGTTGTGGAACTCTTTTAACTGGTAAAGTAACAAATATGCAGTGATCTGCATCGAGAGGATTCAACCACAAAGTAAAAAATAAAAAATAAAAAGATCAAACCTTTGTATTAGGCCTGCGACCTGTTGCAAACATGATATGAGAGAAACCTTCTGCTGTTCCTTTGTTAGTCTTCAAAGACAGCGAACCATCCACAGCTTTAAAGATAGCCTGCGGTGACTCCTCTGTATGGAACTCAATCCCTCTTAAAGACATCTGTTCTGCAACAAAATCTCTGATCTACAAGAATTGAAGAATGCAAGTTTTGCAGCATGAGGGAAACTATTGTTCGATTACCTACTAATTGACAACATTATTTTCTTTTTTTTTTTTTTTTTTTCCTTTTTTGTTATTCCTCACCTCCTCATCGAAACCTCTCAAAACCTTTTTCTGTCGTATGAATACATGGACCTCAGATGTCAAACCATTAAAGATGCCAGCAAACTCTACTGCAATATAACCTCCCCCGACTATTGCAATTTTTTTAGGTTTCGAAGGCAAATCAAGCGCTGCATCTGAATCAATTGCATACTCACTTCCTGGAATTTCGGGAACGAAAGGGCGCCCGCCAACTGCAATCAGTATGTGCCTTGCCGTGTAGAGTTTCCCATCTACATCGACTGTGTGTGGGTCCACAATCTGTGCTTATAGTCACATAAATAAATGCAGTAGTTACAAAATTTGAAATGTCAATCGCATTATTTTGACAAAAACTGCATAAAATAATTAATATGGCCATATCCAACCTTTCCACGCCCTTCAATTAAAGTGACGCCAGAATTTTTCAAAACGTTCTTGTATATACCAGTAAGGCGCTGCAACTCAGCATTCTTATTAGCCATCAGGGTGCTCCAATCATGCTTCGGTTCAGCTTCATATTTCCATCCAAAGCCACAACTCTCCTCAAATTCGTGAGAATACTTGGATGCGTAGACAAGTAGTTTCTTTGGCACACATCCACGAAGAACACACCTTCACACCGAAAACAGAACATTTATTTACAGACTCATACAAACTCTCATTGCTAAAATTTTTATAACATATAGAATGCTGAAGATCTTAATGAATTTGAAGTGAATGAAATAAAATACAAAAGGAACTTGCAAGTGCACTATTCAAATATATAACAACACCAGGTCAAACAAGTATTCCAAAATAAAACTGAATTAAGTAAAACTGATACATACTCAGCTATAAACAATCTATCCATTTTAATCTCCAATTATTTGTGACAAACACGGATATTATAGATGTAATAAGTGAAGCAATAAAAGCACACAAAGAAGATACAGATTATGATGGAGAAGAAGAATGTCTTTTTCTCAAGTAAATGAGATCTTTACCAAAAAGCACCAAGGAAGCAACATCCATGTACACACCCTGTATACAAAATTAAATCTAACCTATCAAGGATAAACTTGCCAAAAACTCAATAAACTACTCTAAACAAGAAACTGCTAAACTCCCAAACCCAAAGAAATAAAATCACCAACACCATTCCTTTCGAGCCATGCACTAACATTCATTCCCCTCAAAAACCCTTTTTTTAATAAGTAATCAATTTTATTAAAGCATCAAGAACACGCACAAAGACCTAAAGGTCAATTACAAGTCAAAACTATTCATAAAGAACAAAAAAGAGACTAGCTCGGGACCTTTTCCCACCTCCAGCTAGCTGTATAAAGAGGATAAAGAACAACTCGGTATTTTGTGTCCTTAAAACACCTTGTATTTCTTTCTCCTCAAATAATTCAAAAAATACAAAAGGGAATCATATCCCACACTCTCCTCCTAAGTTTCATGAATCTAGCACCCCACCAAGCCTCTAAAAATGATTCATCTAAACTGGTGAAGCCCATGCCATATCAAAGAGAGAGAGCCAAAAGCCAAAGTTCCTTGGCCCATGTACACTCCATAAACGTAGACAGATGATCAATGGTCTCTGCCTTTTTCTTCCAAAGGTAGCATCTGTTGACAAGAACCATGGTTCTCTTTTACAGAATGTCAACTGTCAGAATTTTGCCTCAGATCAAGCACTACGCAAAAAATACACCACATCAAACATAGAAGTGTTGTCTCCCACACCTTCCTATCCACATTACTAGGACAAGGACAACCTCAACCCCTTGACACCAAAAGGGCCTTCACTGTTATTGGCATTACCCATTTCACACCGAACAATGCAAAGATCACACTTCATGCTTCTCTAACAATAGGACAATGAAGAACAAGGGATTCACAATCTCTCTATCCCTCTTGCGCATGCAACACAAATCAACAATCTCTCTCTCTCTCTCTCTCTCTCTCTCTCTCACATGAACACAAATCAACAATCTCTCTCTCTCTCTTTCTCTCTCAGATTGTCATCATTCAAAAAAATCTACCTTACTGCTGTCACAGCAAAAAATGCCTATTTGAAAGGGTCTCTAGCCTTCCAAATTCCATTCCACGGGAAACATGACTCCCATTTCTTTACCAAACACTACAGAAAGACAAAATCGAGAAAAAAATAATATAATTTACGAAACACTTTGCAGAGAGGGTTAATGTTTATGAGGTTTTGGCACTTGGAAAGAAGAATATTACTCACAAAAAATGTTGCAAGGGGGGTTAATCTTTAAGAGGTTTAGGCCTCTATGCAAAAGGAGTTCTTTATCTCCCAAATCTGCTGGTTCCAATTACCAAAATATATATAAATAAAGTTAAAAAATTTGTC
This sequence comes from Vitellaria paradoxa, assembly GCA_019916065.1. NCBI lineage: Eukaryota > Viridiplantae > Streptophyta > Magnoliopsida > Ericales > Sapotaceae > Vitellaria > Vitellaria paradoxa. The sequence goes on along the minus strand of CM034243.1, from coordinate 12,870,762 downwards.
CCCTGGCACTACCCCCCAACCCTCACAAAAGTAAAGATAACTGAGCAACAGTTAAAAGCTAATTTTTCCTCCAAGACCTGTGGGGTCTCTTCAGCCGTCATAGATCATTTGACCTTTGAACTCAAGACATCTCCAACATCATTCGTAAAATGACAGCTTAAAGTAGACAGTATTTTCATATGGATTGCTTCAGATCTTTAAAAGACAGACCAAAAAAGAAACAACTACAGCAGATCTTGTAAATGTGCAATCTGCACTTGATGAGCCAATCTAGAGCTTGCCTCCAAACCATCTGCATAATGTATGGCTAACCCTATCCCCAAATCATGACACTACCTCAAATCTAAGTGATTCCAACTTCTTTCTATACAATTTGCAAGCAGAACAATTACTAAATCTGTTGATCTAGACATCATTATGCCATTTTCCACCTGTTGTGGAAAATATAAATGAATGCAAACCAAAATTTAGAAAAATCCTGATTCAACTGTCCCTTATTCCAGAAGCTTGGCAAATTTAATGGAAAAATAAATAAATAAATAAATAATAGAAATATTAAGTATCAGTTCCCTTAAAAAATTATTTGCCCCGTGAAACACATCCCCTCCTCCTTCATCAAACTATTCCCACCAAATGCCAATTCCACATTCTCCGTGACAAATGAGAATTGGCTTCAAATGCAAGAAAGGTTCCGAATTTCTACATTAAAAGCTATAATTGGCTTCACATAAAAGAAAAGTAAATGCTCAGTGCCTTCACAGAAACACTAACCACATAAAAGTATAACATCTAAATCATACCAGGGTTTCAAACACAATCAATACAATAACCAACAGGTTCTTAGTTCTAAAACTGAATTTGTGCAGGGCCATAATAGCAATAAATTTGGTTGTTCTCAAACTGTTTACTCAAATCAAAACGACCGCACAATTTTCTGATCAACTTCCCAATAGGATCGGACAGAGAATTTCAGAAGAATCATCAGTTGAAGATTCGTTAAAGGCCCATTAGCTAAACGAACCAGTCCTGATGTCCACTTGCAAACACTCTATAAACGTTCTTTACTAACTTGAATACAATTTTAAATATAAAAATGTAAAAGATGCTAAAAAATAAAATAAAATAAAACAAAATAATAATAATAATAATAATTTTCCTATCCGCCAATCAATTGTATCAGTTCTTTTTAGTTTCTTCTAAACGTTCTCAAAACATCAAACCAAATAAAGAGATATCTGAAACTCTGTAAAATCAAATAAACTCCGTGTGCAACTACACATACGACTGATAACAGACCAAATTCAGCACTTACGTTCCACCAACGCCTCCGGTAGTATCCGAAGATATAGTGGCGAAAGGAAGTTCGCAGATGGCAACCGAAGCGCCGAAATTGGCGGCAAAACGAGAAGCCCTAACGCCGCCGCTACCGGCGCCAATAGTGAAGAGGTCGAAATCGTAGTGGCGAGGCTCGGCGCCATTATCGGACTCCGCTCGAACGGCGAAGCTACGGCGGTGAGAGAAAGAGGGACGGCGAGTAGAGAGAAACAGAGGGGCGTTGGAATGGAATAGAGGAGAGAAGGAAGTGCGAGGAGAGAGAAAGACCGGGAAACTTCTGCAGAGGTTTTGGAGGGTCGGAGAAGAAGAGAAAGTGGTCAGCTTTGGTGCACTCAGAGAGGTCGCCATTGCGTTTGGCTTCCGTTCTGCCTTGTTAATCTTATTCAATTTATATACTCTCCATTTTTATTTTGAGTAATGATAAATATTTCCTTTTATTAGTGTCGTCACTCTGCGTTACTCTCCGTTAAGATATTATGTCTCAAAATTTTAAAAATTTTTAAAAATTATTTATTTTTTATCATATTACACAAATTACGAACTCATAATTTATATTATTTTAACTGACTTTAATAAAAGAATAAAAATATTTCACTATTTTATTTTATTTTATTTTTAAAATTAAATGAAAAAATAAAGTGTTATTTTTTAAAAAATTTAAACTTACATTCCCTCAACATCTCTCTTACTTTGCAATATTGTTAACACTAATCCTATATTCGTTAAATTAACCAATAAAATTTAATAAAAAAGTTAAAATAATTAAAATTTTAAGTGTTTTTCTTATTTTATCATTATCTCTTTTATATATTTTTTTAATTTTTTTTACAAAATTTTTTCGAATTTTTCTATTTTTATTTTTATTTTTTGAAAAAAAAAACAAAGATGTGAGAGAGAGAGATAAAATAAAAAAATCCTAAAATTTTAATTACTTTAAAATCTTCTACTAAATTTTAATGATTGATTTCATGAAAATATCAATATTAATAATATTTCTAAATAAGAAAACAAGTGTAAGTTTTAATTTTTAATTATTGAAGGTCCAATGTTAACCATATTCACTGTTCCTTTCATTATTTTGTTTTATTTATTCTAATATTGCATGCATTGCACAACGAGTATGTTATTGTGTAACATATATTAAGTATATATTTATATTCGTGTATAAGAAAATTTATTTTTACATTATCACAATCACTAGCAATACTATCACAAAAAAATGAATGAAATTGTATATATAGATCGAAAATTAATAAAATTATTACAATCTCTATAATGTCTTGAATTTTCATAATTCAAAATTTTGAGATCAATAGTATTAAAAAGAAGGTTATGTATTTTATTCTAATAAATAAAATTTCATGCAGAGTTTTAAATATTAAAATTGTTATTTAAAATTTTATAATGCAGAAATAAAAATAAAAATTAAATTAAGTCTATCAAAATAGTCAAAATAATATTAAATTTTCATAATTTAAGATTGCCAAATATTACAATCCAAACCTGTTAAAAGAAAATTTGTCCCTAAAATTTAAATTAATTTATACCAATAAAGAACTTACAATATGTAAGCTAAGGTATATCATCAAATAGAAAATAACAAAATTTTGAATTTAAAAATACTTTTAGAAAATAATATCCAAAAATGAAAGGATTTCAAATTATACACAATTCAGATAAGTCAAGAATTCCACCATGTGAAGAAATTAGAAAATATTTTAATAAATAATTTTAAGGGTTATTTGGCTTTACATCCCTTGTACTTGGGCTAAAAATCACTTAGACCCCTCAACTTTATTATTATGCACTAATATCTCGTGTACTCATAACTAAAATATAAAAATAGATAAAACTTTTAAAACTAATAGCACATGAGATATACACGTATCAGATGTGCAAGTATGCAATATTCAAAGAAATATATCAAATTGAATGGACAAATATGCCCTTTGGAATCCTTCTTCTCATTCGTTGTTCTTCCTTCTTCTCTTTTCATATCCTGCACACACACACACACACACATATATATATATATACACGCACACATATATATATTCTTTCTCCTCCAAATTTTTTTCTTTCTTTAGATTTTAATAGCCAAAAAAATTCCTCAAAAATTGCTTTTTCCTTAATACAAATCTCTCTAAAAAAATTTATCCCCAAATTATAGAACCTCTTTAGGGCTATTTTTTGAATTAATTTCTAAAATCTCTCTTTTCTTAAGTTACTGGTTCTTCTGATCGTGAAGGTATTATGCCTTTCATTGACAGAGACCTTAAATTGTTCTTGATTATTCTCTCTCTTCTCTAAACCGGTCATCTTCAATCCAATGGCAAAGCTTTTGATCTCCAAAACCTAATATCCGAAACCCGATTCTAAGGCATCAAGAACCTTCTCGTGACGTCCCAGCCTAATCCAAGAAAATTCCAATATCTAAGCTAGTTATTTTAGATTTTCCTTTCAAAAATAAAGAAATTAGAAGCGAAACCCTTCAATTTGGTGAAGAAATTTAGAGATTAATGGCAATATTACTTGAAGCCGGGAGTTCGTCGAGAGTTCTTTCATTCCGCCAGAGCTTCTAGATTACACTCATATGGCGCAAGATTACACGAATGACATTCATCAATAAATATCTAAAACCCCCCTCCCTCTCTCTCTCTTTCTCTGGGTTTCAGCAAACCCATCTTTCTCTCTCTCCCTTCTCTCTAGGTCTCAACCATTATCCAGTTATGATATTGATTTAAGATATATATGTGTGTGTGTGTGTGTGTGCAGATATTTTGAAATTTTTAGATTTTAAGATTTTTGTGCATATATATACACATATGATTTTGGAGATGTTTTTGTGTGTGGGATATGATTTTTGAAGATGATTCAAGGTTTTGTGTTTATTAATGGTAAAGTGTTTATTTCGGGTGGAGAGAAGAGAATAGACTAAGTATAAACTATTGATGTGAGAAAATAAGTGAAGGATAGTTTTGTCTTTTTACATGTTAACATGTTGCACTTTAATAAATAGTACAGAGAATATTAGTATATAATAATGAAGTCGAGTCGGTCTAAGTGATTTTTGACTTAAGTACAAGGGGGTGTAAAGGCAATTAATCTTAATTTTAGTAATCAAATTCACATCATAAAGTCAAAAGAATAAATTATACTTGTCTTCCCTTAACATTTAAGTAATTACAATTACTTCCATTAATATTTAAAAATTACATTTATATCCCTTATTTTGAAATTTTTTTATTATTGGCCTTATTATATTAAATTAACCGTTAAAACTTAATATCAAATGTCAAATAACCAAAATTTTAGTTATTTTTTCTATTTTATCCATTCCTCTTTCTCATATTCGTTAGTTTTCTTGACAAAAATTTTCAAAAATAAGTAAAAAAAAAAAAGGTAAAACAAAAACATTTTGAAAAAAAGAATTATAAAGAAAATTAACAAAGATGTAACAAAAGGAGGGGTAAACTAGAAAAACACCTAAATTTTTAATTATTTTGATATTTTTATTTAAATTTTAACGGCTCATTTAACGGAATAGAGACAAAGTTAACAATATTTTAAAATAAAAAAAGTAAGTGTAATTTTTAAATGTTGAGGAATGATATATGTAATTATTCAGATGTTGAGGGAAGATAAATATAATTTATCCTAAAATCAATTTAATAATCAAAATCTCTTAAAGTAAATTCATACAAGTTCTTGAAAATTATATCACCAAAAAGTACTATAAAAATCAACAAATTCATATAAATTTGCTCAACGCAAAATACATTGTAAATCTTTATTTTAAAATAATTTTATGCTAAAGGTATGTCACATTTCAAATCATATAGCACCAAATGCATAGAAATAATTCAAAATTTCAAAACTCAACCAAATTTCTAAAATTGCAAAATATATTTTGGTTTAAATTATATAGAAATATATTTTGGTTAAATTATATATAATATAAATTTTGAGTAAATCCAAATATCAGTAAATAAATCAAACCTATAACATAAATCTCCAATTAGATTTTAACCAAATATATGTTTAAATCACGAATTTACTAAATTCTTAAATCGTTAATCATCAAAATTGAAGACAAAATAAAAAACAATTATTACTCGACTACCCGAGTTTACCATTCTTATTTAACTAAATATAACAATTTACTTAAAAAAATATAACATTCCATAAATTATATTATCAAGATTGATAATTGTTAAAGTTGTAATTTATATTTGTTACCTTCAAATAGTAAAAAAAGAACATATTCTTGAGTAATGAGTAGAGCGCATTGAAACGAGTGCAATAAATTTCTAAATAAATAAGAAAAGAAAAATAATTTTAGCAAAACGACTAAATAATTATAAGTTAAGATAATAATTAACCTAAAACTTAAAAAGAATTCAAATACAAAATGATAGTAATCAATGTAAATAAGTAGTATTTAATAATAATAATGATAATAATAATAATAATAATTATTAATAAAGCAAAGTATTTTGAAAAGAGAAGTGCCACAATTATAGTCTCCAATTAGTGGCAAGTGACCAACTCTATTCTTTCAAGATTCTGCTTCATATATGACAGTTTGGTTTATTAAAAAAAATACTAAAAAATCCTCTAATCCTTACTAATTTTTTTCTAATTTATTCCAATTAAATTTATTACGTGTCATTTTGACACAAACTTTTGTTTTTTGTTTTTGTTTTTTTTGGCCATTCAAACACCACTATTAAATTTTTGCTTTATATATGTAATATCAAATATATACACTAAGGAATAACGTGTGCTTACGACACTCCTTAACTAAAATTAAACATGAACGTATTTGAAATTGAAATATATTAGCATATTTTCCCTTTTAAAAAATTTAAAATAAATTTTCTTTTTAAAAACTCAATTTTTGTATTTCTCAATGCAATTCTTTAAATATCATCATTAAATTTCAATTAATGATCTTATCAAATCTGAAGTGACCCAAAGACTGAACAAAAGTTTGGGAGAAAGTTTTGGTTTATAAAAGATTTCAGTTATTCGTTGAAGAATTAATAAAACTCAATCTCAATTTTTAAACTTTAGTTTGTGAGATTGACATTTTTAAAGCGTGATACATCTTATTATATAGATATCATATATACACATATACTAGAATATGTACAAAAATTAAATATGCACACATTTGAAATTGAAATATATTAGTACATTTTCTCTTTTTAAAAATTAAAAATAATTTTTTTTTCAAAAACTCAAAATTTTTATTTTTTTCAATACAATCCTTTAAATATTGATTATTAAATTTAACTCAATAATGTATCAGAATATAAAGTAACTCAAAGATTTTGATTGGGCGAGAGTTTGAGAAAAAATTTTAATTTGTAAAAAATTTTAACTATTCATTGAAGAATTAATAAAATTCAATTTCAACCCTTGAATTTTAGTTTATGAAAAAGATATTTTTGAAATGCATTAGGTTTTATTATATAAATATAATTGAAGAGAAGGAGGTGGGGGAGATCAATAATATTAAATAACAAAATACACAAATTTGAGTTTAATTTTTCTCAAACGGTCTCCAACAATGCCTTTAAGAGAGTGAACCCCGGTTTGTTTAACTCATTAGAGGGACAATCCAGACTCTTCATCCTTTTCAAGGGTGGAAGTGTAAACAATATAGCAAGGACCAGATCAAAGCAAACACGCCCAAGAGGATCCAACCCAGAAGGTTGTTGCTCAACCCAAGGGGAAGTCCTGTTCCTTCTGTGCTCAGTCTCTCATCCACCAGTGCCATGGCTGCTGGGCTTGTCATGATTGCGCCCAGAGCTGCACTAATCAAGGACCCGCGCGTCCATCCCCAATTTTGAGCTGCTCTCCTCCACCTCCACACGACTCTTCCCTTCAATTGAACATCTCACTATCCCCCTCTTTCCCATTCCCGCCAACCCTGCAGCCAATTTCACATTACCATTCACAATACATTTAAAAAAAGCAATTTTTATTTTTTATTCTTTGTTTATTTATTTCTAACTTTCCCACTATGCTTTTGTAATACTTGTACATTAATAGCTGGGATTTAGGGTGACTAACATATCAACCTTGATGTAAGAATTGTTAGATTAAAATTTAACAGTGCAAATGTATTTACGTTTCTTTTGGATTAAAGAAGTATGAATGTATTTAAATTCTTAAAATTTAATCCAATGATTTCTGACTTTAATATTAATAAACTGACATAGTTTTATGTCAGTCTCCTTTTTTTTAATATCTGACTTGTATCGTACTTTTTTAATGATTTATAAATATAAGTTTTCTAAAAAATATTTCAGACGATATGTTCACCTCTCCGCTTAACTCTTATTCTTTGTACAAGGCTACTGTATCTTATGTACAAAGAGTAGGAGTTGAGTTTGAGAGAGGAAACGAGTATTTTACTTAAAATAAATTTATAAAAGAATTTATATGCACCACCAAATAACTAGAAGCCAACGCTTGATATATAAATACTTTTAAATAGATAATCCTTTTGTAATAATGTAAAAAAAAAAACACTGCACTCTATTTGTATATGAAATAATTCTATCTTTTATATTTTAATATAATTTAATCTCAAATACAATCAATTGAAATTGATAATTATTTAAACGAAATTTTAAGTTGATATACAATTCAAAACTCCCATTCCCTTGCTTAACAAGAAAAAAATAGATAGAACCTGACTTAATAAAAATCAAGCAAGCTCCATTAAAACTCAATCAATCAAAAAAGGTTATTAAATCAAGTTTGAACATGATATGAAACTTGATAAAGATTTTAAAACAAACTAAAACAACTTTGCTACGACTACAAATAAACAAATTATCACTATATAAGGGGTTGTGGGTTTTTTTTTTCCACCAGTCGCGGCCCTCCTTTCACCACTCCATGGGGTGGTTGTCAAGTTGGTCTACAGATAACTACTTATTTTACCACAAAATGTTTACTTAGGGGTAGAGCCACACCATGGACTATGGTGGGGCCTAGTCCAATGCCAAAAAAAAAAAAAAAATTACTAAATAAATTTTGGACAAAAAAAAATTAGTCAAATTCGTCTCCTAAAGAGTTCAGTCCATCTCTTGAATAACTCAATTCTAGTCAATCCTTTATGAGATTTTCAATTTATTAAGTTTTGACTTACATCATAAGTATTTTGTAATCCTGGCTCTGCCCCTGCACTTACTTAGCTGCTTGAGGTGGTGTTTGAATGGTAAAAAAAAAAAAAAGTAATATAAAAATAATACATGATAGAATTAGATTGAAGAAATTTGATAAAAAAATTTTTCCAGCATTTGTCGGTAAACCAAACACCCTTAGATTCTGTTCTACACAAACTCTTCTGCTCCACCCCCAACATTCCCACATTTTGAAAATTGATAAAAGATTTTAGATCAAACTGAAACGACTTTGCTACTCAGTTCTACTTGACTAATTTACATTTTCCCAACAAATAAAACAAGCGACTGACTGATCAAGAAAATCTTACCAAGAACAGAGGAGGAAGGAGCTGCTACATTAACTCTCTTGTGGAGGAGAGCAGTGGGAGCAGCTGATGAGGTTGGAGTGCAGCAGGCAGAGATGGTAGCCATTTGAGATTTTGATGTTTGAAGATGGGATTGAGAGGAGGAATCACACAACCCATTTTATGGCCAGGATCTCTTGGTTTCTAGGATTATACAATGCTGGAAAATGGCCCGTTTGAATGGATCTTGACACAAATATAGGTGGAAAGAAACGCTAACATAATGACGTTGCATTACTATTTTTACGGTGAATACTTATTTTATCAGGTTTTTTTTTTTTTTTTTTTTAAATTAAGAAGGGATATTAGCAGTTATACATAAAGTTATAGTCTTGTAGTTCTGCAATGAATAAAAAATGTGAAAATTTAACAAGAAAAAAGAAAAGAGTTAAGAAAGGTTAATTAAGTGGAGTTAAACTAAAAAATTAAACAGCCTTTCACTAAAAACGAAGGCACCTAAATTAGTTTTAGAATATGTATATATATCTTTAGGTTATATATATATATATATACATTAGTTTTATAATTACTAAATGAATTTGGTTTAATTTGATAATCATCAGTGATGATTTCATTTATTTTCAACTTTAACTTATTGGATAAAGCAAGAAAATAAAAGTTAGCATGGTGATCAATATTAATTGAATTTTCAAATGATGGAAACAAATTAGACAAATTGGTATATTTTGATGTAAGTGTTATTATAATCAAACAGTAATATTCTGTGTATTAAATCATAGAGTTTGTAAGTATATATGATTTTTATGAGGAGATTTTTGTCCAACAAAAAATTTTTCAATATTCATGTTTTTATATTGTAGTAAGATAAGATAATATATATAACTGTTTTTTTTTTTTTTTTATTTGTTGGTTAACTCCTCACAAAACTATGATCTACTTTAGAAGCATCTATCATTATTTGTCATGTTAGACAAAATATTTTTTTTTATCACCTATCTCAAACTGGTAACCTCTTATATATACAAATAGTCGAAGTCAAGGAGTACACCCATCAAATCGCCTAAATATAAATACATGATAGTTTGCATACACTACCAAAGAAATGGTGAGACAAGGAACAATTCTTGAACAATTGAGCAATACCTTCGTAGGAAGGTTAAAAGAGGGGGGGGGGGGGAGAAAAAAACGTTACATGAAATCAAGACAATTCTAATTGTATATTATTCATTCAATTAAACTATTGCTACTTGTAAAAACATTTAGCAAACAATACTCTTCAATGGTCCAAATAAGGTTTCAACTTGCCTCACATGGTAAAAAAAAAATTGCATGACCACGCATTTAGGCTAATCAAATTCAATTAGATCATCACATAACGCGTGATAATAGGGAGAGCAGATCGAATATTTTTCGTACAAATAATAAAATTTTGAAACAGAACGCATAATAATTAGACAAACCATTAGTAGTGTTACAAAATTCATTCAAAAGAATAGAGAATAAAGTGTAAAATACTTAATTAACCATAAAACTACTGAAATCTATGGATTTACAATGATTAAATAGAAAACTTAACAAAAAAATAAGAAATTGAATAACATAAAATACAAAAACTAAATTATTTTCATCGCTAAAATATTCTTAAATTAATACTAAAGGTAATTATAATGGAAAATTTAGGAAAGAAGCAATTTGAGAGCCAAAATCATAAAATTAGCATTTTTAAGAGCATCCGTCATGATCATGGGTGGTGAAAACAGGTCCGTCTAAAAAAAAAAATCCAGAATAGGCATATTATAATGACAAAACAAACACTATAACACAAAACAATGATCAAGGCAAGATTTCCTCAATTCTTCTCAAAATCTCTCTTTTCTATATAATACAAGATAATCTGGATTGCATCAGGTAGCTTCTTACCAAATATCTTCAAGAATAATTTAAAAAAAAAAAAAAAAAGACCAAACAAAGAAGCTTGAATAGATCATTAGATCTGGTTACTACCAGTGCATATGTATGTGATTGTTGAGGGAGAAAAAAAAATGCTACCAGTACATCAGTACAAGGAGAACGAAGTCAGCCGAAATTACTATTGACTTCTGGAATGAGTTATGTACACACAAGCACCTTGATTGCAGTCACCCCTAAATACAATCTTTTTTCTATCCCCATTATTGCCAATAATTGACTCATCAGCTCTTGGAAGTTCAAGGCCCGAAAAAAAATCGGACGCAAAAACAAAAATACAATGAATTAAAAAATTTACATGGAAAATTGTGGAAGAATGAATTGGACATGTGCAGTTCCTCACCCCCAAAAAAAAAAAAAATCAACCTGGTCAAGTAGGTGAAGAAATCAAGCTTCAGACTCTGCAGGAATTTGATTATTTATGAATATTGCACTTTTGGAGATAGGGGTGTTCGTAGTTAACATGCCTCCTCCAGTAATTCCTGTACTTTTTGAGCCCAATATCCAACCACGGCTTCATAATTCCATCAAAGTGTATCACTGCTGCCTGCTCAATGTCTCCCCGTGAAACACCTGAGTCATAACCCAGCCCAAGGACATGCCACGTTCTGTCCAAACCCAATGTAAAGTCCTCGAAGGTGAGCTGATCTAAGGGCAAGCTACTTGCATTCGAGAATGGCCTCTTATTTGCCTGCATTACCCTCAGGAAAATAAGTATTCCAAGGCTTGTGTTTATTAAGTAAACTTCTAAATGGATATATATGAAAGTCCACCACCAGGCAACAGGCAAAGCAAATGGCATACTATTATTTTTGCATAACTCGATCCTAATGCAGGCTTTGTATAACACAATGCGGTGACACCAACACGTATGGATATATGAATGTGTAAAGATCGAAAAACAAGGGGGTATACTAGATATCCCTATCAACCATGTAATCAATCACAAATACACAACAATAAAATAGAAGTAAAAAGACACAAGATATTAACGACAAAAACCCAAACCGAGAAAAAATCTTGAGTTTTTCATTATAAAACATAATCTTAGTTACAGAGGCTCAACTTCTCAATAGTTTCAAATCTATGAACCTATTTTGTCGACTCCTCGTTCGAATCTTTGATGCATCAAACCCAAGCAAAGAAATAATCTTCAAATCCTGGAAAACCCACTGAATCTACAACACTTTGCAAAGGCACAACCAAGTGCCAACCGAATTCATGGTACTCAAGATCCAAAATTTTTCGAATCACCAACACATGAAGAGTGTGAAGGGTGGTTGGCTAAGTGTGAAAGAAAACTCAGATCTCTAAATTTTAATTGCTCTCTCAATGTGTCTCTCTCTCTCTCCCTCTCCCTCTCTTTAAACTCTAAAATACCTAAGAAAAAGTATAACATGAATTCCTAGGCAAATAGGACTTCCCAAATTTGTACTAAAAACTGGAAAATTACCACTGTTCCTGCAGTGATCCAACAAGATCCCATGAATGCATTTTCCAGTGAGCATCTTGTGAATATATATAACATAAATTTATAGGGAAATAGGACTTCCATACTCTTAGGGGTGGCAAAGTTGACCCAAACCCATCAACCTGCCCAATTAAACCCATAATAAATGGATTTGGGTCCTGCTATTTTACTAATTGGGTTATGATACTCTGTATTAAAAATTGTGAAATCACCGCTCATAGGAACAAGCTTCCTGCATTAATCCAGCGAGATCCCGCAAATGATTTTCCAATGAGCTCCTTGCGAATGTATGATTCATGTAGACTTTTTGAGGCTCTGAATGTGATTATTTTAACCCTAAATTTTAATGCCTTAGAATATATTTAAGTCTACACGAATCACCAATCTAAATAAATATAACCCAACAAAAAGTAAATAAAAGGTGACCCTTTCTTGGTTAAAAGGTTGCAAAAACGTAAGTGCAACCTCAATTAAAGAAACAATAATCCTTCTAAGCAGTCAATATATTGTATTAAAATAATGAACTGTTTAGGCGAACAAAAAATACCTTGAATCCATGACCAAATAAGCATGCAAGTAATATATAGAAAAAGGATACAAACTTGTACCAATTGCAGATACTTGTGGTAGACCCCAGTTAAATTTTGTCTCCTCCACTCTTGAAGATCAAACACATTCATCCCAAATGCCCATGTGCATGTCCTGTGGTCAAGGCTTCTTGATTCTATTGGGTCTGAAGAATTGGCAAACTTGTCCATCCGTTGAAATGAGGATTCACCTTCTTGACAAGTGTCCACCGCTCCATTTACTTTCCCCTTCATATCGACACTCCAGAGTCCTGTTAGATCCCTTTGGACAACCACATCGTGGTCAAGGAACACAATTTTATTTAGCATAGGGAAAACATCTGGCAGATAGAAACGGAGGTGGTTCAGTGCAGAGGTATATCTTGGGTCATCAGGATGTTGCTTTTGCAGTTTTGCATCATGCTTGATGAACAACCATTCAAAACTATCGATATTCAAGATCCGCATCGTGGATTTGCCAGGAGGATTCGATAAGAACCACATCGACATTGCTGGGAGGTTGAAAGAACCTGTCACCACATGGAAGACCATCTTCTCTGGTTCCTACAAATGCTCAAGCAAAGAAAACTCAGTTCTTACTGTGTCGTAAGCATGAAACACCTCTTTGTTTTTACAAAGATTAATACAAATAACTGGAATTCTCAGTTCAGGGTTTTAGCTTATCATTAGAGAAAAGAATATGGTTTGATTATATTCAAGTGGGCACAAAAAATTGGGCACCCACATCACATCAGATCATACTGGAGCTGACAAGAAAAAAAAATGTGATATATCACTAATTGAACCAGGTTCACGCTTGACAAACAAATCCAAGAAATAAAAATGTACACATCCTTAAATTTTTTCTTATCCCAACCAATCCAATTAATATTGAAAAAATGCATTTTGTTGCTGCCGAAGGAGTTTGATGTGAGCCCAAGCTAGGACTAGAAGTAAATTCAGACGAATGTGCCTCAAAAATGAATTTGGAAGACTCAATCATTTTGGCGCAAAGTTTGAAGGGTAAACCTCTTTGGCACTCATAGGCAGACTATTTAAGGAAAACAGAGTAGAGGAGATAAATGTTGGAGGAGAAGTGAAGAAGCAACATATATGTGATTATGAAGGGTATATATTGTCTCTAGTATAAAGATATTTATCCATCATGGATGTGAATCCATTTGGTTGCAAAATCTCTGAACTTTTCATTTTCAGTTAATTGATTCAAAACAAGAAAATTTATAAACATGAGAGAGAGAGAGAGAGAGATTTGTGAAGACATCATTAAGAAAAGAAACAGAGAGACATTAGTTAGGGATTGGAACCAATATTCCAAGTGTCAACTATTGTGCTTGGTTAGTTGTTAGACTTGTGATCTTCATGTCTCAATGAGAACAACAACACACTCAAGAATCAGTAATTTTGTTCAAGACATTGGTTAGAATGGGATTGTTTATATGGCATTTGAACATGTTGATTGCCATGATTAGATTCATTAAAAAAGAAAAGCAAATGGGGTTGCGAGAGAAGTATTTGAGTTATACTAATTAAGGCAATAGTTGATAAGCAAAAAGAACGCTATTGAAATAACTGTTTATAAAAACATAGTTTAATATTGACATACCATTCATAGATCATTTGTTTTAGAAAAACATTAAAAACATGTATAATTTTTAAGGTATATTTGATAAAGCATTCTTAACTTTGTACATACTTTGTTGTCTTTTAATATCCATCTCACTTAAAAGTTCAAGTTGTTAGGGAGTGGGAAATTTTAATACTTATATTGACATATTTTCTCTCTAACACAGCCTCTCACATGTGGCCAACCATTTTTTGAATGGCAAAACAACTGCGACTATCAACATTTTTGGGTGACTAAAGGTGAGATTTGAATTCAGAATCTTTGCATGCTCTATTACTATGTTAGACTACTAGTCATTGTCTCATCTAAAAACTTAAATTGTTAGAAAGAGAGGCAACTTTATTATACATATTGACTTATTTTCTCTCAACAAATAGTAATATGGGAATGCATGTATAAGTGGAACTTCCTCCATTTGTTGGGTTTTAAACAAACAAAAAGATTGAAAAAAATGAAAGCTCAAACTCCTATAGATTTGATCGTTTACATGCATGCGCACCAAGAGAATTGTGTGGCACCCGTCCAGGTAGACAGTAAATATGTGATATTTTTATGCCTTTTTATGTGGTGAAATGATTTGGCTTGCTTGGAAGCACCTTTTAACCATCAAAGAGCATTTGTATGTATTTGAATACACACAAAGCACTTTAGATGGGAAAACAATGAAGGCTCAAAGACTCAAAAGTCCTTGGTGAAGCAATTCTTCATTGCTTTGCAAACACCTCATGCAAAGCATTTCACAAGGAGCTATTGAACCACCAAGCAGGCACAAAGTATGAGTTCCATTGCATTAATTGCCTAGAAGAATTCATAGCCACAGCCCCACAAACAAAGGAAAGTTGATAATTTTCAGGAGTCAAAGCTTGCATTAGACCTAAGCTGATGTGTGTAACAAGTCAACCACAGTCCATAATAATAAGCAACCAAGGTGTGAGTGCCCATAGATCAAGTATTACTTGCTTACTAATTCCTTTGGAGATTTTAATTACTACTTCATACTTAGGATTGTTAGTTAGGCTACACCCTTCACATGCCAGTAAGGTAAGGTAAAAAAAAAACCACCGAAGTGATATAGGACCAAATAAAGCTCAGTCAACTTACCCTAGACATTGAAATGGTAGAGTTTACAACCACAGCACAAGCCAAAATGTTGTCAGAGAAGACAGCAAAGTGATAGAGATCTTGATCGTGCAATTTCTGTTGGTTAGGGAACTCCCGCTCCTCAGGCTGCAGGGAAAAATATTCAATAGTCAACCGCAGAGACAGGCAGTGAAGGCCTTTGGGGTTAGTCCTCCCAGCAATCTGAAAAAGAAATGCTGTTTTATTCTTCTGAGCCTGAATCTGGTCTTCTGCATTGGAAGTCAAAGAACGGAGTTTTGTTGCAATGGCAGGGCAGTCCGAATATACACGGCTGGCTTTCAACAAGGTAGCCTCCATGGCTCTCATCTTCTGCACAGCTCTGAGAAGTTTACTGGTGCTTAGATGAGATATGGCTTAAATGCTTAATTATCTCTTCAAGTAGTACACATGTCAACAGCCCCAGTTATTAAAAATACATCTTAAGTCACCAGCTAGCTGGATTCAGCTCTAACATCACCAATCAAACTTAAAATTCAGGGGCCTTGGCCTTTATAGCTATTTGAAGGAATATTACATCTTCAGTCCATTTATCTTGATCAATTAGTTCGGGGGGATCTCCAATCCCAGTTTGGCCAGGATGAGGACATGGAAGGGGATAACAGGATGCAGGCCATAATGTAAGGATCAGGTGACCAAGAACATATTCAGGCCATAAATAAATAAACTTGTTCATGACAATTAACCAAAAACTTCAGTTTAAAGAAATGGTTTACCAAAGTGAAAATCTTCTTCTAATACTATGAGCATCTATATAACAATATAGCTTATTGATTTGACATTTGTATATTTTCAAGCGTTAGATTTATTCAATAGTCAGGATTACTTCTTTCCCTCTCCACTTTTTTTTTTTGGTAATATTCCCTCTCCACTTTAGTTGTCTTTTCGGTCATTTCACATGAAAACATAATCTTTGACTCTTTTCATATATTTTTTGAAACTTTTTATATGTAGAAGTTTTTAAATTAATATTTTAAAAAATGTGATAACGTTTATAATAAATAATAAAATTTTATACCTTTATCAAACATTGTATGGATACCTTAGTCTCTTTTAATTAGTGATTTTTATTTTTATAGGTTATTATTACAGTTTTTTTTTTTTTTTTTTTTTTATGAAGGTTTGCTTTATAAATTTAAATTTGAGCTATTTACACGCGGCATGGGCAATTAGTAGTAAATTAATAATCAAGGTCATATTTTGTCTGTTCCATCCATATATAAACAGTTTAATCCTTCGAACATCATTCAAGAAAATATTAGAGCTCATACAGAAGTTCAAAACTTTATGTCCATCTATTGATTGTATTAACCGATGGGTGCTCAATGGAAAAGGCACAAATATAGTATTGGTTTTGGTTCTGAGCAGTAGCATACCTTGGCTTAAAACCGATAAGTACTTGTGTTTAGTCTAGTCATAACTAGGATTGACCAAAACAGCCACTTAAAATCATTATTCAGGACCTACTCCCTAGTGATGGGTTTTTTTTAAGCAATATTGATACACTTGTGATCAACAATATATATTGAACTTCCCTTTCAACTTATTTTCTTGATTTAATTTCCAATTGTTAGTCTATCAAATAACCAAACATGACAATTTATACATATACATACACACAAAAGGTTTACCTCCTAGGCAAATCAGAATCTTTGGTTGAATTACCAACAGCTTGTTTTAGCTCTTTACTCTGTAGTTTCAATTCTTTTATTAATTGGGAGTTGCTATTTGATGGTGCAAATTTCAAGTACACTCCAGCCCTATTTAACTGATCTTTCATTTCTTGTATCTTCTCGTCCAACACCCTCTCTTCCTGTGGCCTTACATTCTCATTGTGCAAAACTGTTGTCTGTTTTGTCTGTTCCTGAAATGCAAAACAAAGCGGATTGACAATCAACTTCAGATTTCCAACTAGGACTTCTCAAAAGTGAACAGGACATTAGAAAAGGAACTTCCATTTAGATAATTTTTCATTATCCCTTTTTTTTTTTTTTTAACTTTTTGGAGGTTTTGTTTGCTGGGAAATTATAAACTGTGACTCCTAGCCATGTCTCAAGTTTTAAACATTGACCAAAATCCAACCTCTCACATAAGTTTGTGAATTCCGTACTCTATCCCAAGGTTTCTAAATTACTCACATGTTATATATGATATTTTTCCTAAAATTTGATTTCATAATATGATCCAAGAGAAATAACCATGTTCAATGCAACATGTCCAAGCAAGATAAGAAGTCTGCTCAAGATTGCATAGTTTCCCGTTCCACATATTTATCACCTTTTTTTATAATTCATGGATATGCTAATTTGTCTAGAGTTTAATTTCCATTCACAAATGCAAGTAGCACACATAAGAGTTCATATACAACGTTAAAAATAGTAACTGCCTTTACTATTATTGTAACACATCTATGCAGAAAACGTACATTTTGCTCAGATTTGGATGATGGCTTCTCCAGCTGAATTTTCTGGTAATCTTGGTTCGAGTCCTTATTAGCACCTAAAGGTTGAAGAACCAAAGAAAACTTACAGAAAATTCCATAATAGACAAGGGAATGAGAATTAATGAAATAAAACGAACCATTTCTTTCCACCATATTAGTGCCACTGCTTTTGGCATATCCAGATTGGTCAGATCTAATATTTCCATCAGAACTGTACGTAGCTGCAGAACTAGAATCTTGGGCTCTATACACTACTAAGGGTCGCTCTTTCAAGCTTTCACGAACTTCCTACACGGCAGAGCACCTATTTTTCAGTCCATAATTGGATGACTGCCATTCAAACAAACCATACTAAACAAATCAAATATAAAAATTACCTTCTCAATTGCACTAAGTTTGAGTGCATTCCTATGTTTCTGTTCACAAAAACAGATAAATTTGATCTCTATTAGATGAATATTTATAGTCCAATAGGATGCAGAGTAATAGTTGTGATTTTGACTGAACTACTTTATCTAGTAGTTGTGATTTCTTTTTCCTGGTATGTGTAAAGTTTTCTCACCAAAAACAAAATAACATTGAAAAAAAATACAGAAGATTTATTTCTTAATTCATGTTCCACAGTTTCTCCCAACTAACCAAATAAAATACAGGCATGCATAGGCATGATGATCAAAGAGAGGGGTTCATACAATACTCGATAAATCTTCAATATATTCTTCAGTTGCTGCAATAAAATTTTCACAATCAATCAAAAATTTGAACAAAAAGTAAGCAGTTCGTATGACATTAGATATATATATATATACGCACACAATTTTGTATACACGAAAATTTGGTTACCTTCGTGATTCAAATTTTTAAGCCTGTAGGAATGTAGAAAGATAGGAACAGAAACAGAGACAGCGAGTAAAGAGAGGATTAATATCCTCGTCCATCGACGAATGTGCTTCATCAATGTCCGCAAGCGAACCTAATGTTAGTACAAGGGATTTGGAACATTTCTTGTTTAAATAATAAAGGATTTAGATCAAGATTCGATGCTTCGACAAGAAGAATTGGGTTTCTCTCGCGTTTCCGCTTCTGTGATCGCTGATACAATCGCCTGACACTCCTTTGTGATGAGAGAGAGAGAGACAGATATTTAGAGAGAGAAAGAGAGCGGTGAAGAAGGAGAGAAAGGTGCCATGTTCGTGACTGTAACGAGTTTTCGTTTTTATTTTTGTTTTTTTATTCTTTTTTTTTTTCCTTCTTGGTTTGGGATTTATATACGTTAGGGTCCGAAAGGCGAGAATGACGACGATCAAAATGATAATTATTTTAAGCATGACTATGGTGTGACAGTTATGTACTCTATTATATTTGAATTTTCATGAGAGAGCAGTGTCGGGTGAATATGTTCTACAAAATAAAATAAAATTTTACAAATCTCTATAAATATAAATTATGAGATAATAAAATTTAAAATTTTCACTTATTGTACGAATTACGAGATATCTATTTTTACAATTTTATTTTATTTTATACATTTTTATACAATTTTAAACACACTTTATATCCGTGATCTGTGAGAGTTATGTTTGAAGGTGTATAAGTTTATAAAAGTTAATGATTCATAATTATTTTTTGTTAAAGTTGGTGAAATATTTATTTTTTATAATTTTATAATTTATATTTATAAAATTTTATATTTTTTTAACTCTACGCGGAGAATAATAAGAGCAAATCACGCTTAGCTTTTCAACGGCCTTTTCGGGCCCTTTTCTTCCAACTTTGCCCCTCCAAATTTTGTTTTATCACCATTTGTTATTTTGTCTTTTTTTTTTCTTTTTTGGTTTATGAGTTTTTTTAATGTGTAATCTATTTTCTGCATGATAAGTAAAAATGTGATTTTGGATTTTAATGGTCATTTTTGGGACATTTTTCCAATTATGCACCTTTTGTTTCTTATTACTATTTTATCCTTTTGTTTTTTTTTAATTTTTTTAAAAGAGTAACAATGAAAGGTCTTTTGGCCCCTCTTTTCTTTCTTTTTTCCCTCCCCATTTTGGCCTACTTCTTATTTATAATTTGTTATCATTTTATCCTTTTGTATTTTTTTTATTTGTTTTTAGGAGTTATGTTCTTCATTTTTAATTTGATTTTTTTAAAGTTATGTTTTTTTTTCTATTTCTATTTTATTTTTATATATCAATTCTATATAATAAACTGTAATACAATTTTAACACATAATTTTACTCATTTTTTTTATTTCCCCTCTTATTTTATATTTTTTTATCTGTCAAGTGTTGCTACGTTTTTTTTTTAATAATAAGTAATAATGTACTTTCAACGTACATAACTTTTATCAAATTTTTTCATTTTTTTCTTGTTTTATATATTTTTTTCCTTTAAGTGTTGCTACTTTTTTAATTTTAAGTTTTGATTTTAATTTGGATAAACTTGAATATTATTTTATTAATTATTTTTTATATTTTTATTATATTATTTCATATTTATTCAACTTTCTTCTCTTTCATTCGCATCTTTGTATCTCTTTCTCCATGTTTTAAAAAAAAAAAGGGATAGAAGATTAATTTTTTTTTTTTTAAGGCAATCTTTGAATCAATGCAAGGAAGAATGTATGAAATGCAAAAAATTAATTTAATATATTAATAATACGTTTTATTTTATTTTTTTAAATCCATTCAAATAATAGTATATATTTAGAATTTTATGATTTTATGATTTTTTCCATTTTTTTTATTTAAAATTTTTCTTTTTCTTGCATCAAATTCTTACTCCAAACACACTTTGTTTTTTTAGAGTTTTAGATATTGTTTTAAGAAGCTCAAATATTTTTTATTAGTAATTTTTTTCTCTTTTTTAATTATTGTATTTCATATTATCTATTTTTTTCTTTTTCACTTATATCACTCTCTCCATACAGGAAATGAGAAGGGATATAAATATAAAATTCATTCTCTTATTTGGGTTATGATGGAAAATAAAAGGAAAAATTAATGGAAGTTAGAGAATTAAGAAACTAATATATTGATGAATGTCTTTTATTTTATTATAATTTTAATCCATTCAAATAAGGATAAAATATTTTTCATAATTATTTTCTTTATGTCCTTTTATTATTTTATTTAATGCTTATCAATTTTTATTCTCTCATCAACTTAAATTGCGTTTGGCTTAATAATTTGTTATGAGAAAAAAAAGAATAGGATATAAATTTATAATTTCTCTCTCGTTTAGACTATGAAAAAAATGCAAGAAATTAATTGATTAAATTAAAAATACTAATATATTAATGAGTATTTTTATTTTTTTATATTTTTAAATCCATTCAATTAAATGTATATATTTAGAATTTTATTTTTTTCTATTTTTTTACATCTTTCTTATTTATTTTCTTTTCATTTTTAATCCCTCACTAATTTTTCTCCAAATACGACTTTAACAAAAATATATCAATATAATAACACATCAATTAATGTGACAGTTGTATACGTGGCGTGTAAGGAGGAAGGGGTGCTGAGTGGTCCATGCTTTGCACAGGCATTCATAAGTTATATATATTTGATACCAGCCTGTGCTTTGCACATGCATTATTCACTTGTATTTTTTATAAAGATTTAATAACATAGATAAGGTATACACAAAATTGACAAGTACAACTAGAAATATATTATCATGTAATATTTTAATAAATATAGAGTGCGTTTGGAATAATAAAAAGTGATAAAATTTAATAAAAATTGTGTATTCGTAATTTGTGCAGTAAGATAAAAAGTGAATAACTTTTAAAGATTTCCATTAATTTCAACGTATTTCAACGTTTTTCAATACTTTAAACGGAGCCATAAAAATTCAAAATTATGCAAAATTTTTATTATTTTACTAATAATCACATAAATTTTTGAAGAAATATTGTTCATGGAAAAATATTTGACAATATACTATTAATAAGAATACAATGGAAAAAATATAATATAAATGTTTTACGTCCAACCTCCAAGTGAAAAAATTAATGTATTTTCTATCCTAACTTAATTGAAAAATGAAATTACATTGCCTTGCTAGCAAAAGTAGAGAATCAAAATGCAATTTTATTAAAGCTAAAATTACAAATTCATATATATTTTTTTTGGGGAACCTAAAAAACCTTCACTTGTTTATTACAGTTTTCAATAAACTGTGTAACCGATAGGTAAACTAAAAAAATATACACTATTTCTCACGTACATCTTAGTTGAGTTAAGAATCAAACTCGTATAGTTTACGTGCGTTTTCAATTCTCTATTTCTCTCTCTCGAATTCAAGTTCTGATCATAACATCGTTCCCACCCCTTTAGGGTGTGTTTAAGAGTTTTAAATTTTGGATTCCTAGGTGTTTTTAAAATATAAGGTGGCATTTGGTTTACTTTTTTGTTTTCTATTTTTTATTTTTGTTTTATGTGTTAAAAATCTCAAAATGAGAAAATAGAAAATATTCTGTTTTTCTTATTTTGAGATTTTTCTCATTTTTTGTTAAAAACTCTCAAAACGACTTTTTTGTCATTTTCCATTTCATGTGTAAAGTTATTTTTTATTTTTGAAAACAAAATTTAAAACACAAGTAATCAAATAAATTTTGACTTGTTTCCTTTATTTTCAAAATCACAAAATGAAAACTAAAGAAACAAACCAAATAAGCCCTAAGTTTTTGAGATGTTTACATGATATAAGTTAGTATAAATTTTAAGGTGTTTAGGAACATAGGTTTAAAAATAATAAACCTATACTTAAGAGTTTATTTTTAAATGGTTATGAGGTTGATGTATATAATGACATATATACCTTTATTTATTCGTTAAGTAATAAGTACTGTATTATACATGTAAAATAATATATTATGATTATATTAAAGTGACACAAACAAAAAAATATATTCCAAAAATGACATCTAAAAAATACTAATATAAATAAGTCATATTCATATCATACATCATCCAAAATATATAACATTTATATTGCTATAATGTGAAGTTAGGAATAAAAAGCCTCATTTGGTAACCTTTATGGTTAGTGTTTTTCTATTTATATTTACTGAATTCTAAAAACAAGCAACAAAAAAATATTTGTTAAACCTGTTTTTATTTTTTTATTTTTTTAAAAATAAAAACTTAAATAGAAAAATAAAAAAATATTTTCACTCTCGTTTTGTTTTCATGTTATAAACATTTTTTTAATTTTAGCACTATTCATTTTTGATGCACCATATTAAAATGAATTGTTTTACTTAATTATTTTATCGAATAAAACTTGTTTTTAATAAATAATATAATATAATTAATTTAATTGATATGAATAATATATTTCACATAAATAAATAAATTTACTTGATTAATTATTAATGTAATTTAATTAATTAAATTAATATAAAATATATTTAATTAAAAATTAAGTTTAATAAATAGTATAATTAAATTGTATTAATATATTTTATTTATTGAATTAATTTATTTTTAGAAAATAATTTAATTAAATAAATTTAATTTGATTTGATTTAATTAATTCTGTTTATTTAATTTGATTTATTAAATTAAATTAATATGAAATATATTTTATTAATAGAGTTTTATTGAAAAAGGTCATGCTTAGATTTTAACATTTTAATGAGGGTATTATTATTCAAAAATTTATAAAATTATGAAAATCTCTCAAATCAAGTTGTTTAAAAAATAGGACCAAAACATTTGCTCATAAGATTTGAGGTACTTAGAAAATGAACACCCTAAAACCTTTTACTTAAAAATTCTAAAGCATGATTTATATGAACACTTCAGGATTCATACTTTAAAACAACTCAAAACCCATGAAATTTTGACAGCGAATCTCACCCTTAGATTAGGTATATTTGTTTTCATTGTACTAAAAAAATTATAGAATAATAAATTTAATATCTTCTATAAATACTAAATACAATTTATTTTTAAGTCTTTATTGCAAAAAAAAAAAAAAAGATGTAAATAAAAATAAAATGCAAATGCATTATTTTTTTATTATTTTGTTTTTTTAATCTTTGCGCGCAGTAAAAAAAGTTTTATGGAAAATACGACTATCTGCATAAAATAAAATGTGGTAATATTTGGATGACAAAGAACTAAAAAATAAAAAATAAAAACAAAACAAAACATTAGCGTAAAACTGACACGTCGTAAAATTTGATTAGAGAGAATTAAAAAAATAATAAAAATTAAAATTTTTTAGCATTTTTTGATAAACCAAACACTACATTATCTTTTTGTTGTAAGTCTATATTTTGGATTTCATTGACATCGTTACTGTTGGTAGTTTGGCTTATCAATTATTATAAAAAAATAATTTTTAATAAATTTTTTCATCAAATACAAAATTAATTTTTATTATTTTTAATTTTTACTGATTTTACTAATTTTCTTTAATTTATATTAATTTTTATTTTTTTAACTTTCTCTAATTTTTTTTCTTCTTTTTTTGAACTTTTGCAAAATTTTATCTAATACTTGATTAACCGTTAAAATATCACGGGTCAGTACAAAGCTGTATTTTTTATTTTATTTTATTTATTTGATGCCAAACGGTTCCGCCGACATTATAACATGCGAGGGGAAAAAACAAATTTATTAATAGCATCGAATGCAATGGCAGCTTAAGAGGCGGTTTGGAATGTAAAAAAAAAAATTAGAAGTAAAATTTTTTTAGAACATGAATATAAAATGTTATTTTAAAATTATGATTAGATATTTATTTTGATTAATATAAAGTTATTAAAAATTATATTAACATGTGACAAAATTTAGTGGAGAATCATTTAAATATTTAGAGTTTTGTAGAATTTTTTGATATAAATGTTAGTTTAGATTTTAAAAAAATTTGATAAAATTTGTTGAAACACAATATTTTGATTTGTTTCAAGGAATTTTGATAAATTTTTTAAAAAAATTAGAATTTTTTATAATTTAAAAAAGTCAAAATTTTTAAAATTTTTTGAAATTTACGGTGCTCTAAACGGGAGCTAAATATATATATATATATATATAAAAGAAAGTGACAGTTCACCTTTTTTTTTTTTTTTTTTTGACCTTTTTTTTTCAGAAGTGCCAAACACGCGCCCACAATAGCGGGCGTGGAGATAACGTTAATTGTCGTGATTTGAATCTTTTTTGCCCTCCACTCACAGCTACCACCGAAAACCAAACCATGCAAACAAACTACTGCAAGTAATTTCTGAGTGTGCAGGCAATACAGAGCTCCAAAAGTTCCCATCAATGTCCCTTTCTCTCCCACTCTCCAAATCCTAATCCTTTTCCCCCTCCCCACCTCAATCCAAAGACGCAACTTTTTTCACTTCAATTCATCAAAATCCTCTGTTTTTTTTTTCCGAGTTTCTTGAATGGGGATGTGAATTTTTGTGAGGTGTGGGGGGTAATGAATAGCTCGAGAGGGCCTGATTGTGGCGATGGATACTCAAGCGTCTCTGAAGAAGAAAACTGCCGTTTCTTGGAGCTGGATGTTGCTAGACGAAAGCGGGCAGGGCACGATTCTGGACTTGGACAAGTACGAGATCATGCGCCGCGTGCCGATCCACGCCAGGGACCTTCGAATTCTCGATCCCCTCCTTTCCTATCCTTCCATCATTCTTGGCCGAGAAAGAGTCATCGTTCTTAATTTGGAGGTCTATTTCATTTCTGTTCGATTTCGAATTCCAATCCTTTTCGTTACCACTTATTCTGATTTTGCGAGAGTTTGGTTTTCAGCACATCAAAGCAATCATCACAAGTGAAGAGGTTAGAGTTAGTTATTTTGGATTTAGTGGTCTTGTTTTGAACTTAGAAGCATCTAGTCATTGAAGTCAAAAATAAGTTAATAAAATTGAAGTTAAAGAGTCAATTTGATTCATGGGAATTAAGGTACTGCTTCGAGACCCGTTGGACGATAATGTTATCCCAGTTGCGGAAGAACTACAGAGGAGATTGCCTCCCGTGAATGCCACCGCCTTCCCAGGCCAAGGAGAGGACGAAGAACATCTCGGGAATAGAGACGACGCTGAATCTGGTGAACAAACTGGTGAAGTGTTTTGTAACAATTTTACCCTGGTGACCTTCAAATTACTCTAGTTTCAAGGTTTAAGAATGAGAATTTGATGAAAATGTTTGGAAGTTGTCATATTCCAACTAGTTTGTCCTGTATCTACATACAAATTTTTGTTGATTTTTTTTTTGATAGACTAATTGGTGGTTTGGCTAATCCAATTTAGAATTTCCATTTGAATTCCGGGCCCTAGAGGTAGCTCTAGAAGGCGTGTGCAGTTTTCTTGACGCGCGTACAAGAGAACTGGAGACTTCTGCATACCCAGCTTTGGACGAACTGACCTCAAAGGTAAATACCTCTTTTTATAAGTGATTGGTCTGCCCAGTTTCGTTTTGTTGAATTGATTTAAAAATTTTTTTTTTTTCTTTTAGGTAGCAAATGAATGTCATTTTTCCATTCCCATTTGTATATCTAGCAAAGCCAGTTTATCTGTCACAAAGGTTTGCAAAAATTAAACTAGGGTTGAGTTTTAGTTCTTAACCCGCTACAGGACCTGAATGATTTCATAGGTTTTGTTATCCAGAAGAAAATACTTGCTTATTCTGCATAAATAAATAAACAACGCTTAATGCATAGATGGTTCTCCTAGAAAGCTAGAGTTCTTTTCTAAGTTGTTTTAGCTAACAAGATATGTCTAGAGTTCATTGATATGATCAGTGTGGTTCTCAACGAGGGCTGCCCAGTGTTTTGGAAATTGTCAATGATAATCATTGTTGTGCCAGAATCTATACTTGGATTTTATATGGCAACAGACTAGAAAATTTACAAATGGCAAAAAGAGTAAATAAAATGCAGGATACAAAATACACAATCATTTACGTGGTTCAGAATACTAACATTTACGGGCGAAGATAGGGGTTGTATTTTACCAGGCAAAAATGGGGAGATTTTATAAATATGCACGAGGCTCACACTCTCTCCACTCTACACCAGAATGGCTCTTTACCTCACGCTACTCTCACTTGGTGCCTCACCCCTTGGGTGCTTTGGTGTTTGCCACAACACACTTTGGTTAGTGAGAGTTTCCAATGTGAATGCCCAAAAAAGCATTCAACAAACATGAGCTACACATATTGGTTGTTGAACTGCAGTTGCATTTTCTTCACGCAACAATATGTAATTGGCCAACCTTTCATTTAATATTGAGGCCCCACAACAATTGTTTTTCTTCTACTGCATTGCAGGCATTAATTTCGTGTCAGCCCACACATAGACTTGCCGACCCAATAATCATTGACATCACAAAATATAATAAATGTTGATGCTGTGCTGCAGATATTTTGAAACTAGATATCCTTCATTGAAATGTTCTCCATATCGTTGACAGCACTAGTAGATATTAAAGATATTCGTGCATAATCTGCAAAAAAAAAATTTAACTTGTTCTAGTCCAGTCCCAATAAAAGATTATCAAGGCATCATCCATTTATTTTCTTACCTATCTCTCATCACTTGTTTATATATTGAAATGTTCACCATATTTTTGAAGTAAATTTTGTTAGAAAAAAGGGTCTGCTTCATATTGGAAATGGAATTCCCATGCTGCACTGGCTTGTTGTAGTATTATTGAATACTTTTAGGATTTTAACTTTGACAAGGTCCTCTTCATTCTCAAGTTGGAACATGTTCACTTATTAAATTGGAAAGCTAGTATATATAACTTTCAGGACTAAGCTTTTTTTGGTCATCTGTGTATAATGTTCGTTTCATAATTATCGTCTTTAACTGACCTCTACATTTCTTGTAGTGTTATTATATTTTTAACAATCTTTGGAGACGTGTGTTTTTTCATTCGTCTTTTATTTTTTTCCTAATCATTTTGTTTTATGTAGTTCCGATCTGAAATAATTACAATTATGTGCAGATTAGCAGCCGTAATTTGGATCGGGTGCGTAAACTGAAGAGTGCAATGACAAGATTGACTAATCGGGTTCAAAAAGTATGTCTGTACATCCACTTGTTGTCATCTACTTATCTACCCTAAACAAAATAGGTTGTAAAAGCATATGGTGATGTACGCTGTACAACAAAGTTCATTGTTCCTGGAGATACAGATGACCTACAGACAGCGCCTCTATATAGAAGATAACACAGAGTGACACTCTTCTTAATTTTTAGGACTCCCAGCGAAAATCTAATACTTCCATGTCATTTTTTGGCTGACATCAGTAAATATTTGGTAACTGACTTCTATAAAGGGAAAACGAGAACATATATGCAGAATCATAACTCATGGATTACAAACATATAGAATAGATGCATACAGATAATATCCGCTTTGCATGCGCATACAAGTCATTTTTGTTATGGGTGTGTCCTAATTAAAATTTTTGTTATGAGATGAGATTCTGGACAAAAATTTCTGGCTAACCCCTCAACACAACATTTTTTGTGCCTGAAACTATTCATCTTTTGTGAAAAGATAAATTTCAATTGAAGCATTTTCAACTATCTAAATTATTTCCTAAAATTTTTTAAGCCAGTGAAATCTATAAATTGAGTGACTTCTGCCGTCTGCGTATTTATACTTGATGTCAAAAAACAAACAAAATTTCCAGGTAAGGGATGAACTAGAACAACTTCTGGAGGATGATGATGACATGGCAGACCTTTACTTATCAAGGAAATTGGCTGGCGCTATGTCACCTATTAGTGGTTCTGGCATTCCTAATTGGGTCCCCTCATCTCCTACTGTAGCTTCAAAGATGTCCAGAACAAGTAGGGCAAGCATGGCTACTATCCATGGGCAAAATGATGTTGAGGAACTTGAAATGTTGCTGGAGGTTGTGCTGTAATTTTATGGTAATCGATATGTTCTTTGGACTAGACTAAATTATGGAATGAAGTGCTGAACACTAATATTTTGCAGGCTTATTTTATTCAAGTTGAAGGTACTTTGAACAAACTAACCACGGTATGCTCTTCCTTGCTGATCTCGTTAAGAAATTTCTGTTTTTATGTTGCTTAATAATCCAGAATAAATCAGAATCAGGTCAATTTTTTGAATACATTATTTATTTCTCAAAGCTATTTCGTGTGCCTGAACATTGCCGCATGCATTGAAAATTCTTTTTGTTCTAGTTGCGTGAATACATTGATGACACAGAGGACTACATCAACATTCAGGTAAGCAATTTGACAACTTGATATTGAACTGAAAGGGAATATTGGATCATCACAATATCAATGAAGATGAAATTTGATAATTCAAGAATACTCCTCATCCACCATCAAGGAAATATTTGAGCTTGCACTACCTTTATTCCTTGAAATGCAGAAACTTTCCTGGTTATCAAAATTTTTTACAAAAAGGGCAGTTCTGTAAAATATTTGGATGTGATGCTTAACTAACTTTTCGCGATTTCTTTTTTCTGCTGCAGCTAGACAATCACCGAAATCAGCTTATTCAGGTACTCTCCCAGGGATCATCTAATCAAAATAAATCCACTTCTTTTTTAGCTTCAAGATTCTGTTTTCTTGGAAATAACTTTTCTTTGCAAAAATACCATTCAATTGTTTGTGTGCAGCTGGAGCTCTTTCTAAGTTCTGGGACCGTTTGTTTGTCCATATATTCTTTGGTGGCTGCTATATTTGGCATGAACATCCCTTACACATGGAAGGAAGGTCATGGACACGTATTTAAATGGGTACGTATTAAGGGTGGGATCAAGTTGAGCTGATTTTTGACTTACTGAAACTAATGCCATGGAGAACTTATGAATCGAAGAGGAAAGCTCATGCACTGTGAAACCAAATGCCCGGCAATAATATACAGATTTTCTAGATATACTCCCTCTAATAATCAAAACTATTATTTAGATTCAACTATACAACCCGAAGGCTTTACAATGCTTTTAACAGAAAAATCTTAATATGACACAGCCATAATTAGGGCGGAAAAATGATGAAAAATAAAGGAAGAAGATAACTTTCAAAATCAAAAAAGATCTTAACTTCATCACTAAGCTAACTATAATATGTAAAACATAGAAAACATATAATTCAGGCCTAACATAGTGCAATTTGACTCCTGGAAGCCGTTTGTCACATCTATAAGTAGTGAAAACGGATTTGTCTTGAAAAAATATCCAAGTTAGTCATATAATAATGCCAAAATGGACAACCGAGCTAGATTTGATAGGCGAAACAAGAATTAGTCAATTCTTGCCAAAATCTCTTATTTTGAAATAATTTAATGCAATTCAGGCTGCATCACAAACTCAACCTGAAGAAATAGTATATGGCTTGAGCTTTTGTTTGTGCTTGAGGTTGGCTCAATAAAGAACAATATTATCTCCAATTCAGCTTGCAAATAATGACTAACTAAAACGACGTCATTTTAGTCTAAAATATTATAAGTCAAAATGAATAGTTTGACTAAATTAAAATTGCATCATTTTAATCTAAATATTATAAGTATATATTCATGTATCATTTTTCAAGCCAATTCAAGAGCGTTCAAGCCGAGCACCTAATGGCTCCAGCTTGATTCAAGTCGGCTTGTTTGAGATCACAAGTTGAATTCGAGCAAAGTTTCAACCAAACTAAGTTCAAGTTGTTCATAAGATATTTATGGTTTGAATTGGGCTTGTTTGATATTACAAATGAAACTCGAGCAAAGTCTTAATTGAAGTTCGAGCAATTCGTGAGCTATCTATTTTCTGATGCATCTTGTTTGTATACGTACATGCATGACATAGAAGACTTTCTTTGTAGTTTGTGCACACTTGGCTATGTCTTTCCTGTAACTTTACAATATCTTCGACTTATATAGGTGGTCATCCTCACCGGCATCCTCTGTGGATCTCTTTTCTCGTCAATAGTCACCTATGCTCGGCACAAAGGTCTTGTTGGCTCTTAATATGAAGCAAGGAAAACGCTATACTATATGATGATGGCGAAATTTCATGGACTTCGATCCGGGTCTCCGAAAACTCGATTCACCAGAAAGTATGAAAATCTATCCACTGTGGACACCGGTGTGGTGTTCGCCAAAAAACTATGATGCTTAAATTAGTAAAGGCGATATGATTTTTGTATAGAGGGGGAGAAAATTTTTCTCATACTTGTTAGGGTGATTTCGTCATTTATTTATAAAAATATTTTGTAGAGTTGTAGTTGAAGTCAAGTTGGAAGTCTTCCCTAATTTGTGGTAATATCCTTATTTGAATAAGGAAAATATTTGATTGATATATATCTTTATGAGATTTAATGTGATTCCACAAATCTTGCCCTTAATTATGGATATAAATCTTGCCCCCAGTTATATATATAAATCTTCTCCTTATTTAAAGGAAATTTTGGGGTATCAAAAATTACACCTATCACTGTAGAAAAAATTATTTACAAGAAAATGCAATAAGAATGATGTGATAGTGATATTCTTATAACAAATTCTATCTCAAAAATGTTTTTGTTTTTATTATTTGAAGGAAAATGCTATTCTATAAAAAAATATTTATAAAAAAATACAATAAAGATGGTGTGACAGTGACACTCTTATAAATAAATTATATCTTAAGTGACGTTTAGAGTTTCAAAAAAGTAAAAAAAAAAATCAAAAGTTCGTGTAAAAAGTGATACGTAGTGAAATTTGATTAGAAAAAAATTAAGAACTTTTTGAGTTTTTCAAAAGATTTGGAACTCCAAACGAGACTTAATGAGATTTTATTTCTAAACAACTGGTTCGCGGTGGAATCAAATTATTCTAGTAATATCTTGATAGGTTCCAATCTCTTTTTGGCCCCGTTTAGTGTAAAAAAAAATAAGATAAATTGAGATAAAATATGATTTGGGATTGATTTTGGCGCCACTTTTCTGAAAAGTCGCAAACCGTGGTAACAGTTTGCCAAATCGGTTCCCACGGATTCAAAAACATTCACAAAAAATAGCAACAATGGTACTCGTTTGAAAGCTCTCGACATGAAGAATATGATTGTATAAAAAATTTACACATTCGGATAACTTACTTTCAGATTTTTTTTTTTAACGAAATATTAAAATTTTTTGAAATTATTTATGGCGGGAAAATTAAAGATAAAGGAGTTGTTAGAGATTGTAAAGATTTTTAATATTTTTTTTATGCCAAACGCAGCCTCTATATATTTGGGGGTGGTGTTCGTATGAAGCTGTAAGTGATCAATCCAATTCAGATGTAAATATATTTTGAATTTATAAAAGCTTTTTTTGTGTATCACACAAACTTGTTATTTGTCTGATTAGTACCACTGATTGTTCTCTTCTGAAAGATCGTGTTGGACAGCTGAAGGGTTCTAAAAGTACAAAAAAAGACAATGAAAATATATTTGGCTTATGCTTCCCTTGCCAATGCTGATTTTCCGACTTCGTATAACTTTGTTTTCATTGTTTGGATTAAGTATTTGTGGAGGAAAGGAAGATTTTGGGGGGGGGGGGGGGAATAATTCTTGTGCATTTTCATCTTTTTATGGTAATTAAATAAAAATTACTTTTATGGGACAAATATCTCAGCTCGAACAAGCAACTAAGAGAGAGGGAGAAAGAGAGAGTGCGTGTGATATCAACTTTTTGTTTTTGGTCATTTTGAGAGTTAAATTAAATTGGGACCTACTCGAATTGATATATAGATGGATATATATATATATATATATATATATAATCAATTGGGTGAGAATTTTATACGTGGGGAATTTCGTTTTCTTTCATGCTTATATAATTAGGAACGATTACGAAATTGTGAAAATGAGGTGATGGTGTTTGATTGGGAATGTGAGCTGTGGTGAGACCAGCTTTCTTTGGTGATCTAACGAGGATTAGGCTGGGTCCTGGAATTATGAACGAATTTTTTGGGCCAGGGCTTGGGTCACGTTGGCACAAAACTCAATA
The DNA here is from genome assembly GCA_019916065.1 of Vitellaria paradoxa. Taxonomy (NCBI): domain Eukaryota; kingdom Viridiplantae; phylum Streptophyta; class Magnoliopsida; order Ericales; family Sapotaceae; genus Vitellaria; species Vitellaria paradoxa. The sequence goes on along the minus strand of CM034243.1, from coordinate 12,837,720 downwards.
TTTATATCGGAAGCCTCTCAATTGAACTCATCTTATTAATAAAATAAGTTTTTTTAACTAATTATTTCACACTTTTTTCAAAGTTTACATAATTAAAAAAAAAGGACAAAACTAAGCAAAGTCACAATATTTGAGTCACAACCTCACAAATAATAAACTATATATTTATTGCTTGGTGTTTGGGTATTGTACACTTAATTTCACTTGTATATTTTTAATTTTTATAGGGTATGTTTGGAGTTGTATAAAAGTGTATAAAATAAAATAAAATTGTAAAAATAAATATTTCGTAATTCGTGCAGTAAGTGAATAATTTAAATTTTATTGTCTCGTAATTCATATTTGTAGAGATTTGTAGAATTTTATTTTATTTTGTGTAACTCTAAACGGAATCATAACATATAAATAATATCTAAATAATAAAATTATGTTTTCATATCTTCCGTCCGAACCTTGAGCAAAATATCGGTCCCAAATAAGTTAAAAAGCAATGCAAAGCCAAAAAATATATGAGTTTTTTTTTTTTTTTTTTTTTTTTTTTTTTTCCAACCTCACCAAAGCCGCATATTTTATTAAATATAAAGGTTTCGTTTAGAGTGGCAAAAACTCTAAAAAAGGTAAAAAAAATATTGAAAAATTAAAAAAATTATTCACTTTTTATCTTATTACACGAATTATGAACTCATAATTTGATATAGGAGTCAAGATATGCTGTTCGGGCTTGCATGACTAAGCTTCCTCGTTCTTTCCTAGTTGGGCCTACCTGACTGAAGTGGTACTCGGATTCTTGACCAGGATCACCAGATTGGCTCCAACTGGCTTATCGACGAGGGCATCCGAGTGACCGAATGAACCTCGACCTAAGGAATCCCTCCCCAACCGGGGTCTCGCTAAAGTGACGTCATACATCAGGTGTATAATAACCTTCTGACATATCCCTTGATACTCACCTATTAGAGCTCGATCAACCCTAATGGAATGAATAACCTACCAAGAGATGTTGGAATCTACTGACACAACCGGCTCAACCTTATTGGAGGAAAATATGAATCGGTATAACACCGGCGTATCATGCTGGTGCCTGATACACCCCAAAACATATAAAAGCCACACTTCTTTCTAGGTATGAGGAGGATACACTATATTTTTGCTTACTATCATTCTGCTGAAGGCTTACTTTGCTAACTTTATCATCGGAGGCTTTTTGGTAAGCACCACACCGATGTCAAGATAGAATTTCGAGTTCGGGTTAGATTATTTTTCAACACTCTTGATTCAGTGTACCATCATAATTTATTTCATTTTTTATCACTACAAGTGCAACCTTCATTATCCAGTGCATGCTTAGCTAGTTAGCTTTTATTTGTGCTGCGTTCATTTTATTCCTGGCTACTTTTTTAATGCAGTATTCATGACATAATCCAATAAATCTAAACGAGTCTTTGATTACATTCATGGCATTCCAGTTACACAAATTCAAAGCCTAATGTGACATTTAGTTTATTTTTTTATTTTTTATTCTTTATTTTTATTTTTATTTTATACTTTAAAAGTCTCAAAATAAGAAAGTGGAAAATATTTTGTTTTCATTATTTTGAGATTTTCTTTATTTTAGATTAAAAACGTTGAAAATGACTATTTGTCATTTTTCATTTTATGTGTAAATTCATTTTCTGTTTTTTAAAATAAAATTTGAAAACACAAGTGTCCAAATGCATTTTAAATTATTTTATTTGTTTTCAAAAATGTAAGATGGAAAATGAATTCAAAACAAAAAATAAAAAACAAAAATAGAAAACAAAAAATTGAAAAACAAAACAAACGAGCCCTAATATACTCCAAATTTTAAATAATTTTGACAAACTAATGAATGAATATGACTGTTAACAGTTTTTTTTTTTTTAATTTTAGGATACATTTGTGGTGGTAAAAAGTTAATATAAATTAATAAAAATTACACTCTCGTAATTTTTACAATGAGTAAAAAATTAGAATTTTATGGAAATTGATGAAAATATTTTATAAAATGTTGTGTCGGAGTTAAATAATTGTGAGGTCTATGTAATTAAGCCAGTGTTCATCAGTTGTTTGTATATTTTATTTCAAAATTTGTTACGCCATTCGATTGCCACTTGGTATTCCCTCCAAAAAAAAAAAAGAAAGAAAAGAAAAAAAGGGAGGGTGATATCTAATATCAATCTAATGGTCCATATTTATTTAAATTTTTTTAAATTAAAAATATATTAATAAATTTAAACTATTAAATTTTAGTACAACCTTTTCTCTCCGATGCCCCGAGCTGACCGGAGTCCTTCCCTCCGTCGTCACCCGACCAAGTCTCCCTCGCCAGTAGGTTGGACTTTGATTTCGCTTCGGCATTGCTTGTTTTGTACTTGCATGCAGTGTTTCTCCTTTCTTTTAATTTTTTTGGGAAAAATACAAAAACCTCCATTTCCATTTCCTGAAGAGAGCGTTAGTTTGGCAAAAAAATATAATAAAGTAAAAAAATTTAATGTAAAAGTGATATGTAGTAAAATTTAATTGAAAGAAAGTATAAAAAATTGATAAGTTTTGACTAGTTTTGATGAACCAAACACTCCGTAAGGCTACGTTTGGTTTGATAAAAATTAAAAAAAAAAACTCTAAAAACCTGTGAAAATCTCTAAAACTCTCTAACAAATTTTGTTCACCTCGTACTTCATGAAATCTTTCTAAATCTCTACATATATATATATATATATATATATACATATCTTAATAAATTTTTACAAAAGGTGAAAATATTAACACTTTTTCAAAAACTTCCCCTACTCCTCATCCCTTTTTTTTTACTCCTACAAAATTACGAAACTAGCCTTATAGTAGAGGTCAATTAATATAAAAAAAATCAAATATCATAGTTGCCTTTCATTTCTATTTATTATTACAAAACTAATATCCTTCACTTTTTATTTTTTTTTATAAGATCTTCCACTTTTTATTACTTTAAATGTTAAATAAAAAATTTTATGTCAATTATAACTTCATGAAGTTGTGTAAGAGATCTTTTTTAATAGTTTTTTTAAATTAGTTTTGTAAATATATCTTTTAAATTTATTCTATCAAAAATAAAAAAAATAAATAATTATTATTTTTTAATTGATACAAAGTGAGACATCATAATAGTTGATTAATTCATATATTAATAAAAATAATTGAAATAAAGGTAGATTAAACTAAAATTAAAATTCTAACATTCATCCCAAATCCAATTACTATTAAATAAAAATAATATGACACTATTTAAAATAATTCAACAGTTTTAAGAAAAACTCGCTATAAATTACCAAGCAAAAAAATACAAATAGGAACTATAAAAAATAAAAATTAATAATTTAACAGGGGAAAAAAAACTCTAATAATGTAACAACGCCTAGATTGATACAAATGAAAAAATAATAAATTTTATATATAATTTGTTCTATATTACTCTACAAAAAAATCAATCATATGAAAGAAGAAAATTAAAAAAAGTTAATGGTTGCTTTACTATTTAAAAGATTCGATAATTTATAATAATATGAAATTTGCTCTGTATTGCTTGTACCAAAAAGTTTTAAAAAAATTAATCACATTTGAAAGTTTCGTTTCAACAGAATTCTCTTCCATCGTGTTTTGTTTAAGGTTTAATGAATCAAAGAGATATATATGAATAAAAGTACATACAAGACTATGAAAAATGTAACTATAAAAAAATAAAAAGTGAAACTACGAAAAAGTAAAAAGTGGAGAATTTTAGTTTCATAATAATAAACGAAATGGAGGGGTAACTATGATATTTAAAATGTTTTTCATTAATTGTCCTTCATTAATTATAAAGTTAGTTTTGTAATTTTGCAAAGTAAAAAATGTAAGGAGTGGGAGGAAGCTTTTGAATGAGTGCAAATGTCGCCACCTTTTTATAAATCTCAATAATTTTTTCACAAATCCAATAATTTTTTAATAAATTTCAATAAATCTAACATAAATTCTTTTGGAACGGATTCAAAAATCCATTCTAACATTTTCTCTCTCTAACATTCTGATATAGAAGTCAAAAAGTTCAACAACTTATAAAATATTCTATCATAAATCCGTTGGAACAGACCCAAAAATCTTTCCAAGGTTTCTCTCTCCAATTTTTTTTACCACAAAAATTCAAAAATTACACTATTCATATTTAAAAAGCGTGATTTGAGTTATAAACACTAAACGTAAAAAATTATCCAAACCATATAAACTTTTTTTTTATCATTCCAAACGTCACCTAAAAAAGATTTAAAAAAAAGGAACTTTTTTTTTTTTAATGGTTATGTGAACAGTATGATTTGATGCTACGTTAGCTAAAATACCTTCGTATTTAATATATTGATTACAAATAAGCAATTGGAGTTAAATTATGGTATTGGTTGGCAACACAAAAATTTATCAGAAAATTATATTTAAGTTATATTTTGTAATCTTTTAATGCTATTAGTCACACAAAAAAAATATTGCTTTTAAGTTGCATTAATGCAGAAAGTTTTGTGTTTAAGTCACACTTTTGAGTGGGTCCCACGACTTAGTTTTAAATATAATTTATAATATGACTTAAATGCCCTTTATTTCTATAATTAACTGAGACGGAAGTTGCCGAAAATTGTGGTAACCGCGAATCACATTTTTCCGTTTTTGTTTCATTCCTTAGAAATCGCGTGAAGATATATGATATATTTTTTATTTGAACAAGCATGTAATGAGATAAAAGTCAGTTAAAAGGTCATAAAGAGCTACTGACAAGGATGCGATAATGGTATATTAATGTTCATAATTTTTTTGTTGAATTTTAGCAAGAAGTACCACATATATATGGTACTGTTTTTATGCGGTACTGTTTTATTATGTGGTACTATTTTCTAGTATGATGTATTATTGTATAAACACAGTACCAAATGTATAGTATTCAAAGACCACCATTAAACACAAAAAGAAGTACCACGTACAAAGAATGGTGCTATTTTAATGAGGTAATTTTTTTACGCAGTACTATTTTATTATATGGTACTGTTTTTTATGCGATACTGTTTTATTATGTGGTACTATTTCTAATAAGATGTATTATCGTATAAATACAGTACCAAATGTATCTAATATTCAAAGACAACCATTAAACACAAAAAGAAGTACAACATACAAAGAATGGTATTGTTTTAATGAGGTACTGTTTTTTATGCGGTATTGCTTTATTATGTAGTACTATTTCTTATGCGGTACTGTTTTATTATGTGGTACTGTTTTTTTTATGTGGTACTGTTTTATTATGCGGTATTGTTTTATTATGTAGTACTGTTTTTTTTATGCGATACTATTTTTTATGCAGTATTATTTTATTATGCGGTACTATTTTTTATGCGGTACTGTTTTTATGCGATACTGTTTTATTACGTGGTACTGTTTTTTATGCGGTACTGTTTTATTATGTGATACTGTTCTATGTGATACTGTTTCTAGTAAGATGTATTATCATATAAATATAGTACCAAATGTATCTAGTATTCAAAGACCACCAGTAAACACAAAAGAAGTACCATATACAAATAATGGTGCTGTTTTAATGAGGTACTATTTTTTATGCGGTACTGTTTTATTATGTAGTACTGTTTCTTATGCGATACTGTTTTTCCTAAACAGTTTTGATTTTGTTTCCAAAATTCAGTTTTGCTTGCTTTGTAAAAAGATGGAAAGTCGCGGAAGTTATGAGTGAAGTGTGCACTATTTTCGGATAAAACTAGCAGTTTTGAAATGTAGTGAAAAACGCGTGATGTCTTTTTTTGTCTTTTTGTTGCAAGTGTGACTTATTCACAAACAAGTTTTTTTGGTATGACTTAAATTCTTATAAGTCCATAAATAGTGATCGGCCTCCAAAAACTCCAAAATTTATTTACTCCACACAAAATTTTGATATACGTTTATTTTGAGTTGGGTATCGAGTATTTGATAAAATTTGTAAAAATTGATAAAAGTTAAAAGAAAAAATTGATGGAATTTAATTTTGTGTTTGGTGAATAAAATGGAAAAAAATTATAAAAAATTAATCAATTAATTTTTTTTTTTTGGTTTTTGTGGAAGTTGTTGAACCAAACAAATGATATATATATCAAAACATTTAGTTTGGATAGAGTAACAATGATAGTATTATCATAAAAGTATATTTTATAAGTTTATTATTTTTAAGTGAAAGATGTTTTAATATTTTGCATTATTTTGATCACTTTGAAAGTAATTTGTTCTAATCATATAGCATTAACATTTCATAGATCTATTAACTTAAAATATACATTCATTAATTCATCTTCTAACAAGACAATGTTTTAATCTTCATCAATTCGCTTGATTTATTAAAACTTTGTTTGGTAAGACTCATTTAGTAACGTTTATATTTATTTTTCTTTTGTTTAGATTTATAGATTTTAAACAAATAATAAAAATATATTTATTAAATTATTTTTCTAAAAAATAAAAACTTAAAGAGAAAAACTTTAAAAAAATATTTTTACTCTCTTTTTTATTATAAACATTTTGTCAATTAAAACTTTTCCATTTTGTTGCATTTCATTAAAATGAATTATTTTATTAAAATATTTTATTAAACTAAATTTATTTTTAATAAGTTTATTATATTTTATTTTTATTGAATTAAATTATTTTTAGTAAATAAGATAATTAAAAGAATTTAATTTGTTTAACTTAATTAATTTTGTTAATTTAATATGAAAAATGTTTTGTTAAATTTAATTAATTTTTTAAAAAATTAATAAAATTAAATATTTTACTAAAATAATAATTAATTATTGTGAACAAAATTATGTTTTCAAACGTAATAGTTTGTGTTTAGGAAAAAAAAAACGACAATAAAAAACAAAAACCAAAAAATATAAATAGAAGACAACACTGCCAAACCAACCCTAAATGGTTAATATTTTGGAAGGCTGATGCTATTCACAATCCTACTTTTTCTTCATGCAGTCTAATTAATTCATGTATTTTATGTTTCTTTAAGCAACTCAATAATTTCTTCACGTAACTCATAAATTGCACTTAAAATTCAAAAAATACCCCTTCCACTTCTAAAAATCCTTAAAATTAAAAACTTACTATTAAAATGATGTAATAGTTTCAGTAGATATACGTTGAAATTTTGCACCTGTTTCGATAAGAGACTGTTAAAATATTTTATGGTCATTAAAAAAAATCAAAACGGCAAGAGTCTGTTGAAATATTTTAATTTTTTCAGTAATCAATTGTTAAAATGTATCAAAAGTTTACGTGGTTAATTGTTAAATTTTTTAGCAACTGATTGTTGAAATTGTTTGATTTTTTCAGTAAATACTTGTTGAAAATATGAATGGTAAGAAAGTTATTTTGTATTAAGATATTTTTATCCTAAGATAAAAAAAAATTTAATTGAGCTGTGGGAGAAAAAAAAATAGGATTGTGAATAGTGGTGCCCTTTTTGAATTACAGACATGCCTTACCAAAATAATAATATAATAATAATTTATATTTCTATATTAAAAAGTGAGGGATTCGCGAGACTTCATCACGTATTCTTTTGTTTGTTTTTTCTTTTCTTGTTATGATTTTATTTTTTGTTTAGAATACATTTTTATTATTTTTTAATAAATTTATAATGAATTTTTTCCCTATAGTTCGGAGTATTTATTTTAGTGTTTAAAAATTAAATGTTATTTTTATATTAAAAATCTTAGAGATTATTGATAGTCTGACACGTATTCTATTTTTTTGTTATTTATATTTTGTTTAGAGGATGAAGACATGTTGTACTTTTTTTTATTTTTTATAAGTTAGTAGTGGATAATTTTATAAGTATTAAAGGTATTTGATTTTTTTTTAGTGTTTGAATATTAAATGTTAATTTTACATTAAGATACGAGGAATTATTGGCAATTTGACATAATTTATTTTTTGTTTAGAGTATCGACTTATTTTACAATTTTTTTTTTTATTTTTTATAAGTCTATAACATATGATTTTATTGTTAATTGGGTATTTGAAATGGTATTTTTAAATGTTAATGATCACATATTTTCAAATTAAATTTTATGTTGTATTTAATATATAATTATTTCTATTTATTACAAATTTAAATATATTGCAAAAATCTATAGTACTTTTCTCGTAATAATGATAAATTCGTTTACTATGCTCATAGTATAGAAGACGATTGTTCTCAAAAAAAGTAACAATTTAAAACTTGTCGGGAGTTCTATAAAATTTCATAAACTCTATAAAATAATACAAAAATTATATCTTTTGGCTACTGCACAAATTACAAAATTATCATTTTTATAAAATCAAATCAAATTAAACCAAATTAAGTTTTTTTTTCACTAAGTAGGTTTGTCAAATCCATGAAAAAATTTGACTAAATATTATGCTGATTGTCGGTTATTTAACGCACAACCCTCTTTCTTTGTTCGAGCTTGAGACCGACTATATCAAAAATACCCCAACATAAGCAGAATTTACCATTTTTATAAATGTAAACTAATTTTGTAACTCCAAACATCCCTCTGTTTGCATACAATCGAATGGCTTCATTTTAATTGCCTAGGATTCAAGCATTTTATCACTCGCTTGCTGCTTGTGCTAATGTGCGCCAGGAAAGGCAAATGTGGCCCCAGAAGGGCGAGCCACGAGGGTTCTTCTCCAGTGCACTCCCGGCGCACTTTATCAAAACGTCCCCATTTTTTTTTTCTGATTTGAAAATAATATAAAAAGCTGCGCAAGTGTTTGGCTCATGCTATTTCGAACCAAGCCTCTCTTTCTCTCTCTCGATTTCGTCTCCCAAACAGATCGTCCACGACGCCCCTTTGTCCAAATCCATCACCAACTCACGTCGGTTCTCCGCAAATCGCTCCTACCCAACTCTTTAATCTCCCCCGATATCCCAATCTTCCCTCCACAGATTCGCAGGTCCCTCTCACCTATACATACATATATGTAATATATCTGCTTCTTTGTATAGTTTTATCTGTGATTATTGCATAATTTGTGTTGCGTTGAATGCAGATGAATACAGAGGACTGGACGTAAATTTCATGTGCGACGGAGGAGCGTTGCTATCATGCACCTGGTTGTACGTGTCTAAAGCTCTAGACAGAGGGTTGAGACACGAGAGGTGAGATATATATATATATATATATATATATATATATATATATAATAGTTCCAGCGGAGATGTCGAATCAGGTGGTGAAAGTCAAGAGAGAAACGATTGCGGAATGCATGAAATGCCCGCTCTGCGACAAGCTCCTCAGAGACGCCACCACCATATCTGAATGTCTTCATACGTGTGAGTACTCGCAGCTCTCTCTCTCTCTCACTCCACTGCTCATCCGTTTCTTGATGGATAGAATGTTCATCATTTCAATGTTAATTCTTGAAATTATGGAATTTCTGTAATGTGTTTGTTCTTATTTACATTTGTGCGCTTATGTGTTTTAGTTAAATAATACCGGGAAATTGTGTTTCTCTCTTTCTAAAGTAAAGAAAATTAGCGGACTTCTATAGAACTTTAATATATCATTCATGTGAGTTTAGGTGATGACTGACTAAATAGTATCAGCTTCCTGCTTCGCTGATTTGGTTGATTACTTGAGTCTTATAGCAGAAATATTGCTGCGCGATTGAAAAATTCTTGCATTCTGAGATTGATGGTTTCTTCTTTCCTTTTGTTGTTCTTTCTGTTAGGTTTGAATAGTGATGATTAGAATTGACCTGAATCCGTTCTTGGTTTATTTATTATAATAAAAATTTTAGAAAAAGAGCTGTAAGTAAGCATGTGTGGACGATATGTACGACTTTAGCTTATCATTTTACCCTTTATTTCTTCCACCATAGGCACTTTTGTAGCGTGCTCTCCACTTGCATACAACTATTTGACAGTGTTAGTCCTGGGTCATTACTTTGTGCTTGAAATTTGTAAAATTTATCTTTGTGAACTCTAAATTACTGTCCAGCTCTTCCGTGGTACTCTTTCTTGTTTTCTGGTCTTTCTATTTTCATGTATAATTTCATTTGCTATCTTTTTTATTTTTGTTTTTTTGTTTTGTTTTGTTTTGTTTTAATAAACATTGTGGATGGTTAATTTGATACTCTCTTTTGAACTTTATCCAGTTTGCCGGAAATGCATATATAAAAAGCTTTCAGATGAGGAATTCGAATGCTGCCCAATATGCAATATCGATTTAGGTTGTGTGCCATTGGAGAAGCTGAGGTCAGATATTTCTTCCAACTTGTTAGTTCCCCCCTCCCCCCCCAAAAAACAAAAAAAGAAGGTATTATAAACACCTGTCTAATGCAAAATTGGGCTCGTGAAATGGACACTACATAATTATAGCGTTGCAACGGGGGTTTATCATAGTTAGCATTGCCATTCATTATAGAGTTCAAGAATACATAATGAGTTAATTGTTGTTGAACAGTTTGGATCTTCCAGTGACAATTTATTTGCATGCAAGGTATAGGATTATGGATTGTGCTTGTTTTGGCGTAATTTGGTTTCCAAACTGTAATGGATCACTCCTTCATGACATCTGATTTCATTGGTCTTTGAGAGAATAATTGGATATCGGATCCATGTCCTTGCATGTTGAAAAATTTTGTCATCTTACTACGAAGATTAGGATATGGTAGCTAAACCTGTTACTTCCCTAAGAAATTGTGGCACTGTTTTCTCCTTTTATTTATATCTATCCTTTTGCTTTAGTGTTCCCTTGCTTGCATAGCATGAAGTTCTTACCTTGCACTAGAAGTGGACACACATGATGTGTGCTAGAATAATTTAAGAAATAAAAATAACTTTCGTATTATTGTAAAGAAATGTTACAATGCAAGGACAAAACCAAGATTTTTTCCCTACGGGGGCCAAATTTAAGTCTAGAAAAATTGCGCCTAAAAGAGCAACATGTATATATTTTATCTTGAATTTTATATAAAAACATAAAAATGTAAAACATGGATTCATATGGTTTCTCCAAAGGTAGTGAGGGAAGTTCTCCTTTACAGCCTCATCACCTCCCTTTCTTGGTTTCTCCTTTGGTGCTACAAAATGTAAAATGTGCAATTCATTTGATTTGTTTTGTAGTAACTAACTTTGTGGTTTTTGGTTTTCTTCTTTATTTTTTATTTTTTTCATCTTCTTAAAGATTATTTGATGTTGGTTTGTTCATAATGGATTTGAAATTTTAAAATATTTGGGCTAGGAATTTTAGACTAAATATATGTATATATATTTGTGTCATTAAGAACAAGTGATGGCTTGGGTTATGTATTGATGGAAAAATTAGTTAAGCTATCAAAATTTTGGAATACATATAGAAAAAAAAAATTCAAATTTTAATTGAGCGGTCCATAGTGTAAATTGTTTTTGGCCACAAAAATTATATCTATCGTGTGGCTGTGCCCGCCCTCCATCCAAGTTGGCTTTATGCATGTCAAAATGTGAGCAATTAAAGTTAGGAAGAGATTGTAACAAGATAGATTTGTTTGTATTAAAAATTGGAGGGAGAGCCCATTAGTACTTATGCAAGCAGAATTAAATTTAAATTCAAATGCAAAAGGTAAAATACTATCTTATCCATAAAACTCAAATTAGATTAGAATCTAAATTAATTAAATCAAAAGTTATTTTGGTAGGTGTTGAAACTTTGACAGGGCTTCAAAATCCAGTGGCACGAAATTAAATTGTTCTCTAATATTCACTTTATACAATGTATAGATGAAGTTTGCATGTTCAATCTTTTTTGGTAATGCATACCTGGAGAGGCTGTTAATATCACTTCCAATTTGATCTCTTTTTCTGTCCTTTTCTTTCTTAAAAATTTATGCTATCGGTAGGGTAGTGTCATTCACAAAAGACCGTGGGAATGATTTTAGAGTGTGTTTGGAGACTTACTGACACTGCAATTGAAGGTTGTTGATCTGTCATGCCTCTGTTGTGGATTTAGTCTTCCCTTATTGGTGCTTAGGGTTTTCTTGACTTGAGATCTTTTAGATTGTCCTCATGACAAGTCAAGGTTGTACGGCTCTGTAGTGGCACATAGAGGTGCTTTACGAGACTCCTTTCTGCAATATGAGCTTTTAAGAGAGCTTATTTTGATGTTTTCCCAAGATCATGATTGAAGTCCTCTTATACAATTATACTACCTCATTTCCATGACTGTTACTGACAACCTATTAGGATTGTGAAACCCATTAGTTTTTGTTTTCAATTTCTTGTCTGAATGATTTGCTTTATGCTATTTTCCTGATTTTGCAGTGTTCTATTTTCCAGTGGTTATGAGGTGTTGCAGCTCCCCTTTCTTGCACTTCTGAACATAACCCTTTATCACTTTCTAATACCAGTCACTGTAAAACTGCAAGAATACTAATTCCTGTGTGCATGCACCTGACCTTATGTGCTTATCCACTTGTCTGCATATGCACAGCCCGTCATTCATCACTATCTTTGCAGTCCAACTTCCTTTGCAGTTTGTTCATTCGGAAATCTTATGTGGCACGTGCTACTTCTTTACATTTTTTAGACGCCATATTGTGAGTTTTGCTCCCTTTTGGATGAACACACATACAATATGTATCTAAAAAATGCATGGAACTCTGTTCTGAGGCATTTCCATTTATTTCTATTAATCAGGCCAGACCACAGCTTGCAAGATGTAAGAGCCAAGATATTCCCTTTCAAAAGAAGAAAGGTGAAGGCACCTGAAGTTGCATCTTCTGTTACACTACTAGTGAGAAGAAGGGAGAGATCCCTTTCATCATTGGTGGTCAGTACTCCTAGAGTATCCACACAGAATGCTATGACAGGAAGGTCAAAAGCTATTGCAAGAAATCTGTTAATAATGAGGAAGATTCTGAATGTCCAAAGAGCTCTAGTCCACATAAAATAAAATAAAATTCATTTGTACATGATTCCTTTGATAAGAGGCAAATTTACTATATATTTTCTTTATTTTTAGTTACTAGTTTATTTTTTTAATTATTTTTATTTTTCTAAAATATTAATGAAAAAATAATAATTAAAAAAAGCAATTTTAAGTGTTAACAAAATCTAGTGTGAGAGAAAGGGGATTAATGACAGAGAGTGGAAGAAATAAGCCAAAAAAAGAATTTAAACAGGAGCTATTAGATTTCTTACAAGAAAATCCAACGGCTCACATTTTGCAATGGACCATAATCTGGTGCATAGCACATTGGACATACTCTCAACCTGTTGGGAAATACCATAATAAGATTGGGAGGAGATTGGGATTAAAATTTAATACCCGTGCGAGTTTGGGACGTGTTTGGGATTTACCTGTAGGGTACTCAATACCAGTTTATGCTTATAGGGTACTTGATACCATAGGGTACTTAGGCACAATGCACAGCTCAGAGGTAATCGATTCTTCAGATTCTAAGAAGACAGCCTTTGATGACCTTGCCTTGGTGAGGCTTGATGCCCCTGATGATGCCTCGGCGGGCTATTTTGCGGCATCAGTTAAGGAGCTCATGGCGGGCGTTGATCTCTCCTTGTCAGGCGTAGAGTCTAGCTTTAGGGAGTTGTTCATCCCTAGAGTCAGGGACTACGACTTTTTGGTAGAGGGCATAAAGTCCACTATTGGACTAGCTAAGATGAGGGGCTTATGGTCGGCGTACTAATTCCCCTCCACTCTATCTTATAGGATTCTTGGGGAGCAGGATTGGGCTTGCTTGCCGAGAGAGGGTGAAATAACAATGTACTAGAGTGCCCTTGTTGGTGGCCTTTGATTCCCTCTCCCAAAGCCCATTGGGGAGATCCTGTGTTGACTCAACTTGGCCCCTAACCAGATCTGCCAATATGGCTTGAGGATCATTCTTGGCTATGTCGTGCTTTTACAAGTTGCCACTGGGAGTGATTTGTTGGCCGCGGAGTTCTTGTATTGCGATAAGCTGATCGAGAAGGGAACCAGTTGGTAGTATTTCTCAGGTAAGCAGAAAGAGTACAACTTGGTGACACTCTTGCCTACCTCTAATAAGGGCTGGAAAGATAAGTATTTTTTTTTTTTTTCCTGTATGTGGGAGTTTTAGCCCTAGGAGACCATGGACAAGAACATCGTTCGAGCCCCTAGACAATTGGGTTAGCCTACCAAGAGGGGTATGTTGAGCTCCTTTTCAAGTTCTCTCATTCTGTTTTTTTCTTTTTAGTCTTAGAGCTCTGCTAGTACTTTCTTGTATTAATTAGCTTGTATCAAGCCCATCTTGACCGATGAACAACTAAAGTAGGTCAAGCGTGTTCAGGAGCATGAGGTGCATGAGACCAACATCCTAGTGAATGCTGAGAATCTTGCCACCTACTTGCTCGGGCCCGACTCAACCAGGGAGGCCTTGGGAGCCAAACGTGAGAGGAGTGAATGTTAGCTTTTTCCTTTTTTTGCCTCGTGTGCTGTTCTGACCTAGTTGCTTTTTCTGTGTAGATAACGAGCCTCTTCTTGAATCTTTTCCTGAAACAACGAGCTTTGGTTTGAGCTTCCTAAAGAGGAGTAGCAAGAAGCCGATGGGGGTCGATCAGGGTGTTGCAAAGTGGCCTAAACTTTTGTCTGGCGTGAGTTCTAGGGCTAAAGCCCAGGGGCCTGATCTCTCGACCAAGGAGATTTCTGTGGAGAACATGTCGCCTCCATCGCCGAAGGATTCTTCCAGGGCTTCGGCCCCCCAGGCGAGCCTTTCTTCTTCAACTCCTAAACCTTCAAACATCATTGACAATCATGAGACAGCCTGGCAAAAGGTGAAGGCCATCGTCACCGATGACGAGGTCGAGAGGTTGAAGGGTCACACGAACCTTCAGCTTGTCGAGGACATGTGTCACGATTTACTGAGGGTGAGTGTTGATTAGTTTGTTCAGCTGCCTTTTTGTTAAATGTTTTGTATTGATCTTCTTTGTTGCGTTGTTCAGGCTATTGCCAGAGCCACGACGATGGCTAATCAACTTTTGGCGGCTGATAGGAAGCTCTTGGAGGAAAAGAAGAAAAATAATGAGCTTCAAGTTAAGGTCGAGGCCCTAACTGAGAAGGTAAATAAAGCTCAGGCCGAGAAGGAGGCTGCTCTAGTCGAGAAGGAAGCTTTGGTTGCCAAGAATATTACCCCTCTTCAGGATCATGCCGCTGAGTTGGCTCTGAAAGAGGAGGCTTTGAAGAAGGTAGCCGAGTTTCCCGAGCTATTGAAGGGAATCAAGGAGAAAGCAGTAGAGGAGTTTAAAGCAGGGGATGACTTCCAAGCTCTGCTAGCCCTGGTCTACCTTCAAGGCTTCGAGGCTGCTAAGGCGATGGCCGTTCAACTCTTCCCGGGCCAAGACTTCTCCTCTTTGAAGCCGGTTGAAGATGACACTGTCTCGATGGCGGTGGATGGTCGCGATGGGAACGAGGTTGATGACGCCCAGTCCTAGGTTGCATTTTCTTGATTCTGTTTCTTGTATTTTTGCTTTAAAAGCTCTTTGCTTCCTGTAAACCTTACTTTATCAATGAAATGTCTTTTTTTTACCTACTTGTGTATTTCTTTATATTGTTTGGATGAATGTATGGATGTTCTCCTTTCTGCACATATGTATTCTTTCAATTTTACTTCCAAGTGTGAATGTTCTGAATTGCCTTGCTCGGTTTTATGAGCCGAACAAATTCACTTTGGCTATGTGAATCATTGTGGCTTGTTCGGTCTCATAAACTAAAACCGAACAAGTATATCTAGGGTACGTGAGCCTTTTTATCCATTCAGTCTTGTGAACCAAACGAATGTAGTTTTGGCCACGTGAGTTATCTCAGTTTGCTCGGTCCTGTGAACCAAACAGATGCAGTTCAGGTCATGTGAGGCGTCTTGGTCTGTTTGGTCTTGTGGACCAAACAAATATAGTTTGGCTTTGTGAGCCTTTTTATCTGTTCGGTCTCATGAGCCGAACAGATGCAGTTTTAGTCTCGTGAGCCATCTTTATTTGTTTGGTCTTGTGAACCGAACAGATGTGGTTTTGGATTCGTGGGCCGTCTTTATCTATGCTGTCTCGTGAACCAAACAAATGTAGTTTTGGCTTCTTGAGCCTTTTTTGTCTATTTGGTCTCGTGAGCCGAACAGATGTAGCTATGGCTTCGTAAGCCTTTTTATCTGCTAATAGGATGCCACTTTAATGGCTGCTTGTAACCTTTTTTCTTCTAGTAGTTATGCAAGCAGAATAAAATTTAAATTCAAATTCAAAAAGTAAAATACTATCATATCCATAAAGTCAAATTAGATTAGAATCTAAATTAATTAAATCAAAAGTTATTTTGGTAGGTATTGAAATTTTGACAGGGCTTCAAAATCAAGTGGCACGAAATTTAATTGTTCTCTAGTGTTCACTTTATACAATAGTATAGATGAAGTTTGCATGTTCAATCTTTTTTGGTAATGCACACCTGGAGAGGCTGTTAATATCACTTCCAATTTGATCTTTTCATCCCCTTGTCCTTCCGTCTTTTTCTTTCTAAATAATTTATGCTATCGATATGATAATGTCATTCACAAAAGACCGTGGGAATGATTTCAGAGTTTGTTTGGAGACTTACTGATGCTGCAACTGAAGGTTGTTGATCTGTCATGCCTTTGTTGTGGATTTAGTCTTCCCTTATTGGTGCTTAGGATTTTTAACCCGAGGTCTTTTAGTTTGTCCTTGTGACGAGTCGAGGTTGTACGGTTCTGTAGTGGCATATAGAGGTGCTTTATGAGACTCCTTTCTTGCACTTATGAGCTTTTCAGAGACGACTTATTTTGATGTTTGCCCAAGATCATTATTGAAGTCCTCTTATACAATTATACTACCTCCTTTGCATGTGTGTTACTGACAACCTATTAGGATTGTGAAACACACCAGTTTTTGTTTTTAATTTTTTGTCCAAATGATTTGTTTAATGCTATTTTCCTGAGTCTGCAAATTATATTTTCCAATGGTTATGAGATGTTGTGGCTCCTGTTTCTTGCACTTCTGAACACAACCTTTTATTAATTTCTAATACTGGTCACAGTAAAACGGCAAGGATACTAATTCCTGTGTGCATGCACCTACCCTTATGCGTGCATCCACTTACCCGCATATGTGCGGCCCTTCATTCATCACTATCTTCGCAGTCCAACTTCCTTTGCAGTTTGTTCATTTGAAATCTTATGTGGCATGTGCTACTATTTCCTGCGTTTATCACTAAATTTTTTGCACACTATGTTGTGAGTTTTGCTCCTTTTGGATGAACACGTACACTGTGCATCTAAAAAATACGTGGAACTCTGTTCTGAAGCATGTCCATTTATTTCTATTTATCAGGCCAGACCACAGCTTGCAAGATGTAAGAGCCAAGATCTTCCCTTTCAAAAGAAGAAAGGTGAAGGCACCAGAAGCTGCGTCTTCCGTTACATTACCGGTGAGGAGAAAGGAGAGATCACTCTCATCATTGGTGGTCAGTACTCCTAGAGTATCCACACAGACTGCTATGACGGGAAGAAGATCAAAAGCTATTGCAAGAAAGGCATCTGCTTTACGAGGTTGCAATTTTCCCATTGAGAAATCTGTTAAGAAAGAGGAAGATTCTGAATGTCCAGAGAGCTTTAGCTCACCTGAGACTCTAAACAAATTTACACAGAATATAAGGCAGGTAATGGAAGTTACCATGTTGTTTTGGATGCCTGCTGTGAGCATTCTTTATTCAGACTAACAGTGTTTTGCATTAATAGTGAAGCATGTGATGTGACGCAGTGCGATGGAGCAAGAACACAAAGAACAAGAATAAAAAAACTATAACTAAACAACTAAATCAAACTCTCAATTCAATTTCATAAAAAACCGATTATCTCTTACAATTCCCAACCCATATATAGGTTAAGGTTGAAGACCAAATCAAATAACTTCCTAAAATAAAGTAATTAAATCACAATAAAATCTCAAAATAAAAGGAAAGTAAATAAATCAATTCCAAAAATCCTCAATGTCTAAATAATGCTATCCAAATCATTATGGAAATATCCAACATGATCCCCATCATGATGGCATTCACAACTTCTCATGATTAATTATGTAATTTTTGCAGAATTCTTTTAATGCTGAGACGTCCAGCCGCCCTGAGCCTGAAAAAGAAACGGCAAATGGTGCTGAAATATGGGGAGGGAAAGCTGATCTCTGGAAACCTTTAAATTGTTTGGTGGAAGTTGCAAATAGGAGCAAGTCTTCAAAGCATATGTCATTTGGTGCTGCTAAACCAGAACCTCTGCATGCCCCTGACAGTGGACATTTTCTTAAAACAAAAATTAAGGAAAATGGGGCCAAATCTAGACTCCAAGACAAGAAGGATAGCACCAATCCCGTCTCTGTGGATTCAGTCAAACCTAAAAAGTTGCGGAGAATTCGTCCTAAAAAGCAAGCTGCTTCGGGCGAATTAAGTGTTTCACCCCAAGCTGTGATTGATGCTGCTAGTGCTGAGGGCAAAAGTAGAATTGGTCCAATTTGGTTCTCACTAGTTGCTTCTGAAGATCAGTAAGAATCTAATTTGCCTCCAGATTATAAAAAATTTGCTATTTCAGGGAAACTAAATTCTGTTATAATTTTTTTTTTTTGCTGCCTTTATTTGTGATTCTTATATATGTTTCAGGGAAAGCCATTCACCTCTGCCTCAAATATCTGCAAGTTACTTAAGAATAAAGTGAGTTCCTTTTTGCTCATTCATTTTTTTTAATTTTATTTTGTGTCTACAGACTATAGTCCAATTATTTTGCTTGAAAAGTTTTCAAATTTTGATTATGAAAATTCGAAATGTCTTGCTAGTGATTCCAATCAAGCAATCACACAAGAATGAAGAAGACAGGATAAAAGGAACAAGGAAACCCACACAAGGAAACCTTAAAAACTTTCACTAAAGACAAACGTTGGTTACAAACTCAAATTCTCGACAAATCGACTCCTCGACTCTATACTTTGTTGACGTTTGCTCGAATCCTCGATTCACCAACTCCTTTTAGCGAAAGCCCTCCGACTCCTCAAAGGCACGATACTGACTCCTCAGTAGCTTTGCTGAATTCTCAGCGTTCACAAACCTCGAACCTGAATTCCTTCGGATTGAACACGAAACATGTTGGTTAAGTAATTGAGAGAATAATTGATCTTTCAGGCTCTCAATCTGATGTGTATTCTCTCTATTGTTAACCCTAGATATGTCTAGAAGATATATATAGTAAAACTTGGGACGCACGGGTCTCAAACAGAATCTTGGAAGGCCCAATAATAAGTCTCATGAGAAGCTCGCTCCCGCGGCCTTCCAACGGTGTTCCCGCGAATCAATGCGATCTTCTCACGCAGCCAAACTTGAGAAACCAGCTCTCGGCTTTATCCCACAGCTTCCCGTAGCCATCTAGCGGTCTTCCTGCGTTATGGTGCTCTGGCTCTGTTTGGCTTTTTCAAACTTCCAATATTATGCAAACACAGCTTTCTTGAGGCCTTTACTCTTCTTCTTGACTCAAGACTCTAGTGCCTTAGTTTACACTAAGTCTAGATATTACAAAACACTTTCTTTGACCATAGATTTGCCAATTCACAATTTTAGCCTTAACAATCTTCTTCTTTGGCAATTCCATGTCAAAACTCAATATGTGAAATTACAAATGAATTCATCCTAATTTTAAAAAGACTATTCATTGATCAATATGTTCTAATTATAGAACCTGTTTGCTGCACACTTAAACAAAACGATCAAGGCATCATGTGTAATAAATAAAAATTAAATGAAACATTAACAAAAAAGATGAAACAAAATATTCTCCCCCTTAATTATCAAAAACTTAATTGTAATTAGTTGTTCTCTCCCTCGACTAATTGACACAAAGCATTAATTACTCTCCCCCTTAACTGTTCTCCCCCTTTTTGACATGAATTGGCCAAAAAAAATAAGGTACAACGGGTAATTTTGATCAATTCATTCCAAGTTCTATTTTCCCAAGCACAAAACTAAACACAATTTCAAAATTTTGACCATACATAAATAGCAATAAATAAAAACTTTAAGAATCACCCAACTATTTATGTCATGAGTTGTTCACACATGTTATGTCAATGGTCAAATACCTGTGCAGTATGTGAAATGAAGTTTAAGTGCAACATGATTAATACTTTTCACATACTTGCATGAATTTTAAAAATGCTCCTTTTGGATTTTGAATTTTATTGAATTGAGTAAGATATGCAATGTTAGCTCTTCGACTAGTTTCTCCTTAATTCATTGTTTTCAACTATACACTATGATATATATATATTTTTCCATCTGCCAATTTTTTTTTTTTTTTTTTATTATTTTTACTTGGTGGCTTTCACACACTTATGGGTAAGTAGCCTTCTTCCCATATCGTCAAACCCAAATGGTGGTTATTTTGATAACCCGCATGTCAATAGGCCAGCTGCACTCTATCCCATTGGTAGCTCTTTCCAAGTGATTTTTTTTTTTTTATTTTGTAAGAACTCTAGAGCAACTAATAGTCCAAAAAGGAGAATTTATTAAAATAATTGAATAGTGGAAAAGATTTCTCATGATATACTAAATTTCGTGCAATTACAATTGGCACGCCACTACCATGACAAGGAACAATAAAACATAAGATTCAGGTTCATCAAGTAATTCAAATTTATGACCATTATGTATATCAATAATTTTAATCCTGTGATTTTGAAATGTGTATGAGATAATAGAATATGCAAGAATATTACAAAGAATAACATTGCACCAAAACAAATATTTTTATTATCTTAAAAAAAGATTAAGAAGTATCTAATCTACATGATTTCATAGAACTAGGTAAGAATATAACATGACGCATAGCCTAGTTCATAAAAAAAATTACATTTACATATCAAGACTCACCCCTTCAACACTCTTAGGGGTGTGGGTGATATATAGGTCATTCTTTCTAACCCAAATAGTTCTCATTTTTGGAAAAACATTTGAAGTCTTTGGGTTGTTGGGTTTAGGACTAATGGGTTTTGAAAAATTTTTCTTTTTGTTTTTCCTCACTGGCCAAGTTATGTAAGGTCTAGAATCAAAACATTACTTTTGAAACCTTAATGGATTAAACTTATTTGACATTTGAAAATTAGGTCTCAAGGAATTCCTAATGTCAACATAGGATAGGGGAAGCCTATATAATTTGTGATAGTGTGGTCTTGTGTGTCCAGTTATACCGTAATGAAAACATATAGGAACAAACTTACGTTGCAAGTTAGGGGTCGTACCTTTGGGTTTCTGAAAATAAGCTCTTGACTGATTACCTTTCTTGGGTTGAGGAGCTTTAACTGTTTTTGGAGCAGTTGTCTTTGAGGATTGAAACCGAATTAGCTTAGGTTTTTCTTGCTCACTTAGGGTAGCTTTAGCTTCAAGATTGACCACCTGCGTACCAGTGTACCCAAGTCCTCTTTTGTCACGTGGGCTCCTTTGCATCCCAAGTATGTCATCAAGTTGAGAAGATACAGTATTCATCTTGAGTTGCATGGTTTACAGCTTATCCTGGGCATCCTTCAATTCATTTTCTCTTTGATCCAATTTGTTTTTGAAAGCTGTTGTCAATTCATCTTGATTTTTCTTGCTTGCTTCAAGATCGTCAAATTTTCCTTGCGATTCTTCCAAGGCAATTTTTAGACCGTCTCTTTCCCCTTTTAACATTTTGCTCTTCACAGTCAATTTTTCGTTTCGCTTGTGGAGTTTGCGACAGTCTTGGTATAGTTGTTCATACGCCTCTTCAATATCTACTTCATCATCTAAATTTTCTTCGACTTCACTTTCAGAGGATTCTTCTTTCTTATGCTTAGAGGAGGATGACTCTACTGAATTTGAGAGGGCACTTGCTCTAACCATGAATGCATAATAATTCTCTGGAAAATCTTCCGAATAAGAGGAGGTACTTGACTGATCATCTGAATCATTAAGGGTTGCATTGAGAACTTTCTTCTTGCTATTCTTATTTCCAAGTCTTGAGCTATGTGACCATAATCCTGGCACTCGTAACACTTCACGCCCTTAGACTTGTTCTCCTTCTTCTTCATCTCTGAAGATTTCTCTGCTTTGACTTTCTCATTCTTCTTCGTCTTTCCTTGCTTGCTATCTTTTTTTTGAAGAACTTTTTAATTTTTTTAGTATAAGTAGCAATTTCTTGAGGAGACGGAATTGACTCATCATTACTTGAGGAGAACTCATCTTCCTTAACAATTTTTAGGGCAACTCCTCTGGATTTTGGTTTAATCATGTTGGCTTTATAAGTCTGCAAGGAGCCAACTAAATTTTCTTCCCGCATTGAATCAACATCCCTAGCTTCTTCAATAGCTGTTACTTTTGCTTGAAAGGACATAGGTAAGGAGCGAAGAATCTTGCTTACAATCTTTCGATTTGGAATTTGTTCTCCAAGGTTAAAGCTGGTGTTGACAATATTGCTTAACTTCGCATAAAAACTACCAAAAGATTCATCCTCAGACATCTTCAAGCTCTCAAATTCAGAAATAATCTCTTGTAATTTTGATTTCTTCATAGTGGAGTTACCTTCATGAGTTAACTCGAGAATAGTCCATGCTTCCTTAACAATCTCACAGCTTGATATTCTTCTGAATTTATCAGCAGACATAGTACAAAAAATAGCAATTAGGGCTTTGTAATTTCAATCCGCTCTCTCTTGCTCTGCCCTAGTTCACGTATTCCTTGGCTTTTATACCGTTACGTTGTTAATAGTGTGTGTTAGTTTTGCCCAACCGTTTTCAATCGACAGCCATACATTGACGTTTCAGGATATCAGATAAGCCCTCATATGAATCTTCCAATATGCATAATTTGTGCCATCGAACCAAGGAGGTCTTGTACTTGAACCGCCTTCTCTAGGGGGATCTATTTAGCAAATAATAGGATCATGCTTTTCCTTTAAAAAAACGAACCTGCTCTGATACCAATTGAAAATTTGAAATGTCTTGCTAGTGATCCCAATCAAGCAATCACGCAAGAATGAAGAAGACAAGATAAAAGGAATGAGGAAACTCACACAGGAAAACCTCAAAAACTTTCACTAAAAATAAATGTTGCTTACAAACTCAAATTCTCGATAGATTGACTCCTCGACTCTATACTGTGTTGACATTTACTCAAATCCTCGATTCACCAACTTCTTTTAGCGAAAGTCCTCTGACTTCTCAAAGGCACAATACTGACTCCTCAGTAGTTTTGCTGAATTCTCAGCGTTCACAAATCTCGAACCAGAACTCTTTCGGATTGAACACGAAACATGTTGGCTAAGTAATTGAGAGAATAATTGATCTTTCAAGTTCTCAAACTGATGTGTATTCTCTTTGTTGTTAATCCTAGATACGTTTAGAAAATATATATAGCAAAACTTGGGACGCACGGGTCTCAAACAGAATCTCGAAAGGCCCAATAATAAGCCTCACGGGAAGCTCGCTCCTGCGGCCTTCCAGCGGCGATCCCGCGAATTAGTGCGGTCTTCTCGCGCGGCCAAAATTGAGAAACCAGCTCTCGGCTTTATCCCGCGGCTTCTCGTGGCCATCTAGCGGTCTTCCTGCGTTATGGTGCTCTGGTTCTATTTGGTTTTTTCAGATTTCCAATATTATGCACACACAACTTTCCCGAGACCTTTACACTTCTTCTTGACTCAAGACTCTAGTGCCTTAGTTTACACTAAGTCTAAATATTACAAAACACTTTCTTTGACCATGGATTTGCCAATTTACAATTTTAGTCTTAACAGATTAAAATAATATATTACATAATTACACCACGAGTTGTAGTGAGGATGTGCTTGAATTTATATATTTCAGGGGCCAATTAAGATTCTGATCTTAGCTTCAAACTTGAAGGAGCGATCGGCACACCATTTTGTGAATGTGGCAAGTTCAATAAATGGCAATGTTAACATCTGTAGGACATGGAAAGTGTTATTCTGAAAAGAATTTTTGTTATTGACCTTGTATTTAACATTTCCTCATAAATTATATTATATGTGATCATTTATTAGATAATATACCATAGTTACTACTGGTGGTTATGGTTCATCCAGGAATGATTAGTAATATTACAAAAGAGCGGTGTGTTTTTCTTGATATCTCTTTGCTGTGTTATGGCTGCCACTCATGGTATTAAAAAATGCCATTACGTAACGGAATCGGCAACCTCCAAGACCGATACTACGGCGTTACAGGGTGTGACACGGTATTCACACCGGCGTTACGGCGGTTCTTCACAGAGAAATCAAAAAAGAAAATGATAGAAAAATACAGATAGTATCTGAAACCCTCTAATCTTTCAAGATTCGGAAAAAAAAAAAATCCTAACCTGTTGATTCAAAGCCTAAAAATAGAAGAGGAATCAAACTGCGAAGCCTTCCAGTTCCGGATCGAAATTTTGCAAACTACGAAAAACTGAATCCTTGAAACCTTGTAGTTGCAGATCGAGATCGATAAAGCATTATTGTTCTTTCGGCTTTAGTTTTCGTAGAAAAAAATAACAAATCTGACTTACTTCAGTTTTTGGAAAAAAAAGAAGTAACAGAGACCGAAGAGTTTGAAGAAGATTGAAGAAGTGAAGATGAAGATTTTGAAGAAGATTTAAGAAAGGATTTGACCTCGAGAGATTCACTCTCTAGGCCAAACCCTTAGAGAGTGAATCTCTTTTGGTTTGTGCCACACAAACCGGTCCCTCAACATATGCAGCGGTAAATCGCGGACTCGCGTAGCGACAAGGAGTCGGACCCACATCCAAGAATTGGATACGTTCGCTTAGCCAAGGAGGCCTGTCTTACCAACCTTTACTACGCTTTGCGCCCGGGAGGCTGGCCCCAAGTTTTTGCTAGAGAGGAGACTTGAACTTGAGACCTTGGGGTGGTAAGCCCCTAAATCCCAGCTCAAGACCATCCCATTTAAACCCTTGGGGTTGAAGAAGATTGAAGAAGCGAAGATGAAGATGCAAAGTCAAGGAGGTGGGTTTTTGAGGCATTTGATATACTCTGGGTGGGTGGGTCGTGGGTTTCTTGGAAATCGAAGAGCTGTTTATTAGCATTGTTGGGAGGAGGCGTTGGATGACAAATAATTAAATAATATAAATATAATTATGGTATATAATATTAATTTATATAAATATAATATATTATATTTTATTAAACTATTTTAAATTATTTTTAATTATAATTAAATATTACTATAAATTTTATATTAAAATATTATATAATTTATATTAATTATATTAAATATAATTAAGTATTTCATATTAAAAGTTATTAATTAAGTGTAACTATTGTGCTATAATATATATTATTTTACTTTAGTAATTATACATTTATTATTGTATTAATTAATGTATAAGTATTAACAATTTAATATAAAAATATCTATATTATAATACTAAAGCAATGTATTTTCTCTCTCCTCTCCTCTTTCACTCCAATCCTAGGTGGCATGCCTCTTTGATCACTATTCTACTTTTCCTTTTTTATTTATAGATTTTTAAATTATTTTTTAATTTTCTTCATTCCCTCTTCTTCTTTTCTCTTTTCTCATTCACAAAACTATTATTTCTTTGCCCCACATCGGTAAAACACTACAACTTTACTTTTTCTTTTGCTTATAAAAGCACTAGAGTTGTGGCATGTGGTTTTAATAAATGTAAAAGAATTCATGGATTTAAAAAGAAGACTCACTTTATTGGGTTCCGAGAAGGGACCCATTTTTATGAGTTTCTTAAATGAAACTTATTTATTGGTTTATTATAGTTGTAAAATTTACTAAATAATTAATTTGGATAAAAAATATTTAAAAATTATTGAATATTAATCAAATTAGAAAAAACATAACTTTTTTTTAACAATAACTCTTTTTATAGCTTAAATTTAAAAACACAAAAAATGCTAAATTTTAAAAACACAAAAAAATTCTGAAATATTATCTAAGTCTAGGAATAATTTTTTTGTTTAGAAAAATTTTTAATTTTAAATTGCAATTGGTCATGTCACAATTTTTAACTGAATAATAATACTTAATATTTGAGTTATTTTTATAAATTTATATTGTCTATTTACTATAATACTAAAACAAATGTATTTTTTCTGCTTTCTTTTCCTTCACTTCAACTCTACGTGGTATATGCCATTCTATTTTTCTATTTTTTTTTATAGATTTTTGAATTATTTTTTTAATTCATTCATTCCTTTTTATTCTTTTCTCTTTTCTCATTCACAAAACCTTTATTTATTTATCCCACGTTGTTAAAATACAACTTCACTTTTTTTTTTTTTAATAAAAACACTAAAATTGTGGCATATAATTTAATAAATGTGAAAAAACTCATGGGTTTTGAAAAGAGATCCACTTGGTTGGGTTTTGAAAAAGAGCTCATTTTCTTATAAATTTCATATAAATAAATTCATGAGTTCTAAATGGTGATTCACTTACTTATGCATTTAATATAGTCATAAAATTTATATATTTCAAATAAATTAATAATTAAATTATGAACATAAATAAAAATTGAAATAATTTGCTTAAACACGCAAAAAAATATAAAAAAAAATGTATATTTGAAATTTGTTCCATCTTAAATTTAAAAAAATTAAATAAATTTTGAAAATTTAATTTATTTAAGCCTGTGAATAATTTATTTTTAGAAAAATTTCTAAAAAAATTCTAATTTTAAATTTAAATTAGTCATAGATAATTTTTAACTAATGAATATAATTAAGACTAATGGTATTTATGACTTTATAAAATGAGTCAAGAATTAAAAAAATAAAAATATATATTAAATCTAACAAACAGTTTAAAATAAAAAAGAGATCTGGTCAATTAGGTAAGTTTATGATGTAATATATATTCTAGAGCAAATTTTATTTTTTAAGATTAGATCAAATCGAATCAAAATTTAGTAAAAAAAATAATTCTAACTATTTTATGGAATTAAGCAATTTTATTAAAATATTTGTAATGTATTTAAAAATTATATTTCATCCATAAAAATTGTTATCCAATTCCGTGCATCGCACAGGTTAATACTAGTATGAACTTATTTTTATGTAAGAGGTGTCTGAAAAAGGTAATATTTATGTGTGTGTGTGTGTGTAAACACAACAACACTAGTAATCTATATTTATATATTTTAATTGTTAAACTATCAAAAACTGACCAATTTAGGTGAAATTTGAATTAAAAAAAAAAATCACACTTCCGATTTCTGTTTCTGTTATGTAACATCCGTTACATCCCGTTTCTGTGTCACCGCGACTGTTACCGTTACGGTACCCGTTACCGTTTTTTAAAACCATGCTGCCACTATGGGTTTGTTTACAAAATTAGGGGCCACATTTTACTGCATCATTGTGGTATAAGTCTGTTGAACATGCAAATCTTGCCAAAAATTCATAACATTTTTTTTTTAAAATATTCAAAATGGTATGATCAGAGGTTTGGAGGTCACTAAATTTAAGGTGCACCTTAAAGACAATTGAAGCCCCTTTGACTTGCAATTGGGAACTGAACAATCTTAAATAATTTCTGATTAAAACAGAGTTCATTTTCCATTCACACGTCTATTAGTTTAAAACTTGAATTAGTTTCTGCAGTATTCTCACCCAAGTATTGTTCTAAAAATTGAATCCAGCAGGACCCACTGAACTGTCTTAGCAAGTGAATGCTTGCCGGCATGAATCTTCTCACAAAAAGACGAAAAAGAAGAGACTAGTGTCGATAGTAGCTGGATCTAGTGCTTTTCCTTTCTTTCTTTCATTCCTTTATTTATTTATTTTACTTTTGAAGGGAGGGGGATGAGTGATAAAGGATCTTTTATAGTAATTTTCTTTGTTATATATTCACTATTCCAGATGGAATTCAGCTTCAATTTTACAAATTTCTCTTTATCCAGCAGGCTTTTGTTTGTGATTTATATGCAAAACCAGCACACATTCCTACTTAGTAGTTAATTTATGTTAGCATTTCTTTACTCTAGTTAAGGTTTATTGATATCGCACATATACCATCCTCACTTTCATCATTATTGCTATTGCTTACTGTTGAAAATACAGGATAGAGTTGACTCAGTATTTAAAATAAAATCATTATCTTACAAGGAAAGATATTGTTGATATGATATGATTAGATTCTTTTCATTTGATATTTTCTCATCATCCTTGTATGACAAGGATTCTTGGTATGTGAATGGGTCAATTGCAACATTTATTTAGCAAGCTTAAAAAATAGAATAACTTCCTCCTTCCCTGTGGTTGGCTCTACGACTGAACTATGTAAATCCCATGTGTATTATTCTTCCACTTTATTTATGTATTCGTTATATTTTCTATCATGGGATCAGAGCGGGTTTGATCCTAAACCTTTGTTTTTAGTTTTGTTCATCTCGATTCATGGATACAAAAAAGGAAGAAAAATTAGTTGTTTTGGATTTGGTTGGTTCAGGATTCTTCGATCAGTTTCTTTGGTTGGTTTGTTGCAACGGATCTTCAACATCACTTGTTTTCGTTTCAACATGTTCGCGTCATTACCACTTTTGTTTTGATACGGTCAATTTTATTTGGTTGGGAAACAGGTATTTGCTGTTTTGTTTGTGTTCTCACATGTGGTGTAGAAGTTTGTGTCTCGTGATCTAATGCTAAATCTCTGTTTGTGGTAAACCTTGTTGGTTTATCCATTTCGTCACATATTTGGTTGAGAAGCATGTTGTTTAATGTGAAGATTTAGTTGTTTTATTCTGGTTGAAGTTCGTGTTCACGACGAGTATTCCACTTTGTTCTATGCTCCTCTTGTGGGAGAGTGTTGAAAATATAAGATAGAATTTCCTTGGTATTTAAAATTGAATCATTATGATAGAAGGAAAGATATAAATGATGTGATCATATATGGAAAGATATTATTGATCGGATATGATTGAATTTTTTTCATTTGATATAATCTCATCATCCTTCTATAACAAGGATTCTTATTCTATAAACAGGTCAATTGTCACTTTTTATTTGGTGAGCTAAAAATAATAAAATATCTCCCTCCTCCCGTGGAATAGGCCTTAGAGTCGAACCACATAAATCCCATGTGTATTGTTCTTCCACTTTATTTATTTATTCATTATATTTTCTATCACTTACAAACTTACTGCTCATCCCAATTTATCCCATTTCTAGACATATCCCAAGTGCTCTGTGCATTCCCGGTATATCATCCAAGTATCTTTGAGCTTAAAAAATAAAAAAAATAATAAGAAAAACATGGGTATCTTGTGCATTGGACCTGTATCTGAGGACCGCTGGAGGGATGGTTGGGGAAGTGTTGGTTGTTCGCGAGTTCAACATGGACATAGCTTTGTCATGGAAATGTTTGTGCTACTATTTATTTTTTCCTTAGTTGTGGTTCCTTGGCTTGGAGCAATGGTAAGGTTGCTCTACTGTGACCTGGGGGATTACAAGTTCAAACTTTGTAAATAAGCTCTCTGCTAAAAGATTTAATGTTGCACACAAATGCCCTCCCCAGACCTACGATACAGAAGCTCACACATTATTTGTATTTCACTACACATTTTCTAGCGGTAATTAAAGTTATTCTTACTTCTGCTATTTCATATATAGTAATCCATCCATCCCAACGTCAGCAGAGCAGTGATTTTCATTGCATGTCCTATTTTTATAATGCGCATTGATCTCAATACACTGAAATCCTTTCTTTACTTAATTTTATTTTACTTTGTAGCCTGCATCCTCTCTTGTATCTCTCTTATGGATTACTCTTTGGTATCTTTTGGCCTTGAATCTTCACATTTTCTTGTGTTTTATTTCTACTTATGCTATGGTTAGGTTTTATGTATTTATTCAAATAAAATTTCTATATAGTCATCTTGGTCTCATTTTGGTTTTAGTGGCCTAGACATTGATAACATGAATAAGCACAAAAAGATTCAGGTCAAACACATGCTTTCCCATGCCCTCAACAGTTGTATGTAATGGAAGATTTCCAAGAGAAGACTATCCATGTTCATTCTTAGCCTCAATGTAGCTGGATTTTTTTTATTATTATATATATATATATGTATAGCTTGTGTGATTTTGAATTATAGGAATACGGAGGCATCTAATGGAAACTACAAAATTCTGTGGAGGTTACAGTTGCAGCGATAGGTTTCTTCAACAATATTTAGTAAACAATTAAAAGATATTATTTGTAGTTAGAAATGTAGCATACAACATTGGCTACCCCAACCAAAGCATGCATACGAAGTGAATTTAGATGTATCCTTCACTGCAAAAGAAAATATTGGAGTAGGAACCATTGCTTGCATTGGTGGGAGAAGACCAATCGCATCAATGTTTGGTAAACTCAGAGCAGTTTCACATGCCGAACGTGTGGGATCTTGTGCTGCTAGAATGTCTCTTTAAATTTGCTAGGAACTTAGGTTTGCAAGAAATTATTGTGGAAGGAGACTCTCATTCAGCTTTGAATTCTTTGATTGTAAGGTCTCAGATTTATGTTCATTGTTTGAAGATATACTCAGGTTTAGTCTGTGTTTCAGATCATGTGAGTGGCATCATGTTCTGAGGGGAGGAACAAGACAGTGCATTACATGCTCTTAATTAGATGAATTCTTGGCATGGATGGAAGAGGCACCTGCTTTTGTATTACCCATTAGTCAAGAAGACTGTTATTTGCCTATAACAATATAATTGTTATGCTATGATGACATATGTAGGAAAGCGGTAAATAAAAGCCTATTGCTTTTGTTACGTAATGTTCACATGCATTGTTGTTGCATTGATTTGGCACATTTGGGAAGTTGAGCTTTTTAGTCTTCATCTTATTGCTACCATATAATCCTTTCTACTATTGGGTCTTCTATCCAAGACCACTTATTCCAAGCATGCTTGTATGACTAGTACATTTTGTGTTGAGCATTCTTGATGCGGGACAAATAATAATTAAAATAAAGAACAAGAATAAATTAAGCCAAGAGAGAGGAGAAGAAGAGAAGAAATTAAAGGGGAAAGGAGAAAAAAGGTACGCAAGCCAACTTCATAATTCATCTCGAATCATCAAGTCTGCTAAATTTTAATAATCTCAAGCTTTTAAATAGGCTAATAAATCCTTAAAATAACTAAAGATAAACAAATCAAAAATTACAATATTTTAGAAATCCGACTCACAATAAAATACCTAAAATGATAACTAATAAGAATTATAATTATAACAAATAAAAGGAAACAAATCTCCACGTAATTCTGTGACGTCCTCATCAACTCTTCCGGACTGTGAAAAACTCGGCTCTATCAAGTGAAAATCAAACCAAGTGCCTTGTCAATCAATCATCCAACCAAAAGTTGTGCCTTCTTTTTTTGACGTTTGTAGACGCGCATGGGAGGGAATATGAATCTAGTGTCACTTGTTGCTGGAGAGAGAAATCCGGTTGACTACGGTAGAATTCCAAAATATCAGGATTAAGACTTTGTAAGGTGTCAATGGAAAGCCATGTACACTTAGAATTAGGTTAGCCCACCCAATGAATTAGATAATGCTAAACCACTCCTTTCTTAGTAAAAATAATCTAGTCAATTAAAATAGCAGCAATTTTATGTATGCGCGCTGAAGGGACAGATTTTGATGTAGGCAAGGAAGTAGGCTCAAGGTCAGACTTAAGGTTATGTTCAAGATTAGGGTCAACTAGAGTAGAGCTAAAAGGATCAATTGGGTTAATAGCTTGGCCTTTAAAAAGCAACTAAGGCTCCGTTTGGAGCTAAACAAAATAAAATAAAATTTTACAAATCTCTACAAACACGAATTACGAGATAGTTAAATTTAAATTCTTCACTCACTGCACGAATTACGAGACATTTACTTTTACAATTTTATTTTATCTTATATGCTTTTATACAACTCCAAACACACCCTAAGTCTTCCACTTTAAATTTAGGGCTAAAACCAAAATTTGGTGGAATATCAATAAAATAAGCATTTAATAGTTTGGCCTTTAAAAAGCAACTAAGTCTTCCACTTTAAATTTAGGGCTAGAACCAAAATTTGGTGGAATATGAATAAAATAAGCATTTGGACCAACTCTCCTTAAGATTTTAGAAGGACAAACACTATGGGGGTGCAATTTGGACCTTGGCCTAGATGGACATTGTTTGGAACGAATTTGAATTATAACATAATTTCCCACATTAAATTCAACATATCTTTTACGTGTGTCAGCTCAATGTTTGTAAGAGGTATTACTTGCTTCAAGTTGTTTGTTGATCTCAATATGCAAGTTATGTAAATGTTGTATAAATGACTCAACGGGCATCGACACATGAGAATGTGGAGACATGGGAATGAGGTCTAAAGGTTTCCTAGTAGCTTGTAACCATGCATAACCTTTAACAGATTCATACTCAAAAGACTTATTAATAGAAATGTTATAGGCCAGCTAGGCTACGGGGAGGATAAGATTCTAGTTTTAAGATTTTCTTAGACCAAGCATCTTAGAAGGTTTCCTAAGGTATGGTTGACGATTTCAATTTGACCATTTATCTAAGGATGGTAAGCAGTGAAAAGTTTAATTTAGTGCCAACTAAGTGCCATAGGGTCCTCCAAAAATGACCAATGAAAGGCACATCCCTATTAGACATAGTAGTCTTAGAAAGGCCATACAACTTGGCAAGTTCATCAAAGTTAAATCGCGCACCATAGAAGCATTGAGGTGTTACAACATGGAATAAAGTGAGCCATGTTGGAGAAACGATCCATAACAACTAGAATGAACTCATACTTTTTAGGGGCGCGTGGAAGATTGAATACAAAGTTGATGTAGGACGATAGAGAATAAAGTAAAAAGAGAGAAATAGAGAGAAGAAGTTTAGGAGAAAGGGAAGAAAGAAGAAAAAGGGGAGGGAGAACAAGTCACGAAAGTTTCAATAACTTAGTTTTTTATATTCATTAATATGTCTAATCCTAATTATTTTAAGCCTTTAAATAGGCTAATACATCATCAAGATTACTAAAATAAAGCAAAAATTAAATATTCTAACAAATTCTACTTAAAACAAATCTAAATAAAATCTTCCCTAAAATAAAATAATTTTTTAATAAAGTAAAATCCTAATATAAAATCTAATCTTAATAAAATAAAATCTTAATAATAATTATTAAATATATATATATATATATATATTGGCTTCCGCATCAAAAGTCTATGCTCACATCTTACCATGGACAACAAGAGACGGGAAGGGGTGAGTAGAGGCTAGTTTTTTATTTCTTATGTTTAGCCAACTGACAAGTGTGACACTGACAAATGATTTTAGCTACATCCATTTTCAAATTAGGCTAATAAACTTGACGCTTAACCTCCTTTACAGTTTTATTACGCTTGAAGTGCTCAACAAGACCACCTGCATGAGTTTCCTAAACTATGAAATCATGAACGAACGCCTTAGGGATACATAATGTGGGTACATAGGTTGCGGCTTCAGGACCCAAGCTTGTGCCTCTCCATTCCTCGCAGCATAATTCTACTTTTCCTAGCAGTTCCATTTGACTGTGGGAATACCATTATGGACTGTATCAACATTTCCGTGAGAACACCATTCCCGTTAGTTTATTTTCCGGGCTTGGAACAAAGTTTGAGAATTCTGCCAACAACTTAATAAACTTGCGAGATCATCGGGGATTCAGCAGATTGGAGGCTGAAATCGGGGGACCGTTGGGATTTACCCAACTAATTTAGAGAGAGATTTGTGCTGGACATCCTTATCCTTTGTGGTGCACAAGTCAAGGACTAAACATCCTCCTAACAGATTCAAAGCTCTGACTCCTACCTAAAAGGATTCCCTTATCTCCTATATAAACCCTCCTCCTCTAGAGGGTCTGGTATCAATTATCCTCCATTCTCCTACTCTCAGCTGCTACACTTGTTCTCTCTCTCTCTCTCTCTCTCTCTCTCTCTCTCTCTCTCTCTTGTTCTAGATTGCTCTAGTTTTCAGCCTTTCGCCGGA
Source organism: Vitellaria paradoxa (assembly GCA_019916065.1). Taxonomy (NCBI): domain Eukaryota; kingdom Viridiplantae; phylum Streptophyta; class Magnoliopsida; order Ericales; family Sapotaceae; genus Vitellaria; species Vitellaria paradoxa. Next base: position 12,803,634 of record CM034243.1, on the reverse strand, counting down.
CTTTGATGATTCTGCCATTATCGATCATTAGCATTACTTTTGGAAGGCTTGACCCCTTTAAGTTGACCTCCCCCCCCCCCCCCCCAAAAAAAAAAATTAAAAAAAAAACACACGTGCATGTGCGTAGCTTATTAGTTTTGAAGAGGAAACCATCATAAAGGCGAAAGTCAGTAGAAGGGTCAGACTAGCACTCGAGCAAAGGTAGAAAGATGTCTTTAAAGTTAGGCATGACACATAATCTTCTTTAAGTCTGTTAAATCCTATGACTTTGACACTTATAACTGTCAACAAGGATCCTTAATTGTATTAAACATTGGGCCTATTTATATTTGAATAAGGCCATTAATACATGGAAACATAAATATAATTATATCTAAGAGAATGGAAAACAATATCAATGAGTTATTATTCATTGCCATAATATTCTAAAGAGTAATAGGAAACAATATCACTGAAATATTATTTCCATACATTTGGAAAAAATAAATATTATTTCTGTACAGGGAAAAAATCATCGTAGATGTACAACACTTCACCTCCTTCCTCAATAATCCTGCAACCAAATGTGTTGTAAAACTCGACAGGTGTTGGGTTGCCGGATGGAGGCACTTCAACGACGAAGTTACTAAACTTCATCTTTAATGGTAGAAGGCGAAATGAATCTTACTGTTGTCAAAAACATCCCTTATATAATCAACCCTTTATGGTGGTTACTCCTACTTACTATGCTGAGTAGTGGGAAGGTGCTTTATCCTCCCATTTCACCTCCCTTTGCTGGGTAGTGGGAGTTCGGGTAATAGTAGCGTATCTATTCTTTTTCCAGATTGTTCATGCTTTTCATTCTGTCAACAGGGATGGGAATGTGTCTGTTTCTTTTGTACAGAAGTACCTGATGAGGAAACTAGCTCTTACAAGTGAACATGAGGTAAGTGAATCATCTTTCCTATTCTTTAAACAGTATAATTTCTTTTTCTATTAATCTAGCAAGATTTATGGAGGGTAAAAATAATCAGAGCCAGATATTGTAGAGTTCTGTTAATTTCTGAGGTGTGCGAAAATCATCTTCTTCACCTTATGTTTCATAACTTGTTTTGGCTATTGTGAAGAGAAAAGGGAATTATAATTTAAACACAAATAGTTAGTTTTATGGTTTTTTTTTTTTTTTTTTGGTGGGTAAACATCAAAAAGTAGAGACATGGAAGAATGTACAATTAGAAAACAGAACTTCTGATGTTTCTGCTTTAGATATTAAATTATGATTATTATAAATTGTGTGGCCTACAATCTCTCTTGATATTTAGATTTAGGCTTTGTCAAATCTGGCTATCAGGTCCATTGTCAGTTGTGTGGAGACAATTCTAGCACCAAGACATATGAGGGTGGTGTTTCTTTTGTTGTCAAAAAAATAGAAAACTTTTCCAGTGTTCTGGATAATTTTTGACTAAACGAGTTATTGCACCTAGGGTTATGCAGGCTACCACAATGAACTTAATCTGTCCCTTGACGCCAACGTATCACGTGTTTGTCCCATTATCATGGATATGATAATTTTGGCACCTAAGTATGCGGTTACAGGATTAACTTGTTAATAGTAGTTTAACACTGACATTCCTTTTTTGGCATCAGCCAGACTCGCATTACTGCAGAGTTATTGGGTCCTCTTTACCGGTTGTAGCATCTTAGATGGGAAAAAATATAATGAAGCCTTCACTGCTGAATAGAGATACAATGCTGTGGAAATAAGCTCTATCTAATAATATTTATGTCTATGCTTTTACCGGTTAAAGCTAAGCTTGAATTAAAACTTGGACTACTTTTATCACGTAATAACACTGATACCACTAGGAGATTATAATGCATTATATTAAAACTTGACTTCCTGACTGCGCCGTTTTTGTTTTTGTTATTATTATTTTTTTCCCCACTCATGTCTCAGGTTGAGATCAGATGCATGGGTCAGTCGGTGCTCCCCACATTGAAATTGTACAATTTAGTTGATTTGTGGCTACAAACTACGTCAACATCACAAAGGGTGCCGGCATCAATTGGCTCCTCAGCCAAGGATTTTGTGATGGTGTTGTGTTACGGCCGCAAGATTCCAGCTTCCTAAAACACATTTTCCTCCATTTTTATGTACCGGATTCCTCCTCAATAGTCCATTCATCAGCATGGCTTGGATATTTCATCAAAACAAAGGTGGCGGTAACAGCATTTTGCTTGGATGTCAAAGCACTCATGAGGTGCCTTTCGTAGTTTGTTGTAAGAGAATTTGAAGTTGTTCTTGTACTTGTAACTTGCTGCTTGTTTGCCACAGTACGTACTCATTACCACCAACACGAATTCTCACTATTCGTAACACAAATGAGTGCATTTTTCCTGTCTGATTTTTTGAGTTTTTAAACTTGTTTGGCTTTGATGTCTTAGCACAGCAACTGAAGTATTTTCCAAATAATTTGGTTTGGCCCCCATCTAGCATACAGCATCAAGCCCACGTATCATACCCACCTAGCTAAAGAGTGGCGTTGGGCACTCATATCCCTTGGCATGGAACTAACAATAATTGATTTTTGTTTTTGCAATTAACCCACCCCCCTGTCAGTCACTCATCAGATATCACAGTAAGAGAATAATAATGGGGGAAAATATATTCCTCCGTTATTTTGTACCCAGAAGTAGGAGCAAAACCATAAATATAGATACGAATACAAGTACAAATGCTAGCGATTTTAGAAAAACAAAGATGTAGATTTTATTTTATTGATTGATTGATTTATTTATTTTTGTATAACTCGCTGTCAAGATCAATTTATGTGTATTTCAATTAATTTCTGAGATCCTGACGTTAACGATCGAGTAAATCATAGGATATAAAATATAAAATTGTGTACTTTTAATGATTTCAATTATCCAAATTTATATTTATCTTAATCATATATTTAAAGAAAAAAATGGTAAAGTAATGGGACACGCATGGTGTATCCAACTAGTATTTTGGAATGTCCAGGAAAAAATGTGTGATAAAGAAGTATTTTGAAATATTTGTATGGTAACAAAAATGTATGATATTGAATACAAATACACCATTTATTTTGAAATATTTGTGCTTCATATAAGAAAATGTTGCTAAAAGAATTATTTAGTCGGTTATTTAAAAAAAAAAAAAATAAAGCCAAATGTGTATAATCGATAATAAAGTCGTGTATCATCTAATTTAATAAATAATAAAATCGCATGCATGACCCTCTTTTTAGATTTTTTTTAAGATAAAATTTCATACAGAATAGTAGTAATAATAATAATAATAATAATAATAATAATAATAATAATAATAATAGTAGGTCGCAGCTTCTTCCCAATATGAGGGATGGACCAAGAATATAAAGCTCAACGAAATACGAAACATTGGTCTTGCTCCATGGCAATGCGAGCCGACTAGTAAGTAATAACAAGCTATTCTTTCATATGTTTTTCCCCATCCACTTGGATCACTTCCATTCTCAAAAAAAAAAAAAAAAAAGAAATCGGGAAACATTATTGGCTCTCTTCCATGCATTTACGGTATATACAATGACAAACTAAGAATCATCTTGTCATCCGCAATTCCATGAATCCATGATAGTCCTTTGCTTTGTTCTTAAGAGAGGCAGGTTGGTCATCTGGAAAAAGCCTCTTTATGCCACGAGTGCAGGGGGATCAAAATTAACACTGCGACCCAAAACACAATAAAATGAAAATGAAAAAGTGGGGTCCACTCACCATTACAAAGAAATCTTAAGCAGAGTAAGGACAGACAGAGCAAAACCCATAATCGTAATACCATACCGCTAAATGCGCATGACCTGCAAATCCCTCACCAGAGAAACTCCAAACTCGCCTTCAGCAGCAGTTTCAGCATGCCTGGTTTTTAACAGGGGATTAATCAAAAACAGGCTTGCATCTATAACAGTTCAACAGCAAACAAAGGCCAGAGGCAGCAAAAAGATTTAGGCTATATTTGGAGCATGCATTTGTAGGGGGAAAGGAAAAGTAAAAGAAAATGGTATGAATGTAAAATAAAGTAAAAAAGTCAAATTTATTTTATTTTTTTTATTCAGTTAAAAAAGTAAGATTATAATAAATAGATATTTATTAGTAAAGATCAATTTTTACTTAATTAAACGTATAAAAATTACAAAAATTATAAATTTTATTTTTTCTCCATTTTTCCATTCCCTCTACAAATTTATGCTTCAAACGTAACATTAAGTTATTTAACTAGTCTTGTCACTTGACAACCTTCCCAACAGACCCAGTTCTTTGAAACTTTGCTGTTTAGAAAATATTATTTTGCAATAATTTTCTTAATAACATGAGAATTTATCGAGACAATATTAAGCCACAACTCTAACTCTAAGCAGCTTGCCCACACACTAAATATCCAAACTCTCCAAATCAAATTATAAACAAGTTCCACGTGCAGTAAGGTTTCTTTAAAAGAGTTACCTCAAAGCAATTTGAAGCTCTTTGTTTTCAGGATCCAGCTTCAAAGCATCACGAAATGACTCTGCTGCTCTGAGAAAATTCTACAACATAAAATGAAAATACCAGATGAGAAAAATATTTTTTACATTTTAACGAAAGAGCAAAATCTATGATTTCAAAGAAATTTGCGATGAAAGAACAAATCTAAGGTTCCTGCATACGTTGAGTAGTTTCCACGCTACGCCTTTCCGGTAGTGTGCCTTCGCCCAATCGGGCCTTAGCAGGGCACAAGCCTCTGCATCAGGTAAAGCACGAGTACCGTCATTCAAGCGAGCCCAGCACAAGCTCCTGTTGGATAATACTGTTGCATCGGTTGGATCCACATTGATAGCCTACATCCTCGTCTCAAATTATTAATTAAGATGTGGAAACCAAAACAATTTTGAGAATTAAGATTAACGAAAATCAGTATTATTAGCGGATTCCAGATCAAGTAGAATAGGGATGACAGTGGAATATACGTAAGCGGGTACTCAACACGTCTAACTTGTTAAAAACCTGTTGACCTATTTTAATAGAATTAGAACGAATTTAAGAGTGAAATTTAATACTCAAAAGGGTTTGGAATTTATCTACAAGTTCCCATGCCCGTTATTCGCAACCAATAAAGTACTTATTAAATACCCAATTAATATATTATATTATATTTTATAAATATTTATATATCAAGTTGTGAATGACTTAAATATTATTTTCTATAATATTAATATTGAATTATATTTTTTTATTTATGTTAAATAATACGCTATGTTATAAAATACAACAATATATAATATTAATAAAAATAACCTAATTAAATGATTAAAAATATGTGATATGTTACCTGTCCAAAAGAAAGAAAATGTGAGATATGCTTGAGATATTCTTCTAATCCTCTCACACCTATATTAAAGGTGTGATTCTTAAATGAACAAAATTTCACATTTCCTTTTGTCTATAAAATCACCACCCGCTATAATGTGATAAACTTGGTGAATGAGAAGTACATACCCCACTGGATTATTAGCTTTATAGTTGTAAAATTTTAATTGTTTAAGAACCAATTAGATCTAGTTACAAGTTGAACTAAAAATTAAGTATCAAATGAGAATTTAGATTTTAAATGGAATCGGATAAGAGAGATTTGAAATTTTGAAATAAAACATAAACTAGTTTAGGATACAAATGGATTTGGGAAATTTAAATGGGTAAGACAATTTTTGCCGGTAGCGTACCTATTATCATCCCTACAAAATATAATATTACACGTATAAATAGGGGCGGATCTAAAATTTTTTTTGAGTGGGGGTAAAATAAAACATAAATAAATATTATAAATTTTTAAATAATAAACCTTAAGTACCGTTTAAAAGTTTAAACTTTTGCAATTTCTGGTATTTTTTTGTCAAAAGTTACTAGTTGTAATTTTCGGTATATTTGGTGAAATAAATAATAATTTTTAACAATTTTTAGTAATTTTTTATAAATTTTGAGTGTTTAGTAAAATTTTTGGTAACTTTTGATAATTTTTAACAACTTTTAGTAACTTTTGACTTGAGCAAGTCATGCATTGTAGCTGAGTAAAAAAATGAAAATTTTAATTGATTTGACAATAAAAAATTATTAAACATATTTAAAAAGATAAATTTTAAATTTAGTGGAGACAATTTATATATTATGTATTAAAAAAATAAAAAATTTAAACAAAAAAATATATAAAATATATATAAATTTTTCAACCAATAGGGGCAACTACCCCCGGGCCCATCCTAAATCCATCCCTGCGTATAAAAGGCAAGTTAGTGAACAAGATTCCTGGATTATAAGATTTGAGAAGCACAAAATGTATGCAAGTCGCAACTTTGCCCCTACTTGAATAAGCATTTTCCATAGTTCAAACCCTTATCCCCAATTGGTCAATTGTAGTGCAATGGAACAACTTTATCATTACCTAAAGTTGCCCTTCATCTCATGGTTCAAATTCGTGGTGGCAGCCAGTATATTAACCTGAGAAGTTTTTATGTAGTCATAGTGATACGTTGCAAGATCGGATAATAGACAACTTTTCACATTTTCTTAACTTTAAAATATTCAAAAAAATTTCATGAAATTTTTTTTTAAAAATTCTAAATAATAAAATAATTTATTATATAACTATTTTATTAAACCTTAGATAAACTACTTATAATACGCAAACTAATTTTATACCAATAACATTATTGTTAAATCATAAATATTCAATTATTATAAGAAAATAAATAAAAGTATTAGTCACAATAAATAATATTTTATTTAATTTATCACTTATACATGACACTTCGAACCATGTTTTATCTCGAGTGCTTCGAGCAAGAGCTTTTATGTCATTGTATACATGAGATATATTGCAACTGAAAAAAAGGAAAAAAAAAGATTACAATTAAAAAATATAATAAAAATAACAAGGCCTTATATCTATTAGTCCTCTCATTTAATTGTTTTTGACTTTAGTAACTTGGAGAACCGAAACTTCCAATTTGTTTAGAAAATACCAATAAATAAAATATAAATGCATATATAATAATAATTACTTTCCATGTTGTACACAATTTGCCTTTACCCTATCGTGTTTTAATAATTTTTTTTTTTTTTTGTTTTTGAATTCATCATAATAAGATGGAGAGCATTTTTTTTTTTAATTTTGTTGTTCCTTGGGCCAAATCCAAATTTAAAACAAATTGCAAGGCACAAACCACCATTACTAAACACATAATTATCAACTAACCTGAGTATACCAATATATTGCATCAATAAAATGCTTTTTCTTGAATGCTTCTTCTCCCATAGATTTTAATGACGGAAAACTCTCTTTAATTTCCTGAGCCCTCTGCGAGAATAATTGAAACAACAGTTTGATTGATATATAAACTGGTGCTGATGCTTCATCCATATCCAATGCATATAAAACTTTCCAGCTACAGACACATGCTCATACAACCACGTCATATTACAAAAGTAGTTCATGCAGTTACTACAGATACAGTGCACAAGATATTCATAATTATTCCAAATCAATTCAGTAAAGACAAAATTAGTCCTAATAGTAACAATAACAATAATAATGATGATGATGCAACCACTTAAAGAAAAGAAGTAATATAAATCAAGCAGTCCCCGGTGGCTGGCATTCTCGTTCATGTACACATTCATTCACTGGTTAAAAAATGAGAATGGGATGAAACCGCTCGTCATGCATTAATGAAATAAATGAGTGGATACTAAAAGCATATAAAGAGCAAGTGCGCTTTTAGAGCAGATATGTTTGTGTAAATATATTATTATACACATAAATTAATATTTATGGAAGTGGGTTCAATGTGTTAAGTATAAATATATTAAATATATTATTTGTTTGTAAATAAAACTCATGTATGGTTAAACTAAATTATTTAAACATACATAGCATAAAAAAAATATAATTTCTTATTAATATACAAATAGAAACAGGATTAACATTAGAATTTATGTTATTGACATATGAAAATTTCTTCTTTTTTGACTCAAAAAATTGAAAATAGCAATAGTGTGCCCGCTCCTAATCTAGGCTCAAAAATCACGAAAAAGTTATTAATTTAGCAAAATAATAAGAATAATAATAGAAAATTAATTTTAATATTTGAGAATACTTAATTTATAAATGTCCTTTCAACTTATACGGTCAATCATTAAGGAAAGAAAGGAGTTAATTCGCACTAGGTTTGCACGTTCGCGACATGGGAGAGCGAAACTGGGGCCGTATGTGTTAATTTGGATATAAGCACATAAAAATAACAAAATGAGAAACATTATCAAAAGCCATTGTCATTACCTGTTGTCTATGTTCTTCCGAGTGGACATGCCTTAGAATGCCAGCAAAGCTCCAATCTGGAAAAGATGGAATTTGAGAAGTCAATGGGAAGAGAATCATCAATTCCTGATGTTTACAACTCGCGGCCGCAATTTCTAATGGTGTCAAACCGTGCTGTAATAAACAAAATTAAAAATCAGTAATCCAAATAAAAAGTCGTAAACTATCCTTGCATCTGAGGTAGCCGACCCATAAATCAGGCCTAACACTAACAAAAGCTCAAAATTATAACATGCCATCAGTGAACATAACATGCCACAATATAAATATGAAACGAAGGATCACTAAGCATTGTAATTTTTGAAAGAATATTACTAACAGCGTCATGCCACTTGCCCATCACCTAAGTGGGGCAAAGAAAAGAAAGGAGACAGTTTGATGAAACAACTAATCAAGCAACAACAAGGACTTGAGGGGGGAGGGGTTGATAGTTGTCTAGTTAAAATGATTCACAATAAAAGTAAATTTAAATGTTTTAGGAGAGAATTTAAAAAATTTTGAAATTTAGTTTTGTTGTAAACTGTCGGATGTCAGATTTCTCTAATTTTAATAATAAACTATCCCGTCTGATCATAATTACAAAACATAAAATTCAAAGTAATTAGAATTGTTTGTGTGAAGAGACGAGTTAATAGGTGCATATTCTTACTTATCGTAAAAAGACTAGAGAGATGTATAATTCTTATCAAGTTCATTTTGATTTCATTTATCAGTTTTAGTGACAAAGCTATTTCATAATTGAAGAGAGGTTAACAAAGAGGAGAATGTTGTCCTTCATTTATCCAAAAAGGAAAAAGAGAAGATAAGATTATACGGGCAGCTCCTCATAGAGGTCACACATACAGGAAGAAGAAAACACTGATTCCTTCTTAAGGTTTTGAGATTAAGGCTTATCTTACAAAGGATGCACTATGAACCTCTTGCACCAGTCTTTTTCCGGTGACGTGAGAGAACCTACCCTAGGGAGCCCCATTGGTCCCACGTCTACACAATAAATTCTCAAGGGGACTAGCAAATGCCCCCACAACTCCATCGATCTCGGGTAGTTTCTCTCACGTCTTCATTCATCAACAAAAGGTAGAGAACAGAGTTCCAAATGAGCAAATTGATCTTCTTTTGATACACACAATTCTGAACATGGATCATGGGTTCACACCCTCTGGAAGCTTATCAACAAAGTGACGAAAGTCGAAAACTCACTAAGTTCGTGACATTAGGATTTGCTCCTCCCAATAATAAGCATTTAATAACTTCTATTTTCCCCGCCGACGTCGCAATTCCCAATGGTGTATCCCCGTGCGAGCCCAGGTCTGGATCGGCTCCTGCCTACACAAAAGACAACGTGAAAGAAGGTAAGACCAAATTAAAGTAGAAAAGGAACCAAAGAAGCCTGTGTAACTACAAGCACTAATGTAAACACAAAAATATAAAACTTATTTGTAAGTAGGGGTGTTTGGAGTGACAAAAAGTTGAGATAAAATAAGATAATTTAATATAACTTGTAAGTTAGTAATTCATATAGTGAGATAAAAATAAATAAATTTTAGAAATTATCAAAAATTTTTAATTTTTCAGCATTTTACATCGCGTCAAATAGAATAGAGAAAATCTAACACATTAAGCATTTTTTATTTTTTAGGAATTTGTATTAATACCCAGCATTAAACAAAGATGCATCAAAGAAAGTGCAGGAGAAAAATTCCTATATTCGTTAAGAACAATGAATATCCAAGGATGTTCAGTGCATTCTCTGCAGCATCGAGGTGGAAAACAACACCAATAACAACAAAGCCATGTAGTTCTTTCCAATGTTAATAAGCTATGCATCTCAATATTACAACTGTACTGAAATACAGTATGCTAGTTTCATTTCCAGGATTAGTTAATTACACTTCTAAAAGTTTTCATGAAAACAGCCGTGCACATGAAATATACCGCAGCGTGAACCAACTAATACACTCAAAAAGCATAGAAATTGAGCAAAATTAACAATTGTGAACAATTTAATAAAGCCAATAAATTAACATTTAATTAAAAAGAAAGCATAAAGTCAAACAGCTAGCAAGCATATCACTATGGGATAAAAGATACACTGCGTAGGCAAGAACAAGAGCAACAAAACCAAAAGAAGATCGAATTTTACTAGTCTGTTGACTGCAAAAACAAGTCATTTTAAGCGACTCAACAACCACCAACCCATTGTGTTGTTTGAACTATTAAAGGGAGGAGGAATAGATAAAACGCACAACATGAATTATGTCATTTTAATTCGAACTGTGAGCAAAATCACAAAGAAAAATCATTAACCAGTATGCCCGCCGTCTGCAGAAAGGTAACAGTAGTACAAAAAAATATCATTCAAGGAATAAACTTAACATGGCATTGAAATGCAATACCTCTAGCAACATGCTTGTGCATTCGAATGAACCAGCAAGGATAGATACCATCAACGGCGTACGAATATTATGACAAATCAAATTCGGCTGAATAACGGCAGCAAATATAATGTCAGACTCATTAAATAATAACACTGGTAGGAATAACATGAGACGGGCAGACACTGCAGGTCAGTCTCATTTAGGCTCCAAATATCATGGCAAATATTATCAAGTACAACAGCAAGGAACAGCGTAAGCATTTACACACATTAATACAGATGAAGCATCCTGAGCTAGAAAAGATAAACACCTAAAGCACAACCAGTAGGAATCCTGATGTTTTCTCGTTTAGACTCCAATTATCACAACAATGTTGATTAAGTATAACAGCAAGGAAACACAGCAAGCATTTACACACATTAATATAGATGAAATGAAGCACCCTGAGCCATAAAAATATGCATCTAACTGCATAGAAATACTGGAAAGGTAAAACAATCAATTGAATAGCATATACAAGCAACACTGATGCAAAAACCATTAGTATTAGGTGAAGAAGAGGGCAACAGTCCCAGTATCACATATAGGTCATAACTCATGATGTGTCCTCACAATGCAAGTCCTTAACAGGGTATTTACGATTTTATTTATTTCTCTCCCTTGCACAAACTTGTATATAATGAAAATTAACATCTGATTCCAGCAACATAATTGAAACCAAACCAAATGCCATGCACAAATTTGCATGATTTGCCAAGTTACACATGAGAAACACTTAAATATTAACAAAGACACCATGCTAAAAAACGGCAACCCAATGCACGACACCTCTGCATTGCAGGGTTTGAAAGGGTCGTGTGAACGCAACATAGGGAACTTGTTTCCAAAGTTTGAATCCGTGATCCCAGATCGTAGTGGAACAATGTTACCGCTTCTCAAATGCCACCCTTCAAGAAATACAACATAGTATTGAAGTTAATTCCTAAACCAAAAAATATACTTGTGAGTTCTGAAACACTTCCCCTTCCCCGTTTTCTCATATTTCTCAATGGTTCCAAAAGTCAAAATTAAAGCTAGTTAACAGCAGCAGTCACAACAAAAAAATCCAACAAGCTGAACTACCGTAGACAGCTGTACACAAAATTAGTTATGCACAATGGTGAATCCCAATTTAAACCAAAGAAGAAAATTGACATATAAATTAATTGTATTATTGCATACATTAGCTTTTTTATCTAATAAGATTTTCACTACTTCTTTCCTTCCCTTAGCCGCAGCACAATGCAGTGGTGTGCCAGAATCAGATTTTGCATCAACTTCTGCACCTTTTGATATTAGTTGGCACGAAAGTGTTTCACTACCTGCAAAATACAGCCAGAACATAACCAAATGCATGATCATGCATCATCAACTGACTAGTTGGCCAATATTTTGATCTAAGCGGGCCTCTTTATGAAAGCAAATAACTCAGGAAGTGCTCTGTCCAATAACCATCCCTATATGCCCTATAGAAAATTTCTGCATCCCATGTAAACCGATGGAAGATAAATAACACCAGTGAGATGCTTATGATATTCACAATTGTTAAATCTTTGCACGACAAAAAATAGGGAGGCTGGAATTTATAGAGGATGCGTGACAGACCTATTTCAGCAGCATGGTGCAAAGCAGAAAATCCTTTATCATTTGCTAAATTCGGATTTGCACCATTTTCAAGGAGAAACACTGCAGTTTGGTGATGCTGCCCCAGAATCGCATGGTTCAAAGGAGTTTCACCTGCAAAAATATCATAATACATGCTTTGACCTCAGACCTTTTACCACTGAAGCTTCATCGCACCAGCAACAAATAAAGAAAGAAACACATAAATGCATAATGCAGGAGAATACAATACAATTCGGATTTGTGAGAGATCTCACTAAATCGCCAGTTGGACCAACTGATTCAATTTGTGCGAATTCAAACAAGATACAAAAACTAAAGGGCATTCCAAGGGACCAGTAAGTAGCTGATTGCATATGCAGATCATATAGGTCATTTCCTCGCATTCAACCAACAGCACAAACCTGTCATTAGCCAAGTAAAATTAAAACCACGAAATCTCATCCGGGTTGAAAGGAACTTGACATGCTATCCCAGAATTTCCAGGTTGCATGGATTAATTTCCATCCCAACAAGCTGAATATCCCCAAAAGTTGACACGAGTTCAAATTAAAATAGGATCCGCTTCCAAACATCTACATTACTGAGATCAATTTGCATAAACGGCCAAATAGATATCGTAAAAAACGCATGGCACTGTGACAGATTTTCCAAAGATGAGCGTCCTTAATTACCCTTCCTTCTATGAAATGCAGAGTCCGTCAAATTATTCATCATATTCACAATGAACTCAGCTCATTAGTAGGGTAAGTTAGGCGACACTAGTGATACATTAGGTTTTGATGCTTCCACACGAATTGTTTTCTTAAATTCCATTTTTAGCTTTAGACACAGAGAGAGAGAACTCATTAGTAGGGTAAGGTAGGCGACACTAGTGATACGGTAGGTTTTGATGCTTCCATACGAATTGTTTTCTTAAATTCCATTTTTAGCTTTGGACACAGAGAGATAGCTACCGAGACATTGATGTTAACCAAATAGTATATTGACAAAAGTATCGTTAAAACCAAGACAAAGCCCAGGACAAACGGCTGAGTAAGCTACACGGACAGACAAACCTTGTCCGTCTTTCACATTGATATCCAGTTTCAAATCTTGAACCAAATACTTGCAGACATGAGTCTTCGCTCCGCCGGCCGCCAAATGCAGCGCTGACCGCCCAAGACAGTCCTCAACATCAGAAACAGTTTTCGCCAAACCTTCCCCTTGGTCGAGTTCTGCGGCCAACTCTGTCAATCGTTTCATGAAACACCAATCCGAAGCACATTATGAAAACAAATACGACAACATTAACTCAAAACAAAAATCACGTATAGCAAAAACAAGAATAATAATAATAATAATAAATAAAAAATAAAAAAACTACCTCCTCTTACCCTTGAGAAGTTTCAGATTTCCGGTAGAAGCCGCACGGAGAAGCCGATGACGTGGGGATTCCTCTTCAGAACACTGAGTGCAAGTATACGGACGAGCAAAAGTAGGGAGAGAAGAGGGAACGCCTTCAGAAGAAGCCATGGCTACGGCGTCTCGCTTCAGTTCTTCGAAGTTGATCTGAAAAGCTGAGAAGGTTCGAGGGGGGTTTGTGTGACAACAGAGAGTAATAAGCAAGGCCGCGTTGGTTTGAGCTCCGAGTGAGGGAGTGAGTTATATATAAGCGCATATTGAAGAAATGATTACAGTGAGAATGGAGGCTTCAGAGAGGGAGATAGAGGGGGGTGGTGGTGGTGGTGAATTTTGTGCGTGGGAAGAGAGAGAGAGAGAGGACTGAGCTGTACGGTTAAAAAGTGGGAGTGCCACCACTTGGGGATTGATTTTTGTACGAAAACGGTTTTTTTCGTTTTCGTTTTTGACAGCTGTACTGATTGGTTAGCTTGGCACGCAAGCTTTAGCCCAAGCAGGAGGACGATTTCGTCAATGGACCGTCATGTTCACCGGACGGTCGTCACGGTCCAACAATGAACATCATCATCCATTGGTGTGAATTTCACCTTGAACCGCTTGTGCATCCAGATGCAAGCTCGCTTGTCTTTATACCTACTTTGGAAGCGTAAATCACACTTATCTCACTTATATTTTGTATTTAAGAGTTTGATTTATCCAAAGAGTGTTAAAAAAATTTAATTTGTATTATTTTTTTTTAAATTTTCTCCGATTAAATCTTATTATGTATCATTTTTACATCACATTTTTTTTTTCATTTTGGGAAAATCAAACACTACTTGAGTCTCATTTTAGTGTTTGTATTTTCAATTATGACAACCAAATCCTTCTACTTTTAATTAAGTTTTAGGCTTAATTTGAAAAGAAAAGAAAAGGATAATTTTTTTTAGTTAGTTACTAAAAGATTTACATTTTTTGTGTTTGGAAAGAGAACAAAAAAAAAAAAAACAAAAGCTAACTTTTGATTGTTAGATTTTTATTTTTTTGTTATTTAATATTTTTGCCCTTTATAAATTAGAAGAAGTTTAAAATATAATAAAATAAATTTAATCATTTTAGTAAAAATTAAAAAGTTAAATAATCAAAAACAGAAAAAGTAACTACACTTTCTAACGGAAGCCTTAATGTGGCCCTTACGTCCGCTTCCATTTAAAAAGGCAGTCGTTAACCTATCACGTGCCCCTCACGCCATTAATTCTAATATCTTCCTATTATCACAAATGTTCTAAAAGTTAATCGGCTATTTTCCTCAATTAAACTAAAGGATCACCATTTTATTTGATCGATCAATCTTAGTGATCTAGGTTTACCCAAATGTTTGGAGCTATGGTTTATTCAATCGACGAAGTTATAAGCATTACAGAGTGTAAGCAATGATTCAATGGAAGGAAAATGTAAGATCGTTGAATGCCTTACCTAATATATCGCAATCGTGGAGATGAACAACAATGGTACTATTGTTTATTCCTTGGTTTGAGAAGGTTTGGTGGTGTTTGAATAGTAAAAAAGTGGTGGTCTTTGAATAGTAAAAAGTATAGCAAAAATACAAAAAGTTTGATGTAAAGGTGATACGTGGCGAAATTTGATTGGAAGAAAACACAAAAAAATTAGTAAAAATTGATGAGTTTTAGTAAACTAAACACCCCCATTGATGTCAGCTATTTTGAAAAGTTTTATCGATGTCAATTTTTTCATAAGCTTTATTGGGTTTGAGATATGCTTTATTGTGTTTTTCATTTTCTAATTTGATCCCCTTTTTTTAATTGTATGTCTTATTTCTTTCCTTTTTTTTTTTTAACACCAAATGTAACACTGCTATTTATTTTGGGTCATTTATTGAGAGTTTAGACTTGAGGTTTGGTTCAAATAATTACATTTATTTTATTTTTTTGCACTGAGTTTGGCGCATAATTGTGTTTAGATTGGAGACTTAGGCAAAGGATCTAACCTTCTTTTACTTTCCTTCCTTTATTCACTTTCTTTTTCTTTCTTTATTTTTTTTTTCTTTCTTCTTTCCGCTGCAGAAAGAATAAGGAGAGAGGAGATACAAAGAGTATAAAAAGAAAGTGAAAACCAAAGAGTGAGACCAAGTGGATCTAGGGTTATTGGACCACGATCGTCTTGGTAGTGCTTGTTTGCGTTGGTTTGGCTTGAGGTAAACAAATTGGGCTTTTGAAGCTTGGATAGCTTAGAATATTTTTCTCTATTTCTTCCATTTTCTTTGAATATTACTTATGTGAATAAAATGATTATGAGATATTACATGCTTGAATTGATTTTGAGTGTATAGATAAGTATATATATGCATATATGTTGAAATGTGTTGAATTCATGAGTTGCTTGGGTCGATTTTTGGTTTACAAGCTTGTTGTTAAAGTTATTCAACATTTATGTATGTTTAATTGATAATTCGAGAACTTGGATTAGTGAATTAGGGTTTTAGGGTTTGGATTATGGAAGAACACAAACCCAAAACTAATTTTGGGCTGTCTTCATTTGAATAGGCGTTCATACGTTTGAAACATAGCCTCATTTGGATGGCTATTAGAATTTCTGAGACAAAAATATCTCTATGACACATACATTTGGGCTGGGTAACTTTTAAATACTTATTTTAAATTAATTTAAACTTTGTATAAAGTTCTTACCCCTCTTGATTGATAATTATAAGGTGAGTTTCACCCCAAATCACCGTATTTTCATGAAATATTGAAAGAAGTATATACATGATGGATCCTTAACTATAGCATATCTTTGTTTATATTGAAAATTATTATTCATTGATGATTACATATAATTGAGCATATCATGTGCCATAGGTTGAGGTTGCATCATTCTATTATTATATTCTATACGTTGAATTGGCTGAGAGTGTCGTATAACGTGCCAATACATGGTCATATATATGGACGATATTTATTATTTTGAAAAAATGAGATTTTATAACAATACTGGTCGACTCACAGTTAATATATATGAGTAGAGATTAGTTATTAGAGTTGTGACGTTAATTTTAAGATATATTGAGAAGATATATTGAGATATAATTTATCCGACGATAGTTGGACCCTGTTTGAACACAACAGATACCTGACAAAGAATAAATACGATTTCTTAACAAAAAGATCAAGGATGTAACATGGTATCGAAATTTTATTTTCATAAATATTTGTCTAACTAAACAGGCATTCCTTCTTTCTAATTATTCATCATTTAACCAAACAAGTAAAGCTTTCCCCCATTATCCTTCATATAAAAGTGTACATTGATATAAAATTTTAAAATTAATTAATTTAATTTAATCAACTTTCATTTCAAAATGTTTGCTAAAAAAGTATTTGGATATCATGTGATTTCAAACTATTTTATTCTTTTAAAATTTATCTTGGTTAAACAGGTCCATGGGGACTTATGGTGCCTTTGTTGTGAGAAAAAATGTGGAAAGAAGAAAAATGGGAGAAGAAGAGAAATTAAAAGAGAAGATAGTAAAATGAAAGAGAAAACTTTAAAAAATAGAGTCCCACCTATTTTTAAAATAATCTTTCATATAAAATTTAAATTACAATATATATATATATATATATATATAGACATTTTCACCAATCAACAAATGGAACATCGACGGTTATGGTGTTAAACTTTATTTTTCTATCTCTCTTTACATGCATATTTTAGGACTAGCATGATTAACTTGAAACTTTTACTTTAATGTTTTCTAGATTATTAAGGTAGCGTTTTTGGCTCAACTCTCCCCCAAACACTCCCCCTCAAAAAAAAAAAAAAAAACTTTTATAAACTTTTTTTCACTTTTTTAACCAAATATAAAACTAACTTTTACTAATTTTTTTTTAACTTTTATTAATTTTCTCTAATTTTTTAACTTTTACCAATTTTTATAAGTTTTTACCAAATATGCAACTACTAATTAATTTTTTTTTTTCAAAACGTCAACTAAAGTGTTACGTGTCAAAAAATGTGTAAAATTATATTTTTTGAGTACAGCTAAATGCTGCATAAATAAGAATATTATCTTTTTTATTTTTAGACATATTACATTTAATTTATTTTTTCCTTGATAAATGTTTATAGTTAATTATTAACTTGGCAATATTAGCCATTAATTTAAATAAATAGCTAATTATAGATCAAATAATAACAAAAATATTATCTGTACTAAAACAAAAATTAAAAAAAATGAGTTCCCTTGATTTCGTTCTATTTGTTTTGCAGCCACGGATAGGAATGGACCATGGCGATAGAGAATCCGATTTGATTCTACATCAAGGGAGAAGGTGAGGAAAAAAAATAAATAAATAAAATTTGATAGGGTTTGAAACAAAGGTGGAGTTAGAATAAATTTTTTTTTCACTCTCTCTCTCTCTCTATTAGTTTTAAATATCAAAAAAAATCTTACGTTCATATCATTTTACATGCTGAGAAAATAAATATTAATGTTGAAACGTTTTTATAATTTTTTTTTATTTTGATTTAAATATTTTTATCTTTTACTTTTAATTAATAGTTAATTTATGGTTTATGTGTTGATTTTTTTAAGAAAATAAAATAATAAACTATTAAAGGGAATTGCAATCTACTCAAATTACAAAACTACCCTCCCCCATTTTAAACATATATAAAATAATGAGTTTTTTTTGGGTCTGATATATATATATATATATATATATATATTTTAAAGCTAGAATTTAGGCTGCGTTTGGGTAGCAAAAGATATTTTGCTTATTTTTTTTAATTTTTTTAAGTTATATATGACATTCTTAAGAAAAATTTTTTTTTCAAAATTATTATTTTTAGACGTGTTATATTAATTACACTGATAAAAAATTAAAAAATTCATATCCATTTTAGTAAATATTAAAGAAAAAACAAAAAATAACTTTTTCACTACTTTTTTTTAAAAATTGGTAGATTTTATTTAAATGAATGTTAAATTTTAATTATTTTTACGAATGTAATTAATATACTTAACAATTAACTTTTTTAAAAAAATTAAATTGTAGTAAGAAGAAATCATATAAGATAAAAAAGATTATAAGAAAATTTAAAAAATAATTTTATGTATTCAAATCGAATCTTAGTTTTTGTTAGTTGGTAAAAATTGTTATAATTAAAAATAATATTTTTAATAAATATGAAAACATATTTAAAAGTAATAAAAAAAGTCAAAAAAATAAATTATAATAAAAAATGTATTATAAAACGAATAAAAACATCACATGTGCTGGAGTAGTATAAATTGTGAAAGTTATATACGCTAAAAGTAAAAAATTTATAAAAATTGTAACCTTCGACGGAGAATTTAAATTTTATAAAAATTTGCAAAAAGTTGCATTGAACGGCCGTCATAAAAAATAGATATATATATATATATATATCATCAGCTGCTTTGGTTCAGCAAGAGAAGTCCCTAAACCCCCAAATCAAAAAATTGAAAACCTCACTCATCTCAGAGATCGAAGGCGGCCTCTGGGAATTCTTGAATCGTTTTCTTTCTCTGCGTATAATCAGTCATTCGGAATGGTTTACATCACATCGTGGGACGATTTCGTCGACAGATCCGTCCAGTTGTATCGCGCCAGCCCCGAATCTGTAAATCTTCCATCTACCTCACCTTTTTCTTTTAATGTTCTTTTCACCTCCATTCGATAGATTAATCTTACAGTTCTTCAATTCAATTCTAGGCTTCTCTATGGATATTACTAATTCTTTTTTATTTTCTTTATTTTTGTTCATAATGCAGACACGGTATGTCATGAAATACAGACATTGTGATGGTAAATTGGTTCTCAAGGTCACCGATGATCGTGAGGTTCGAATTACTTCTCATTCAATTTTCAACTATTTTTACAGTATTATTATTATTATTAGTGTGTGTATATGTATACATTGGTCAGAATCTGTGTATGAGGATATCGTCCGTTCTGATACAATTTCGTGATCATTGTTGTATATATATTTTTCAATTGTTTTTTTTAAGCAATATTCTGGGTGGCATTCAACTAGCAAAAGAAGTTTAATTGGGATAAATGTGCTTGATGTTAATATCAATTTCATCATCAATATTGCTGCTTTTTGTTCTTCCTCTCTGGGATTGTACATTCCGTGAACTATCTCTGCACCTCAGTTTTGTACAATGTAAGACAATATTACTTTGAATACAACTAAATTATGTACAAGCCCCCGTGTGTGCACCCATTGACACAAAAATATATATGTGTCTGACTAGAATGAACAGAGTCAATCTACTTACTATAAATTAGTGGTAATAGATTTGTGTTTTAAGAAGTGGAAGAGAAATAATAGATGAGATAGATTTTCAAGAATTAAGTAGGGGAACTTAAAAGGAGAAACACAAGTGGCTTTTAAATATAAAATTTCAATTAAGGAAAATGGAATTTAGATGAGGAAGTAAATATCATTTGGAATGAAATAACTAGATGTATTAAATGAGTGGTTGTAGAGATATTATGTATATCCAAAGGAAAAAAGGACATCATTGAAGGTGACTTGGTGGTTGAGCAAGGAGGTTCAAGTGGCGGTTAAGACTAAGAGAGAGTTTGATGGGAATTTGATGAGAGTACATGAAAGGTGCAAATTAACTAAAAAACCTAAAGGAAAAATTGGAGCAGCTACATGTAAGGCATTTGATAAACTATATAACAAATTAGGGATAAAAAATGGGGAGAAAGATATCTATAGTTGGATGGACTTTTTAAAAAAAAAAAAAAAAGGAAAATAGGAAGCAGGGACTTGTTTCAAGTTAAGTGTAAAAAGTGGGTGTTAAAGAGGGGTGAAGTTATTTTGCTAAGTTATTTAGTAGTTGTCATGAAGCATTTGGGGATTTTAGTAACCCTTTTAGGGATTGAAATATTAGTTTTATATGTAAAATTAGGTTTGTAGAAGGAGGTTATAAAAAAATGAAGATAAAAAAAATCTATAGATCCAGATGGCATTCCGATTAAAGCTTGAAAGTGTTTAATGGATGATGGGATAACTTGGTTAACAAAATTGTTTAACAGAATTTTGCATTCCAATGGCAATAAGATGCCAAATGAATGAAGAAAAAGTATCTTATTGTTGTCTATTTGTAAGAATAAAAGGGATATCCAAAATTGTATCAACTATTGGAGTATTAAGCTCATGAGTCACACTATGGAACTTTGGGGGAGAGTGATTGAGGTTAGACTAAGATGTGTGAAAAAAATATAGAGAACCAATTTGATTTTATGCTTGGTACATAGACTATGGAACCTATATTCCTAATACGAATAATTAGAGGAAAATATAGAGAAAATAAGAAACATATTCACATGATTTTTATTGATTTAAAGAAAACATGTGATAGGATTCCAAAAGAAATTTACTTTAGATGTTGAAAAATAAAGGAGTAACTATAAAATATAATAAAGTGATGAAACACATGTATGATAGAGCAGTCACTAGTGGAAGAACTATTGGTAGTGATACAAATATTTTTTTAATTACAATTGGTTTACACCAATGATCCGTTTTAAGCTAGTGTTGTTAAAAGTGCTAGATGCCCTTAGGGCACTTGCCAGGGAAGGCAAGACACTACTTTAGATAAATAAATAAATAAAATAAAATAAAACCATCAAATGTAGTCTTTATTTAAAAAAAAAAGAAAAGAAAACCAAAAATGTCCATGATATTTTCCCAATTAGGTAAACATAGCAATAAGCAAAAAATAATATCATTGACAATATGGTAGTAACAATTATTTGCAAAATATGTAATTTCAAAACAAAAACATAATTTTATTTACTTATTAAAAAAAAAAAAAAGAAGAAGAAGAAGAAGTTCTAAGATGCTTTAATCTTCATATCTTCATCCATATTCATCATGTTGTTATTTATGTTCTCATCACATCCATCACTAGAAGCATGTGCCATATCATCAAAAGTTAAGCTTTCATCATCAAAAATCAATTCAGCTTCTGCATTTAGGCACTAGCACACGTTTCTCCAATTAATCATCCATCTTTATCATCAATATCATGCAAATAGATATGATCAATTGCATTTTTAACTCAACATCTCAGCTCAAATCAACTCAACAAAGTAGTCCCAAACGAGTTTAGGTCATTCCTCCATTCTTTTCTATGATGGTTACATTTTATGTCATAGGATCAGTTACATTCTGTTAGTTACAATGTGCCATTAGATTTTGAGGCCTAAAATCTATTTTGTTTTCAAAAACTTTTCCACTAATAGGTTAACAAGCACTAACAATGCTGGTCTAAAATAATGGATGTCCTTTGGTTCTACGCAAAAAAATAAAAATAGACACATAATATTGCATAACATGAAGGAGGAACGATTATGCACCTCCCACTTGGGGCTAGGCGTTTGCTTAGGCGTTATCTCACTAACAACACCTCGCTTGGAGGTGTGTGGAGCTCCCAACCCTCAACTCGCTTAACTTGAGCACTCGGAGTTTTTAATAACATAGTTTAAGCCATTATACTTTCACTTCAGTTATGGAATGAGCTTACCTAGCAAATTCGAGGCGACATACCTTGGTGTATGCTATTCGCATATGATATTATATTGATGAATGAAATTAGGTTTGAGGTTAATAAGAACTTAGAACTCTGGATGTACATTTTAGAGTCTGTAGGTTTTAGAGTAAGTAGGATTAAAGCAAAAAATATATTGTAATTTTAGTAGAATTAAAACTACCAATGCTAGTGTAGTGAAAATTGAGGACCAATAAGTACCAAAAGTGATTTTTTTTTTTTTGGGGGGGGGGGTATCTTGGATCAATTATCCATGCAAATAGAGGGATCAAAGAGGATGTAATCCACAAGATTCAAATAGGATGGCTAAAATAGAGAAGTGCCTCAAGTGTTTTATATGACCGTAGAATTCTTATTAAACTGGAGGAAAAATTTTATAGGATAGTTATATGGTCAACTATGCTTTATGGTAAGATTGTTGGGCCATTAGGAAGTAACATTTTCATAACATTAGTGTGGTGAAAGTGAGAATGTTAAGATAGATATGTGATAATACCAAAAAAAAAAAAAGGGGATTGGAAATGAATATAATTGAAAAGAATTTGAGATAGCACTAATTACAGAGAAGTTGACGGATCATCGTTTAAAATGGTTTTGTCATATCCATAGTCACCTAATTTGTTAATCCCCCTCCTCAACTCTCGAACCAGATTACACGACCCCAAATGGGGTGCGTTTGTGATCCAAATCGTGAATATTGACAATCTATTTTCACGAGAGGAGAACAAGTACTTAAGGAGAGAAAGAAATGAATTTCAACTTGAAATTAATATCGTCGTCGTCGTTGTCGCAATCGCCCTTCATCGCCTTCCATCACCAACTGCTGTCGCCTGTCATCACTAGTGATGGTCACCCTTTTTCGACTTCTATCACAGACTACCATCATAGGAGGAGATGTACATAAGGAGAGGTTTTGGGAAGACTTGGAAGGAATGCTATTAGCGATACCTCAAGAAGAGATGGTCTTCATAGGAGGAGATTTGAACGGTCATATAGGACGTGACGTAGATGGATACATAGGAGTACATGGGGGATATGGTTATGGTAATAGAAATGAAGAAGGGAAGGATATTTTGGAGTTTACAGTAGCTTATGATCTCATGGTAACAAACACTTTTTTTAGGAAGAGAGAGGAACATTTGATAACTTATAAGAGTGGCTCCTCAAGGACAAAGATTGACTTCTTCTGAACTAGGAAAAGAGACCACGTAGCTTGTAAAGATTGTAAAGTTAGATCGGGGGAGAGCTTGACTGCCCAACATAGGTTGTTGGTCATAGATGTGAAGCTTCAAAGGTGGACTAGAAAAAAGAAGATGTATAGATGCTCAAAAACTAAATGCTGGAACTTGAAAGGTGATAAGCAACCAGCATTCAGGAAAAGAGTATTAGAGGAAGACGTTTGGGCGATAAATGAGAGTGCAAATATTATGTGGGATAAGGTAGCAAAGTGTATTAGGTGGGTAGGGAAATAAGTCTTAGGAGAATCCAAAGGGAGTGCTCCGATACAAAAAGAGGTATGGTGGTGGAACGAGGCCGTCCAAGACGAGATAAAAGTTAAAAGAGAGTGTTTTAAATCATGGCAAAACGACCGAAATGAAACAAACTTGGAGAGGTATAGAGAAGCGAAAAGAGAAACCAAAAAGGCAGTTAGTGAGGTTAAGGCAAGGACATTTGAGGATTTATATAGGCGGCTTGACACTAAGGAGGGCGAGAGAGAGATATTCAAGCTTGCTAAATCCAGAGATAGATGGACCAAGGATTTAAACCAAGTTAAATGTATTAAGGATGAGGATGAAAAGGTATTAGTAAAGGAAGAGGAGATAAAGGAATATTGGAAGAGCTACTTCTACAAGTTATTTAACGAAAGCAATAGTAGTTACGTACAGTTGGAGCAGTTTACCACTTTTAGGGAAGAATTAAATCTTATGTTCTGTAGGAGAATCAGTAGGGAAGAAGTAAAAGAAGTATTAAAAAAGATAAAGAATGGGAAAGCGGTTGGACCAAATGGTATACCTATTGAGGTTTGGAGGTGCTTAGGAGAGGATGGCATAAATTGGTTGACAAAACTTTTTAATGTAGTGCTAAAGAGTAAGAAGATGCCTGATGCATGGAGGAAAAGTATCCTTATACCCATATACAAGAACAAAGGAGATATTCAGAATTGTGCGAACTACTGCGAGATTAAATTGATGAGCCATACGATGAAATTATGGGAGAGAGTTATTAAGAGAAGACTAAGAAGGACAACAAACGTTTCAAAGAATCAATTTGGTTTCATGCCTAGAAGATCAATCATGGAGGCAATCTTTCTCTTAAGAAGGTTAATGGAACAGTATAGAGAATGTCAAAAAGATTTATATATGGTATTTATTGATTTAGAGAAGGCATATGACCGAGTTCCTAGGGAGATTCTATGGAGAGTATTGGAAAAGAAAGGAGCGTGTGTCGCATATATTGAGGTGATAAAGGACATGTATGATAGAGCCATGACATTGATACGAACGACGGATGGTGAGACTAACGAGTTCCCTATCACGATTGGTTTACATCAAGGCTCAGCGTTAAGTTCATACTTGTTTGCTTTAGTTATGGATGAGATTACAAGACATATTCAGGATGAGGTGCCGTGGTGTATGCTATTTGCAAATGATATTGTTTTAGTAGATGAGACGAGAGAATGTGTGAATGCTAAGCTAGAATTGTGACGGGAAACGTTAGAGACAAAAGGTTTTAGGCTAAGCTGATGCAAGACGGAATATATGGAATGTAAGTTTAGTCAAAGTAGGATAACGGGTAGTATAGAAGTAAGTTTAGGCACACAAAAGATTGTAGAGAAAGATAAATTTAGGTGCCTTGGATCTATGGTGCAACAAGATGGGGGGATTGATATTGATGTAAGTCACAGGATTCAAGCCGGGTGGACCAAATGGAAGAGTGCTTCAGGGGTCTTGTGCAACCGAAAAGTCCCTCTCAAGGTGGAAGGAAAGTATTATAAGATGGCGGTTAGACCAGCGCTGCTATATGGATCAAAGTGTTGGGCAGTAAAGTATAATCATGGTCTGAAGATGGCAGTTGCGGAGATGAGGATGCTAAGGTGGATGTGCGGGATTACAAGAAAAGATAGGATTAGGAACGAGGAGATTAGGGGCAAAGTAGGAATAGCACTGATTGAAAATAAAATGAGAGAAAACCGATTAAGATAGTTTGGCCATGTTAGAAGGTATGAAAGTATGGAGATTGCTAGGAGTAGGAGAGGTAGAGGAAGATTCAAGAAAAGTTTGGGAAGAGACTATTAAACATGATATTGCCTACCTAGATCTATCAGAGGATATAGTCCTAAACAGATCTAATTGGCGTCAACAAATCCATATAGCCGACCCCACCTAGTGAGAAAATGCTTGGTTTGGTTTGGTTTGGTTTATCACAGACTACCATCGCCCGGCATCACCAGTCGTCATCACCTTTAGTCTTTGACAACATGCTTATTGAAAGGTTTTTGATTCGTCATCGTTGACTATCTTTGATTCGGGCTCTTCTATCACAAGACTCTTTACCCCTCGTTGCAAATCTATTGACTTGTTGCACATGATTGGTTAATCCAACGTATTTTTTTGTTTGGTTAAGTAATAGGGATAATTAGAGAGGTGTTTTGTTTGGTGGATAAAGTAATAAAGATAAATAAAATAATTAATTTAATCTTAATTTTATTTTTTCCAACAGAGGTTCCTTTGATATTTTCAAATCAGGAGTTGGTCCAACAACAGACTCTACAACTTCCTTTGATATTTGGGTCAAGATTTGGTCGAACAAAGGACTGTACAAATTCCTTCCTTTAATTTTTTTAAGTGAGGATAATTAACTTTTGTTTTTTGGTTCCAACCAAAAAAGACTACAAATTTCCTTTGCTTTTTCAAATCAAAACAAGAGACTTTTTTAACTTCCTAGTATATATCTACAACTTCCTTTGATATTTAGGTTAAGATTTGGTCCAACAAAGTACTACAACTTTCTTCAAATTTCATTTTCTCAAGTCAGGATAATTAGTTTTGTGGTTTTTTTTTGTTCCAACCAAAAAGAACTCTACGAATTTCTTTTGCTTTTTCAAATCAAAACAAGAGACTTTGTAACTTCCTAATAAGATATATTTACAGATCATGCGGTACTAGTATAATGATTTAAATGAAGTTTTATCTTTTAGATAATTTCCTTTAACATGTTTATTATTGATATTAAACACTCCATACGTATTTTATAATACACATTACGCCTATTACATATACTACTACATATCAAACCAAATAAAAATGTAAAGCGAATTGCAATCCAAAATAGCGTTCTAACTAAGTATACTCTCACCATACTGCGTACCAGCTAAAGTACCGTACCACAAATCCATACCCGTACCACGTACCAGATTGACCTGCGAATCTGATAACTATGGTCATAACTAATGTTGAATTAGAGATGCACTAGTAAGGAAAAGTGATTAGAATTTAGTAGGTGTAAAAAGAACAAAATCTAGACCTAAGTATACATGGCCTAAAATTGTGAAGAAAGACCTGACTTCAAATTATTTCACAGAAAATATGACTCTTGATAGAAATAAATAGAGAAAAAAGATTCATGTAGGCAACTCTTAACTAGTTTGGATCAACTTGGTTATAGAATGAACAAATAGGAAGGTTTGTCAGCATGGACTTGCACTTGATTCAACTTAAGTTCAGAAAATTACGTGAACTGGCAGTTCTTTGGGAGTGAATACTTACAATAAAGCTAAAACCACAAGCTGTTATTTGCTGGTCTCTAAATTCTAAGAAGATTGATCATTTTAAAATTAAAGGTTGCAATGGGTTTCAAGCTCAAAACAGGGATAAATTTATGGCATAGGATTGTTATCTTTACATCTTTTAGGGTCCCTAAGTTTATTGTTCAATTGCAATGGGACTAGGTACTTTTTTTCTTCCTATGTGGGAGACAGTTACACATTGATGAAGAATGGTGCAGATATGTTGGTCATCTATGTATGGTCATTAATTGTTGTCATCTGAGGATGGAAATCACTTTCAGAGAGGAAGAATGTAGTTCATAAATTTAAAAGAAGGAAAAAAAAAAAAGAGTTTTTGATTGATAATTACACAATTTCACAATGTAGAAGAAAGTTTATGCTTAATATTTTTGAGGTAAATAAAAAAAAGGAATAAAAGCCAATGCACTAATTTGGGGGTTGTAGTAACTGTGCGATGGAACTGTAAATATTTTGGTGGTGCCTCACTGCCTTTTTGATTCATCTGTACTTGTAATTTACTTTTCTGAGTTTTCTCCCGATAAATGCTGTTTTAAGTTATTTTGTATGAGTCAAATGAACTCATCTTTTGCATGACCTACTAGGAAAAGAACTTGTTCTCTATGCATAATTACTTTCAGACCATGGCAAAAACTGTGTGGCCTCAACTATGTCGCTCCTTTCTTAAGTATACACAATTATATATTGTGTACTTTCTATATTGATAATTGCTGTGTCAAAGACTTGTTTACATCATTTTTTGTTTGGATCATTTGTTAAGCTATTGGTAATCTTTGTTGTTCTACCCTGCTTGCAATTGCATGGGCATAGAACTAAACTTTCTAATGCACACACTAAACGTACAAATAATACAATCATAATTAACTATTCCCTTGCAGCTAGATTTTAGAAAGTTCCCGTTCAATGCTTTGTGATTATTAAAGTACGAAACTTATCTTCTGATCATAATTGAATACACAATCAAAAGATGAAGTCTGCAAGATATGGTTAGTTAATATCAAGAATTTTACATGTAGACTTGACCCTAATCGTAGTTTACGTAATATGGAAATTGCAAAGAGAGACCCTTTAACTATGAGTTTGCCGGTCTTATTTTTTAAAGCTCCAGTTTATTACGATTCTCTTTCTTTTCTAAATATTTTTTTTGAGGCTCTTCATTCATAGTTTAATAAGCCATAAAAATATGCATTTTATTCTTAGTTTCTACACTAGGAATTAAGCCTGATTACAGCAGTCTCAGTTTACCGAAGTGCTGTTACGATCAGGGATATATCCATACCACATACAATGCTCTTATTAGGAACTGAAATCTCGTTCAGTTCCATGGCCCTACTACACATGATGTTTATGGAGTAGAAAATCTAATTTTAACCGGTTATTTTGAAGTCAACCACCCATGCGAGTAAATCCTTATTGTTGCTATTGGAAAGCCACAAAAAAATGAAGAAATATATTGTGATAACAAGGTCGATTTCATCTGTTTCATGCATAGTATGATAGTATCTTTACTTAGACATGCTCAGGGGCAGACCTAAAATTTGTATTTAGTAGGGCGAAATTCATTTTTAAGGTAAATGGGGGCAAACGCAAAAAAACAGTGGGGCAAAAGCTTAACAATAGGGTAGAAATCCTCTATTTTAGGCTTTTGCAGTTGTAAATGAATCCTCATTTCACTCTGAGAAACTTCTAATATTAGATTGATATTTTCTATGCTTGATCACAAAAAATTGTCCTAGTATATATTTTGATGTGAACCTTGTTGAAATACATATTGGTAGCCGTACAACATATTTTTCTTTTAGATTAATTTTTTCTTTATGCATTCAAATCAGGTCTCAGTTTAAGTGACTTGTTGCATATTCATTGCTTACTGGTCATGCCTTTTAGACTTAAAAAGCTTCTGAAATTAAGTTACTATTTCAGCTTACAGTGTGTATATATATATATATATATATTTTTTTTTTTTTCTTCCTTGCCAGTGTCTCAAGTTTAAGACAGACCAAGCGCAGGATGCTAAGAAGATGGAAAAGCTTAACAATATATTCTTTACATTGATGGCTCGCGGTCCTGAAGGTATCTTCTTCCTATGAAGGTCGCATTAAAGTACAGTCGGTATAAATGCATTGCAAGCATTGTATGTGGTATTTGAACTCATTGGTCTCTTAGCTAGAATGGGATCTCATTATTCCAACCTGAAGTTGTCAATTTCTGCTATCCGGAAAAATTTCAAACATTTGTAATTTTTTCCTTTGTTCTCCCTGATTTATTTTTATTTTCATTCTTCTGTGCTATAAATTGTTCTGATGAGGATCGTCTCCCTCTCCTCTCCTTTGGCAGCGGACATATCAGATGTTACCGGAAAAGATCAAATGGAAGCACAGCCAGCCAAGAAAGGGAGGGGAAGGAAACAATAGCATTTGTTCAGGGCTCCATAAATTGCTCTAGGACAGTTACTGCGAGTGTTATGTGGATGATGCGAAGGAAATTGTTTGTCAAGCCATGCTTGTTCTAAATTACAAAGATTCCATCATCACAATCAATGACTATTAATGAATTTTCGGTGGGGATCGCAGGGTTGAGATTTTTATTTTATGCTTCTCCAAAGGATAATTTCACTTCATGGTTTCATACAAATTTTCTGTTAGTGCACGTATGGGATTTATTTATTTATGTTGGTAATTATCGAACAAACATCTTGTTTGTAAGTTTTAATTTCTTGTTAGCATTTAGAGTTTAGAATGTCACAATGTAGTTCAATTGCTTGTGAAATTCAAGCCAAGGGTTTGAACATCTGCCAAGGAGTGTTTGGACACTCCATCAATCCATTGGAAGGATGTTGAAAATTTTGGTAACGAAAAGCGTGGGAGTTTCTTGAATTGAAAGAGGAGCCGAGGGCTTCGGATATGTTGACCAAGATTATTTCGCAAGCATCTCGCGCCTATGAACTACTTGCAACCAACCAGTGATGTCTGTCAATAGGTGAGTTTCATTTTTCATAATATTTCGCAATATACTCGCGTCTGCTAAGTATTTGCGAAGCCTCATGAGATTTTGACTTTGTTTCTCGTACAACAATCCAATATTGTTTTTGAGATTTTTCTCCTCCTATAAAAAGGTTTTAAACATTTCTTAAACTTAAGTTTCTTGACCAAAATATAATCTATCATTCTCTTGGAGACTAAAACCTATGGACGCGATTTAACCTAGAAGATTTGATACAGTTCTTCTTTGGTAAATCAGTGTCTTGGATCTAGGATTGTCGTTTAGATTGGAAAAGTATTTCTATTACGGTTGAAGTGAGTGAAACTTTATGAAAGAAATGTATTCTAGGTATCTAGTAAATTAAGAAAGAGACGATTCTGAATTAAGTAAATCACGAGGTGACAATGATTAAAGAAGTGACAATGATTAAAGAAACTTGTAATCTCTCTATTGGATTTTTTTTTTTTTTGTAATCTTTGATTAATAATGAAATTTTTAGTATGATTAGTAATAAAAATGTGAGATTTTTCTTCTCGTTTGTGGATTTTCTCGCATGAATCTGATATTTAACAAACCCTCGCATTTGAATATAAAATTGGGTATTAGAATTGTAATTGTTGATTCTTTTGGTTTTTTGTTTGGTTCATTTTTATAGAGTATTTGCATAGGCTGTTGGATTTTTGTGTTGGATTTTTGTTTTGGTAGTGTTTGGAGTTCCAAAAATATTTAAAAAAAAATAAAAAAAATTGATATTGAAGTGATGCAAAGTGATATGTAGTGAAATTTAATTGAAAAAAGTTAAAATTTATTTTTATATAT
Organism: Vitellaria paradoxa; assembly: GCA_019916065.1. Taxonomy (NCBI): domain Eukaryota; kingdom Viridiplantae; phylum Streptophyta; class Magnoliopsida; order Ericales; family Sapotaceae; genus Vitellaria; species Vitellaria paradoxa. Next base: position 12,772,609 of record CM034243.1, on the reverse strand, counting down.
TTTTAAAATATTTGGAATCCAAACAAAACTAAAGGTGGGGCATGTGAGGGGTACGTGAGGTTGAGTTTGGAAAGAAAAAAATTAACTTTTTTGTAACTATTTATTAGGTAATTATTAAAAGTTAATTTTTTATATTTGAAAAAGGAAAATTTTAATTTTTTAATAGTTGACTTTTTAATTTTTTTAATTTTACGTTTTTATCTTTTAAAGTTTATAAATGAAATTTAAAATGTTAAAAAAATTAATTATTTTAAAAAAATCAAAAAAAGTTCAAATTATTTTTGCCAAACGAAGACCGAGTCGGTCATGTGGTCTCTATGTCAGAGATAGATACACTTCGCCATGATGGTATTCTGTCTGGGTTGCTGTAAAAAGATTTTGATGGCAGAGATGTTGCTTTATTCCATTGGGATTCTATTTTTCCTTGCATTTCTATGGGGAATCCGTTTTTTTTCTTTTTTTTTTTTTCTTTTTTCCTGTAGCTGTTCAGTCAGTTTGTGCAACTAATTTTGAACTTTAAAATTTAAGATGTTATCAGTTAATTTACTTTTATTGACAATCAATTTTTCTATTGTAAATTGATTTACAGGTAATTTGTGAAATATTATGAGGTGGAATCGATTGCGTCAGGTACGAGGTTTTAATGTTATAATTAAAAATAGATAAACCGAAATTAGATTTTGCACTAAGTGCGAGTGCATAAATTTAATTAATCTTTTTTTATTATTGTTAAAAATTAATAGAATAATAATTCTAATTACAAATTTGATAGTTCAAAAGCATTGAGTTTAAATTTAATAATATTGAGAGTTAATTTAATCGGTAAGACTATAAATTTACTCTTCAGAAATTATTACTTTTGAGTCTTCTCTGAATAATGTTAATATATAATTATAATTCTCAGATAACTAGAAATAGAGTTCATAATTAGTAGTAGAGTTTGAGTAGATTTATAACAGTAGAGTTTATCTTCTATTCTATTTCTACTTTACACATCGGGTTATTACTTTATTGTATTATATACATTTAATATATATAATATATAATTTTTTTAACATTTTTATTCATTTTTTCTCTTAACATGGTAAGATCTTAACTTCAAGTCTCTTGAAAGTCGCTTACTTCCCTTCAAATGATGAATGCTCTTATTTAATTAAGATTAGGGGAATACCCTGAATCTATGTAATTTATTTGATCTTTTAGGTCCCAAATTCACTTAAACGATTTTGTCACAATGCTCTTAAAATTTACATGCGATGGTTAGACTCTTGTAATAATAACATATTTATTACTTACTTGAACATAATTTCTTTCTAAAAGAAAAGAATAATTCTACGAAAGAAAGAATTTCAAAGTTATAATGATCTAAAAAAAATCGAGCAGGAAGCAAAGATATGTTTGGTGATTATTTTTGCTCCAGCCTTTTGATTTTGTTCTGTTCAATTTTATTAGACTTCCATCCTTCTATTTTTCATTCTGTAAAAATCAAAATAAAAAGCAAAACGAAAAAATTTTGAGATAATCCAAAAAATACTTGTAAGTGGTTTTAAGACCAATATCTATTAATTGTTTGGTTTTATGTTTTATTTTTGCAATTCAATGTGTTCTTTCAAGTTGCATACACATTTTTTCATCCTTCTAAAATTACTTTATGAATATAATCACCAAACCCATTTGTTTATGACTTTTTCTAAAAGAGTAGTTTGGAGACTAAGATGGCATTTGGTTTATTTTTTTGTTTTCTGTTTTCTATTTTCATTTTCTGTTTTAAAAATCTCAAAATAAAGAAACAGAAAATGTATTATTTTCATTATTTTGAAATTTTTCGTATTTTAAATTAAAAACGTTTAAAACAACTTTTTGTTATTTTTCATTTTGTGTCTAAGTTCATTTTCTGTTTTCTAAAACAAAATTTGAAAAACAAGTGACCAAATGCGTTTTGAACTTTTTTTTTATTTTTAAAAGTCTAAAATTAAAAATGAGTTCAAAACAGAAAATGAAAAACAAAAACAGAAAACAAAAAATAAAAAAATAAACCAAATGAACCCTAAAGTTTTTAGAAGTATGAATTAAAGAGAATTAACTATACTTGAGACTTTTTACCTTATTAGGAATAGCATAAAGACAATATACTAATTTGATTCATAATTAAATTTATTTATCAAATTAGAGACAAAATTGTAAATAGTATTGACAACTTCTCCAATTTATCTAAAGTCATCAATAGCACTAACAACTTCTATTGAAGTTGTAAGTGACCTCGGGCATGATCCTATAAATTTAAATATATATAAAATTAAATTAAAATTAAAATAATTTATTTTATTAAATTAAATTTTTTAATAAGTAATAGTTACCTCTTAAAATGATTTATTTATTAAATATTTATTAAATTAATTTTAATAATTAAAATAATTATTTATTATTAAATTGTGTTATTTATTAATATAATTTATTAAAAATAATATTTTATGACATTAAATTAATTAATTTAAATATATTTTATCAAACTAATTAATTAAACTAATGCTTAGCGGGATCCTCGTACATGGTGAATAACCAAATTCCAATTGAAATGAAATCGTTAATATTACTGAAGAACATTTTTATCAGAATATTTCTGCTTTGCACTTTGGGCAATTAGCATAATATTTTATTAAATTCAATTATTTTTACAAAAAATTAATAAAATTAAATATTTTATTAAAATAAAATTGCAATACCAATTATGTTTTTTAATTTTATTTTGAAAGAGAAATAAAAACTGAAAATAAAAACAGTTAAGCATAGATAGAAAAAACATAATTCATAAATATAAATTGTAAATATATCATCCAAAATTAATAATTCATAAATGCATCATCCAAAATATATCGATATTTTTAAAAATAAAATAGTAATTTTAATAATTTTATATTTAAAATATATTTTTTAGTATAGAAATAAAAAATTAATTAATTAATTAATAACTATTTGAGTCTGATCCATTAATAAATTAAAATTTTAATATGTAATTATAATCTATTAAAAATCATTTTAGTTTAATAAAATAAATTATTTTAATTTTAATTTAATTTTAACTAAATTTAAATTGATAGAATTATGCCAGAAGTCATCAATAGCAAGATTTCTATTAAAATTGTAAGTAGATTTCAATAGAAGTCATCAGTATATCATTTTTATCTTATCCCTACTAAAGTTTAAAAAAAAATAATAATTCCAGGAATTTCCATAATTTATCTATAAATCCTTGTAAATACCTTTATTACTAATGAATTTAACTATCAATTTTATTTTAAGACTTGTACTTTTAATTCTGTCACTTTCTCTTATACATTTTATTAAGTTCTAATATTACTATTTCATCTAACCCCATTAAAAATTTCACCATGCCAGTGGATAAACAAAATTTCTGACACAATTATATAATTGCGTGATAATGGAGCTAAATCAAATGTACGAAGTTAAAAGTATGAATTTTAAAGTTAAATTAATGGTAAAGTACAAATGTACTAAAAATATTTTACTCTTAATTTATCACATTCTTGGTGAAGTTTAAAGCAGTAAACATAGTAATTATAAAATTTTACCCCTTTTAATTGTGTCTGGTGTACTTAATAAAAATTTAAGTGAGATAATACTTCTCATTCTTAAAAATTAAATGTCAAGTAATGTGAAAGTTGTGAAAATTTATTAAAATAAAAAATTAACAATTATCATGCTTCATGATACCAAATTATCACACCTCGAGTTCAACTAAAAAGTGAATGGTGTGAGTTAATAGAGTAATTACAAAGTTAAATTAATTCAACCCATAACTAAAATTTAGTCAAAGGCATGAACTATGAGACCAACTGCTGGTCAAGTCAAATATACAAAAGAAAAGAAATATACAAAGAAAAAAAAAGATTTAGAATTATATGGCTACAAATTTAGCTTAAAATAAAATTTAATAGTTTCAAATGTAGTCGAATTGAATGTCATTCAACCCAATGAAAATTCAGACAAAATAATCCAATCCAATTTTATTAAACAGAGCCCACAATTCAATTTAAAAAAATTACTTAATTAAAATTTGCAAAAATTTTAAATTAATGTGTAATTAAAATTTGAGCCGTTACAGCTAAAAAGGAAAAGAAAGATAATTCCCAAAATCACATGAAGGCAAAGCCCTTTTTCTCTCAAATAAAAAGGCCAACAATGGATTCCCCCCCCCCCCCCCTATGCAAAGCCTACAACGAACGAGGCAGACATTCCTTTGGTTTTATTACTAAAAAATAAACATCCACACTCAAAAGCACGCACATGAAAGAGCTCCGAACCCTTTCATGGCCTTTTCAGTACTTTTATTGGTTCCAATCGCTCTACCTGTTCCCAAATTCTAAGAGCAAGCGCACCTTTAATGGATAGTCAAATTATTTAGTAAACGGTACATATTTTAAATTTAGTTAATAGTTTTTCTTTTTCAAGTCACATCAATATTAGACATTTTATTAATTATTTATTAAAAAATTAATTTTCTAAAATTAGAGCTTATTGTCATATTCAATATAAAGGTCATTATCTACTTCAACAAATAATAAATAATTAGTTTAACCGATGAACAGTAACTCAACAGAAATAAAGAGATATTATAGTAAGAACAAAAATAACTGTAACTTTAAAGAATCTAATACAATAATTTTTTTATATTTACTAATAAAAATATATAAAATATTTATTAACCTACTCTGCTGCTGCGTATCCTCTAACAATGGGGGAGGGAGAATCGCATCCCAAGGTACAAGACACCACTTTGCTTTTTGTTTTCGCTTTTCTCGGCCCGCCAGGCAAAAGGCAATGTATGCATAAATCCTTGTGCTAGCTTTAGGAAAAGCATGCTTTAATTTCTTCCCCTTTTCCACAAATCTTTACAGGTAAGAATTAAAGAAGTAATTAATGTCCCGTTTTAAGTACCAAATTCTACCAAAATTTATCAATTTTGATTAATTTTTTATATTTTTTTTAATTAAATTTTTTTACATATTATTTTTATGTCATATTTTTTTATTTTTATTATAATTTTTGATAAATTTTTTATCAACTAAACACACTCTAATCGTCCTCGCCCAGATAAATGATTGGTTTTAAAAAGATCACGGATTCGTTATTTTGGGGTTCGGGGGCTGCAGCGTCCGAGGTATTTTAATAATATATGTGATTTCTTATATTATGAATGATTGTCTTTCAATTAATTTCTTTTAACCTTCATTTTTATTTTAAAATTAATTTTAACTAAATTAAATTAAAATTATTAAATCATTATAACCAAATCTAAATTCTTCATTTTGTCACTAGAACCTGTTATGCTGGTTGCTCCAATTTACTCTTTCTATCTAGTAAAATAAAAAAATAAAAAATTACTTTATTTACCAATTATATGTTTGCTGTGTAAGTGGCCATTAGGGTGTAAAAAAAAAAATGAATATTCAAAAATCGAATCAATTCAATCATTTTAGTTTAGATTTATATTATTTTTAATTTAATTTTGAGTTAAAAAATTAGTAAATTAATATTTTTAATTTAATTTTCGGATTAAGTATCTCTCAACGTGAATCGAACTGGACCCGAACTAAAATAGTTTCACCCGAATTAATCTGAACCAACCCAAAAATATATATATATATATATATATAATATATTTTAGTACATACTGAAATGCATAATACCAGCACTGAGCCACGGCTATCAGAAACCTCAAGTTCCAGTAAGACACAGTTTTCACGTAGTTCCATGATATCATTTTCCCCTCTTTAAATCAAACAGATCAGACCTTGCTGGAGATTGGAGATCGTTTCTTTTTTTTTTTTTGGCAATTGTTGCAGCAGTTTGAGCATTATCACCACTTGCTAAAAATAAAATAAAATAACCCTATTTTGTAGCATAGGCCATAAAGCCCTGATTCTTTTAAGTGATTTATCCTAATATTTTTTTAATCTAAAATTTCAACTAAATTTAGTACTAATTTTATTGAAAGCTTCGTAGATACAAACTATTGTTAATATAAAACTTACAAAATATAGATATAAAAAATCAAAGCCACACAAAAATATTAGTAAAATAAATCTCAACAGAAAAAGCAAAACCACAAGCCCTATTTGATAATATTTTTATTTTTTATTTTTCTATTTATATTTCAAAATTTTGTAAACTTGCGATAGAAATATGTTTGTTATTCTAAAAAAAAAAAAAAATTTAAACAGAAAAATGTAAATAAAAAAAACGTTTTCACTTTTTTTTTTTTTGTTACAAATATTTTTGTCAATCTTAAAACTTTGTCCCTTTTGGTTACATTATATTAAAATAAATTATTTTATTCAAAAGTTTTATTAAAATAAATTATTCAAGTAAATAATATAATTAATTTAATTTAATTTAATAATCAATTCAGTTTAATTAATAATTCATTATTATTAAATTATTTGAAATAAATATCATAATTAGTTTAATTTAATTTATATAAAATAATTAAATTAGATTAATTATTAAGTAAAATTAAATATACATTATTAAATTATTTTTAATAAATAATAAAAATAAATTAATAATTAATTTAATTTATACAAAATATATTTTATTAAATTATTTTAATAAATAATTTAATTTAATAATTATTAATTTAAGTTAATTATTAATATAATTTAATTATTTATTTAATATGAAATGTATTTTATTAGATTGTTTTTAATAAATAATATAATTTATAATTAATATATTTTATATTTATATAATAATTATATTTCATTCAATTATTTTAATAAATAATGTAATTAAAATATAATTTTCTATATTTTATATTTATTAAATTAAATGATTTTTGATAAATAATTTAATTAATTTGATGAATCTAATTAATTAAAATAAATTAATATAAAATATATTTTATTAAATTAATTAATTTTTAAAAACTAATAAATTTAATTAATTTTTAAGAATAAAAATTGAAATTATAAATAACATTATATTTCTAAACCCATTTTTTAGTTTCATTTTAAGAAAAAAATGACAATAAAAAATAAAAAACACAAAATATAAATAAATAAAAATTAACAAAAACAAAATAATAACAACGATACCAAACGCGCTAAAACGTAAATAACGCCGTAACTTGATTTACATAATCGTGAGTTCCCAAAAGCAAGCACCTTACGTGAGAGATAGAGAGTGCGCATGTTTTTGTAAAGTCAATGATTTTTTGATTCCTTTTCCTGCTATGTGGACCCAACTTCCGGACATTCACTGATCTAACATTGTTCCCCCGGCGCACAATAACAAGAAGCGCCATCTCTCGTCTGTCACTTACGTGTTTAAATTACGGCACCGTTCGGACGTCCAATTTTCAGCTAACTTGCAACACTTTCTCTATAAAAATGAGTAATAAGTGAAATTTTTGACGTGTTTAATAAAATAAATAAATTTTTTTCATAATTTTTGTGTGATTGCTAAAAATTTTAGTAATATTTTAAGTTAGTTTAAAATAAAATAATTATTATACCTTTGCCAATTTAATAAAAATTTAGACTTAATATTATTGATAACTTATAGTATTTTATTGAATACCTAAAACATTAAGGCTGTGTTTGGCATAAAAAAATACTGAAAATCTCTATAAATCTCTAACAACTCTTTTATCTTTAATTTTTCCCATCACTAATTTCAAAAAATTATAATATTTCGCTAAAAAAATAAAAATCTTGAAGTAGGTTATCCGAATGTATAAATTTTTTATACAATCATATTCTTCGTGTCGAGAGCTTTCAAACGAGTACCATTATCGCTATTTTTTGTAAATTTTTTTTGAATCCGTGGGAACGAATTTGGCAAACCGTTCCCACGGTTTGCGAATTTTCAAAAAAAAAGTGGTAACAAAATCAACTCCAAATCACATTTTATCACAATTTATTTTGTTTTTTTCTTACGCCAAACGGGACCTAAAATTGATATTTTTTTCTCCTCCAAACAAAGAATTAGTAAGCACAAAGAAAAGTTTCTTTTAAAATATTTTTAAATTATTGTAGATAGTATCCCATAGACGGTGATTCTCTTCCTCCCAATTTAATGAATTAAATTCTCATTATATGTTGTTATTACTTAAATAATGTTAAATTTGAGTTAATTGTTAGTGTTTTCTCATATTTAGTGTTTTTCTTAATTATTGTGTTCGAATTGTATTTTAATATCATGATATTATCAATATTAATTGCATACTCAAAAATTTACCTTAGGATATGTTTAGTTTACTAAAAATCACTAAAATTTTTTTAAAAATTTCTAAAAATTATTCATTTTTTCTCTCACTGCACGAATTATAAATTCACAAATTATCTCACTTTATTTCATTTTATTTTATTTTTTATCACTCTAAGCACACCCTTAAAATCCGTTTGACTATTATAAATTTTTATCATTTTTTCACAAATTACTAGCGTTTTCTAATTTTCTTCGCTAAAATTCATTAAGAGGCATTTGGAGTGTAAACAAAAACCAAAAATAATTAAAAACGGAATTTTTTGAAACTTGGAGTGTAAAAAGTTATTTTGAAATAATAGTTTGATGTTTTTGTTTGATTCAATATAAAATTGTTAAAGATTATATAAAGTAACACTTGACAAAATTTTAGTAGATAATCTTAAAAATTTTTAGAATTTAATGGAATTTTTGGTACAGATGCCCGTTCAACTTTTTTAAAAATCTGAAAAAATTCGTTGGAACGTACTATAATGGTTTGTGTTCCGATGAATTTTGAGAAATTTTTTGAAAACGCTAGAATTTTTTTAGAGTTTGAAAAAGTTGAAACTTTTGAAATTTTTTAGAATTTTTTAAATTTAATTGGTGTTCCAAACGGCCCTAAATACATTTTTATCTTTTGTTCATTTTCTTAAACTTTTTTTAATTTTTTTAAATTTCATTTTAATTTTTATAATTTTAGCAGACATATAATTTTTTCAGAAAATGACGCTTGACTGTGCCACGACCAAAGTCGTAAAACTTTCTATTTTTTTTTTCTTTTTTAACACCGATCGCACCCTTACTTTAAATTAAAAAAAAAAATACAATTACAAAGATAACGCCCAATTCATTTGGAAATAGTGAAAGTAGTGCGGAAACAGTAATTTTTAGCTTCCATGATGCCGGAATGGGGAAAGAATAATAATAAAAGAAAGGAATATCGAGGTCTGAAGATGGGACCGACCTTGAAATCTTTGACAGAGACGGCAGTTTGGCTTCTGAGTTTCTCTCTGGTGCGCAGGTTATCCAAAGTGCGCCCCCCTCTTCTCTTTCTCTCTCTAATCTTTTGTTTTTTCTCTTTCTAAAAAAATAATAAATGTTTATAGATTGTATGTTTGTACTCTTTCGGGAGTGTGTGACTTGTTTGGCGAAGCAAGGGGTCTTCCCTCTCACACCTTTCAATCTCACACCCCCTATGGAGATTGAAGAATCTAGGGTTTGACATCACGCAGGTCCAACAAAGGTCTGTTTTTGGTTTGTATTTTTATGTTTAGCCGTTTTCTTATCCTTTTCGGCTTCTTTTCCTTGGTTGATCTCTTGTTTTTCTTCATTTGAACTGCTGTTTTCCTGCTAATCTCCATCTGGGTTTGCCTTATTAGGTACATTTTCGTATACCCATTTGAATCTGATCTTCTGGGTATTTGTCAAATTGAGTCGTTCCCGTTTGATTGATTGAAAATTCCTGAAATTTTTAACGTGGAACTCAACTCGGGTACTGGTTTTCATCAAAATGGATTTTTGCTATTTGGGTTTTTGTTTTATTTGTTTATACATGACTGAAGATCTGTCAAATTAGTAGATTGTACGGATTTCGAAGCCTTTAGTTTGTTCTTCGGTTTGCTCCTATTGGGTTCTGGGAGAATTAGCGTCTTAATTTTGGTTGGGTTTAGGGGGTGTGATGGAGGGAGTTGAAGAAGCTAACAGAGCAGCAGTAGAGTATAGTCATAGAGTTCTTAGACTGTTATCTCAACCCCAAGATCAGATTCAGTATAGAAATTTAGTGGTAGAAACAGAGGGGGCTGTGCTTAGGTTCAAGAGGGTTATTTCTCTTCTTAGTACTGGACTGGGTCATGCTAGAGTAAGAAAGCGCAAGAAAATTCAAGCGCCTTTCCCGCAAAACATCCTTCTTGACAACCCAAGGTGTAAAAAAACAGATCATCAACCCAAATCTGTAAACTTTCTGCAGAGGGGTTTTCTTGAAAATCAAGTTCATGAAGTGGGTTCACAGGCTAAAAGTTGTCTTACCTTAGGAAATCCCTCCTTGGAATTGACAACTTCGAGTGAGAAAATCCCTCTTCAACTAGTAGCTCAACAAACCCCACAGTCGAACTGCCATAATTTCCTCCAACAGCAGCAAAGAATCCAGCTCCAGCAGCAGCAGATGAAGCAGCAAGTGGAAATGATGTACCGTTTGAGTAACAGTGGCGGCGGTAGTAGTCTGAATTTCGATGGTTCCACTTGCACACCAACCTTGTCATCCACTAGGTCTTTTATCTCTTCATTGAGTATAGATGGGAGTGTTGCTAATATGGATGGGAATGCATTCAATTTAATTGGGGCAGCAACTGGCTCTTCAGATCAGAATTCTCACCAACATAAGCGAAGGTGCTCTGAAAGGGGAGATGGGAGCGTGAAATGTGGGAGTAGTGCTAGATGCCACTGCTCAAAGAAGAGGTTAATTTCTGTTTTCATAATTTTTTTCTATATTTATTGTATTCCCCTGATCATTAATAGCTGGTAATTGTCTCTTTTCCTTTGTATTATCTTCGCAGGAAACACAGGGTGAAGACAACAATCAAGGTACCCGCTATCAGTAACAAGCTTGCAGATATCCCTCCTGATGAGTATTCTTGGAGGAAGTATGGACAGAAACCAATTAAGGGTTCTCCGCACCCAAGGTAAATTTGATTTCTGCTTTATGAGATGCAAGTAGTCTGCGAGCACAGCTTTCTGTTGCCATCAATGATTGTGAGATGTACATTCATTTTTTTTTCAATCAAATTTTCAGTTTTAATCTGAAACTTTTGTTTAGGATCATGTCATATGTTAGCTTATGTTCACCACTTGGCAACAGAGCACAATCTCACACATACAGCACTAGCATTTTTTTTTCCTTCTTTTCTAGTTGAGATTGTGGGTGGTGATAAAAATTTTCATCTGGTGCCCCGCAATTGCTTTGGTGGTTTAGTGTGTACTGGTTCTCATTTGAAACATTGTGAAAGAACAGAGTAGGGAATATTCTTTGTAATTTTGCAATGGTAATTGAACTTCTGTTGCATGTGAGATTTTCCAATTTTTGCTTCCTATTGTCTACCAAAAATAGAGCCAAGGAAAAAACTTTGGCAGGCTATCCTTGCTCTCCTTGTTGAAGGTGTGAGCATCTGTTTTTAACAAGTAGATTGATGATGCCTTTGATCTATCAGTTCTCATCTATTGTGTTGATGATCCATCCACTTTGAATATTTTTTAGTTAAACAATGATTATGTTTGTCTGAATTTCAGTTATAAATTTTCAAGTAAATTTGGAAATTCATTTTGCATTTGTGCAGGGGATACTACAAATGTAGCAGCCTAAGGGGTTGCCCTGCAAGGAAACACGTGGAGAGGTGCTTGGAAGACTCCTCCATGCTTATTGTAACTTATGAAGGAGAGCATAACCACCCCAGGTTACCTTCGCAATCAGTGAATGTATGAAAGCCTAGCAGATGGCTCTTTCTAAGATTGCTTCATCCCCTCATGTTGAATTAATCAGTGGCACTCAATTTATGGTTGGCTTGAATTGCGCCTGTACATAGTTTTGAGTGGTTTAGATTTGAGCTGCTTGTGGAGAAAATTTATGGTATTGGGGAATTAACTTTCTGGGCCTTCTGGATACAAGCATAACTGATACGATCCAGCGGAGAGAAGACTCTGGAAATGCGGCCCTTTGGGTGTAAACATCTTCATTTTGTAAACAGTTTTAGAGCTTTTTGCTTGAATGCATTTGCCTTCGTGGGAGTTACTGCTTTGATTGACTAAGATGTATCATAGGTTTTTCTTGTTGTTGGCTTATAAACTCCTTTGTCATCACATTGCAACAGAAGTCTACTATTTAGAAAAATGGTCCCAATGTGTTACAAAGTGTTCTTAAATTCTACTTTCTCAGTCTTATGCTTAGTAGAAATTGGTATTTTTACTGGAGAATTTATCAAAAAAAGATACCAAAATGATGTGGTAATGATAATTGTATAATAAAAATATATTTTAACGAGGTATTATTTTCAAAGTGATCGTCCACAAATTTGACAAATCTATCTGGGGGGAGTTTTAACCTGGAAACGAAGTCACTGCAGTATGGCTGACTGATGATTATTGGCGATTCCAGTTTCAAGCAGGTGCGTTGTAGCCTGTAATCTAAACTCAGGTCGGATTTTTGGAGTTAGCTTACTCTTTTGCGGGATCGCGTAGATGCGTTATTTTCATTGTTTGTTTTTCAGAACAAAATTATACTTTTAAGTGATTGGCTGCGAAACTCTCCTGTTTTGAGTTGAATGGGAGTGCACAAATACCATTACTCTGATTTTCCTTTATTTTTTTTTTCCTCGGAGAATCCTTTTAAATTGAATTTTCTGCTTGATATAATAACAATGCATCTGAGCTAACCAAAACTGAGCACATTTTTTTTCTCTTCTTCTCCTAAGTATTTCACTATGGGATTGGCTTGATTCTGATTCCGTTACTGTTTTGCAAGGAAATATGTATTCTTTTTCTAAAGCATCTATCCCTATGCAAAGAGAACAATTCGAATTCGGCAAAAAGTACTGATGAAAGCATTCCTATTCCTATTATTGTATCTTATTGTCATGAACCACCCACAAATTGTCTGGAGCTGTTATTTTTTTTTTGTGGGGGCGGGGGGGGGGGTTCTGGAGCTGTTATTTTTTGGGGGGGGGGGATCCAAAGCAAAACTTGATTAATGAATATTAGCTAGTGTCTAATACATAATTAGCTTTCTTAGGAGCTGCTTCAACTAACTTTCTAGGTACTTTTCTAATGCAACAAAAACTGAAGAACATAAGTATCTTCAAGGGTTTATTGAAGTTTATAAAAAATTTGAAACCTTTTAGTCTTACTCCGACTCCAAAATTCTCAAAATGAGTCTTGTTCTTGTCATTCCTTGTTCAAAGAAAACTCCTATTTCGAAGGCGGAGTTTGCATATCAAATGTATGATCAACTATTGAAAGATTGTTTGTGACTTTGTAAAGAAAATAAGAAGTCGGCCGAGAGGAGGAAGACGATGCAAAAGGGAATGGATTCCTTGAAGATCCTTATTTAAAGACCTTGAACCTAAAAATCTCAATTTTAAAGCTAAAAATCACAATCTTGAAGTCCAAAATCACAATGTTGAAGACAATACTAAGACTCACCAAAGGGTGAGGTAAACTTTTAGAGAAAAACTCAATCATAAATTGAATATTTCATCCAAAAGATTTTATGAGATTTTGGGTGCGCAAAGGAGGCCTATGGACAAAAAAAGACTTGAATTTGGACGAGATATGTAAAGAAGGAAGTTACTTTTGCTCCCAAAGTCCAAAAGAAGTTTAAGGCTAAAGCCCCAAATCAAGCCTCTAAACAAGAGACAAAGCAAGTTACTCCTTAAATGTCAAAAAGTAAGTCATGTATGTGATTGTCTCCTTTTAATTTTGTACCTATTTGTCATTATTGTGGAATATTTAAAAATCACATCACACAGATAATCGATCAATCACATGTGATAGTAAAATTTCTCCTATTGACAAACGATCTCGGTTGTCTGTATCCAAATATCATTCTATTATATAAACGCTATTTAAGTTTAAACAACGTTTCTAAAAGATAAATTTGTTTACAAAACAAAACATTGCATCTAGTTGGATCGCTTGGAATTTTATAATTTTCTATAAGCATCTGTAAATTTTTATAAAAATTCTAATTTTACATAATTCACAAATTACGAAATTGTCACGTTTATTAATTTATATTTTTTTTGGCTTCAAATGCACATGTAACAAACTAATTAGAGCAGGGCATGATTTTGTGACTTTTTTTTTTTTTTGTTTTATGGCTGCTCTAGAAATTATATGTATAATTGCTGTCGATGAAAAACTATTTTGAAGAATACGGTTAATGAGAAACCGCATTTTGATACCGCGGTTATAATGGGAGTAACTAGCCAAGAAATCGCGCTTTGATAACGCGGTTTATACCGCAAGTTATATAGAACCGCGCTGTGAAAGCGCGAGTCTCCTATTCAGTCTTTTTCTATCGACCCAGACTCAAGCTGAGAGCAGCCTTCAGATCAAGCCTCCATGCAAACCCTCCGCTGGATCAGATCAAGCCTCGCTGATGTCCGATCAGCCTCAACCGACACGCATCCTTCCTTGGGCGATGGATGGTTATCGTTTACTTTTTTGTTGCTGAAGTTCAACTAGATGGGTTGGTTGTGTGATTGTTTCGTGGAACTAATGAGATCAGAGGGTTTGCTTGGAGATACCCTGACCGACGATTCTTTCCGATCCGATGTCTCCGGCAACAACGGCAGCGTCACCACTGCCTCTCCGCCAGAAACTGACCCACCGTTGCTCGTCTTTTGAACTTGGCCAATTTTTCAGAAGAGGAGACTCTTCTTTTCCTTTACCCGGGCTATTCGTGCATGCGGGTGGCCTGCACAGGAGACTCGCACTTTCATAGCGCGGTTTTTATTTTTGTTGATCTATAACCGCGATATCAAAGCACAGTTTCTTGCAAATTAAGTCATAATCGCGATATCAAAGCGCGATTTCTCATTAATCGTATTCTTCAAAATAATTTTTCACCGGCGACAATTGCACAAATAATTTCCAGAGCAGCAGTAAAACCAAAAAAAAAAAAAAAAAGTCTGATTTTGTTGACAAGGTTGTTCAATGGGCGTCGTCCCCTATTTGTTGCTTCCAGAGCAATTCTCAATTACACTCTTATCCACAACTAGTTGTCTTTGTCCGATTATGCTGCCTTCTAGCTGCCGGCCTCTGGTCCATGGATTAATATTGTTTTTGTTGCTTTCTAACATTGACTTGAATGTGTATGTATATATATGTATAACAACTTGGTTATGTGCGGAGACAGATGATACGCCACTGAGATAATCTCAAGAACTCCATTGAAGGCCAATTCTAAATTGGTGGCGTCAATTGTGTGTGTGAACGGGGATATAAAATAATTGTAATTTTTTTTTCTTTTTTTCTTTTTTTTTTGGTGCAATTTTATATGCAAAAGTGATTGAACTGAAAAATACCAATTAATAATTCGTAAAAGTACTCAATAGCTCTGATGCACTACCGGATGGATTTACTCTCCTACACACAGTTGGCTGTCAATTCAAATCCGCATTGGATATGATATAAAAATTGGCACGGTAGTCTAGAAAACCTGCCATACTTTTTTAACTAATAAAAAAAAAAAAAGTAAAAATAGTCCCATGTGATTCAGTTTAATTTGACAGTTTTTATAAAAATTAATTTACTAATAATAAATTTTACAATTTAAGAATTCATTTGATGATTAATTATAATCGAGGTCACTTGTCAAGATAAAGAATGAGTATAATTCTAGCACTTGCATTATTTTAAAAGATTGGTTCACTTGAAATCAAACCTATTTTGCTATGCTTAGTGTGCGTTTGGAACTCTAACAAACAAAATAAATCTCTAAAAATTTTTATAAATCATTTAAATTGTCTATTACACATTTACACATTTTCGCTTTTATTAAATTAAAAAAATTTCAATATTTCATCAAAAAAATAAAAAATTTGAAAGCAGGTTAATTGAATGCGTAAATTTTTTTTGACAATCATATTTTTGGAGTCGAAAACTTTCAAACAAGTATCATTGTCGTTATTTTATACAAATTTTTTTGAATCCGTGAGAGCGGGTTTGGAAAATCGATTCCCACAATTTTAGTGCTGTGTGTATATAGAATATTGATTTTTCAAATTCATGGAAACGATTTTAGGACAACCGTTTCCACGGTTTATTAATATTCATCTCCCAAAAATGCACCAAAATTAATCAAAAATCACATTTTATCTCAATTTATCGTGTTTTTACTACTCTAAATGCTTCACTATCACACCAAGAAATCCCCTTGTATAAGAGAAATTCAACATACATAAATTGTGATAAAGATACACAAGCAATTAAATTTTTAATGTTTTTAAAAATATTTACATATTATGAATAATATATTTTATATTTAATAGTATTGGTTTAATTGGTTTTCCGACCCCTCAAATTACATATTGGATCAAAGTACTCAATTTTCAAAGCATGAATAAAAAAAATAATTTACAAAATCAACCATTTGATTTAGTTTAATCAGATGATATGTTGTAGACCTGTTCAGTTGGTTACACAATTTTCAGTAACTTTTGATAAAAATAATTATTAAAAATTTATTAAAAATTACTATTTTTTTTAATCTATTAAAGTAGTGAATGGCTGACAAACGTTAGAAAGAATCTGTAACAGAATTTATAACGTAAGTGTAAGTTTAAAACCTAGAAAAATATTTTATGTATTTTTATCAAACCTTAAGCGAATTCAATATAATTTATCCCCTTTTGAGACTCGTTTATTAACATTTATATTTTTTTATGTTTATTTTTTTTATTTTTTGTTTTCAATTGTTGTTTTTTTTTTCTCAAAAATAAAACAAAAAATATATTTGCTAATATAATTTTGTTTAAAGTAACTGTTTTTATTTTAATAATAAATTTAATTTTATTAATTTTACATGAAATTAATTAATTTAATAAAATGTATTAATTTAATTAATAATTAATTTTAATAAAATATATTCATATAATATAATTTAATAATAAATCATTGTTTTATTTATTATAATTAATTTATTTTAATAAAATAAATCATTTCAAGAGTCAATTATTACATACTAAAATTTTTTAATTTAATAAAATAAATCATTTTAATGATAAATTATTATTTTAATAGGGATTTTAGTTTTAATAAAATAAATTATTTTAATATGTAATTATTTATTAAAATAGTTTTAATCTAATAAAATAAATCATTTTAATAATAAAGTATTTTTTATTTTGGGTAATTAAATTTTAAAAAATAAATATTTAAAAATATAATTATTATTTATTTAAAAATAAATCATTCTAATAATATATTGTTTATTAAAAATAATTTTAATTTAATAAATTATGTAAATAAAATAATTTATTTTAATCTGTTGCAAAAAAAAGAACAAAAGTGTCAAGATTAAGAAAATATTTAATTAAAAAAAAGAAACGAGAGTAAGAATATAATTTTTTTATTTATATTTTTATTTAGATTTTAATATTTTAAAAATAAAAAAATCATTTTACTAAAAATATTTTAATTATTAATTTTCAAAAAATTATAAATATAAAAAATACAATAAAAATAAACAATACCAAACCGAACTTTAAAGTTTTTATTTTAGTCTAGGGTTTAACGCTTTAAGGATAAATTCGATGAGTCAGGGGGCGTTTGAGTAGCCAAAAAAAAAACAAATCAGTAAAACTTAGGTGACGTTTGGATTAAAAAAAATATAATAAAAGTACAAAATTTTAATATAAAAATAATATATGACAAAATCTAATTGAAAAAATAAAAAATTAATAAATTTAAGTTAATTTAGGTAAACTAAACAAAGTAATTTACAGAAAAAAATTTAAAATTATTTCTAATAAAACTTAATGGTACAAACAAACCTAAGCTAGTCACCGGAGAGATCTAGAAGAGGGGGCCTACAATAGGCTGCATAGCTCTAAAATGATGTCGTATTGGACTACTGTTCTACTTAAAATATCATATTCAAGCATAAATTAATATATTCGAATATGTAAGCGTTTGACGCGTCAAAAAAAGTGAAAAAAAAAAAAAGATAAAATGTAATTTTGAGAAATTTTTTGATTTTGATGAACACCGCTCAAACTATATTTTTTAGAGAAGAATAGTAAAATTTCGTTCTAACGAATTGGATTTTCGTTTGAATGAATTCAAAATTTTAGACAATCATGACTTCTTTACACTTTACACTACAATCTGTCCAAACGGATTGTAAAAACCGTTTGGATAAAAGTTGACCGCGCGATTCTGTTAGAACAGTTTTTACAATTCGTTGAAACAGTTTTAAAAACGCCACAAAAAATAATCAAAGTGTATGTCATTTGAAAATTTGGGAGTCCATGGTGAGAATAGTAAAAAAAATTTTACTATTTAATTAACCGATTCTAGTTATCGACTTTTTTTTAGAAATAGATTGAACGTTTTTTGAATTTTAAGAAGATGGGAATGTGTAAATTTTTATAGAGACTTTCAAAAATTTTCAAAGATTTTCATCAAACTTTAGTATACCAAACGCACCCTAATTCATATTCAAATATTAACAGGTGTGTTTAGAATGATAAAAAATAATATAAAATAAAATAAAGTGAGATAAATTATGAATTTATAATTCATGCATTAAGATAAAAAATGAATAGATTTTAGAGATTTTTAAAATTTTTTAGAATTTTTTTTATTTTTTAATATACCAAACGTTCCCGAAATAGCGTCATTTTTAATAAAAAATACCAAAACGTTGTCGATTTGAGACTTTTGAAGTTGTTACAGTAAATCCCAACTACAGCCCCGACTCGAGAGTCCCTTGGTGTCAATATTTGAATACATTCATTTATATTCAAATATCAAAACTTAATAAAAATAACATCGTTTTAAATAAAAAAATACCAAAACGTTGTCGATTTGGGATTTCTGAAGTTGTTACAGTAAATCCCAACTACAGCCCCGACTCGAGAGTCCCTTGGTGTCAAATCTTACCCTGCACGCTTCCATTCAATGCATTTTTAAAGGGGTAATACAAGCTCTGTTTGGCGTTAAATATTTTATCATAATTCTTCGTAAAACCTTTAATTTTTTTTTAATAAAGGAGGGAGAACAAAAGGCTGTCGGTTATGAATGTTCAATCCCTACCTCTTCTGTATCTATCATCAGAAGAGGGGATGCAATCGGGTCGATTGAAGCCACAGCAATTGACCCAAAATGATGCTGTTTTTGTATTTTTTTTCTCAAAACGATGTTGTTCTACTTAAATCTCTGCATTAGAATATAAATTAATATATTTAAATATATAAATATAAATTGATATATTTAAATATGATAATTTAAGTAAAACAGTGGCGTTTTTTAAGAAAAAAAACGTCCAAACCGCGTTGTTTTGATTGGCTGCAGCCCCCTATCATCACGTCTCTCTTTCTACCTTGATAGTACTTACTTATTGTAGCAAATGGCGGTTGAAACGCTGCATCTCTCAAGGACGCCGCCGTATTGGGAGGCGAGTAGGACGGCCATCCACCGCCGCCAGCACCTTCCAAGGAAACGCGCTTTCGTGGTGTGCGGAAGCGTCCGTGGGATCGTTTCGCGGCGGAGATTCGTGATCCCTGGAAGAAGAGTAGGCGGTGGCTGGGAACGTTCGACACGGCGGAGGAAGCAGCCAGAGCCTACGATGACGCTCCCAGGGGCCTCCACGGGCCCAAGGCGAAGACTAGCTTCGGTCTCTCGACCGTCGCTATCGCCGGCCCATCGCTCATTCGACCGGCGGCGATGCTTACGTCAGTGCAGGTGGTGAAACCAGAAACATTTCCGAAGATCCCATTGCACTGGTACTCAGAGTTGGAGACTTCATCTCCACCGGAGACGGCGGACGGAGTTCTTTCGCTCTCGGCATTGGTCAGCCGGCGCGTTCGGTATACGGCGGAAATAAGCTTGATGCTGTGGTTTTGGCGGTGAATGAACAAGAAAAGAAGATGAGAAGTGATAGGAAACCGTCTCTGTTTGATCTGAATCTGCCGGCGCATCTGTTCTGACCGGTGCGTCAGGTCGTTGTTGGTTGGAGAAGTAAACAGGACGTTGAAGATTTTGACTTCTTTTACAACTTCACGCTTTCGGTGTGGTTATATTTTATACTTCTGTTGTACAGTGGGTTAGGATACTTTGTATCCAATTAATGATCAGTTATGACTCCGAGCTCTGTTATTTATGACACGATGCTGACTGCTGAGTTAAAGTTTGGTTTCGAGCATATCAAAAAATAAGCCACATGTTTGTTTAATAAATTTGAAACCAATGGGAGTTTGGTGTTCTAAAAAAATAAAATAAATAAATAAAATGTTGGTGGTTTTGAAGGTTGGGGCAGGTCTGGTACATTACGAATTATTGGATCAAATTTAAGTTACTGTGCATTCTTTGATCTAACGGTCTATGGTGCATCGGACGATCCGTTGCACTGAACCTACCCCATTTTCAGTGTTTGAATGAAAAAATAAGTATAAAATTTTGATGTAAAAGTGATATGTGATGAAATTTAATTAGAGAAAAGTATCAAAAGTTAATTAAATTCGGTGAATTTTGATTAGTTTTGTTTAATTAAACACCCCTAATTAATTGTAATTTAGATGGTAAAAAGTATAACAAAAGTACAAAGATTTGATGTAAAAAACATGTAGTGAAATTTAAGTTGACGAAAGTATAAAAAATTGGTAAAAATTAGTAGGTTTTGATTAATTTTGATAAACTAAACACTCCGTTTGAGTAATATTTTGGCATTTAAAATTCAGCCACTAAATCACATTTTTTAGAGATAAATAATTCTGTTCAAAGGAAATTTTTTTCTATTCGAATGAATTTTGACAGAAATTTTTTGACTTTTATGTCAAAATTTTTTGGAAAATGCAGAAACTTTATTAGGATTCACAAAAATAATATTGGAATTTATAAAAATTTTATTGAAATTTATAAAAATCTATTGGTACTTGTAGATAAATAAATTTATAGAAATTTGTATAAATTCATGTAGTTCAAGATAAGAGAATTTGTTGTAAAATTGTAAAATTTTTCAGATTTTTTTGACATTTTTTGAAGCTCCAAACAAGCTCTAAATTAATAATATGGAGTTGTTCTCCAACTTTTCCTTTGTACAATCCTAATCTTTTAAAATTTGATATTAGAGTTGAAAATAGTTTAAGTATAATATCAACCAATCAATCACAAAATCACAAGTATAATAATAAAGTGACATAAGAATTCGACATAAAAACTCAAATTTAAGGAAAGGGATTTATATTATCTCGTTTATTTATCGAGTTTAAAAATATATTAAAATTTTATATTTAACTTATTAAATAAATAAAAACAAACTTGTTAAAAACTCATTTGCAAGTAACCTGTTGAATGTTTGATTCTTTTACAACTCTACAGTTTAACTACTCTCACTTCTATTAAGTTGTGAGGCTTGCATGCATAATCAAAAAAATTAGGAAAATATACTTAAATCAAAGATTTGTGTTTGTGCGTGCGCGAGTATGGAAATTACTTGAAAAACAAATAGTTTCTCAATACTTTTTAATGGACTAATTACATGAGTTTAGCCTATGCACAGAAATATACAATCGTCTTCATACTTCTGAATGCGTGGGATATCTTAAGTTGAATTTGAGAAGAAAAAAATTAATTTTTTTTTAATTAGCTACAAGTAAATTATTAAAAAATTAGTTTTTTATGTTTAAAAAGGAAAAAAATTAATTTTTTAGTAATTAACTTTTTAACTTTTTGTTAATTTGACATTTTTACCTTTTAATATTTAAAAAAATTTAAAATATAAGAAAGTAAATTTAATTATTTTTAAAAAAGTCAAAAAGTTAAAGCCACCAATTACTATTTGCCAAACACAGCCTTAAATATTTGAACTATTGAATATATACTATTTGTCATTTTTGGAATAGCTACATTCGTTCCCATTTGATTAATTTGAGGTGATTTTCATTCAAAGGATTAGCATCTAACGGGCTCCATCTTTGAAAAATATTATATTAATATTTACTATGATTAAAAACTCTTAATTGTCTTGTCCAAAAATTAAGTACACATACGGTATCTGAAAAATGCTTTTAAATTAATTTTTGCTTAAAAAAGTGTTTTTAAATGATATCAATGACATTTTTGTATAAAAATATATCTTAAAACATTAATTAATTTAAAATAATTGAATAACAGGAGGATCACATCATTTTAATATTTTTTTTCTTTTTTTTGGCTAAAAACTCGAATTGCATATTACTAGCGTGTTATTGCCATGGTCAACATAGAATAATTATTTGTTTTATAAAAGACAAAAAAAAAATCATACAATCTCACTCTTAGGGGTGTTTGACGCGATAAAAACCCCTCAAATTTTATGAAAATTTCTAAAATTCTCTAATATATTTTTTATTTCTCGTACTTTGTGCAACAACTATAAATTTATATATATGTCTATATACTCAACAATTTTTTACAAAACTCAATAAATTTTTTACAAATTTCAATAACTTTCTACAAATTTCAATAACTTTTTTACAAATCTCAAAAATTTCACATCTTTCAATAAATTCTGATATAAAATTATTCTGACGGATCCAAAAAATCGTTCATACAATTTTCCTCTCTAAAAAGTTGACGCAAAAATAAAAAAATTTCACTATTTATCTCTGAAAAATGTGATTTGGTGACTGCACGTCAAATGTTAAAAATTTACTCAAACGATATTTTTCATTTTTTTTGTTATTTTTCGTTGCGCCAAACACCCATTTAATAAATGATATTAGATTTTTATTTTAAACAAACAACTCGAGGATGCTACATAAATTTATTTTTTGAACAATAAAAGTAAAATTAGAATAACTTTTTTAAGATAATAATTAAAGGATGCATTTAATAAATAGAGTAATAATCGAGTTAATAATTTGACGGTTAAAATAACTCAAAATTAATAAAACAATATATTTTAAACTTTGATCAATAATCTAGCATGAACAAACATTAATCATGAAATAGGTAGTAGTGTGTGCAAGTTGGTGGTGTGTGCAAGTCAATGAGAGATTGGACAAATTGTCATTGAAATGTGGTGAAACACTCATGTTTCACATCGTCAGGGTAAAAAAAAAAATACTATGTATGTATAATTTAACATATACCAAATGCAACGACTGAATTCTCTTAGAACTCCAAGGTTAAGCTTTCATTGGCGAAGAAGTCCTCTAACCTTTGAATATAAGGCAGTAACATCAAGAACAAGAACTAAAAACAAGGATTAAAAAATTATTTGAATTGATTTTCTAAGTAATTTTACATCTTAAAAGATTAAAAAATATATTTCAATAAAAGTTTTTAAATATTTTAAACTTAGTAAAATTTATTATATTACTTTTATAAAAATAAAATTAAAAAACAAAACTCATATTTGATCTCATATTAAACCTCTATTATAATTAAGTAAAAAAAAAAGAATTCGTAAACATAAGTTTCTTGCATCAAGAACCAAATCCTAAACTTAAAATAAATTATTTAGTATCAAACTCTTAAGTTATTTGGTATTAATTAAAGAGTCAATAAATGGATAATTGATGTGGGTATGCAAACACCTATCGGGTACCATATAATCAGAATAATTAGGGGAATTTCGGATAATACTTATCGAGTACACTCCACATACCATCCTCGAACTTGAGCCCAACGAATATTTTATTTTTATACCCTAACCCACACCCTTATCCATTAAATTTAAACATACATGGACTTATCAAATTGGGGATGGACAAGTATCTATTAAAGCGGGTTAAAAATATTCATGCCGTAGTGATGTAGGCAACATCATAAATCATAAAGGTTTAAAATTGTCATCTGTAGTAATGTGGGCAACGTCATAAATCATAAGGAATATGATACGTGCTTAAGATGCATAGGATTATGGAAAGAATTGTGGAGCATAAGAGTGTCGTGGAGAGGATCGTGGAGCATAAGCCCACAAACTGGGGAAAGATTAGTTTCCTTAGTCAAGAGATTTGTTAGGATTTGTTAGCTCATTAGTATTATGTTTTTATCCATTTATCATTTGTTTTATCCATTTACCATTTAATTATACGTTCGTTTATTTTAGGTCATGTAGGGTCTGTAAGTTATGTTTGTATAAGATTGGCTTGCTTATTCAAAGTCATAAACAACAATAAAAAAGTTGATATTATCTAAATTCTTGTGGTTTATTCTTACCTTAAGAGAATCTTATCTATTTAGGTGACATTTGGTTTATTTTTCCATTTTTTCATTTTATGTTTAAAATATCAAAATAAAGAAACACAAATTGCACTATTTTCGTTATTTTGAAATTTTTTCTTGTTTTGAATTAAAAAACACTCAAAATAACTTTTTGTCATTTTTCATTTTGTGTGTAAGCTCATTTTTATTTTCGAAAATAAATTTTGAAAATACAAGTAACCAAATACGTTTTGTGCTTTTGTCTTATTTTTAAAAGCGTAAAATGAAAAATGAGTTCAAAAACAGAAAACAGAAAATAAAAAAAAATAAACTAAATGAGCCTTTAGCAATTGTAAGACATATAAATTAGAATTATAATCTTATCTATTTAGTAATTATAAGACAGATAAAACAGAATTATAAGCTAACAAATTCTAACAAATCCCTCAACTATCTTAATATCTTGGAAACTAATCTTTCCCCAATTCGGGCTTATACTCCACGAGCCTTTTATGATCCACAATCCACTCCACAATCCTGATGCCCAATCGTGAACTATCATTACATTTAAAGCAGAGATCTTGTGCACATCTCTTTTGTATTCATCCTAAGTTACTTTTTTATTGGTGAGGCAAGTGGTGTGCTAATGTCCGGTGATGGTTGCACAATTCTCCCTTGCTGGAGAAATTGTTCATTTTTCACTCATGCTAGGTTAATAGATTCCTTAATGTCTTCGATTTAAACATCCGGATGCCTTCTATATCTGGCTTCAAGCCTCCCATGAATGTGCCAACCAAAACCTTCTGCGTCCCTACCCTAAGACCCAGTCTCCTAACTTCTCGAATTTCCTCTGGTAGTTATGTAAAGATCCAGTTTATCTAACCTGCGATAACACTTCTTCAAAGTCTTCACAATCAATTGGCCCAAAATGAACCTAGAGTTCATCTTCAAATGTCTCCTATGTTATAGCTCATCCTTCCTTATTGTAAGTTCTACGAATCCATTGCCACCATCGATTGGCTTCCCCTTTAAAAGAAAAGAGGCTAAGGAAACCTTCTTGTTGGCTGTCGTGCCCTAAAATTTGAAAAATTGAGCCACATGGTTTAGCCACTTGTTCGAGCTATCACTGGAGTACTTTGGAAACTCAAGTTATGCCATTTTGACAAAAAAAACTTGCTGATCTCCATCATTTTCCTCTCTGTTGGTGCAAGAAAAGCCTTCTCATTTAGTATTGTGCTGGCTAGACGATTCTCCGCTAGAGAGCATGGCCTCTGAAAATTGGTTAATCGTCTCATCCAACTAGTGCAACCTATGCTATCGGACATGCTGCCAAGTTTGGCTTCTAAGGATTTAATTCATTCTTTGTTAGACGCCATTGCAAACTCGGCTCTGATACCAATAATATGTCTTAATCAAAGTTTGCTTACAATTGCTAAATAGATAAGATTCTTTTAGAGTAAGAATAAACCACAAGAATTTGGATAAATATCAGCTTCTCTATTTTATTATCATTTATGGCTCTAAATAAGCCAACCAACCTTACACATACATCACCTACATGACCTAAAATAAAGGAACGTATAATTAATAACAAACAGCATACAATACCTGCATGACATAAAATAAAGGAATGTATAAACAGATGAAACAGAATACTAAGCTAACAAATCCCTTGACTATCTTAATATCTTGAAAACTAATCTTTCCTCAATTTGTGGCTTATGCCCCACGATCCTCTCAATGATCCTATGCATCTTGGACACGTAACAGAATAAGCTACAACAAACCAGGCAACATCTACCCACAAATCATTTAAATTAGCCCACCCCCGTTATTCTCTGAAACAATCTTTAAACATGACTTTATTGCTTTGATGGAGCCATTTGCCCTGTCTAGCAAATTCAAATTTTGGATTTTCACAGGGAGTCTACTCTTGTCCTCGAATTATGCTCCACATCACACTGGCTAGAAACATTGTTTTCAAGTTCTGCAAGCTTCTCTGCTGTCCATCCAAGTGAATTTTACAGAATTATTCCCCTCTAGATCATTAGATGAGAAAAGAACCGAAAAGATATCAGATGATGTAGAAGCAGCATTCACCTTTGCAGGTTAAGGGGAATCATAGGATGTGTAACCTTAATACCAACACGCTTTAAGATTGAAGTAAGGACACCAAATTATGCAGCTTACTGAAAGCATGACATGTTCACATCAAAAAGAAAAGAAAAACAAACAAACAAACAAATAAATAGTGAAAGAAAAAAAGAACCAAACTACCACCACATAAAAATTACCTAGGTGCATTCATCTGAATTCAATGGGCTCAATTAGATAATTTCGATGTACCATCCAACAAAAAATAGCAAGAGCCAATGGCCACTGAGTAAAAATAAACCACAACAATTGAAAGAATAATTCCTGATGACATTTAGCATTGGCAAAAGGTCATAACTAAACTGTTTCTTTTAAGCTTCTATTTTCTTCAGACTGGTTGCACTAGTGAAGAAGGTAAAGAAACATGTAAAGCATCGCAAACACAATTCGGTCTGGGAGAATAAGAACTCCCCAGAGGGGTGTTATGGACATGTGCAAAATCTCATTTGAGAGGAATGAACCTAGATGAGTGGGTGGCACCGATACCAGGCCTACCGTGCTTTATAGGCTTGTAAGAGATTGAGAACTCAGCCAGATAGCGGCCAATCATTTCAGGCTTGATTTCAATTTGATTGAATGTCTTGCCATTGTATACACCGACGATACTGCCAATCATTTCAGGAACTATGATCGTGTTGCGAAGGTGGGTCTTAACAAGGTCTGGTTTTTCACCAGCTGGGGGCTTCTCGTTTCTGTTCCAATTCAACATGACATTAGTAATTTAGTATTGCCATCCTAACAATTGCATTTTATTTTTCCAACACTAAACAAGCGAAAATGCAATGAACAAGCAAACATGCACACCTACTTCGGGAAAAATATCAAATTAAAGCATCAATAGGGGACCAAATAGCAGAAAAATTCATAGGGTACAAGATTTTCAACAGTATTTGTACATAAAAGAAGACCAAATTATTCCAGGTTGTAGAATGACTATTATCATTTGATGTAGTATTCTATACATGCTTCCAGACCAGAGAATTTGTCTATTTTGAGCTCACTTTGTGGCATAGCCGAAAATCCATTTAACATGATCAAAAAATATGATAACTGTTGGTACAAGTGGGCAGGTAACATTATAATACCATAGATGAAGCCAGGAAATAAATATGCTTTAGAAGGTTTAAAAATAAAAAAAAAATAAAAATTTCAATACAAAGCCTAGATAGGTAGGCCTATGATCAAGAAAACAGAAATAAGTGTCAATACATGAACATGAATAACAAAATTACAAAAGGGGAAAGTTTGAGACTTGATAGCAAAAATTTTAGCATGGCATGAATGATCGCATTAAAAAAATAGATAATCATAATATGAGGTAAAGTTTCAAAAATGGTATAGCAAACATCAAGTATAACTTGACCAATAACTATTTGTTTGCGGAAAAAAACACCCCCTCTGGCCTTCTAGTGTAACCATATTAAGTTAGGTTTACAAGGCACCATTTGATAACGTTTTGGTTTACAAGGCACCATTTAATAACGTTTTGGTTTACTTTTGGTTTATTTTACAAATTTTTGAAAATTACAACAAAAAAACATGCTTTGTACATCTGCTTTTATTTTTTTGTTGGCCCAAAAAAAAAAAAAAAAGAAAGAAAACTTCTTTGAAAATTTAGGCCCAAAACGGAAATAGAAAATCATGTTTTCATTTTGTTTTTTTTTTCCTCCCTTTCATAAACACAGTTAATTTAGGTCCTAAGAAAAACACTTTATCAATTTTTGTTGCAACCTACTAAAATAATTTATTTTATTCAAATATTTTATTAAATCAATTTTGTTAAAAAAATATCATATTATTATAATGACTTATTAAAACTAGAATTATAATTTATGATAAAACTTTATTAAATTAAAATTATTTCTAGTAAATAATTACATAATAAAATAATTTATTTTACAATTAAAATAATAATTTCAACTTAAATAATTTAATTTATTAAAATATTTTATGAAATTAAATTAGTTATCAATAAAAATAATTATTTTTTAATAAATAAAATAATAGTTTATTACTAAATTATGTTCTTTGTTAATATAATTTTTAAAATTAATAATTATAATAAAAATAAATATTTTATTAAATTAAATATATTAATTAATTTAATATAAAATTTATTTTATTAAATTAAATTAATTATATAAGAAAATATTTTTAAAAATTAAATATTTTATTAAGATAAAGTTAGTTACTATAAACAAAACCACATTACTAAATGTATTTCCTGTTTTATTTTGGAGGAAAAATACGTTAACTACAAAAAAAAAAAAAAATAGAAAACAAAAATTGTTAAACATAAAAATTAAAAAAAAAAACATATTCTAACTAAAACGAACCATATTCATCTCAAAATCTTAAATTGCTAGGAAAGAGTCAAATGATGTATGACAAACTATCTTTAACAAACTCTCATTTGTGACACTAAAAAGGCAAACAAATTGAATTAGATGAGGTGTTCAGATAGAAACAAAAATTTTAGGTGATAAATGTTATGAGTTTGATTAAAAAAGGATTTGTTCCCACCAAATCTTTAATCAGATAACAATAATGGCTTATAGGTGTTTACATATTTTTTCCTAATCTAAACCATAAAGCTCAAAAATTTAGCCTACAATATCTACTCAATTGTTTGATCGTGTTATTTTTTATCCCCTTGATTTCCAATTCAATTTACAAATAATTCCTTTTTATTATCAAAATAAGAACATAATTAGTTTTTGTATACAACTACTTAAGCATATGCTTTAATTTTAGAAATAAATATTATATGTAAAGCTTATACTTTCCGTATTTGAATACAAAGCTCCAAAAATTCACTTGAAGTATGGAGTACTGAAATTCTTAAACACATTATACTAAATAAGAAAAGGTGTAATTAGAGATGGAGTCAATACTACTTACAACTAAACTCAAGTCAACAAAATCTCAGTTGGCAATATGAATCCTCATCATCTCTTCATTTCTGTCGTAAGTTTTGTTTTCCATGAGATTATATGAAATTATGCCATTCCATACAATTTCAATCTATGTAATATTAAGTCTACACTTTATCCTCTTTACTCCTACTTGGATCGACTCACTCTTCTATAGTGGTGCATTCTTAAGTTTGTGTTAGATATGATCAAACTATCTTAAACAACCTTCTCTTAACTTTTTTTCTATTGATGTCACCTTAAATTTATTTCGAATATATTCTTTTTTATCATGTCTTTTTCTTGATTAACACACATTCATATTAGCATCATAGTTTTCGCTGCACTCATCTTATGAGAGTGTTACTTACTAATGGCATAACACTTTGTACCATAATGCATATTTGGTCTTACAATCATCTCATAAAATTTTCTTTTTGACTTAACAGGATCTAGTCACATAAAACACCTAAGACACTCCGTCATTTTAACCACCTAATACAACAAATAATTATAACAATTTATGATACAATTTGGATCTTTCCACGTTTCCATTGGTTAACTCTTGTCCTTCTAACCCAGCACACCACCCAAATAGCATCAATTTAGGTGCAATCAAGATAATTTTTAATCAGTAGGGGAGCAAAAATTACCAACAATTGATTAATCGAGAGAAAAAATATAATATTTTTGTAATAAAATTAGATTTTATTAGATTTTAAGGCTAATTATGGTAATGAAAGAAAATTGGTGCCGATAATTTCAGAAAAACCCAAAATTGTTTTAACCTACGCATTGAGCTGGCTCTGTATATGTGCACCGTGGAGGGGATGGGAGGTGGCTTGGGATGGGTAGTAGGGTCAAGGTACTGATGACTATTTTGTTCAACTGAAAAAACAAGGGCAGTCTGAGTGCAATTTCGAGGTGAGTGGGGTGCAATAGTACATTGGTCGACCCTTGCCTATTGCACAATATGAACTCAAAAACAACTTGCACTGCGATACTGAGGCTTGTAATAATGACAAAGTCAAAATGCAAGAGCTGTGATTTTTAAAAGGGGCATATATTAAGCCAACTATTGCTTGATCTATAATGTAATTCAAGAAAACAAATTTTCTACCATCACACGGAACAAAAAAATTAACAAAATTAAAAATTTACCATTCTCGTGACATACAATCTAAAATCTCAAAGAAATTAATGGATTCCTAAATTATATATGTACAGAAGCTCAACAGCACTTACAGCCTTTCGCAGCTTCTTGATCAGAGCCATTGGCTTTCGCTTCAAACCACGTTGAAACCTGAAAGATCATATTAATCAACACAAAAACATAAGCCATAATAATGAAAACCAATTCTTTGATACAAATATGTTCGCATACGTCCAGCGAGCACGAGCGGGGAAGAGCTCGACGAGCTCATTGTTGACATGTCCAACAAAGCGTCCAAATCGACACCTCTGAAGCTGAACTTCTTGAAAGTTCTCTTCTTCGGCTGACCTCCCGGCGCCACATCAGTTTTAGGGATGTCAACGGGGCGGGTATGGGGCGGGTATGACCTTTCCCGTCCCCGTCCCCGTTTAGTAATACCCTTACCCGTCCCCGTCCCCATCCCCGTTTCGGGGAAAAAAATTTTCCCCATACCCGTCTCCACAAAATAATGAATTCCCCATCCCCGTCCCCGTTTACCCGCGAAGGATATTAATTATTACAAATTATATATTATATGTATAAAATAAATATTTAAAATTATTATAAATATTATATATATTAAATAAAAAAATATATTACATATATATATTAAATAAAAATTAAAAATATATATATAATATTTGACTTTGACTGATGCATTTAACCAAAGATGAAGTGGTCTTTATTTATTACCTTACGAGACCTTCACTTCTTTGTGAGAAACCGATGTGGGACTTCTAAAAGAGTCACCACACTAACAAAATTAACAAAAAAATATTTAAACGGGTACGGGGCGGGGTGGAGACTACCGTCCCCGTCCCCGTCCCCATACCCGTGCGGGTAATATTTTAGATCTCCATACCCGTCCCCGTCCCCGCTATTAACATCCCCATATCCTCTCTAAACGGGGCGGGTGAAGCGGGTATCCACCGGGTACGGGTATATTTGACATCCCTAATCAGTTTCAACATCGGCCTGGTATATACAACGTAAACATGTCAAAATTCAACGAAAACCACGAGACTATAAGCGATGAGGAATGACCAAAAACCGAATTTGGAGATCGAAGAATCCAGTACGAGGTCTTAGCATGACTGACACTCTTGAGAGAAGAACCAAAACCCTAATCGGCGGGAGTTTGGTAAATGACGACGAGGGTTTAAATATTGCCGCGGCCAGTATTCATAGGCAACTCCTTGTAATACGGGTGGGCATTGTCGGACTTAACCTCTGTATACCAACGCGACTCTAAAATTTATAGTTGGGCCTTCCCTGTTTCTTTATTTGGGGCGCTGGAATAATTTCCATGAAAAAAATACAAAAAGGATAAATTTGTTATGAATACAAAGGAGATAAGGGTAATAAAATAAAATGTGAGCCTGTTTTCACTTTACTTATTCTGTCTTACACTTTCTTTTTTATTAATTGAAATTACATAACCACCCCTCTTGTTTTTCATAATATGTTATGCATAATTATAATATCACAAATACTTTTCTATAAAATTTCAAACTAAAGTACAATTATAATATCATAAGCACCCTTATTTTATAATAAAAAATATCTTTTCGCTCAAAACATTGAGAAGACAACTTTCCAAAAATATTTTTCTCTTTTTACATTTTTTTGACAAGTGACCAATCGCACTTTAATTTTTGAAAATCTATTTATAATATGTAAGTTACCTTATTATAATAAATATTTCTAATTCTAGATTTTTTAAAGAATATTTCCTATCATAAAAAAAATTTAAATTTTTAGAATAATGATAGTTATATTTTGTTTGATATTTTTTTTTTTGGCTTAAAGTTTAATTTTTTGATATATTAATTTACTTATTTTGATTTTTTCTGAAAAGTTTATTTAACTCTGACTAAGTGAAACATTTCTAATTCTAGATTTTATAAAAAAAATTACCTATTCTAAAAAAAAGTAAATTTTTAGAATACTGATATTTATAATTTGTTTGATAAAATTTTTTGCTTACAGTTTAATTTTTTGATATATTAATTTACTTAGTTTGATATTTTTTTTAAATTTATATAGATTCCAACTAAATAACTTGGGAGTGATGACAAAAGTTTGTAAAAAAAAATAAATGAAGGAAATTAATTTTGTTGTTTGATTATTAAGTTAGAAAATAAAATAAAATAAAAATTATTTTAATATGCTTGTTAAAGATATAAATATAAATAAATTTTGTTTTAATCTTTAAAACATATTTTTCAATTCTCTTACGCCAAATTATCTGAAATTCTAAAAAATTTTTTATGATGAGTGAGTATGTCATTTCAAAATATATATAAAAATAGTTGATTAAAAGGGTGATGTTTGTAATTTCAATTAATGAAAAAGAAAGTGGAGTGCAAATAGACTCACCCTAAAATAAATATCGCATACATAAATTTATGTGGGTCTGCTCCACCAATAAATACTGGGAATATGTCACTATGGGGTCGTTTGGAGTTTTAAAGAAGTTTAAAAAATTCTAAAAAATTTCAAAAGTTTCAACTTTTTCAAATTCTAAACAATTCAAACTTTTTCACAAAATTTACCAAATTTCCTTGGAACAAATCATCATAGTGCGTTTCAACGGATTTTGATAGATTTTTTAAAATGTTGAATTAACATTTGTACTAAAAAGTTCAGCAAAACTCCAAAAGTTTTCAATATTCTCCACTAGAATTTTTGCACGTGTCTTTTTTATATAATTTTTAATTACATTATATCAAATTAAATACAAATATCTAACCATCATTTCAAAATAACTTTTTACACTCCAAATCTCAAAAAATTTTACTTTTGTTAATTTTTGGAGTTTTTTTACACTCCAAACAACCTTTATATAATGAATATTACAAGAATGTTATATCTTTCCTTCTCTTTTTTTTTTTTTGGTAAGTATCTTTCCTTCTCTTTTCTTTTTTCTTTCCCTAATTACTTTTCTTAGCTCTATCTTTTCCATGTTTTTAACGTGTGTTACTTCCTTCTATTTAGGGCAGGTTTCTTTTAGAGCAAAAGAGGATAAATTTTATTAGAATAACTGTTACTCTTTATTATATTAGTTCAGATGAGGGATAACCCCTATATGTCGTTAAATTGTTAGTTGGGGTGGGTGACAAGAGTTATGGTAAAATTTTATCCTTTTATAATTATCCTCGAAAAATATTTCTTTACATCCTGTAAAACTCGAACCAATGTTCTCTTATAAATAATTATAATAAATATTTTAAAATAATAATTTATTTAATTAATCTAAAATTACTTAATTGTTAAATTATTTTAGTAAATAACAATTTATTATTAAAATAATTTATTTTATTTTGTGAAATTAATACTATTGAAATATTAATTTAAGACTAAAATTATTTTATTTTCTCAAATTAAAGTTAAGGCTTAATAAATAATAATAGCTTATTAAAATAATTTATTTTATTAAATAAAAATTATTTCTCCTAAATAATAATTTACTAGATTGTGCATTGCATTAGTATAATATATTAAAAATTAATAAATTTTAAAGAATTAAAATTATTTATTTTATTAAATTATTTTAAAAATTAAAAATAATTTTAAGAAATAATAATTCATTATAAAAATTAATTATTAATGAGATATTAATCTATGATAACATTATTTTTATAGTTAATATTTTTATTTAAAATTATATTTAGTTATATATGTTTTATTAAAATTAATTATTATTGAAATAAAAATTATTATAATGATTTATTTTATTATAATATTTTACTAAGATTGAATATTAACTTTTATTCCTTAGTCAATCAAATCAACCTTATTCCAAATATAATTAACTTTTATCCTTCAAAATTTTTACCATTCCAAATATAATGTAATTATTACCGGGTAATATTAATCTCTTAGTTCAAACATAGGTATCATAAAATTTGTTATTCTATTAACTATATCAGATGTTTCCTTATATTACAAAAGATAATCATAATTTTCTTGAAATGAAGAATAGAACTAACGTTCCATTTGGTTTCTAAAGGAATAAACATTTACTTTTGGCAAAATGAATTGAAGATTTAATTTACAAGCCAACTCATCTTTACATTCCTCCCTCTCTCTCTTTCCTAGGTCTTATTGTTTTCTCTATAATGACCCAAAATTTAAATTTTTGTAATCTTATAATTTTGAATATGAGTGTAATAAAATGAAAGATAACTTAAATTTATTTTGATTGGATTCAGAGGTATTAGGCTTAATATATTTGTGAAATGAAATTGGGTTAAGAGATGTAGGCCTAAAATATCCAAAATATCAAATAGCCCAAAGAAGAAATGGGTCGAGCCCACGAAGGGTGCTTGACCAAATGCACGCCCAAGGAAGACCGAGCGCTTGATTAGTGCTAATGTCAGCTTCTAACATGCCCCATTTTTGAGATATTTCCGTCTCAA
Organism: Vitellaria paradoxa; assembly: GCA_019916065.1. Classification (NCBI taxonomy): domain Eukaryota; kingdom Viridiplantae; phylum Streptophyta; class Magnoliopsida; order Ericales; family Sapotaceae; genus Vitellaria; species Vitellaria paradoxa. Next base: position 12,737,762 of record CM034243.1, on the reverse strand, counting down.
TTCTAAGGCCATGTTGAAAAGAAAGATAGAGGGGGTGGAGATACAATGCTTTCTCCTAAAGCATCCACATGTGTATATATATGTATGTATTATGTATTATATGTTCGCTGATACTACTCGAAGGAGGAGAGAGAAACTAGAGCCGACGAATGAATGCACCTAGTAAATATATCAAACCTCTGCCATTTTCAAATTTAATTTATAGGCATTAAATTAGATTCGTTTTGAGCGCAATGGTATAAACCTTTTGATGTTAAGATCAACGATTTGAATGTTCGGAGCATACGAAGTTTTCGAGTCTCACCGACAAAGTTATAGTTCTTCACCACATTTTGTTTTCTTCCATTTCTTCACTAAGGTAGGGATTCAATACCTTTTACTTACATATATGGTGTGTAGACTTAGTTTGAATATTATTTACATGATTATTTGAAGTTTTAAAATCTGTTTAAGGGAGAAAATCTAAGCTATACATGAATATATATGTATATATATCGAATAAAAGAATGATGAATGAAAATTCGTAACTTGATTAATACTTAGCAAAATCTTAAATCAATTGTTTCATTTGATGCTTAAAAGCTTGGTAATGCTATTTGGAATAAGAATTTTAGTAGATTAACCATATTTTGAATGAATTTGGATCTAAGTGTTTAAAATTATCGAATATAGAAAAATAGAGCATCATTTTTGGATACACAATCAGAGTTTCGGGCCCCCTCCCTTAGTCCAAAATTGATAATTAACTTCTTTTTGCATTGCAAAGTGTAGTAACACCCATATTTTGGACAAGTTTAATCTAAATATGAACTTTTATAATAATTCTAGTTGTTTTAAGCTTATTAAATGAGTATTAAATAATTTAAGTAATATGAATTTATTATTTGAAGAATAACTGTGGGAAAGATAAGATAAATTGCTATGATTATATTTTTAAGAACTTATGATGATTACTATGATGTGTTAGAGGTTTTTGATATGGAGATTGATTATCAGTGAATGGTTATGATCATTATTATGAAATGAACCTAATACGAAAAGTGAAAACAGATGAAATTAATTGAGTAATTGTTGTTGATGCCTTGTTGTTGTGGAATGAACAATAAAATGATGATAATTGAGATAAATGATAAGAAAATGGTATTGTGGTTGCAGGGATAGTGGATACTGGGAAAATAGAGAAGGTACAATGACTATTTTTGGGTTAAAAGAGAACCTGCACAGGGATTGGTATTCATGCTAGTGGGTCATGACAATTATGGTTTTGGCCTATTGTGGCCCATGGTCAAGTATCACAAATACGATGTGTTTGATCAATCATTTCTATTGGGTGTTGGCTTATAGAAACACCGTTGTTGATATCCACCTCATGTTGTGTTGTGATGTGATGATTTGGACAATGTTAAAGAAATATAAAAAAATAAGAAATTGATTATTTATAGATTTATTTTGGATATTTATTGTGATTTATTGGTTTGGGTTATTTATTTGGTATATAATTATGTGACATTGAACTATAACGATTATAAGTTGTTTAGTTGTTATTGCATATTATATATGTTAGTATTATGTATCGTGGGTACAAGTAGTTGGTGTTTATGTCCCTACAGATTTTGGTGCAGGTGAGAATCCTAAATACAAGGTGAAGCTCGCTATATTGGATCATTTGATAGCTTATCAAGAAAGTTTTGTTATCATTTTAATTTCACATTGGGACTATAATATTATTTTAATTGATATATTCGATTGGATTGTAAGGCCATAATGCCAAATATTTATTTATTTATTTATTTTTGGGAATTGTGTTAAAACTATTATGCCTAATTTAACCAGGGATATTTTATTATTCTTTTATAGTCAGTTTATGAGCATAAATATTACAAGTTTGCTCCAGGATGGTCTTGCTCTGATCAGGGGTAAATATGTAAATGATATATTAGAATGCGTGACATTAGTAACTTACTCCTTGAGTTACGAAATCCAGAATATGACATTCTCTATCCCTAAAAACACACCAATGCACATGTATATATATATATATATATATATATAAATTGCTTCATGGTAAAGGATGAAGGCTCGAGAAGACCTGGGTGATGGACCTATGTTCCTAGGCTAGTAGATTGGGCAGGGGAAAAGACTTGAAAAAAAAGCTCAGTTGAAAATAAAAAAGTCTCTGCAAGTTATAGGTAGGCTAACCTAGGTAGAAAGGGGTATGCACTTAGCCGCATGCATGCACTTAAGGATCTTCCCCTGTGTGCCTGGACCCTTTGGTTGGTGACACGGGCCATCTACTTCCAAAATTGTCTAAAAGTTAAACAAAAATTGAAGTCAAATCTAGAAACTTAGCAACTGAGTCAACATACATGCCAAATTTCTCACGCCAAATAACATATTATGCCACATCTTAGTGTATTATGATTATTATTTAAAAACATGGGTCTTCACATAAATTATACATGATTATGCTACTATTTAAGTTATATTGGTCGCTATTTTATCCACTTTGTTCTTACCATTTCACTATTTAACTTATGTCCAATTAACTACAGTATGATATTATTCGCTTTGGGTTGAATTATATACAATACGAGAAGTTTTTGAAGGTTACCTATTCTTGTACTATACTCGCACAAGTATTCTTATTTCTAGAGTTCTGATGGAATTCTTGTAGTATAGAGATGTTGAATTTAATAAACATTTTTACTTTGTTATGTCCAACTAATGTGGGATATGAGTAGTCTATCACGCCTCGATGGGAGCTTATTTAGCATTTCTTTACACCTACTCGCATCATAGTCAGTTTGTCATAATTATGTTATTTCTATCACATGCTCCCACATCTCTGGCTACGCTTTAGCTGTGATACCATTCTATGGCGACCCAATCTACTATGGTATAATATTATTTGCTTTAGCTAAGTTAGGTGCGATGATGTCTCAGTGGGTTACTACTTCTGATACTACTTTTGTCCAAGTACACTTAACCTTATAGTTTAATAGAATTTGGTATCTGCATGGCTTTAAAACAAGTTGTTTTATGGAATATTAAATCAAATATGTTTAGCCCCCGTTTGGTAACGTTTTTGTTTTCTATTTTTCTGTTTCTGCTTTCATATCTTTAGAAATAAAAAACGAAAACGTGTTTGATAAAACTATTTTCGTTTTTTTGTTGCCAAAAAAAATGAAAACTGTTGCCAAAATTTAAGCAAAAGTGGCAACACCGGGAGAGGTGTTTTCAAGTTGTTTTTATTTTGCTTCAAATAAAAACAAAGAAACTAACTTTATCAAAAGAAAAAAACTAGAGCACAGCCCGAAGCTTCTTCAAGCACAGCTCGAAGCCAGAGAAACTAAAGCACACTCCAGGTCTTCTCTCGAGCTCTCATTCTTCTTCTGCATTTTTCTCTCTCTTTCTTCTCCTCTCTCCCGAACCCAGCGACTGCTAAGGTTGCTACCTGAGGTAGCCTTTTGTGTTGTGGGTTTTTTTTTTTTCTTCTTTTGTTTTTAGATCTGGTCTCACCAGAGCTTCATTTGTTGAATTGGGGTGAAAAATTTAATTTGTCTGATTTTTTATCCCATATTTCTCCAGATCTATGCTAACCCTTTTTTCAGATCTATGTAAGGTCTCCAGATTTATGTTTCCCCAAAGTGTAATAACTTGAATTTTTTTTTCTCTTAATAAATTTGCTTAAGTGTGGTGGTGATATTTGTTATAGTAAAAATCTAGAAAATTGAGGATTTAAAAATTTTTGGAATAATAAAATTAGTTAGAAAAATTTTTGGAATAATAAAATTAGTTAGAAAAATTTTCGGATTTAATTTCACCCTATGTGGTAGTTTAATGTAAAATTTCTAAACTTTTATCCAAACACTTCCTAGCCCAATTACCTATTTGGTTCAACCCAAGCCCATTAACCCATGGGTCAACCCTTTCTTTGACTCACCTCAACTCACTTTATCACTCACCGAGTTGATTCATGAATAGTAACTCTCAATTATATCCCAGTAAATTTCATTTTCTTTTATCCATTCTTCCATACATCTTTCACATCTCTCAAATTATTTAGTTTATTAGTCAAAAAGAAAATCCTACATTGATGACTTTAAAACATTCTTTCAAATAATTTAGTAAGCATGATTTAAAACATTTTGTTTAATTAGTCAAAAAGCTAGCATGATTCCCGGATCATGCCACCTCCATACATCTCCCCCAATACCTCATTTAAATAATTTGTTTAATAAGTCAAAAAGCTAACATGATTTCTGGATCATGCCACCCATCTCCATATATCCTCCAATACCTCTCTTAAATTATGTGGTTAGATAGTCAAAAAGGCACAGCTAAATTATTTGGATTATACTACCTATTGTAATCCTACTTTAGTGGCTTTCAAGTCTAGGAAGTGGAGGTTGTTTTTCTCTACCGACAATTTCTCTACACTCCCATGACTTCTTATAAATTGTGTGTTTTCAAAGAGAAAAAAACAAGAGAAAAAAATTATTATTTAGTGTGGTTAGAGATTTGGTGTTACTGGGAGGAAGAAGAAAGGCTTAGAACTTTCCAATTGGGTGGTGTTCAAAGCTCAACTCATTTTTCTTTCTCAGGCTTGGTCACCAATATCTTCATTGAGGTAGGATGACGAATCTCCTAAAATGTATTTAATGTTTTCAATTTTGAAGCTCAAGCATTTTCTGGGTTTGAAGTATGAAACTTGATTGTGATAAAAAAATATTACTCGCATATTGGGGGTAGGGAAGCTGAAACTTTGACTGATGTAGACCAGCATATTGACAGCTCTCTGTTTGTAGCTTTTGATATGTTTCTAACCCCTAAAACGGTGGAATTAGGCTTCGGCTAAAACATAAAAATTGTAGCATTTTAAGTTTTCTTTCCAACCCAAGAAGATTTGCATCAATCCGATTTGTGAGTCAAAAGTTATGCCCAAAATACTGAGCACGTGTAAAACTGTATCTTCTAAACAAACTAAATTCAAGACTGTTTTTGCACCTTTAGATCTTAGAATTTTAAAAAGTGTAAAACATGAAAGTTGTAGGTCTTAAATTCTAGTTTCTACAGATATAAAGTTTATAGATATCGGAGTTCTACTCTATTTTATATAATTTTTTTTAAGATGCTGTCTCTGCTTAGCCTTTAATTGATGCTTGTTTAGATTTTTTTTTGAATATTATGTTTAAAGATTTATTTAAATTTTCAATTACCTTCTGTTAATTATTGTCATGTTAATAATTTCTATTGATATGTAATTTTTGTTCACAAAGCTTGATATGGTAAAACACTTATACTATTTGATATAAAACTGAAGTGGACTGTTAAGTTTATACTACTTAGTTATCTTTTAATTGATATGAAATTATTTTAAACTGGATACTATTATTTGACACTCGAATATTTATGATAACTAACTTAGACAATCAGTTTCATCATGAATAGTTGGATGACTTATTTAAACTAAATTGGCTAAGTAAAACCAAGTATTTGATAAAATGTCCAAATAAAATAATGGACTAATTATTTCCTTATTTGGTCTTCCTTGAATAAATTTGATTTATTTTAATTAATTCTTTTAGGCATTGTTTTGTCAACCTAACAAGTTATATAACTATATTTTTATGATTAGGTGAAATTAATGAAATTTATTTAATACCTTCCTAAATATTGGAATAATTCTATGGATATTTGTGGATATTTTGAAGCCGAAAACACGTCATAAGGGTTTGATTATAAAGAAGATGATGATTAGAAATTATTCAAATTATTTTGAATAAAATAAAACTTATCAAAATTTTTAAAATTAAATATAAATCCAAAGAGCTATTTATTATCTTTATATTCCATAAAATAATAAAATAAAAATGTAAAAGAGGCAAAACCGAGATCGCAGCCAATGAGGTTCGAACTCATGACTTCAAATCGTAGTTAGGGTCACCCACCCATTAAGCTGCCAACCTCGGCTTAATTAATATACTATTAGAAATAATTTTATTCTTGTCAAAGGTAATACGACAAATTTGTCAAAAGAATTAACTAAAATACTAATCTGAATTCTAAGTTATTTCTAGCTACTTTCTACTTGTTAATTTACATGTAGTACCTACCTTTGTGATAATAATATTGGTGACTATGTTAAATCTTTGATTTATTGAGAATATACTGCATGTGACTGAATAATCTCACTTTTGATTCATCGCCCGGGAACATTACCGGTTGTTATTAAAAATGTTTTATTTTCATACAAGGTACCCTTGGGAATGTAAAAAATGTGAGAAAAAAATTAAGGCACTCGGTGCTAAAGCTATTTTTTGACAATGGGTGGGTAGAAATACCCTTTTAGATGAATATGGGAACATATGAATTTTATTTGGGAGATACTCCCTTCTAACCTGGCCAGTCAGGTAGCCGGTCGCGACGGTTTGGTTTTTGGTGGGTGACATCGTCGGAATGTATTGAATGCTAAGCCCGTAAAGTCACTGGTTCCCAAGGCTGGAGGTAGAGAAGGATAGAAGTATGATTACTTTAGGAGGATTTAGATTAAACTCCTTTTTCAAATGTTACTATGACTGGCGACCTCTTTTGCTTATATATGAATGATGTGTTAGAATTATTTAATTATATTTAATTCATTTAGATGAATATTTTATAAAAAGATGTAGGAAAAATATATATACGAAACCTGTATCGCAATGAGGTTTGATCCCGAGACCTTGAAGATCTGAATATAAGATCCCCACCACTGTGACATAGATTTCATTGTAGTACACATATCAACATTTAACTATTTTACGTGTAAGTAAAATAGTAGTTACGGTGACGGTTTCATCGAATCGTTGTAAGTATAATTTACATTATTCAATTGGGATCTATTAAATTAATTGTTGCATGAACAGTATGCCACCTAATCACATTCACTATATTGAGTGACCTAATATAGTGTAGCATTACAACCACTGCATATAGGCACTTAGGAAATTCTGATTACTGGGCTTTAGTAGCTCACCCCTTATGGGAATATTTTTTTTTCAGGATATTAAGCACAGAGATACTAAAGATGAGCTGGAAATGGATTAATTTCTCTTAAATATTCCACCAGAGAAGTTATCTATTTTTATTTCTTACGTAGCACTGAAAGACTTTATTTATTATTGTGGTCTGTAATAATAATTGTTGGATGATTGTAATTATTAAGTTTAGACCTAGTTTACTTTTATTTGATATGAAATGTTAATCGAATGGTTGGGACGCTTAGATAGCTCTGTAATATTATTCTCTATCTTTATTTTGTGCCCTGTAGTTGAATCCCATCAAATGATTCAGTCTAATAACTTATAAATATTGTTTGGGATAAATAAGGGATTTTGAATACCTTAAATTTTTATTGCGGGTCAACCCCAATTTGGAGGAAAATTTTGGGGTGTGACAGTATATTATTATTATCTTATTGTTATACTCAAATAAATAATCCCAAGTCATCCCCAGGCATTTCGGTCATGAAAATCCGAGATGTGACACAAAGCACACTCCATGTTTCTCCGTTATTTTTTGTTTATTCAAGAGGATTTGGTTGTTTCCTAGCAGTTAAAAAATTTGTAACAAAAGCTCTTGGGGCTACTGTTATTGTATATAGTATTGAAGTTTTGATTCTACGAAATACTGGTTTCAAGTTCCCCAGTTAGATTTGTTCATCCATTCTATTCATCTGTTTGCACTTTTAACTTTCTTTTTTTCTTCTATTTGCAAGAAAGGATTGCACGTCTCATTCAAAAAATGAATCACAATTGGAGGGTTCCATAGCTTTGCAACCATTTTTTCTCCATCCTTAATAGCTAAAACCTGTGGCAAGTCATGTCGAACGGTTGATAAGCTAATGTTTCAATTGGCACCAATCATATTATAGTCTTTTTTTTCCCCCAAGTTTGCTGTTGGCAGTGGACTGAGAAGAGAACCTTATATAAATTTAAGTTTATTAAACTAGATTTGAATTAAACTAAAAACTAAATATAAAATACAAACTATGTTTATCAAACAGATTTTGTGTTTTTTGTTTAGTTTGTAAACAAAATTACATTACCAAACACAGTTTTTGTTTTCATTTCAGAAAAAATAAACGGCAATAGAAAACATAAAACAGAAAACTATAACAGAAAAATAATAACAAAAAATAACTGCGTTATCAAACGGGGCTATAGTATTTTATCTTATTTTGCCCAAGCAATATGGGATATGAATGTTTCACCACGTCCCAAATGTAGCTTGCCTACTATTTCTCTATTTCCACCTCCATCATCATTAGTCTGTCACAAAACTTTTATAATCTACATCAATCTTTGCTTTGATTGGTTTAAGAAGAAAAAAATGGAAAAGAAAAGAAAGTAAAAATAAGAGAAAAGTGAGAGAAAATTAGTTTATAGAGAAAGGGAAGAAAAAATGAGAAGAATGTTATTTTCTTTTGTTTGGTTCTAAAAGAAACATAAGAAGAAACAAGAAAGTATAAATTAAGAATAAAAGAAGGAAAGAAAGAGATGAGCAATGTCAAAAAATTTCCCTCCTACAAATTTATCAAATCAAAACAAATGAATATATACTCTCTCCCTCCCTCCCTCCCTCTCTCTCTCTTCTCTCTTTCGCTTGCTTTTTCACCCTAATCAAACATAAGGTTAATTAATATGATTTTCAATTTTTATAAGTACGTGAAGATATTGCCGCATATCAATATAAAATAAAAATTTTAAATCATCATAAGTTAATTTACACAGAGTTGTAATGGTAAAATATTCGGGCTATGTATACATAGGGGCAATAGTTTGAATATTTTACCAAAGTTGCAATGATAAAATATTGCTGAATCTTTTATTATTTTAAAATAATTTATCATATGAATGCATACACGTGTATATATATTTAACTCTAAGTTAGAAAATTAGGATTCTAAATTGTACAACTTCAATATTGTGTCTACATGTATGTAAATATTATCTTTCTATCAATAATTTATACTCTTAGATATTGTTGAGTGTATATTGGTAATTGTATAGACATGTAATTCATTGGAAAAAAAAAAAAAAGAAATCGAGGTTATGTTCAATTCATTAGCTAAGCCAACTGCTATAGTTGTTTTGGTTATAGATGGAAAATAGTACAAGATTGTTGACTCAAAGCATGAAAGAATTGAAGGAAATGTATTGATTGAAAAGGCAACCTAAACCATTAAATTCAACAATCTAATTTTTCAATAACTAGGTAATGACGAATGTAGAGAAGTTTTATTGACATAATATATATATGTAATGTTACAATAAATTTTAGGTGATCTATTGCACTAGTAAGCTAGTTTATTTACCTTGCCTCATTAGATGCCATAGTTAAGATAAATTATGAATTTAAATCTAATTAAGGGAAAAAATAAATAAAAATCAAGTGCCAAACATATTATAGAAATATTAGAAAATAATACGTTAAATTGATTTCATAGGTTTAACCTTCAACAAATGAGGAGTTCATTAGGAAGACAATAATGGATAACTTCACTCATTTGAACCCATTACACAACATGCCATAGAATAGAAAGTCTCTAACTAGTTATATGGTCATTGGAAAATTTATTCTCATAATAATTTAAATTGATCAACAAAATTAACATTGTTTGATTAAGATTGACAAAGATAAATACAATCAAAATATACATATATGTATATATAGAGAACGATTGAAGTTATATTTTCCATAAATATGATGAATATGACATTATATGATATATTTGGTGCATTTTGTGAAGATGTGTTCATCTTCATTCACATTTTACTCTACAATTTTATGATCAAATCTCATCCGATTTTTGTGATTCTTGATCCAATGGATTCCTCCACAAACCTACTATTCCACCCTATACTAAAATTTCATTTCGGTTCCAAGCATTTTTCAAAACCACCTCAAAATGTCGGTGAACTCTAAACAAACTCTCATCTTGACCATTGTAGCTTTGAACCCAAATATCTCCCAAATGGGGTGTCATTTCAATCCGTGTAAATACTCATCAGAAAGCTTACAAAATTTCCTGCAAAACCATCAAAATTTCATCGAAATCCATTCGGTGTAGCTCAAGTTATGGTTAGATAAAGTGAGCCCAAAAACACACCTCAATTCATCAAAATAGCCTCCTTTCTTGTAGTCCTCCCATCCAAGGCTCTCCTAGGTGGTGTTCTTAACCGTCGATAACAAATAATCCAACGGGCAATATTTAAAAATTTCACGAAGGCTGGGATCCGAGTGCGGGGTGATTCGACCAATCAGCGTTCAGCTTTTGGATAAAGCCTCTCGTGCGCTTACTATTTAAATCCGCTCATTTTCGTCATCGACTCACACCATCAACAATCCCAGTAAATGCTATAGGAATTAGATCTAATCTTCCTCGTTGGTTGTTCGTTTCAGTGTCTCCAAAACCTAGCCCTAACCCTAGTTTCTGAGTTTCGAATTTTCTGCTAATCAAATGGCGACGGAAGAACCAGTTGTAGCGGTCGACTCTGCTCCTGATCCGGTCGCGACTGAGCCGGCGGTGGAGGAACAGCCAGCGGAGACTCCTGGGAAGGCCGCCAAGAAGGCGAAGGTGCCGAAGGCGAAGAGAGCTTCCGGTCCGAGGAAGCCTCCTACTCATCCTCCATACATTGAGGTACTAATGAAAATGATTAATTGTCATTTGAATTCTTGTTTTTTGGTTTTGTAATTAGAATCTGAACTTTGGTTGTTCATCTGTTGTGTAGATGATCACCGATGCAATCGTGACGTTGAAGGACAAAACTGGATCGAGTCAGTATGCGATAACGAAGTTTATCGAGGAGAAGCAAAAGCAGCTTCCGCCAAACTTCAAGAAGCTTTTGTTGGTTCAGTTGAGGAAGTTGGTTGCCTCCGGCAAGATTGTGAAGGTCAAGGGTTCGTTTAAGCTTCCGGCTGCTCGGCCTTCTGCGCCGAAGCCTGCTGCTAATGCCCCGGCGAAGAAGAAACAGGCTGCCGCAAAGCCGAAGGCTGCGAAAGCGACGAAGGAAAAGAAAGCTCCGGCCAAGACAAAAGCTGTTGCGCCAAAGGCTAAAGCCGCTGCTAAGCCAAAGGCAGCCACGAAGGCCAAGCCGGCTGCCAAGCCAAAAGCCGCTGCTGCAAAGCCCAAGGTAGCTGTGAAGCCGAAAGCTCCTGCGAAAGCTAAGGCTGTAGCAAAACCTAAGCCCAAACCGAAGGAGAAGCCGGCTAAAGTGGCGAGGACGTCCACTCGGACGTCGCCGGGAAAGAGAGCCGCCGCTCCTAAGGCGGCGCCTAAGAAAACACCGGTTAAGAAGGCTCCGGCCAAGAGTGCGAAGCCCAAGACAGTGAAATCTTCAGCTAAGAAGGCCACACCAAAAAGGGGAAGGAAGTGAGAGGATGAAAGTTGTCCCTAGGTTTAGTCTTGTAAATTTCTTAATCTTTATGAGTCACACCCTTGCAAGTTATAGTATCAGATTTTATTTTATTTCCTTTGTTTATGTTTCCTTTCTCCATCTGTTTAGCTTTGTTAATTAAAAGGCAGTTCTAGATGTCATCGATGTCATTTCAATCTGATGAGGTTATTCTGAGTCTTTTCTAATTAAAATCTCGTGCTACCTCGATTGGCTGATTGTAGTTTTTCAGTGCGGCAAATCTGTTCAAAATTTTGTATCGAAAGTGTTAGGATTGATTGGGTTGTTTTGTTAGACGGAAGAGTTTAGTGCTGAGATGCTCTGAGGGAGATGAGAGTTGTTTATGTTACATGTCTGGATCCAGGATTTGAACTCAACCTTGCAAATTATGTGTTGCAGCAAGAGCGAGATTTAAAAGTATACACAGGCATTCAAAATTTTTATTAAAATCACTTGGACTAGATTTGCCACTAAGTGTGCCGAAGATGTACCAAACTGCTGGCGTTCTTTGCATGCCCCGGCTGTGTAACTGAAGTTTTCTTGGGGATAAGTTGAATCCTAACCTTTTGATTAGATACTGTTTTCCAATGAAAATGAAATTTGACTGTTATTTTTTGATTGACCGAGTATTTTTGCTTGTACTTGTAATTTCTGCATCCTTTTGTTTTTTTTTTTTTAATGGTTTGTTTGACAAGGACTTTGGTTTGAACCGAGGCAGATTGTTCACCCATTGGTTAGTGGAAGGTAAAGCACTTATCTTTTTCTTTAAATCATTTCGTACTTGAATTGTCTGGCTTGAAGCTATAAGCTTATGGTGCCTTTTTTGATTATCAAGGAGTTAAATGCTAGGGTCATGTGGCAAAAATGGTTATGGATGGCTCAATGTGAACGAGGATGATAGAACGGTGTTGTAAAGGTAAGTGATAATTTATTTATTTGTTTGTTAGATTTTTTTTTTTTTTTAACTTGGATAATGCCTTAAATTTATTTCACATGTTTTTTTTCATGCAATACTGTGAATATCGAATGAGTTGAACTCATCTGATCTTTGTTATCTCTTTTCACGCAAAAGATTCTTAGTAGTGATGTGCAGACAAGTTAATAGATGGGACTAGTTAAAAACCCCAATTGTTCAGTTGACAACTTCAAATTGACAACTTCAAATTTTATAAAACTTCGATGTATCTTGTCTACCTATGTCCTTTTGCTCTGCAAGTGTTCTCTCTGGTGATGTGGTAATGATATTGGTAATTGAATACTGCATACAGTATTTTGTTAAATTTCCTATATTGATTGGTCAAGTAAAACCAACATCGACTCTGGCTAGATTCATAGCTAAAGGAAGGCTGATTTTTATTGTTACTAGGCAGTAAACCAGTAATTTAATATTGATCTGATGGGGATTTGGCAGTCATCATTTTGAGCTAGTATCAACAATTTATTGCATATAATGGGTGGTCTAATGAATGAAGTCTTACTCTAAGAACCACAAATATGGATACAGAATACAGATCGATATGGGTATGGGTACCGATATGAATACGGCGAAAATGAGGATACGGACATGGTAAGAATATGTTAAAAAATATAAATTTTCGTAGTTATATAAATGAATAGAACATTCATAAAGAAAATTAATTCAATTTATAATTTAATATACAAAGTTCAACAAAATATTATAGGAGACTTTATAATTTTAAGTATTTAGACCACTCAAATTTAGATTTGTTGTATTCATATATTTGAAAAAATGATAAAATATTTCGACATGACAAGTGATGTGTTTGATGTATATCTCAAAGTGTTTGATATGTGTTAAATATGGATAGAACATTTATTTTGAAGTGTCAGTAATTCATGTTCTTACTACCAATACCAGGCTGCTTACGGTTGTTGAACTCACAACCTCCAAGTTGCAAGTGAGCACCCAGTTGTGGCAAAGTTTACCCTCAACAATTATCTCACACAATGGTTTGAATTTGTTAATTTTTAGGTATCTATATATGGCCCAAAGAAGGGGCAATTTCCATGCAAGGATCTTTCTCATATTATTGGTGACAAGCAAAAGTATTTGAAGCTTATGTGATTACATTTCACTTACTCTCGACGTTTTGTCTTCAAATATGGTTGCTTTCGTTGCTCTGGCCATTGTACAAACTGTTGAAAATTTGTGAAGAAATAAGTCGTTGGTAACTTGGGGTGAACCATTATTTGCTATTAATAAATAAAAAATATCCATCAATTGTTTGTTAAACTTTGACAAGTTAATGATCTAATGAAGTTGTCAGAAGTTTGAGTTGATGTTTTTTAAAAGATTTTGGATGTGGCATTGCTGCATTGTCGTGAATGTTTATTGAGGTGAATTCTAAGTAATGGAAAAAATGACATGTTCTTAGATGATGAAATCTGTTCCTCCAATAACTGGGATAGGTTCCCACTTCAGCTAGAGTATGTCTATTTAAAACATGCTTATTGGGATAGTGGAAGTTGCAGATGGAACTAGCTCTTAGTTCTAGTTGGGCATGGAGCATTAAAATGTATTTCAATTCATGTTTTAAAATGCTGCAGATACCTTGGTAGTTTTTCAGAATAGCTTGGTTGACTTTGCAAAGCCTGATGAATGACGATAATGGCTTCCGCATGCCCCATGGAGCATGCTTAATCTGAATAATGCCCTTATGCTTTATGGTGGGAACAAATTATACAATTTTCTTCATCACTATAGTTTTATATCAAAACAATTTTCATATGTTTGCTAGGTGTCTAGCGAGCTTTCCATGTTAATCTCATTTAATGATTGACGACCCTTTGTATTCCAAGTTCCTTTCAACATTCTGCATTTTTCAGATGTTATATTCACAGGATTTCCTACTTCTGCATCACATGCTGTTATTTTATATATCAGTTTCTATCAACATTGAGATCAATTGTACCATTTGCTATGACTGGTTCAAGGCAGAATTTAATTTTTGGGTTTCTTTTCTCCCCTGTTCTCTATTCGTTATATTTGGGTAAGCATGCAGACTTGTTTAAATTATTTAAAGCATGTAGTTTTTCACCAGGGCGTTGAGACATGAAGTTCTGTACTTTGTGGCTTTATTTTTATCTGATATCTTGCCAATCCTTTTCTGATAAAGAGAACAGCACACAAGTATACCTCTTAACTATTTTTGTGTGTTTGTTCAGCAATTAGTATATTTAAGTCATGCGATGATTCCAATATTAATTTAGTTTTTCTTTCTTTTATTTATTTATTTTTTTTGGGGGTGGTGTTATGTGTCTAGTTGAAATTGCTTGCTGTTGAGTCTGTTAATACCAAAACAGTCTTGAGTCATACAATGATCCCTCTAAGATTTATTCAGGATGTGCATAGTCTTGATCACATTAGATTGGCTGTAAGTTTAGTGCTTCTCTTGGGGCAGCACATTTATTTGCATGTTGTCTCCCTCAGATTGAGAATTCCCATTAATTCGTGTACAATAAGTAGTGTCAGTTGCAACTGCCTAGTGCATTTATTTCACCAAAATAGTTTTTGGCAACTAGGAATGGGGGCACGTGTTTGAGGAGATGGTATTAGTATAGTTTAGGAAACAATGAAAGATATAGGTTGAACCATTCTCAGCAAGAAGGGTGTCCCGAATAGTCAATTGGCGAGTCTTAGATATTAGTGGTGAGTTTTTGTTAATTTATTTATTTTTATACAGATGAAATTATTCTTTTTAATTCTTTATTATGAATAAGTGGGGTGGGTTATGAGATCTAGGGATTAGTCCCCCAGAAGGTGGGAATACCTCTAGTATAAGAAATATTTCTTATGAATAGTTCAAGCTGAGCCATTCTTATACCCAATATATTTAGAACTTCACGGGGTATCAATGACTTCAACTATGACATTCAAACTATATATGTATAACTAGTTATTGGCCTGCCTACATTGGAAAGTTTGCTTGGATAACTGATTGTGCAAATGCTCATTTTTTATGGGTTAATGATAATTAAACTTGTATTCGTGTGCACATTATGGGTAATGCCGTTCAAACTATATGTGCATAAGTAGTTATTGTCGTTCCTTCATTGAAAAGTTTTCTTGGATCATTGATTGTGGATATGATCATCTGTTATGGGTTAATGGTAATTAAACTTGTGTTCATGTGCACATTATCTTTTTCGTTAAATTGTCTGTGTAAGGTTGCATACAGTAGACCCTTGTGATCCGACCCTTCCCCGGACTCCGCGCAAGGCGGGAGTTTCGTGCACCAGGCTGCCCTGTCTGTGCAACACTTAGGATTTGGTCAAATAAAGCTGAAAAATGATTTACTCAGCTGTAGAATATTTGAATGCGATATTACTGTGCTGTCAACATATTTGGTTTTACAACCTTTTCACATCCAAATAGGCTGATTTGAGCATTACAGACTTGAAGAAATATCTGACTTGAGTCTGCTAATTTATGTTTTAATCAGTGGTAGTCAACTGGAGATCTCTACACCAGGAGATCATAGAGAGCTGGGATTAGTTTCTTTTGAAAATGTGCTCTGATTCCCACATGTTCATCTTAAATTTCTTGGCTTCACTACTTATTATTTGGTTCTGCAATAATGATTCAATTATGCTGCATGTATTGATGCATCAAAGATTTAATGAAGTCCCAGAGGTATGATGTTGAAGTGAGAATGATTTAACATTTATTTGCTAAGGGCTGAATGAGTTGTGTGTGGTTTTGTGGTACCAGTGGGAAGTTATGAGCTGAATTCGTTTTTTTTATCTCCTATCTTATGTATCACTTTGTCTATTTATGAGTGTAGTTACTGGTGAAGTTGGCTAAGGTGAGGACAAAATTTTTGAAAAATTTAACGGGAGTTTGCATGTTCAGTTTTTCACTGGAATTATCTCTGAATATTTGAATTGTTGGTCAAATAGTTGGTTTGTGCATTGAAGTCAATATGAAAAATGTTTATTTGTGATGAAGCTTCGTTGTCTATTGTTATTTCTGAACTTCTTAGCCCTCTGCTATTTATGTGGCTGATTGTTTGAGAGAATTATATTTCGGTGAGGCCTTGAATGTTCAAGAATGGAGGGAAGTGAGCGTTTTCTTACAGAGTGATGTTTGCACTACTACTGTATTGGATGAATTTGCACCTTCCCCTGGCAAGTGCTAGGGATCCTGATTCTTGCATACTTTTTACTAGTGAAGTGTTTTGTATATTTCAGTGTGTGCATAAACCTACATCCACAGCACAATTTAATTTCCACAGGTCGTGTGAACATACTGCGTCATGAAGTCCGCATTTCTACATTTCACTTTGCTGGAGATTGTCAGTGTCTCACATTTGTTCTCTCCTCCCACCTTCCTCTTTTAGTTGGACTCTGTTTCCTGAGTCTTGCTTCCGTTGCCGATTTCATTTGTTTTCTTGTTTCTTCTGTTACCAGGAATCAAGCTTGCAAAATGCCTTTATTGCTGGCTTATTTCTTCTCTTCCATTTGTTATGACTTTGAAAAGTGGTGGGAGTGGTATTCGCTTCATGGAAACAATTCTATACACTTATATCGTTTGCATTTTATGTTGGACCTGTGTAATTTACTGCTGTACTCTTGTTGCTTGTCATGGTTGAATTGAAGTTTTTCTGGGTCTTTTGTGATCTCTAGATTTTTGATTAATTAGTTTGATCTTTCTGGATGGACCCCGTTTATGTTAATTATGTATTTGTTATTTTAAGGTGGCCAGTGTGACTTAACTGAATAAGCTTTTCGAGAACAGATTATTGGTGCTAATGCTAAACAACTGTGATGATCAAAGGGCACCATGTTAGGTATTTGCTAATTAGTAATTAGGAATTATTTTGAGGGGTTTTATGTGTTAGGAATCAAAAGGTTGCCCTAGTTAGTTTTACACACTACAGTCTCTTGTTATTAGATTGCATATCTAATTCTTTCCTAATAAATTTAGGTTGGAGAAGGTTTTGTTAACTGCAATTGGTGGTAAAGCCTACAGTTATTTGCTATATTTGGAACAAAAAGGAAGAGAGGAAAAACAGTGATAAGGTTCCAATCCTTTTCCTTATCTGAACTTAATATTGGAAAAACTACAAATAGCTTCTGTCTGACCAAATGGGAGGATTGCATTATAATTTTTGTAGCTTATGGACAATTGAAATTTAAGTGGAGGAAGATGGGGTTCAAGAGGAAACCATAAAGAGGCAATTAATATAAGTGGTTTGTAAGGAGTGGATATATTGAGAGAGTGACAAACATTTATGTTTATTTTGAATGATATGTGATTATCACTTCTTTTATGGAACTATATAGAAATTTTGCAAAACTTCTCTCCCTATTAATTGGCCTCTTTCAATTCTTGTCTCCGTAAAGAAAGCATTGTCAAGAGATGCTAAAGGTCTGAAGATATCAGCTGCTATCATCATAGCGCATTCCTTGTTAACCGTAAAGATAGTTGAATTGAAAGATAAAATTGTTGTATATTGTATTAGGGTTCCTGGACCTATTTATATACATAAAAGTCCTATTTTTTAGGTAACTGTACATAATAGGAAATTAGAAAACTAATTATCTTCTTATTATGTTAACATTAATATCTAACACTTCCTCTCAAACTGGAGCATAAAGTATTATTTAAAATATAAAAATCATTTTTTTTTATTTTTTAAGTAGGGAATCTTACAAATTCCTAGTCTAAATCTCGGTTTGGCATTTATGCCCATTAGGCTTTCTTCAAAAGGAAAAACCTTGTTCAATTAGCAATCGGGGTAGAAGATAATCAATTCAGGAAAGGCACTACTTGATGCAGTGATGTACATTTGCAAGATATCGTTCTTAAGTGTTGAAATAGATACTACTTAAATGCTATGCTTTTTAATCTTTCTTCTGAGTGGATAGCCAGGTCAGTTCTTACCAGTTGTAATAGTAACATTGGTTAAATGGTAACTTGTTTCTCTATCCTAGGTGGATGAATTAGCTTAAACTAAATTACAAGAATGTTGGGTTTGTACAAATGATTATCTTATATAAGTTTTGATCCTGAGCTTTTGTAGATGTTCCAAAGGTTCGGTTGACGTGCAGTTGGTTTCTTTTCCTTCATTGCTCTTGTTTTGTATAATCCCTATTTTGTTATGGCTATGCCCCCTCCTAGCCCTATAGTAGCTTTGCCACTGCTGTTAGGGAAGATGTTGCATAATCATTTAACAAGTTTGATGACTCGGCAAATGTCTCAAATTTATCTCACTGCGAACTCACAAATAAATAAATAAAAATTGTGTCACATTTTTGGCCTTGTCAAAAAAGTCGGAAAAAAAGTAACGTTAGTGTGGGTGATCAGCTGCCTGCTGGAAACAATGCCAAATGTGGGTTTCAACGAGTTCTCTAACTGTAGTTGGACCACGATAATTTTGCAAGTAAGAAGGCCAGGAGACCTTTGGGGAAATTCGGAACTTGTTTCTAACCTAGAGTGGTGGGTATCTTTAATGATTACTTAGTATGGGGCATTTTGCAAGTAAGAGGGCTATGAGACCCTGAGGGAACTTTGGGACTTGCCTAGAGTTGTATCTTCAACGATAATGGAGGCTTTTGAGTAGTCTTGTTAGAGGAACCTATTGTGGGGGAGGTCCATGGAGAGTTCTCATGTAGGGAAGTTCGTCACAAGAGTATCCATGGTAAGGCGTGTTTGCAGGAGCTCGCTCCCTGGAGGTGCCAAGGATGGTGTGGCCACGAGAAGGGTATGCCCCAGATGGGCTAATGTGGCAGGGGCTATCATGACATTGGCATGGCCATATAACCAAAGTAAGTAATAAAGTTGCCTCTCTTGCTAGTGGCTAAGAATTTAACAATATTTATTGTTACGTTTTTGGCCTACCTTTGTCATGATGAAGAGAAGATGTTTAATTTAAGTTTTAGTCAATTGTTTATTTGTTCTTGATGTATGGAATCCACTAACACTAGTTGCTCTTTTCAGAGGATTCTGCATAGCGACTCAAAGGCGTATACTTGATTAGGAGATTGGAACGAAAAGGAGATATATGCAATTTTGGATCAGAATATAAACTTCTCCTCCAACTAGAAGCTGAGGATACCAGGAATACCATGAGCTGCACACTTGTATTAGAGTGCCTGTAGCTGGACGTGTCTTTGGAGAAACTCGAGAAGTGTGAAACAGTTTCCTTCACCAGTGGAATGCTGGGTAAGTGTCCTATTTATCTTGGCATAAAGATTAAAGTGCGGGTAGTTCACATTTTTCCTGAAAACAGCTATTAGATGACATGAGGGCTGTTTTTAGGAGAATGGACAAAGGAAAACAATGAAACGTGGTCTCGTGAAGTGGCCACAGTTAGAGCCCAACTTACTGAACGGGCAAAACTTTGGAATATTGTTGGTAGCCCAACCAAGTAAATCTTTGGTACTAGTACTCAAGGGCCCAGAACGTTTGGCTACCTCAACTTTTCTGTCTCTGCACAAATGGGTTTCAGAGCTTTTCCTCTTTCTGCTTCACCTTCAGCTGTAAATTGCTGTTTCTAACACTGTTTGAAGAGGTAATCTTATGTCTCTGTGTGTGTGTGTGTGTGATTTAGATATTTTTTGATTACATGTCAAGCCAGCTTGAAAAATTCTGCAAAATAATATGTAGCAATGTGAATCTCAGCGATGCACTGAACTTTGTTTTGTTTGATCCAATAATCATGCTGATGGAAAACAAAGAGAATCAAGCATGGAAGGGAGAAATATGTTTAGGAGAGAAAAATAGCGCAGAGAAGAAGAAACTCTGCGGGTCATACATTCTCAATATTCAATTAATATTCGCTATAATCTGCCTGCCTTTGCTCACTTACAAGCAACAGTTGAATAAGGAAATTGAACAGAAAATCCAAACTTTATCTTGGAAAATACCAAAGGTTTATCTTAGGAAACTTAACAATTTTCTTGGAAGGGAAAAAGATTTTAATCCAAGAGATAAGCAAGGGAGAGAGATTCGCTACTGATGTCCCATCAATTAACTTGACTCCATTAAGTTAAAATCGGGTGCTTTTTTCTTCAATCTCCGGGCCATGAGCAATGTGAGCGTGCGAACTTCTTCCAGTGCGAACTTCTTCCAAAGCTCATGCAGTTGTTAAGGGTTGGTTGAAACTTGAGTCTTGTTTGAAAAATATATATATATATATATATATATATATATATGTATATACACACACAACAACAATTATAATTCTGCAGTTAAGCGTGCTTGGGCGAGAGTAGCACTAGGATGGGTAACTTTCTGGAAAGTTCTGGTGTTGCACTTTTTTTTGATATTGTTTTAGGAGATGAGACGAGAGAAGAAGTGAATATTAAATTAGAAATGTGACGGGAAACGTTAGAGACAAAAGGGTTTAGGTTAAATTGATACAAAACGGAATATATGGAATGCAAGTTTAGTCAAAGTAGAGTAACTAGTAGTATATAAATAAGAAACTCTGCGGGTCATACAGTCTCAATATTCAATTCATATTCGCTATAATCTGCCTTTGCTCACTTACAAGCAATAGTTGAACAAGGAAATTTAACAGAAAATCTAAACTTTATCTTGGGAAATACCAAAGGTTTATCTTAGGAAACTTAACAATTTTCTTGGAAGCGGAAAAGATTTCAATCCAAGAGATAAGCAAGGGAGAGAGATTCGCTACTGATGTCCCATCAATTAACTTGACTCCATTAAGTTAAAATCGGGTGCTTTTTTCTTCAATCTCTGGGCCATGAGCAATGTGAGCATGCGAACTTCTTCCAAAGCTCATGCAGTTGATTAAGGGTTGGTTGAAACTTGAGTCCTGTTTATAAATATATATATATATATATATACACACACACACAACAACAATCAGAACTCTGCAGTTAAGTGTGCTTGGGCGAGAGTAGCACTAGGATAGGTGACCCCTGGGAAGTTCTCGTGTTGCACCCCTTTCTGATATTATTTTAGTAGATGAGACGAGAAAAGGAGTGAATGCTAAACTAGAAATGTGACATGAAACGTTAGAGACAAAAGGGTTTAGGTTAAATTGATACAAAACGGAATATATGGAATGCAAGTTTAGTCAAAGTAGAGTAACTGGTAGCATATAAATAAGAAACTCTGCGGGTCATATATTTTCAATATTCAATTCATATTCGCTATAATCTGCCTTTGCTCACTTACAAGCAGCAGTTGAATAAGGAAATTCAACAAAAAATCCAAACTTTATCTTGGGAAATACCAAAGGTTTATCTTAGGAAACTTAACAATTTTCTTGGAAGGGAAAAAGATTTCAATCCAAGAAGCGGCAAGCAAGGGAGAGAGATTTGCTACTGATGTCCCATCAATTGACTTGACTCCATTAAGTTAAAACCGAGTGCTTTTTTCTTCAATCTCCGGGCCATGAGCAATGTGAGCATGTGAACTTCTTCCAAAGCTCATGCAGTTGATAAAGGGTTGGTTGAAACTTAAGTCCCGTTTGAAAATATATATGTATATATATATATATATATATACACACACACAACAACAACAATTAGAACTCTGCAGTTAAGTGTGCTTGGGCGAGAGTAGCATTAGGATGGGTGATCTCTTGGGAAGTCCTCGTGTTGCAGCATTTTCTGATATTATTTTAGTAGATGAGACAAGAGACGGAGTGAATGCTAAATTAGAAATGTGACGGGAAACGTTAGAGACAAAAAGGTTTAGGTTAAGTCGATGCAAAATGAAATATATGGAATGCAAGTTTAGTCAAAGTAGAGTAACTGGTAGCATAGAAACAAGTTTAGGCACACAAAAGATTGTAGAGAAAGAAAACTTTAGGTACGTTAAATCTGTGGTGCAACAAGACGGAGGGATTGATATTGATGTAAGTTACATGATTCGGGCTGGGTAGGCCAAATGGAGGAGTGCTTCGGGGATCTTGTGCGATCAAAAAGTCCCCCTCAAGGTGAAAGGAAAGTATAATAAGGTGGCAGTAAGACCAACGTTGCTATATGAATCAAAGTGTTGGGCAGTAAAATATAATCATGTTCAGGAGATGGCAGTTGCAGGAATGAGAATGCTAAGATAAATGTACGGGATTATAAGGAGAGATAGGATTAGGAACGAGGAGATTAGGAATATCACTGATTGAAGATAAAATGAGAGAAAATCAATTAAGATGGTTCGGCCATATTAAAAGGCGTCCAACGGAGGCACATGTTAGAAGTTGTGAAAGCATGAAGATTGCCAGGAGTAAGAGAGGAAGAGGAAGACTCAAGAGAAGTTGGAAAGAAACTATTAAACATAACCTTGCCTGCCTGGATCTAACGGAGGATATATCCCTAAACAGATTTGATTATCTTCAAATCCATATAGTTGATCCTACCTAGTAGAAAAAGGTTTGGTTTGGTTTGGTTATATTATATATATACAACAATAACCAAGTTGTGGGGCAAAACACCAAAAGTTGTAAATAATTTTATATGGTAGGTTGCCAATACCAAGATTTGCCGAGTTAACGATAGGTATAATGGTTATTTTATTTTAACTCAATTCAAAAGTTATCAAAAATTTTTTCAAATACACAAAAAGTTACTAAAAATTTTTATTTGTTTTAAACATTTAAATAAGAAAAATGATACAAGCAGTTGTGAGGTGTGTTGGATGGACTCTTCTAAATGTATGACGTACCGTATTAGATACTTGACATTTAGACAACGATATTTAGATAATAATATGATATATGCATTCCAATATAATTGAATATCCATACAAATATATTTAATAATTCAATTTTAGTTTATAATTATGCTTAATTTTATATTTTATATATGAAATACTCTAATGGAATTTTATTAATACCATATTATTCTATAAAATAAAATAATTATATTTAATATTTATATATTTTGGGTAAATTTTATTAATCTCTCCTGAGGTTTTTGACACTAATAAAAACTTTTCTTAAGATTTCTGAAATGACACTGCCCTCCCTTTCTTTATCAGGTAAATTTCACTAACTTGTATCCTCGAATGAGAGTGAATAAATGGATCCAATCCTTAAATATGTATCCATATTGGTCACTTGTACTCGGGTCCATGTAATGCGGGTAATGTAGTTGTTCGACATCACGTGTTCATATATATATATATATATATAAGTCTTAAAATAAACTCCACATGCGGCCAAAACTGGACAGTAATAATTGCGTCTACTGAGTTGTCAATGAGAAAATAAATTCCTGCATAGGCTGCCCAAGTGGGGGAAAAAGGGTTAATTGAGTTTTGTGGAGTTCAAGCAATCAGTTTGGTTGGTGGGGGAATCAAAGTTGAATTTTGCATTATTACTGTTACTAATGAAACCTACCACATGTGATGTTGTTTAATTAACAACCTAATAAGGAACTAGGCTTCCCTATAAAGGGCACCCTAATAATAGGGCTGCCCAATAAAGATCTAACCTCCCATAAAATAAAAGCTTACATGTCAACGAAGTTTGGCAACTATTGATGGATAAAACCTTGAAAAGGAAGCCAAGCAAGTCTTGAGGCTGCCCTGCCTAGCAAACTACCTATGTACCTCCATCTCTTGCACGCTTCCCCATGAAAATCAAGCTCAAATCATTGATAATTTATTTGTTTTCCTAACATCCAGTACCTTTAAATAGTTCCGATGATGACAAATGAACAGTGTAAATTAGTCAAAGCCTACTTGTATCTAGGCCCCAGATAGGTAGAAAACCAGGACACTCCACCTGCCCCCATCAAAACTTCAAAAGTTTAGTGGTTAGTAGATGGCATCAACCAATGTATATCGAATTATTTTAATATTTTTCTTCATATGCAAAAGGGTAAATTTCAGTAACCTCTCATGAGATTTCTGACACCAACAGAAATCTCTCCTGAAGTTTTTGAAATAACACTGACCTCCCTTCCTTTACCAGATAAATTTCAATAATCTCCCCTGATCTATTTTTTTCCGTAAAAGTTCCGTTTGGAGTAAGAAAAAATAAGATAAATTGAGATAAAATATAATTTATGGTTGATTTTGGCGTCCTTTTTTTCTAAAATGTAGCAAACTGTGGGATAAATTGAAATAAAATGTAGTTTTGGGTTGATTTTGGCATCTTTTTTTTTAGAAAGTAGCAAACTGTGAGAATGATTTTTCAAATCCGTTCCCACGAATTCAAAAAAATAGTGACAATGATACTCATTTGAAAGTTTTCGATGCAAAGAATATGATTGTATAAAAAATTTACACATTCAAATAGTGAAATTTATCTGGTAAAGGAAGGGAGGTCAGTGTTATTTCAGAAACTTCAGGGGAGGTTTCTGTTGATGTCAGAGACCTCAGGGGAGGTTAGTGAAATTTACCCTATGCAAAATGTTGTTGTGAGCTAACATGTATATTAAGTTATTTTAATATTTATTTTCTCATGTTATTTTAATATTCTCCTTACATGTATTCCAATTTGCACGTGAAATATAAACAGATTAATTAAATCAAATAATGTACACCAACATAAATTGACTAGAGTGGATAAGAACAAATGAGAAGTAAATCTTAATAATGAATTTTGAATCTTGAGCTTTCTAGAATTAGAGATTTGATATCGTGTTATCAATTGTCCTAAAAATTTAAATTGTTAAAAAATGAGTATAATAATGTATATCAAGTTAACTTAATACTCCGCTTATGTTGCATGTAGAGCAAAAAGATGGACGAATTAAACAACATGGTGCATCAAGAACAAGTGCGAAGTAAAGATTAATGACAAGATTTGAACCTGGACTTTTTGAAATCAAAGTTTTAATACTATGAGTGCATTTGGCGTAATGAAAAACATTGAAAAACTCTGAAAATTTTTAAAAGTTATTCATTTTTATTTCACTGCACGAATTATGAACACACAAGTTATCTCATTTTTTGTCACTCCAAACGCCTCGTGTATGTTAAGTTGACAATTGTTTTAAAAGTTTAAATTATTAGAAAATGAACTCGGTAATGTATATCAAACTAACGTGATATACGAATTAAACCAGATGGTATTATATTACAACTAGTTTCTTAGGTGATTGCCTTTAATTGGTCCTATAATTGTCTAACTTGTGTAACCGCTAATGGCTACCGCAGGATGAAGACCCAATTATGCATCGGACAACGGAACATCCCTTCTCTCCCTGCAGTACAATGAACGAGAGCAAATATGGCCTAATTAAGGAATCTTCAACCTTGGAGAAAAAACCCCAACCATGTTGGATGTGTTTGTTTGCCTGCCTGCCTGCCTGGTTTGAGATTTTTCTGAGCTGCTCCTAAGTCCTAACTCGCCAGAGAATAAGGCCATGTTTGTTAGCCGGATAAAAATGAGAGATTGGAGTAAGCATCCGTGCGGCCCAATTTGTAATATGTTTGTTTAATACAATAGTTGAAGGATATTGAATCCCAACCGGATTCAACACCAGGTAAAATGGTGGACAACAAATCCCATGGAGGGTGTGGTATTAGGAATGAAGAGGTAAGTGATTGGATATATCCCACTTTTGAATTTGTTTTCCACCAAAATCTAAAGGTTCAAAATTATTTTCCGTCACATTACATGTCAAATATCATTTTTTATCCTACTTTATATCTCACTAACTCAACACTAAAAATAAAATTTGACGTAAAAAAAATAATTCCATGTTATATCTAATTCCATATATTATCCCATCATATTATTTATACTCTATCATCTAATCTCTCAACCAAACATAGCCTAAGCCACTTGAAACACGGTCGTTATCGGTAATCACCGACCTAGGAAGCTAACCAATGAAAGAATACGTAATACTTGACGACTGCCGTGTCTGTGTAGATGTGGGAAAGTTCTGCAGTGAATTAATCAGATTTAAATGATTGGAGAAAAACTACTGTTTCATAAGCAATCGCGCAGGTGATTTAACTCCCTGTTAAGTTCAAAGTTGAACTGTTTGGTCTATAAAGTGAGCCCCAGCTTTATCATGTCGGCATTGGCTCGTGAGTTGGGATAAATGGTAATCCTTATACTCTGTTTGGATTGTAAATTAGAAAATGCTAGGTACACTGGTGCAGTACCTACGACTAGGGGCGTAGGGGTGAAAACGAGCCAAACCGAGCTGAGCTTTAACATGCTCGAGCTCGGCTCGAGTTTTTTATACTGAGCTCGAGCTCGAGCTCGATTCGAGCTTTTATATAGGCTCGAGCTCGGCTCGATAAAGAAGAAGTTAGGCTCGATTAGGCTCGCGAATACTTTGATTAAACCAAAACGACGTCGTTTTGATTTAAAATATAATATATTTAAAAAATATAATAAAAATATTATTAAAAAATATATCTTATTCTAACCGAGCTTGCTCGCGAGCTTTCGAGCCGAGTTTCTTTAGGTTCGAGCTCGAGCTCGAATCCAAAACGAGTAAAAAATCGAGTTCGGTTCGAGCTCGTTTAACTCACGAATCGAGCTCGAGTCGAGCTTTTTTCGAGCTGTTCGCGAGCTCGAGTAGCTCGCGAACGGCTCGATTCGTTTCCACCCCTACAGGGCCGGATTCACGATTTCAGCCAAAGGGGCACCGAGTAACTGAAAAGAGAATAACAAGTTATAGCAAAGTTAAGAGTTGGAGAGAAACGATATTACGTTTAATAAAAAAGAAAATTATTCTTGAACATGAACCGGTGAATTTATTTTTTATAATTTAATGGTTTAATAGGCCTTTTTAAGAGTACTTGAGATTTATTAGGGATGTCTCTTGTTATCCAAAAAAATAAGTATTAATAAATTTTATTATTTATAAAATTTATTATGTTTTATGTTATATTTTTATTGAAATTACGCTTAAAAGTATTCAATAGTGTAGTAAAAAATACACATTATTTCACAAAAAATACTTAAGTTTGATTCTTGAAAATTACTTTTGCGTTAAAAATTTTGAATTAATTTTAATCTTTTAATAAAATCAAAATACCTTAATTTTGAATTAATTTATTTTTTAATAAAGTTAAACTACCAAGGATATTTTAATAATTTTGTATCTAAAATTAAGGGAATCACTTAGTCCCTTTGCCTCTATTTGGGTTCCCCAGTGCCCACGACACAATCTCAAATGTTTGTGTGCGGGTTTCATATTAAGCTTCTTGTAATTAGATGTTGAGATCGTGCGGTCACAATTGTGCCCAACAACCCTCTTCTAAATATGGTGCAAAAGAAAAAATATTCATGTGTTTGGTTTCGTAGTGAATTTTGAGCACAGATGGTTGAGATCGTCAGGTAATCCTCTTCTGAATTGGGTACAAAAGGTGCAAAACCTTGATAGAAATATTAGTTAAAAAAAAAAAGAATTATCAGCAACTTTAGATGCTTTATACAATTAAATTTTATGTCATCAAATAAAATCTCATTAGTCTGATTTTTATTTTAATTCCAACAAACTAACTACGTGTTTTTTTTTGTTAACCCGGAACTCCATCGGTTTATTGTAGACTTTAACGGTCCACGTAACCGGTGGGTAAACTGGGGGGGGAACGGCTCGACCCAAGGCATTCCACC
Organism: Vitellaria paradoxa; assembly: GCA_019916065.1. Taxonomy (NCBI): domain Eukaryota; kingdom Viridiplantae; phylum Streptophyta; class Magnoliopsida; order Ericales; family Sapotaceae; genus Vitellaria; species Vitellaria paradoxa. Next base: position 12,709,798 of record CM034243.1, on the reverse strand, counting down.
GTTTAAGTCGCGATGCTCTCAGCGTGATTCGAACTTTCGCCATTCCGGGTTTATAGTTTTGACGGAAAATTTCTTGACTGCTATGCTACACCGCGGGGTCAACTACTTGTTTATAACAAATAAAATAATTAAATTTAATACTTGATTAAATTTTGATTTAAGAGAAAGAAAGCGTGGAACTAAAATAACTCACTCAAAACGTTTTTTAAAAAGAGATTGGGAAACAAAATAAGGTTTGAGAATTAAAATTTCCCACTCATTTTATTGGTGTTTATAAATTTAAGATCAAGACATGGCGAAAAGCAATGCAGGGTGACTTAGATAGTTCGATTTTGTTTTGGGGGAATTGCAAGTCCTTTTGTCATAACGGGTTTCATTGTTCATTTGTCTTCCTTAGCGATTTATGAAAGATGTATAACACATAATGTAAGAGTAATGCTATGGAGACGTAAACTTTTACTGATAAACTGTATAAACAGGATGTGGTATTATTTTTTATTTTATTTTATTTTTTGTCTTTTGAGTCAAGAGCAGGCAATAATGTGGCAAATCGTTTAAGCAAGTTAGGCAATTCAGATGTGGTATGCTTCTTATAAGAAAATAGTTTACTTGTAGTTTAATACACAAGTGAACCCTGGGTGGTGAAAAAGTATTTTTCCTATATATTTTACATTTTTATAAGATTAAATTTAACTTTTCTATTTTAATATGAGGTTTAATCATTTTCAACATTTCTATTTTTTTTTAAATTAATAGATAAACAGTTAATTCTAATTTTTTCCCTTTTTTTCTTTAATTTTTATTTCACTCTGTCCAAATAGATTGATCAATATTTCATTCCATCCGAATAGATTGTAAATGAATTACTGTATTATTAATAACAAAATAATATTTTAGTAAATCTTGAATATAAAAATTTTATAAATAATTTTGCACATCAAATGACTAGAAAAATTACATTTAAATGAAAATTTGAATTTTTTATGTTTTGTTAAAAAAAACTATAGTCCGCCTTAACGTGGGCTATCACTTAAATATATATATATATATTATCTTAACTACACAAATGCAGTTGGCATATCCTTTTAGTCAGATTTTTCATTAATAAAATTTGAAACAATATTTTTTTTTTCCCATAATGCAATATTGACGACTTGATGAAGCATTGATACAAGGCATTTGGAGTCTTTGGACACGTGAGTTGTCTTTTTCAAATTGGCATATGTGGGGCCATGGTGCTTTACAAAAAGCAAAATTAATTATTATTATATTATTTTTTTGGGGTAATTTATTATTATATTATTATTATTAATACGAGGATTTGAATCCCATTGTTGTGCCCCAAATAACCCCAAGGGGTTAGATGGGATGGTCTTGGACTGGGACTTAGGGGCTTATCACCCCAAGTTCTCAAGTTCAAGTCTCCTCTCTAGCAAAATTTGGGGCCAGCTTCCCGGGCGCAAAGCGTAGTAAAGGTTGGTAGGACGGGCCTCCTTGGCTGGACGAACCGTATCCAGTTCTTGGGTGTGGGTTCGACTCCCCGCCGCTACGCGAGTTCGCGATTTACCGCTATACATGTTGAGGGGCCGGTATGTGTGACACAAACCAAAAGAGATTCACTCTCCAGGGGTTTGGCCTAAGGAGTGAATCTCTCGAGGTTAAATCCTTTTTTTTTTTGTTGTGCCCCAAATTTGTACCGTCACCGCCGACTTACCTGACTGATATTATTTTTCTCCTGTTATCTAAAGGTGTCGGGAGTTTTGTTTTTCACTGCGGGGAAAAGGCCTCGACGCCCTTGGGATGCAAGAGGGGGACAATATTGGCCAGGCGAGTTGGCGGTGGTGGCACAGATTTGGTGCATAACATTTGGTGGCTCATGCAGGTTCGATGTGGCCTGTGGTCACTCAATCTCCGACTGGGGGTCACGTTGCGTCCAGATTTGTCCCATATCAGTTGGAGTCGGAGATTAAAACTACCTAATAAGGGGCTTCATCTTCTCTCACTAGTATCAAGGCCTTTTTCTCACAGCGAAAAACAAAACTCCCAACGTTTTTGGGCCACATGAGGGGGATAATATCAGTCAGGCGGGTCGACGGTGGCGGTACAGATTTGATGCACAACACCCATCATCAACTTTCTTTATATATACATGTATGTATGTATATATGTATGTCTGTGTGTAAAGGAACACGAGAAATTTCGAGCTCACCAAACCTAGTTATGAAGAACTACAAGTCAGACAACACGTAGGATAATCTATATATATATATAAAATATTGTGATTCTTGGTTGAAGTTTCCACTGGACAGAAGCTAGGCCACTAAAATCACTTCATTCCTATTCCCACGAGTGCAACTGTAGATGTGTTTGGAGGATAATCTATATATATATATATATAATATTGTGATTCTTGGTTGAAGTTTCCACTGGACAGAAGCTAGGCCACTAAAATCACTTCATTCCTATTCCCACGAGTGCAACTGTAGATGTGTTTGGAGGATAATCTATATATATATATATAATATTGTGATTCTTGGTTGAAGTTTCCACTGGACAGAAGCTAGGCCACTAAAATCACTTCATTCCTATTCCCACGAGTGCAACTATAGATGTGTTTGGAGTAATAAAAAATAGATAAAATGAGATAAATTTTGAGTTTATAATTTATACAGTGAGATAAAAAGTAGATAATTTTTAAAATTTTTAAAAATTTTAAAAAATTTACAATAATTTATCACAAATCAAAGGAAGCATATATATACTATTAATTGCATTATTTTCTCTCTCTTTCTTTCTAGTTTTTTGTGTTCTACTTGTTGGATCTGGAGTATGGTTGTACTAGTAATTGTTCATGTGTAAAGTAAATATACATGAAAAATTATACAAATAAAAATTACTAATAAAAAGATATTGATATCTATACAGTGTTTAATAAATATATAAAATTCAATCACATTTTTAAAAATATTAATTAAAAATTGTTTACATAAAAAATATTTAAAAAATATATGAAAAGAGTAAAAGAGTATATTTTTATATGAAATGACAGAAAAGACAATCAAAGTAGAAAGAAAAATACAAATAATACTGGCCATTGAGTAAATCCAACGGTTGGAAATATTTCAAATTCAAAATTTTAAGTTTTCTTATTATATAAATGACACAAAAAAATGTAAAAGTATGGGTATTTAAAATTTAAGTATTGAACACATTAAAATTGAAATTTTAATTTAAATATTTATTTTTTAATAAATTAAAGTTTAAATATCATTTTTTTAAAGTTAAAAAAAATTAGTTGAGTTTGTTTAATAAGTATCTGTATATTGTTTAAATAAATGTGTAAAATTTTATTATTTATTACAAATATCGTTACGTTTTTTTAAATATTAATGTAAAAACTTCTATATATAAAAAATATAAAAAAATAAGAAGAAGGTAAATTATGTTTTTATGTGAAGTGACAAAAAAATAATTAAAGTAGAGGGAGAAATAAATAATTTTAACTATTAAATAAATTTAATGATTAAAAATGTATAAAAATGTTAAATCATGACCTATATTATTATATAGATTTTGGTTACCAAGGCAAAAAAGAAGGCGGTGATGGTGTGGCATTGGCGGGTAAAGGGGGCTACAATTGCCTGATGACTGCAACAGCTGTAGTCGATGAAACGGCATTGTTTTGCTTAAAAATAAATTAGCCCGGAACTTTTGTTGCAAAGTAAGGCTAAGTGTAGGGAAAAAAATTATAACTAAAAATAATTACTCTTTCTTTTGATTAGATTAGAAAATAAAATAAAAAATTTTGTTAATATGATTAAGTAATTTTTAATAGCGTGTTTGGTAAAATAAATATAAATTTTTTTGCTGAATTTGAGATTTTTTGTGTGTTTGTTAAAAATTTTTGAAACTTTTAAATTAAGTTAAAGTAAAACAATGATTATACTTCTCGCTAACTCATTAAAAAATTGATATGTTAGCAATACGTAAGTTTAACTTGGCACAAGAAAATAAAATACGTAAGTTTAGCTTGGCACAAGAAAATATATTATAAATTAAATTAAAATAAATTTTATTTAATCAAATAAATAAATAAAATAAAATTAAATAAAATAAAAAAATTATTTTTAGATAATTTTATTTTTAAAAATTACAAATTCTTATTTTTAAAAATTACAAATTCTTATTTTTAAAAATAAAAATTATTTTTTTAAATAAAAAATAAAATTAAATAAAGAATAAATTAAAATAAAAAATAAATAAAATAAAATTTATATCTAACTTAATCAAATAAAAATGAATTATTTTAATTTAATTTATAACATATTTTATTGTACCAAACTAAACTTACGTGTTTTTGTTAAAATTTTAAAAGTTAATCTATGAAAGATAATTATGTGTATTCAGATTATATATAAGGACGTGAGAATTTTTTTTTTTAACTGAAGAACATAAGAATAAGAATTTGTAATTTCACTCAAGCTTTATTTGGAGAATAAAAAGATAAAAATAATAAATACAAAATTTTGGTATAAAAGTTGTTAATAACCCTATGTGACAGGTTGCCAACATATCAATTTTTTGATGAGTTAGCAAAAAGTATAATCATTATTTTATTTTAACTCAATTTAAAAGTTTTAAAAATTTTTAACAAACACACAAAAAATCTCAAATGCTACAAAAAAATTTATATTTATTTTACCAAACATGCTATTAAAAATTACTTAATCATACTAACAATATTTTTTATTTTATTTTCTAATCTAATAAAAAAAATTAATTATTTTTATTTATAATTTTTTTCTCATCAGTTAGCCTTACTATGCAACAAAAGTCCCGAACTGATTTATTTTAAAGCAAAACGATGCCGTTTCGCCGATTGCAGCCCCCCTTACCCGGCATTGGCGGCTATTAGAAGAAAGAATTCAACCCTATACAATGATACATACATATATATATGTATAACAAAAGTTTGTGAAAGATATGCATAAGAATAAAAATAAAATGGGCAATTTTACATTACTATAATTTTTTTTCCTTGAAAGCATATGGAAATTAGTTGTGGTTAAATTAAGGCAGGACATTTATTGTAATTTCTTTTTTTTTTTTAAGAAAATCTAATGGGGTGAAAAATTTATGGATTAATTCATGTAAAATAAAATAATTCACCGAGAGATACAAGATAATGTCATTTTTTTAATAAATTTTGGAATAGAATTTTATAAATAAAATACATATATAATCTGTCAGCCACACAAGCTATAATAAATAAAATATGATAATTATTCTAATTTCATTGAAAAATTTTAATTAAGAAGCACATAATTAAAACCTGAGAAATAAGAAAATTTAAGTATCAGATACAGATATGTTGGGATACATAACAACAGCGATAAACGTGTTTAATTTTGTCTAAAATAAGAGGATATGCTGAGTCAAAATACAAGTCAAAACGCAATATTTAAAAATTTTTCAAGATTATTTTGAATTTTTTTAAAGGATAAAGTGTAAAAAGTAAAAATTCACAAAAATAAATATATTTTCAATCAATAACTAATTATACTTATTTTTTTATTAGTGTTATAAAATATTGTTATGTCTAAATATATTTTTAATAAAATATATTATTTCATTTTTATTATCTATTATATTTCTATCGTATTCATTCTTTTATTTATTTTTTTAAATATCATATTTTATATTTATATCCGCACATGCCTGGACAGTCTCCGTATACTAAAGAAAATTGAAATGATTATTACTATAACAATGGGAATTAGAAAAGTACTTTAGAGCCGTGGATATATATATATATATATATATATTCTACAATTCTCTTCTTTCCCTATGAGCTGGAAGACATGAAAAACTAACCTAACCTAGATACTTTGCTTGAAACACTGAATTTGATGCGTGGAAAATAAAGTCGCAATGATTTGTCGGTAACATAAAAGGAGACAAGACAAAGGCCATTTTAATTAATTAGTTCACATCACTTGCTTAATTAATTATTATTATTACTATTATTATTATTAATAATTTGAAAGCGGATATGATTTAATAATAATTGAGATTGAGATAAGACTATTAAATTTTAATTTAATAGCTCAAAATTTAAATTTATCGAAAATGGCAAGAAATGTCAATCTTCTTCCAATTTTTCTCTTATCATTCTCAAATCGAAGACTCCCAAGTCCTATCAAACCCCACGAGCAAGTACCCAAATTTCATCTTAATTTCCAACCTAACTTTCAACCACATACTTCCCCCAGACACAGGACTGATACTGCAACTGCATGCATGTGATCCTTCAGCTTGCTGTTTATTTATGTATGTGTGGATATTCTATATAACAATCCAGATAATTGGTTTGATATTTATATGTTTTTAACCCTTAGATTTATTTAATGATCAAAATTATTTTTTTCTCTCGATTTTGATTATTTTTAAGCCATTTCACATGAAAACATAATCATTTACTATTATCATATATTTTTAAATACTTTTTAATTATATATAAAAGTTTTTAAATTATATTTTAAAAAATATAATAATATTTGTAATAAATAATAAAAATGTACATATTTATTAAACAATGCATGAATACATATTACGTAAAGTAAACTAATTTTCTTTAAAAATTTACTAAAAAATAAACAGTTAAATTAAAATTTTAATTTTAATATGCTTAAAAGTTAAATTTTAAATACATATACTGATGATAATCCATTTTCGTCTGCACACTGTAGGTTCTCATGACAGGTATTATTCATTTTATACACTCTCCTATAGGTACTTTCACGCACGATTTTAAAACGTGTCGTGCCAGAGAGAGAGGAGTTGGACGCTTATATGCTATCGCAGTTCTCGACTTCTTTCCGATGCGGAATCATTTTTTATGTCATCAGTACCCTGAGTCAAGGACTGAGAGACTGGGAACGGGAGGCTTATGGCCCCTTTGATTCTCACATACGATACCAACTGATGATAACCCATTTTTGTCCGCATACCGTAGGCCCTCTTGGCCGACGTTGTCCATTTTGTATAATCTCCTGTAGGTATTCCCACACTCGACTTTAAAACGCGTTGTGTAAGGGAAAGAGGAGCTGAGAGTTTATAAGGTACTGTAGTTCTTGACTCCTTTCCAATGTAGGACATTTTTGGTGTTATCAGTGCCCCCCAATCGAGGACTGAGGGACTAGGAACGGCAGGCTCATGGCGCCTTCGATTCTCACAAACGGTACCAACTGATGATGATCTATTTTCCTTTGCACACTATAAGCCTCCTGCTAATATTGTTCACTTTGTGCACTCTCCTGTGGGCATTCTTACGCATGGCTTGAAAACACATCGTGCCAGGAAGAGAGGAGTTGGGTGTTTATAAGCTACCGCTTCTTTCTCTGGCACGACGCATTTTAAAGCCGTGCATGACAGTGCCTAAGGAAGAGTGTACAAAGCAGACAATATCTGTCAGAAGAGCCTACGATGTGGAAATGAAAATGGATTATCATTATATACCTTTACACTCTTTGTGCATTTATATAACCAGCGAATTACCCATGTATACAGCACTTTTCAACTAAAATTAAATACGAACACATATCGGGCAATGTAATACCAAGAAGTAAAATTTTTGTTCTTCTCAATTTAATTCTTTAATATCATCATTAAGTTCAACTCAATAGTTTATTAAAATGTGAGGTGACCGACTGGGTGAGAGTTTGAGGGGAAGTTTTGGTTTGTAAAAGATCTCAGCCATTTGTTAAACAATAAAATTTAAGATATTTTTAACCATTAAATTTGCTCAATAGATATGATTATTTTTCTTTTTCTCCTTATTTTGGTTGTCTTTTCGATCGTTTCATATGAAAACATACTTTCTCACTCTTTGCAAATTTTTTAAATATTTTTTATATAAAAGTTTTTAAATTAATATTTAAAAATTGTGATAATATTTTTAGTAAATAATAAAATTTTATATCTTTATTAAACACTCTATGGATATCTTAATCTCTTTGAATTAATAATTTTTATTATAAAGCTTATTTTTACAGTTTTTCATGTGCGTTTACTTTATAAATTTAAATTTGAACTATTTATATACCAAATTATATTTGAGATATTTCCAACCATTGGATTTGCTCAATGGTCAGAATTATTTTTCTTTTTAGTCATTTTATATGAAAATATACTCTCTTACTCTTCTCATATTTAATTTTCTTTGAAAATTTATCAAAAATGAACATTTCAATTAAAATTTTTATTTTAATGTGCTTAAAATTTAAATTTTAAATACATATACTTTTACTTACTTCGTGTCATTTATATAGTAAGGAAGGTTAAAATTTTAAATTTGAGATATTTTCAATCATTGAATTTGTTCAATGGTTAGAATTATTTTTTCTCTCTCTTTTTTGATTGTCTTTTCCGTAATTTCATATAGAAACATACTCTCTCACACTTCCTATATTTTTTAATACTTTTTACATAAAAGTTTTTAAATTAACATTTTAAAAAATGTGATAATATTTGTAATAAATAATAAAATTTTATGTCTTTATTAAATACTATATGGATACCTTAGTCTCTTTTGACTAGTGATTTTTATTTTTATTGGTTATTTTTATAATTTTTCATATATGTTTACTTCATAAATTTAAATTTGAATTATTTATATGTCAAATTATATTTTTGTAACTTTAATATGAATAATTACTAGTATGTAAATATGGTATCGCTATACAATAGAAAACGTATACTAATAGGTCAACAAGTCAAAAATAATAAAGGTGATCTTGGTTACAACAATTAATTTCAGATGACACTTATTTTCTATATATAAAATTTTATTTTTTATTTTTTTGATGAAATAGTATTATATATATATATAAACAGCCAAGAGAGACACAATTCATATAGGACAACATTTGGCTGAAAATGGTTATTCTGTACTTTAAATTTTCACATGGTATTCTGACCCATATAGTTTTGAGTGTTTTCCAGAAGATTAAAATAGCGTCATGGTGCAGAGTATTGAGACATGGAGTTATGAATGGGATGTAGAGGCAAATTCAAAGCTCCACTAGCCATGAATGCAGGGGCGAAATCAGGAATATTTATAATAGTTGGGGATACAATTATATTTTTAAGTTAAGTAAAAATAAAAACATAATAAGGGCAAAGCATGAAAAAAATATATAATTTATAAGAAAAAATAGTAAAATAATTAATAAAATTTTAATCTAATTTTTTTAAATCAGTGGGGGCCACTTTGTTTGGGTCAGCCCACATTTGAATGAATCCCTCTTACTCCAATGTATATAAATAAAATAATGCCATACAATTAAATTTTTTAAAAATAAAAATTTATTAAAATAACGTGACAACTTTAATTTCTTATTTATAACATAAATTCATTAAAGTGTTCATATATTAACAAAAAATAATTAATACTTAATACTATGCCATAAAAAATTATTCAAAAAAAGTTACTAATAAAATAAATCATTAAAAAGGTTTTTTTTTTATTACATAAATACCATTGTTTTAGTAATATTTTACAAACAATTTTGATAGTGAATCATTTTTATTACCCTAATTCCACATCTAATATGCTCAATAACATATATAGATATATATATGTATAACCAAATGTTATATTCTAATATTAACCCACTAATTGAAATTAATTATCCGTTTTGAGTTTTTGAACTTTCAAAATTTTGAAACGGTCAATTTAATGGGAAAGTATGCCCAATCTCATATTACATTAACCTCATGAGCTTCACCGAACTGACGTGGTATCAAGGTACATGAAAGTGTAAACTCCCATGTAATTACCAAGTCTACAATCTCTGCAAACCCATAGAGGCAACGCACATAAGGTCAATTCAGCAGACCAAGAACCAACTAAAAGAAGAAAGCAAAAAAGATATATATCTAGCTACATGACTATATGACCAAATCTTTTGGTTAAATATGTTCACACTAGCTCAACGTCGTCAAGACGTTAAGGGGGGTGGGAATATCAGTAAATTATTAAAGAAGGATGAGAGAGAGAGAGAGAGAGAGAGAGAGAGAGAGAGTTGCACCCCACCTGCTTGGGATGATTACCCTGATTTTTAAGATTACCCTAATTTTCCAGATTCCGGCGAATCATCCCTTGTTCAGAGTTCACTTGTGAATTAGCAATAACAGAAGAAAGCCCAAGCATAAAATGGTTCCTTGAAACAACCATACATGTATGTATATATATATATATAATAGAGAGATATATATATATATATATGAAGTTTTTGCGAGGAAATTTCAAGTTGAGGGGAATGAAGCCTGGTCCGAAATCATTCAAATAGAGTTTTGAAGTTTTGAGTTGAGCCTCACATGAATGATCTCGAACCAGACAACATTCCCTCAACTATTCATCGCAGAGAGAGAGAGAGAGAGAGAGAGAGTTTTTGATTTGGCCATGCATTTATCTTTCATAGGGTCATTTTATACGTAAGAATGACAAGCGATTCTTCTCGCTTTTTGGGTCACATGACTTGGAGTCCACTTTCTACACCACCCCTAATCATGCTTTTTCACACAAAGTGATTTAGTTTAGAACTTTAGAAAGAGAAGGCTAGGGTTATTTTTTATTTTTATTTTTATTTATTTTCTGGCAAAAAAATCCCATATACATAATTAAAAATAAATAAATGGCATTTCTTTTTCATTAATTTGAGAGGATTGTTCATACTATAAAGTCAAACCCAAATGTATAGCTTCTTCTAGCTTGCAAGTATAGTTGCAATTACCAAAAAAAAAAAAAGTTAACATATATATTCTATTCCCAAACAGCTGTCTAGGTAATTAATTAACAAATAATATATATATATATATATATATTTGTTAGTTAATTAATTAACGAATATTGCATTATGAGAGATCTGATTAATATGGACAGTTGATTGTAGGTAATCTCGCAGCTCCCGTCTAGTTATTAATTATTAGCAATTTGATATTATTGTGTGCCCTAGTAAAGTCAAGGAGAAAATAATTGAACTGTTATCTTTGTCTGTGACCTTAAGAAGTAGAAGGGTACTGCCATCAAACACATTTCCAAGAAGATTTTGTACACCTAAACAGCTGGCTTTTACTTTGGGCAAATATGACAAATAATGTTGAGTGGTTTTGGTATGTGTGGAGATATTGACACTTCCCTAAACATTTTCCTTGCTCCTTATCATTTTTTTACTTCTACAAAATTACAAAACTAGTCTAGTAGTAGAAATTAATTAATACAAAATACATTAAATATTACAATTACTTTCAATTTCTATTTATTATTACAAAATTAACATACTCTATTTTTCACTTTTCTATAACATCTTTCACTTTTTATTAATTTGCATATTAAATTAAAAATCTACTATCAATTATAATTTCATGAAGTTATTTTTTTTTTAAATTAACTTTGTAAATATATCTTTAAGTTTATTTTATAAAAAATCAGAGAAGAAAATAAATAATTATTATTTTTTAATTAATACAAAATCATAATTGTTGATCAATTCATGTACTAATGAAAATAATTGAAATATAGGTAAATCAAGTTGAAATTCAAATCTTAACATTCATCACCAAAACTAGCTACTATTAAATTAAAAAAAAAAAGATGGCACTATTCAAAATAATTCAACAATTTTAACAAAACTCTCTGTAAATTATCAAGAAAAAAACAATACTTCAAATTGTAATTGTAAAAAAAATAAAGAAAGAAAGAAATATTATGTACTATTTGTCTTATATTGCTCTGTTAAGAAATAAATCACATGAAAAGAAAAAATTAAAAAAAGTTAATAGTTGCTACGTTATTTGAGAGATTTGATGATTTATAATAATATGAAATTTACTCTATATTACTTATATAAAAAAAAAATTAATCGCATTCGAAAATTTCGAGTCAATAAAATCCTCTTCCATATATTTAATTTAAGGTCTAATAAACAAAAGAGATGTAGTCGTAGAAAGAAAAGTAAAAAATAGAAGATATTAGTTTTATAATAATAAATGAAAAGAAAGAGTAACTATAATATTTGAATTGTTTTGTATTAATTATCCTCCATTAATTACAAGGTTAGTTTTGTATTGTAGAGTAAAAACATTATAAGAAGTGAGAAAAGTTTTTAAAGGAGTACTAATATCTCTACCCTTTTGGTATTACTTTTCTTTTTACGTTTAGATTACAAAAAGTTCAATCCTTAGTCTGAGTTGCTTATAATTAAGGGTATATATATATATATATATATAGATAGATAGATAGGGGCTGTTCTAGGAAGGGACAAGAGAGGGCAGTCGCCCCCACTGACTGAAAAATTTTCATGTATTTTATATTAATTTTTTATTTTTTAATGCATAATAAATAAATTGTTTCCACCGATTCAAAATTTGCCTCATTTAATATTTAACAGGCTCTTCATCTTTCATTTCCTCCAATCTCTCTCTTTCTCATTAAATTCAAGCAGCATCTTTCATTCTCTTCCTCTCTCTCTCTCAGCCCAATGGCCCCTTTTATTTATTTTTTATTTTTTTACCTCTCTCTCATTAGATCTAATTTGCAGTGGCTCTTTTTTTTTTTTTACACCACTTACTCTCTCTCTCTCTCTCTTTCTTTATTTTTTCACCCCTCTCCGTTTCTCCCCCCTCTCATAAACTCCATTTTCAATAGTTTTTATTTTTCTTACACCGTCCTTGCTCTCTCTCTCTCTCTCTTTTTCCCTCTATCTCCCTCTCTCTTAACTCAACCTTTCTCTCATTCACTCTTTCTTAATCCACTTTTTCTATTTTCTCAAACTATGATTCTTTTCCAATCAAGATACCATTTTAATATATGTTAAAATTCTATATTAAACTTGTAAAAACTTTATATCAAGAATTAAGGTTCAATTTATCTTTTTTAAAAAATAAGGTATTTTGCTTACTAATTATGATTTGGTTCTAATTCAAAATTTTAATATTTTAATACTTTAGTTCACTACACATACTATTTATGTTTAGCTTAAAAATATAAACTTTTATGACTTATATAATTTATGTTGTTTATACTTTATGACAATTGATTATTTATATTAGTTGTCTTACTCATTACTTGTATTATTTGAATGATTGTTGATTTATTTATTTAAGTTCAAAATTTTATTGATATATATTTGAACTGGGGTTTAACATCCCTTTATAATAAAAAAATTGTATGGGTCACTTGTAAAGATACTACATTTTGAAAGTATATAACTTATATTTTCGTTTAATTTTGATTATTATTTAAAATTTTGCAATATTTATTCATGTTTACTTTTGCTGTCACTTAACAAAATTTTTGGTTCCATCTCTGTATATATATATATATATATGTACTGAAATTTTATGGGCTTAATTCTATCAGCATCTGTCAGGTAAAGGATATGTGCTTTGCTTCCTACTACGAAAAAGAGAAGGTGGAGAACCTTAATTGATTAGCACTTATTTATGACCTTCGGTGTGATATCAAACTTGAATCCCAAGCTTACAACAAATTGGCTAATTGCTAAACCTTTAATTAAACGCAAACTACACCACTTAACTTCCTCCTCGATCCTCCTACTTCTTCTCCCTTTTTATTTTATTTATTTATTTTTATTGTTATTGTTATTGTTAGAGTCAAGAGTGTTTCGATTAATTTGTTTATGCTTGAACTAACCACTTCCTAATTTGGTCAAAGACAGGCCATTTCACGCCAAAGCTAAGGGATTCAGCAGAGCCAAATCTTTTACTAGAGTAAATATTGGTTGTAACAGTTGTGTGTAAAGTTGAGGGGGGTTTTGGACCAAAGTGTTGGAATTAATGGTTTTTCCATGGATTTTTTCAAATTTTGAGTCATAATTTTAGTGGGGTTCACATGTCATTAAATATGGATCAAATACGGATTTGAAAGATTTTCATGAGAACTTTATGGTTATACATATAATTATTCAAAACCATGAATAAATTGAATAGAAATTGACTTCAAATTTGGTTTCTTGGCAAAGATAAAAGTTAGTTAAATTAGGTTTGTTTGGTTCAGCCTAGTTCAAGATCCATGGGCCGGTTACTCCAACCTGATTCTGCTCTTTTGATTGCTAACAGTCAGATGTTAATAAACAAAAGTGTTTGCTCTTTATTCAACAGACATTACTATCTATTTATGTCCAACAATAGTAACCTTAATGGTGATTGTTCGTCCCTCTAACTAAATAATGGTTGTTCATGAATAGTTATAATATAGTTATATATTTATATCCCTACAGTTAGAGATTATTTTTTTTAGCATTAAAATTCTTTGTTCTCAAATAATCGAGAGTACTGTAATTTTTTTTTTTGGTTCAAAAAGGTGTAAAGATTGTAGCTTCCATCTCTGTACAATGCGATCATTGTACCCTGTGAGACTGGCACCATTAAAACCAAAAGCAACTTGTGGGGGCAAAATCAATTTTAAGAATATAGTGTTCAACACTAGTCTTGATCAGATTTCCTTTTGATTTAGACTTACCCATAAGTTTGATTTTTACGAACACACAAGATAACACAAAGTAGAGTGAGCATTTCATTTTGAGAAATAAGAGACACTCACTCTTCGTGGCACTTGGCAAGCCACTCGGCTGAAAGGAAGAACAAGGCAACCAATGGAGAGAGAATATATATTCTAGAGAAGCTTTGGTAAGTGAGTACTAAATGCACTATGTGTAAGTAAGGTAAGTTAATAGAATATTTATAGAGGTGGGAGTGCTAAATAGTAGAGGTCAGCGTGATCAATACGCTAAAAGATTCAGGCTTGATGGAACGCATGAGATTACTACAATATGTGTAATGAGGTAAGTTAGTAGAGTGTTTATAAAGGTTGGAGCGCCAAATAGTAGAGGTCAGTGTAACTAATATGCTAAAAAACCCAAGCCTAATAGAATGCATGAAATCAATGCACTATGTGTAAGTGGAAGAAGTTAATGGAGTATTTATAGAGGTTGAGTGCCAAATAATGGAGGTCAGTGTGACTCAGTCATTGAAAAGGGGACATGTTAGGAACTTGACAAATACGCCAAAAGGCTCAGGCTTGATATAATGCGTGAGATTAATTCATATATTCCATCCCATACTAGAATAACCCAATCGATATCCCATACCACATGGTGGGGCTCATCAGGACTGTAACATACCTCTACGCTTCCAAAATTGACATCTATGGTGGCTCTCACTCTCGCAGTAGGTAGCCCTTTTTTCTCTTTGAATGACTCACACTCTACTCCAAGTAATTTTTTCCTAGGTAACCCTTACCATGACTCAAACTCAAGACGTGGAGGCTATATATTCTGATACCAAATGTTAAGAATTGACTAATACACCAAAAGACCTAGATCTGATGGAATGCGTGAAATCAATTTTTATATTCTATCCTATACCAGAATAGCCCAACTCATATTCTATACCATAGGTGGGACCCATCAAAACTGTAATAGGATAACATGAGAAAATGCTTAGGGATTTAGGTGTGTTAGAGCAAATATGACGGAAAGGCTTAAGTGTATCGGGGCAGCTCATTGTTGTCCCCAAATTCTTGCTAATTAGGCTACTAAGTTAAAAGTGATAGGGCATGTGTTCCTTAGAGTAGGTGCTAGTTGGGAGCATTAAATACCTGGTGGTTGAGTGCATTTAATGTGTCAAATGGTCTTTCTTTCTTTGTAGGGCGAGCAGCTCTCCCAAAGTAAGGCCTTGATGAAAAACACGTTCATGTCTTTGAATGTTTTCAAAGAACCTCCACGGAAAAATTGAAAGATAAATCTTTCATCATTAAATTCAGAAAAGTCTCTTGAAGCATAATAACAATATGATATTCTTGTTTCTAATAAATTAATGCTTTAAATCCTAAAAGTTAATCCTATATATATAACACAATGATAACCTAAGACAAAATTATGGTGAGATTCATGATACAGTTTAATCTCAAATAGAATTAGGGTAGAACTCTGATGATTTTCAAATTTATTTAAGATAAGAATTCTTCATTTTAAAATTTTCAACTTCTTTGAACATCAGAAAACATTCCGTAGGTGTCTCTTTAGTATATAAACCTCAAAATCCCAAACAACATAGGCATTCCTACGTAACTTTAAAAATTATGAATTTTTACTGTTCACTCAAACAAACTTCAAACCACACTCTTCAAGTAGACTCCTATAGCAGCTTTTTTTTCACCAAATAAGCAAACATTATTTTTTAATAACACAGTGAACTTCTAGTAAGTTACATGCAACATACTTAAAAAAACCTTCATGATATCCTAACAAATGTATAATACTATAGAATTGAATTTATTGTTTTGCTCATTAATTTGTCAATTATAATTATAAACTTAAAATAGCATATTCTCACTGTGCTTATATATTTATTTTTTAAAAAATTTATTATAAGTGCATTCGTATTTTGTATCCGTACTTCTTAAGTTCATATTAATATCTTCTCGAGTTTCTTTTTACCTATCATCTTCTGGACTTTGGTGTTTAAATTCACCTGTGTTATAACAATTCACCATAATTAGACAAAAGTGAAAACCCAATTTCTGATTACAAGATTTTGCAAACTACCTTTGAAAAAAATTAAAAAAAAAATTAAAATGAAAGAAAGGAAAAATTCCCAAATCAGCGCAATAAAGCATCATGTTTGTGTCCACCATAAATAAGCTTAGATTTTGACAACCCTTAGAAGATTTATAGGACATGAATATCACATATAAAAATGTAAAGGCTCAAAACAATTGCCCAAAAAGTCTTTTGGGAACAAAATGTGTGACAGACTTTTTTTATGTTTCACATTAAGAATATAACATACCAGAACTTAGTTGCATCTAGAAAAGCAAACAAAATTATTACATCCTTAGACATAAATATCTAATAATGAACATTTTTAGCACATAAGACTGAGTTTAGAGAGGATTAAATGTTTATATAGAGCCTCAACTTAAATCTAAAATAATTTGGCTTGAAAGTTCGCAAGTCAGCTCGATTAAATAATATATATTACAATATTTTTACATTGTTTATAATATTTTATTTATTATATTTTAAACTAAAATGATGTCATTTTGATTTAATTAAGTTATTCGTGAACTAATTTCAAACTTAAATCCTTATTTATCGAGTTGAGTTTTAAACTATATAAAAATTCAAGTCTAACTCAAGCTCGGGTTCGAGTCTAGTATAAATAATTTGAACCTAAACTAAAATAAGGTTAGTTCCACTCATTTTTACCCCTGGCAAATAATAAAGATGAATAGTAGCATCTCATTTCTTTAGGAGACTTTCGCATCCTAAGCCAATGCAATCTTCTAGTCATTCTTTCCCCAAAGTATCCCAGTTGATATTTGGTCTTTAGTCACGCAGGAGCTCGAATTAAAGTAGATTTTTGTCAGATTTAAAACACGTATCTGGCTTTTACATTATGATTTATGTAAGAATAAACAAAATAAATTGAGATAAAATGTGATTTGGGATTAATTTTAGCGTTATTTTTTTTAAGTCACAAACCGTGGGAACGGTTTTCTAAATCCGTTCACATGGATTCAAAAAAATTCACAAAAAATAATGACAATGGTACTCGTTTGAAAGCTCTCGACACGAAGAATATGATTGTATAAAAAATTTACACATTTGGTTAACCTATTTCTATATTTTTTTTAGTGAAATATTGAAATTTTTTGAAATTAGTGATTGGCAGAAAAATTAGATGTAAAGGAGTTGTTGAAGATTTATAGATATTTTTAGAGGTTTATCTTGATGCCAAACAGGGTGATATGCATATATGTTACATTGTAGCACATTTACCAACAGCATCTTACCTTCAAATTCCACAAAAATAGGGTCCATCTCAGGCCCAGATGCCCAAGGCCGAAAAGATGTGGAGTTGACTTACACGGAGATATAAACAAAAGAAAAAGGCACAATTGATTCAATCTAGATCCTAATTATGGGGATAATTATTTGATTTTTTGGTTCTATTTACTTTAAATTATTTCAGTTCTTTGGGTGGCATTTAATTTTTATTTTGTTTTTATTTTCTATTTTCTGTTTCGATTTCATTTTTCATTTTACGCTTTTGGAATAAGAAAAATAGTTTAAAGCATATTTAGTCACTTGTGTTCCTAAAATTTGTTTTAAAAAATAAAAAAGGAGTTTACATATGAAATGAAAAACGGTAAAAAATTATTTTGGGTGTTCTTAATCCAAAATAAGAAAAATTTTAAAATAAGGAGAATATAGTATTTTTTATTTTTCTTATTTTTGAATTTTTAAAACATATAACACATAAAAAATAGAAAAGTAAACTAAATACTACCTTAATAGGATGAATTGAATTGTCTTATAGAAAGTAAATAACCAAATTAAAATGATTCAATTCGATTCCTATTAGAACTAATTAATCGAAACTATATCGGTATATATAAATATTTAATTTTTATTTTTACTTTTTTTTTACAAATTTATTATAATTATATTAACTAAAATAATATGTATAATAATAAATTTTTACATTTATTTTCTAATTTTTTTGCAAAAATTTATTATTATATGTATTTATATATATAAATATTTAATTATGTTTCAGTTTTTCCGTTTCTGCAAATAGAAGAAGCGAAATCGAATCGAACGAAATATAGTTTGAATTTAAAAAAAAAATCAATGAAATTAAACCAAAAGTCAAATTAACTGAACCCAAATTTCGATTTGTAGTTCGATTATATTATACACACCCCTGTGCCTATTTAAAATCCGACGATTCATTGCACCGGACGCACCATTCAAACGCAAGTTACAACCATGATGGAACAGAATTGTTTGATTGGTCAAAATCAATTAAAATTTATAAATTTTTACTAATTTTTTATATTTTATTCCATTTAAAATTCGTTACATATCACTTTTACATTAAATCTTTATACTTTTATACTTTTATTAAGGGTGTTTGGTTAGCTAAAACGAATTAAAACTTATCAATTTTTATTAATTTTTTGTACTTTTTTCCGACCAAATTTTATGTTGTATTACTTTTACATCAAATTTTTATATTTTTATTGTATTTTTTGATCAAAATTTTATCATTCAAACACCCTATTATACTTTTTGATTAATCAAACGCCCTAAACAAAGTGATGCCTTGTTTTTCCATTTTTGCCGGCCCAGCTAATTCGTTTGAACGTGAAAATTTCGGCAGTGCAGTCAAAAAAACTTGCCTAACAAATAAAGGACAATGGACTCAGCTCGCTCAGTCATTCCACGTAAGAAGAAGTACGTAATTACTATGTAGTATTTATAAAAGAGGTTTGATTTATCAAAATTAATTAAAATTTATCGATTTTTATTAAATTCTTTTATTTTTTTAAATCAAATATTATCACATATCATTTTTATATTAAATTTTTATACTTTTATTATATTTTTTTTACCATTTAAACGCCGCCATAGTAACAAATAAAGGAACCATTAGAGTGTGTCTGGAGACTCAAAAAAACTCAAAAATTTTTAAAAATTTTCAAATCTCTTCAATCAAATTTTACCACCTATCATTTTTATATCACATCAATCCCAACTTTTGAGTTTTTTTGAGTTTTTTTGGGCCTCCAAACACCACCTTAAATACTTACCAAAAAAGGGACTCATATAAATAATTCATATCAGTGGTATTATATATTCGAGTTATAGAATAAATAATTCCATGCAAAGAAACTCGTATTCATTTGGTTTCAAAAAAATTAACTTTTAATTTTTTTTATAGGCTTTCATCTTAAATGTTTTTTTTTTTTCATCAAAAGTTGATTTTTTTTTTTTAAAGTTGTAACTTTTAAGCATATTAATTGTATTTGTCAAAAAAAAAAATTAGAAGTTTTACCTCTATTTGGGTGAAAACTATCCATTTTGGTAAGAAAGTAATGAAAATTTTAATTTTTTCCCTAATGAATGTGAATTTTTAATTTTTTTTTTCATAAATACAATTCATACGCTTAAAAGTTACAATTATTAAAAAAAATCAAATTTTGATGAAAAAAATCATATAAAACAAAAAAAAAAAAGTTAAAAGAAAAAACAAATTACTGGGATAAGAGGGGTTGTGCTATAATGGATTTATCATATAATATACATGGTGTTAATAGGAGTCGTTGAATTAAATGTAATCCCTAATGTAATATAGACCCCACACCTAACACAAAAACTCCTATAAGCTCTATGGGTGTGTTTGTTTGAGGGATTGGATGATGGGGGATAAGTAATACTGTGGGGTCCACAGATGGGATTGGATAAAAGATGGGATTAATTTTTTATGTGGGATTATTTTTTTAGTGTTTGGTTGGTGGGATATAAAGTGGGATAAAAGATGTGATATGATATGTGATGTGATAGGAAATAATTTTGGACCTTTGGATCTTGGCGGGAAACAAATCCGGAGATGGTGTATTAATAATACCACAAAAAGCTGGGATTGCTCATCCGGCCATTTGCCGGACTGCCACTCCAATCCGTGGGACCCACGGAGTAAACAAAAAACCAAACAAACACTTCACATAGATAGGTCCCACGGACTGCCAATCCAATCCCCCATCCCTCATCCACCAAACAAACACAGCCTATAAGTTTTATATTATGAATGCACTCCGGACCCTCCAAAACCCAAGCATAAGGCCAAAAGCCATTCTTGCAAGCCCAAATAATGCAAGCAGAAAAGCACACAAAAGATGGGACCTTCTTGGAAAAATTGGAGTCAATAATACAAGTTTTTTTTTTTTTTTTGGGCCCCCACATTGTTTGGAAATGCTGGCAGACTAATAAAGTTCTCATCACATTGCTCCCAACAACAATAGATAAACCTATCACCTGTCAATGAAAAAACAGAAAAGCTAGCAAATGGAATCCGGGACCTACATGCAATTTTGAAGATTTTCTACCATAAAAAGTCAAACCGCCTTTTCAAATTGTATTCTGCTTCCACATTTCAAGCATGATGTTCTAATCAAAAGGGCTTTCTTTTGCAAAAGATGCACATACATACATATATATATATATATATATATCTGTTTGTGTGTATCATTGAAGACCCATCAACTGTTGAATTCAAACAGGCATCTTTTCCTCTTCGGTTACAAGAATTTTCACACGGGTATTCTCGTAATTACAAGGCAATTGCTCTTGCCTCTGGAGAATGTGCCTTAACAGGGGCTTCTTTCTGCCTCGACCATAGCTCCTTAATGCTCTACTTGATCTTATACGAGTTATAACTTCTATGTTGGATGCGTGGAAACATTTGGCTGTATTTTAACAAATACAATATGACTATTCCACGTCGGGACAGTTAGGGTGTGCGTGTGTGTTTATATCTCTCATCTACCTTTCAATTTTGAGCTAGAATGTTAGGTTGTGAATTTGTACTTAAAAAAAAAAATACAATATGCTAATTTAAAGAGTTTGCGTGGTACAAGAAAAATTCAATCAAGGTTGGACTCAAATTTGGGCTATCTCAAACTATAGCTTGAGTAGCCTGGCAAAAAAAAAAAAAAATTATTTAATTTTTTTTAATTATCTCATCCTAAATTTTTTTAACCTAACTCACTTTTCTTTAAACTCTTTACTAGCAGTAATCCGTGCGATGCCCGAACAATACAAATTTTTTCAATTATTAACATTAAAAAAATAAAAATATTTTCAAAACAATCAAAATAGACACTTATATTTATAAATGTTAATAGTCATAAATCCACATGTCAAAATAGATAGAAAAAATAAAGAGAAAATTTTTATCCCTTTATAAAAATATTATTTTGTCAAATTTAAGCTTTGTTTATTTTAATGAAAATTATTTACTAAATAAATAGATTTTTAAAAAAAGATTTTACATTCAGACAAACAGGGTCTTAGGGAAAAAAAGGTCAGTGATACTCCCATAATTTCAGTTCTTTTGAGGGGCAACGTCCCTATCCCTCTTCGTCCTCTCCAGTTATCTCCCTTACCCCGTCTCCTGAATCATATCGGCTCACCAATCACATTCTTCTTACCCCACCCCCTCTCTATCCATCTTTGTCTCTCTCTCTCTCAACAAACTAATCACATTTCGATTCTACCAATATATACATGCATAGATGCCTATATGAATTGACTTTTCTCTATTAATGTTGAACTCTAGGGTTTTTAGGAATCGATTTTGAGTGAGTTTTTCTCTATTAATGAGAGCGAAGAAGAAAAACTCGAAAGTCCGTAAAAAAAAAAAATAAAGCAAAACTCCACAAACACGGTGAAAGGAACATGAAATCACACGAAACTTTAGATTTGTTTCTATCAATGAGATCATGGAGTACCACACATTTTTCAATTTACTAATAGGAGTTGAACTTTTTGTTAGATTCGCCCAGCGTCAAGCTCACAATGAAAAAAAAAGGTCTAATTTTTACAAATGAATTTCTGTACTTTTCCTAATTCTAGGTTTATAACGAACAAACAAATTTAAGGATTAATTTTTCCATTTATTTTTATCAGTTGTTGGCCAAATCTTCAACTGTCCGACTTAAGATTCTTGCGTTGACTTCCAATTTTTGGCTTCTTCCTCTTTCTTTCTTGTATTTATTCATTTGATTGGTTCACTTCTTTATTGTTAATAGAAGAGAATATTTCAAAAAAGAATAATTTATTGGGTACCAAAATTAGCAGTACAGAGGAGATAATTAAGCTGGGTTTAATCCTACACGATCAATATAAATGAAAATAAAAAAAAAAAAATCAAAGAAACATATATGATTGTCTTGTAACCCCTTGGTGATGGTAGCAAAATGCATTCTAGTGAAACTATGTTAATACATACAAAAACATGCACTAGTGGAAAAAGGGGTATTAGCGACCGCTAAAAGTAAAATAGCGGCCGTTAAAAGTATTAGCGACGGCTTAGCGACCACGTCAAGCGAGTCACATTTGAGTCGTCGCTAAAAAGTATTAGCGACCACCTTGGCAGTCCCTAAATTTTTTGCGACCGCGCCTACGATCGCTTGAATTAAAAACGTCAGACAATTCTAGCGGTCGCGTCGCTAATACATAAAAAAATTAAAAAAAAACAAAAAAAAATAAAAAAACAGCAACATACAAAAATTTTAAAAAATACATAAAAAAAATTACATTACACAGTAAAAAAAAATTCAACAGCAACATTTCAACAATTAATATTACATTTCACAACCAACAATTCAAAAAAAAATTCCAATCAAACAACCAACATCCAACATTAACAGCATATATATGAAACTAACAAATTAATGAGTAAGTAGAATAAAAAAAAAAACACACAATAATAAATACATGCATGCATAGATGAATCAACAAACCCCAACCACAAAAACAAAAAAAAATTATTTACATTCATCCAATAATAAACAAAAAATTAGAAAATAAAAAAAATAATTCAAACTAAAAAAAAAATAATCAAACCTGGTGGTGTGGTAGTGAGGCCTCCAAATAACTCTAATACACAAAAAAAAAAAAAAAAAAAAATTGTTAGTGAGAGAGAGCAGGAGAGAGAGAGAGAGCTAGAGAGGGAGAACTTACCGGTGGCGGCGGCGGCCGACATCCGGCTATGGCAGCGGCGGCAAAGGGAGAAGGGCAAGGAGGAGAGAGGGGCAGGGGGGAGAGAGGAGAGAGCGCGGGGGAGGGAGAGGAAAAAGAGGGAGGGAAAGAGAGGAAAAAGAGAGGGGTGTTCTGCCCAATATAATTAGAGTATTAGCGACCGCTTTAAGCGGTCGCTAATGCTGTCACCTAAAAGATATTAGTGACCATAATGAGCGGTCGTCCGAATTTTCCCATCGCCTTTCCTTTTGCGCACTTGATTAGCGACATCCAATATAACGACCGCTTAAAGGGGTCGCTAATAACGTTATAGCGACCGCCAAAAGCGGTCGCCCGAGTTTTCCACTCGCCGATTGGCCAATCTCTAGTAGTGATGTATGTGTATATTGTCCGAAAAAAACACAGAAGAAATACCAATCAAAGGCGAACTCCAACACGCTATAGAATATATATATATATAGTAACATATTTATAAATCCATAGAGAAAATTGAACATACCTGTAAACTTACACAAAAGAGAAGAATTCAAAAGTTTTCCGGTGATGGGTGAATGTGTGTAAAGAGAGAAAAGACATTGAAGAAGAAACTCACAAGTTTTCAGATAGGTAGAATATGGGTGAATGTGTGTAGAGAGAGTAAAGAAATTTAAGAAAACCAAAAGTTTTCCAATGAGTAGAATACTATGTAGAGAAAGGAAGACTTTTAATGAAACACTTATTATTATTCATTACATGTGGAGAGAGAGGATTTATTTTAAAAAACACAGAAGAAATACCAATCAAATGTGACATCCAACATGCTATAGAATATATATATATATGCAATAATATATCTATAAATTCATAGAGAAAATTGAACATACTTGTAAACTTACACAAAAGAGAAGAATCCAAAAGTTTTTCGGTAATGGGTGAATGTATGTAGAGAGAGAAGACATTGAAGAATAAACCCACAAGTTTTCAGATGCGTAGAATATGAGTGAATGTGTGTAGAGAGAGTAAAGAAATTTAAGAAGAAACCCAAAAGTTTTCAAATGGTACAATACTATGGAGAAAAAGAAAAACTTTTAATGAAACACTTATTATTATTCATTACATATGGAGAGAGAGGAATTTATTTTAAAAATTAAATCAAAATTCTGTAAAGAAAGCAAAAGGGAAATGGAGAGAATATAGTCATGCCACGTAGGATGAGGGTGAAGGAGGTAAGGAGAGAGAAATATACGGTTTTAGTATATAGTATAGATTCAGCCTAAAGCCCACTCTTACTTTGTTTTTGAGCCCTTTATTCAACTCAAGTGCCCTCCAAATTCTACGTCCGGCCCTATTTCTTAGCATACCTTGTACATTACAAATTACAAAATCAAATTTTCAAGTTATGCGAAAACATACTGTTAAATTTACATTTTGTGCACAAAAAATGACATTGAACTTTAATAAGACGCGGGACTATATTTACACATTTCTAATCAAAATGTAGAAATTATATACCTCACAAATGACACAACCATTGCAACAATCCCATGTATGAGAAATGAAGAAAATATGACGCAAAATGGAAAGTGAAAGTGAGTTTAAAATAATTTAAATTTAACTAAAAACTACTAGTCATCGTACTAATTAAACGAAAAATCCTAACCTAAGGAGTTTTTAGAATCTATCAAAGAAACAGGTAATAATTCTCGAAAATATATTTGTTTATTTAATCAAAAGTTATTTGTCTATAGGACTACAATTATTTAAATAATAAAACCCTAATATTTAACCAAGAAACAAAAATACACTAGAAATTTACTAAATTTGATAAATACGGGATGATTACATAATCAAGAAATAAAAGGAAAATAAATAATGGTTCCGAACTCAATGGCAATTCCCGAAAGAAAAATTACCTAAGATAGCGAAACTGATAACTTGAAAGTCTAAACTATAGAATATAATGAAATATTATGGGTCTTAATCAAACTCCGATTAAAAAAAAAAAAATTACCATAACAGTACTCTTAAGCATTTTAATTCCGGTGCTACCATTTTACATCAAAATACTTGTCACTTTAAGGTTATCGAAACAAACTTGAATAAGAAAAAAAATATAGAATTTTGAGGTTAAAGTTTGAAATGGGAAAACTCACGAGAGACACAATTGCTCCATGGCATTGTATTCTTTGTGCAATCACTGGGAAAGGATGGGATTGCGTCGTCTTTAACATCATTTGGCCAAACCAAACTTTTCAGTTAAATTATCATTCTCACCTTGATTACCTGATGAAATTTTTGATCAATGGATTGTGCAACCCATTGCTAAATAGATCTATAATTTATAATTAATAAGGGTAAAATTATATTTTTAATATAAATAAGAGTAGAAATAAAAATACAGTGGGGTAAAGGATGCGTTTGGCGCACCAAATCTTGGTGAAAATCTCTGAAAACATTTGAAAATCTCTATACATTTTTATACATTCTAGCCGTATCAAAATTTAAAAAAAGTTTAATATATTTCAAAAAAAGTCGACAACTAAAATTCAATTAATCAAATAGTAAAAATTTTTGCACCATTCTCATCATGAATTCTCAAACTATCGAATAACACCCATTTTGACTATTTTTTGCAAGGACATAAAAACCATTCCAACGGATTATAGAAACCGTTTTGACGGATTCGCGTTGCTAACTTCCGTTCAAACGGTTTCTATAATCCGTTTAGACGGATTGTAGTGCAAAAAAGTCATGACTGTCCAAAATTATGACTCCGCCCAAACGAAAATCTAATCCGTCAAAACGGAAATCTTACTATTCATCTCTAAAAAACGCGGTTTAAAATGTGTGCGCCAAACGCAAAAAGTTTTTTCAAATCACATTTTATCTCACTTTTTATTACTCCAAACTCACCCAACATATAAAAAAAAGTATAATTTATGAGAAAAATAATAAAAAATAACGAAATTAATAAAATTTTAATGCAAATTTTCAAATCAACATAGACAACTGCCTCAGTAGACCCTTCTTGGCTCCTAATACCAGGGAATATGGCATAGAAATCTAGCAAACTAACTTCTTGTGCCACCAGTCCACAATGCAAAAATGGGCTGCTGTCATCCAGGACCACATAATCCTTGCACTTACCCATTTAGCCTTGTGTTTCTGGATCGTCGCGTGATCTAACAACTGAATGGTTTCATGTTCGTTTTTCAAATGAACGATTTGTTCAATAGTTTTGATTGAATAATCAAATAAGAAATGAGAGAAATTGATTTTATAGACCTCTCTTATTGGGAATTTCGAAATTTACTAGTTGCTATTATTTTTCCTTAAAAAATATATATATATATATATAGTTTATTTTTTTAAATCGATTTTATAAGGGTGGGCCTAAATTTGTTTAGGCCCAAATTTTTTAAGCTCCCACAAAACCTATTCCAAGACTGACCCAACTTGTCTATTGTCTAACTTAAGCCTACGTATGAGCTTACAATCAATGAATTAGAATTGGCTCAACCATAAGGAAATTTAGGCACTTGCCTAAGGCTGCAACAAAAATAAAAGAACTCGATTAGTTTTAGAAATTTTTAATATAAAATTCATACTAATTTAAGAAAAAAAAATTAAAAATGCCTTTAAAATCTTAAAAAATAACTTCACAATGAAATGCCAAAGATCTTATTGTCATTTGATTTTACTTAACCTTATCATTTTTTTTTTGAAATATCTCTTTATTTTTAATGTTTGGAAAGCTCAAACTTTAGATTATTTATGATATTTATCTACCCAAAATGGAGAATAAAAATAGTAATGAGGGAATCTCCCATAACATCTATCAAATCCAAGAATTCGAAATAAATATAAAAATTAACGTACGACACGATAACAAAATTTTGTTATTAGACAATCTCGTATAATATTTTCTAATTCAAGAGTCTGAAATAAATAAATCAATAGATAGAACCATAACGATATTTTGTTATTGGATGGTTTTTTTATAAAATAAATCTATACTATCAACCATCACACTCCCATAAGAAGAACTTTTAATTTTCTAAAACAAAAATTGTGAGTATAAGATTAGATATTTATTTTCTTGAAAAATAAGAAGTGTTTATATTTATATATACTTTTTATTCAGATTAGATTAAATAATTTTATGGTGATGATTGTGAAAATTATTTGCTTGATAATGTTATTCTAATCTAAAATATTATTCTCAACGTGAAAAAGTGAAAAACAAAAAAAAAAAAAAGAAAAAGAAAAGAAAACTCATTCAATTTTTTAACAGCATCACGGGCAAGGTAACATTGTAAGTTGGTTAATGAATCTTAAAAATAAAAATTTGATAAAATAATTTTATGTCTCAAAATAATAAAGAAAACTTAGCTTTGAATGAAACATTTCAAACATGTTTATTTAGGGTGTGTTTGGAGTCCCAACTAAATCCAAAAGTTTTCAAAATTGTTTTTTGAAATTATTGCGTAATGATTGTTGAATGTTTATATTTGATGTGATATAAAATTGTTAAAAAGTATATAAAGTGACACGTGTCAAAATTTTAGTGGAAGATTTTGAAAAATTTTGGAGTTTTGTGTATTTTTTTATACACGTGTCAGGTTACTTTTATTTGAATTTTGGCAAAATCCGTTGAAACGGAGCATATGTGGTGCATTCCAGCGACATTTCAAAATTTTGGCAGACCGTGTCAACGACAGCTGTGTCAACTTTTGGGCTTTTTTTTGATTTTTTTGAGGCTCCAAACCAACCTTAGTAAAAAAAGATTTTATTATTGAGGCGGACGGTGGCCTTATGAATCTATATGCCCCTGCAGTACAATAGAACCATGTTGCGGACAATTAATTGTTGTTGTGTTTTAAGTGTACTTCGAGCTTAAATTCTATGTTTCGACCTCTAAATTTTTTTTGAAAAATTTTAAAATTGTTAAAATTTTTAATTTTCTTTCAATTAAATTTTATCACGTATTACTTTTTTTTACATAAACTTTTAATTTTTTTAAAATTTTTTTAAAAACTCTAAACACTACCTTTATATCTATTGGTAAAAATATATATATATATATATAACTCGTGACATTGTCGCGAGTACACCTACCAATTTTAATTTTTAGTTTTCGAGCACGTGGTAATTTTCCTAATCTTAAAGACATGCTTTTCAGAATGAAAAGAAGTTAAGGTGGTGTTTAATTTGTATTTGTATTTGTATTTTTTATTTTCTGTTTTATATGTTTTATATTTTTAAAATCTCAAAATACAAAAAATAAAAAATACATTTAATTTGATATTTTTCTATTTTATGTATTTTGAGATTTTTCTTATTTTAGTTCAAAAAGGCTCAAAACGACTTTTTGTTATTTTATATTTTATATGTAAACTCATTTTCTATTTTCTAAAACAGATTTTGAAAACACTAGTAATTAAATACGTTTTAAACTGTTTTTCTTATTTTTAAAAATATAAAACAAAAAATAAACTCAAAATAAATATGCCAAATGACAAGATTTTAGTCCATTTTCAACTATATGATAATATTATTACTAAACTAGTACATTATTGTAGTAGTATTGTAGGACATGGTGTACCAATTGCTATTTTTTAATCTATCACTCCTTATCTATCATTTGTTAAATAATTACACACGTATTAAATGTATTGCAAATCATCATTGTGACTATCGAGAAAATGAATAGGTTAGTGAGATTAAAAGAGTATTACGATTAAATTTGTGTCTCACTGATTATTACTATTTCTTTACCTGTATATAGTTTAGAATTATCAATTACAAAATTACGCTCACTATTACACACAAAATTCTATTTATACAATTACTATCTAATCTGTTTTCTCTCTTTACACTTATGTTATCCGAGGAAGAAAACCTATAAAAGTAAGAAACATGCGGGGATAACACTTATATCGTTTTATTTATAACAACTATATATATGTGTATTTACCAAAAAAAATTATATATATGTGTATAATTATAAATCAAATCAAGTCTTCTTAATGTTAACAATCCTCATTTTAAAATGGAGTGGTGCCACTCATTTCCATTAATAAAAGATATGGTTTTTTTATTTTCATATGATATAAGCAGAGGCGTATATAATTCCCCTGTTAAGAATCATTCCTAACTTTTTAGAATTATATATATATTTTTATAGTCCTAT
Organism: Vitellaria paradoxa; assembly: GCA_019916065.1. NCBI lineage: Eukaryota > Viridiplantae > Streptophyta > Magnoliopsida > Ericales > Sapotaceae > Vitellaria > Vitellaria paradoxa. The sequence goes on along the minus strand of CM034243.1, from coordinate 12,679,990 downwards.
AATTTTTCATAATTTTCTTATAAATAGATTTTTTAAACAAGTTACTTAAATTAGTTAGAATTTTTTATAAATACTTTCTCAGAAACTTTAAGACCTATGGATATTTCTAGAACTACCCACCTATAAACGAGTATAAATAAATCACCTTAGATATTTCATTTGTACCAAGCAAAAGAGAGAAACGTAGAGTGTAAAATTTCCTTTTCGAAAGTAAAGTATGAGTGCTAATATTATTTGTACAATCTTTTTCTTTTTTTACAAAAGTTTACCTAAATAAAATTCTTATTTATTTAAAATGGTCACTTTGACTCAACATTGCCAATTTAATTTTACTTAAAAAATGAATAATTATAATATAAAAATTTTGAATTATCTAACATATGTTTTTCAATTAAAAACAAAATATTATAATTAAGTTTAAATTTATTGTATTAAAAATTCATGCCCGTTTCACTTGATGCGATGCCTAAAAAATACAATGACGATGGCGTCTAACAATAAAAGGTGGGATGTGGCAGCCCCAGCCAAAACAAGCAGATCTTTTTAAGTAAAATCCAATCAATGGTGGCTGAGGCCTCGTTTGGAAGTGAAAAAACAAATGCTAAAAAGCATTAATTTTTTGTATTTTAGGTATTTAATAAAATATTAAAAAATTACTAATTTATTGTTTACTTAGTAACTTGTCCAAAACACTAACTTAGAAGTAAGTTGCGAGTACTTGGTTGTTTGGTTAAGGAACCAAACAACAAAGTTATATATATTATAGGTTGAACTGTTTCTATTTTTTATTGTGTTAAAAATGTGTATAATAGTTATTTCATTTTAATTTAATTTAAAATTATTAAAATTTTTACCTAAATTCCTAAAACATTTTCAAAAGTTACAAAAATTTTTATTTATTTTATTAAATACTTATTAAAAATTTTTATTTATTTTGTTAGAAGCACAAAAAGTTTCAATGGCCAAATTTTGCCACAAAAAAAAAAAAAAAAAAGAGAAAGGGAAAGAAAAAAATTACTAAAAATTTAAATTCCAAGCCGGGGGGCCGGAATTCAATAGCAAAATATGTCGAGGGACTAAAAAGTAATTATCCAATCAACAATCCGCCGCTCTCTCTCTCTCTCTACAAAGACCCTTCTCCTTTTTCCTCAGAGAAGCTTCCGTTTCTCGCCGCTAGGTCGCAGTGTCTCTTTTGTTTAGGGGTCTTCACAGTCAAATCGTTGTAAGTATAATGTTGATATGTATATACATATTCAAGTTCGAGCCTATAATTGTTTCATTTGGCTTTATTTGATTGTGTGTATTGCTGTGTCAGAGAGTTTGTTCCATATATATTTATATGTGTTGTTGTCAGTTCGGAAAAATCAATGAAACATTACGAGCCTCAGAAAGCTCAGTGGAAAAGTTCAGTTGGGTTTCCATTCGGGATTTTGGATATCAGGTGTGTGGGGGCGTGCCCGAATGGAAGATTCAGTTGTGTGTATGGATGATATGCCGTGGATCAGTCGAAAATGAGTTGTTGGGCCTTACATTGAGAGGACTTCAATTGAAACGACTTTACTATTCGGAGAACTTTAAACACGTTCAATGGGAAAATAGTGGTTTCATTGGAAAAAACAAAAACAATCGACAGTATATTGCTGACTGCTGGATTCTGACTTTCTCCAATGAGCCCCCTACTCCGGTTGCTATATGCAATTCTACTCCTACTCTAACTTGAACTACTCCTAACTTTTGAAAATAAACTACTGGAATTTGAAAGGATAATCAGCAATAAAAGAAAAATCTTGCTGGGAGAGTGATCGTTGACAGACCCCTTCTTTTGATGCCTTGGTTCCTTTCTGTAGATCAGAGAAATGGAGACCTGTAATCCGACAAATTTCCAAAGGTTGATCTATAAACCTGGGTCAATTCCGCTTAGGCCAATTATTGGTTGCCCCTCACAATTCTGCTTTATTTTGAGACTACTCCTTGTCTTATTCTTTGGCCAACCTCTTTTTCATGCTAGTCCATCAAGGGCACGTTGCTTGCACAAGCATCATCTTTTTTAGCCTCTATGCCTTTGACACCCGTCACCCTATAACTAGTGAGACTTTGTGGCCAAAACCAGGATTTTGGTGGGAGTTTGGTTGGTGTTTTCGTTGATTCATGTTGGTTGGGTTGTAGAGATAAGGGGGAAAAATCATGAAGTATTGTATGATTCTTAAAATATTTACTTTGAAAAAAGTTTTGGGCTTTCGGTTTGTGGTAGGGTTTCTTTGGAATGAGCTATGAATTTGTGTTTTTTTTTTTTATTTTTTTTTATGCCATATATGGTTAATAGGGAAAATGAAAAGAAAATGCAAAGGAAAACATCATTATTTGTTTGCCATCATGGAAAAAAAAAAAAAAAAAAGAAGAAAAAAGCTAATGGAACAGTGTGAGAAATTTTTAGGTTTAAATAAATGTGATTTCTTGTATTTTATAGGATTTATTATCTTTTTTCATGTATATATATATATATATATTAAAGGGGAATTTGAAGGAAAAAGATATTCCTTTTGACCCTATTTTCTCTGTTTTGGTCCTTTGCTTTTGCTGGTTCAAAGTGTAGTTAGTTTTTGAGAGAGGGATTTTGAAAACCAGAAATATTTTGTTATCTATTGGATGTTTCATTAGTTGGTTACTTGTGAAAATGAAAATTCGTTATTTGGCATTGGCTAATATAGAAGTAATGTAAGTAATTCTCCTGGTTGTAATTATATTTTAAAATTATATGTATTTTCATGGAATTAACAATCATTGAGCCAGAGATTTAGGAGGCTCATTATTTTCCCATTGTTCTCGAGTCTATTCGTAACCAAACAATTTATTCTATTATATAGTTCAGTGTCGGTGTTTTTTTATGGATTGCCATTTCAAGCGTTGCTCCTGTTGGACTTCTTATGTCAGTATATGGATCAAAAAAAATATTCCTTTTTAGGTCAATCTTCATTTGCTTGTACTGATTTTGTTGTTGAGGTTTTTAATGACCCGGCGCTGGTTTTTAAAAGGAGAAGCTATTTATGAGTTGGGTTTTTTTGGGAGAAGAATATTTATGGGGTGATATTTTTCCACTTCATAATTCACGTTGTTCATATCCTAAAGCTTCCAAGTGAAAAATTGTACATGAGAACCCTTTTTATGAGGGACCTGGGGGGTTTGATGTTTGTTATCTTTATTGATTAGTTTAAATTGGTTGCTGCTTCAGACTATGGCTGAGGAAAATTTCATTGCACATGTCATGGGTGGGATGGCTGAGGACTCAAATCCTCCAGAAATGCAAGGATCTGAAAATTATTCAAGTGGAGCTGGAAAAATGAAGTGGCCTGGGTGGCCTGGAGAGAACGTCTATAGGTTGTTGGTTCCTGTATACAAGGTTGGTCGTATTATTGGCCGCAAAGGAGAGCACATTAAGAAAATATGTGAGGAGACAAAGGCTCGAATAAAGATTCTTGGTGGTCCTCCTGGTTCTACAGAAAGAGCTGTGAGTTTCCTTGTATTACTTGGAAACATATGTCATTGTGCGAATATGATGATTGAACTTCTGCTGGGCATGTGATTAATTTAAGTGTCTTGATGATGATCATTTTTTTGAGTAATTCACCTATGCTGTTAATGTATCATTAGTCACTGAAATGGTGCTTACTTTTATGATTTTGATGCATGCAACACATTTTCTTATTATCCCGCTACACTTCTATATGCATTTGGTGTGCACATGTATATTTGTTACAAATTCCTTTGTGATATGTTGCAAATACTGTTCTTTTATGTCATATGATTTGGTTTTAATGATATATCTGATCCCCGTAAGTACCTAGTTGTTCCAATCATGTTATATCAAATATCTAACTGGGCATTATATAAATGTGCGATGCCTCGCATTGCTTTTGAAACTATTGTAAATATTTGGAACTTCACATTCATAGAATTCCTGGGGCTACACTGCTGGAACCTTTTGGTGCAGCTGCCATTGCCTTCAAATTTCCAGCTAGGGCTGTTTTAGGGGAGAGAGAGACTTTTATACATGCGAAATTGCAACCTAATTTTAGGTTGGATTTAGAGAAGAGTGGTGGAACTTAATTTCAAGTTGGAATTAGTGAAGAGTGGTTATCTTGTCAATCATCAAAGACACATAATAATCAATTTTCATCTAATTGTTTGTTGAAAGGTTAAATAGTTTAAAACGAACAGAAAGAAACGAGGAACATAAATTTTAACTTTACAGTGTAGGTTAAATATAAGGAAAGCCTGTTCATCAAAATAACCAAAAATGGATGTGTGCAGGTTATCCACAAATCTAAGACAACATTTCAATCACCAAGTGCTTCAATTTAGAAGAACAAGGATCCGGATTGCAGGATTCAGCATGAGCTTTAGGAGTGTTGAAAAGTTCTGTCTTAATTGTCAGAAATATCATTTGCAGATATTGGTACCACGATGCTGTGCACTAAATCTGGTAACTTCAGAACTTGGTTGATTGGTGTCTTGCCACATATTGTCAAACTTGTCAGAAAAGGAAAAAAGACTCAGAAGTGGCAATAATAAAATGTGGTATGCTTAATAGCATATTGAATTTGTTTCAAAAACTGCTAGTTTAATGTTATTGCAAGATTGTAATATAGATTAAAATTTGAATAAACCTTATTTGTAACATAAAATATGTTTTGGTCCAATCCACTTTATGAGCAAATAAGTCATCCTTTAAGGTTTCAATATCTCAATTGGAAATTATTATGCTCATCTTTTCTGCAAATTGGTAATTAAGTCAATAGAATTGGTGAAAAGTGATTAAAATATAAATACCAAGTACTAAACAATATCATAAATCCACATGAAGTTAAGAAGCATTGACATGTCTAAGAGAGTGCTCTATCCTTGTTGGTGTCAAACACACATTGAACAGATGCCTAAACATGTCCTATTACATTTTGAATTTGTTAGAACTAAATGCCCTTCTAAGCTTGGAGGAGGCATGTCCATTACTTACACAGACTTGAAACACATTGTAGTTTGAAGAAAAAACATGAACTAAATAATAAGATAAAAACAACAGGAATTTATAAAGCATTATTTTTTTTTAATTCAAGAAATTTTTAAAACCAAAATTTTCAATTTTTTTATTAAAAGGAGTTTTCAAAATAAATATAAATAAGGATAAATATATTTAGTATTAACAAAATAACTAAATTATTATCTTTAATGTATATACATAATTATATATTTGTTTTGATATGTTTGCTCGCTTTCGTGTCGCAATTTGATATTTTTTGAAATCATCTTATCTGTGTGTGCATGTCCTGTCACATGTCCTTCTTATTGTCCATGTTCATATCCACATTGACATCCCCATCCTTGCTTATTAGATTTGAAGTCTGAAAAGGTTAAAGCATCAAGGTATTTGCATGCTTATGCTTATGCTTATGCATTTTAATGGATATATAAGAAATAATATGTGATCCTATGGATGTAAGTTGGATTTATTTCTTTCACATGTTTGTTCGCTTCCATGCCGCATGTTGATATTTTTTGAAATCGTCTTATCTATGTGTGCATATTCTGTCCCATGTAACTTCTCACTGTCCATGTTCGTATCAGCATCCATATCCTTATCCTTTCTTCTTAGATTTGAAGTCTGAAAAGTTTCAAGCATGAAGGTATTTGCTTGCCTATGCATGTCATGTAGATATACAAGTAACTATACGTGATACCATGGATGTAAGTTAAATTTATTTCTTTCTCTTCATGATAAGTGTACGTGCCTAGGGTTTGGATGAGCTAGAAGATTTATTCTCTTTGGAATTCAATTAAGCAGTTGATTGCTATTTGATTGTGCATTTATACTAAATGATTATGTTCTATGTTCCAAATGGTTTTTAGACTACTTTACTAAAACCTGGATGTTTTCCTTGGGGCAACTTGTTTGGTAATAATAACTTGAATTGAGATGAATTGAATAATTCTGGAGATTGCATGTCCTTTTATAGTGAATAAAGAATTCCTAAACCTAATTTGAAAATAAGAAAACGTAAAACCTAATATGACTCCTAATAAGATTTCCTAATTGGTTTTGGAAACTTCATCAATCCTACTTCTTAACGTATTAGTATAATATAGCTAATGAGGTTTCCTACTTGGATTAGAAAACTTTTTATTAATTCTATTTCCTCATATTACAAATGAAATAAATGACTTGAAAAAAAAAACCCAAGGAAAACTCCCATAAAACTCCTAAACTAAATAAGACTCTGAAATACTTGCGAAAGAAGCCAAGAAAATAACCCAAAATACACTAAAAAATTCAAAAAATGTGCTAGTGTTCAAACAACTTCAATAACGTTTGAATAGCAATATGCCGGGACCAATTTCTCGGCTTCCTCCCTATTGTGTATGATCGCTAAGGAATGGCATTTGAACAAAAACAGGAAGGTTTGACCTCTTCATCTTTTTTTTTTTTGACTTCGATTTTGCTTTTCAGTCAAACACTTCCACTATGTTAAGAACTCCTCTTAGGCTTGTCCTACATCACTTCCTCTCCCTGAGATTTGATATTGTTGCCTTATTGACCATTACATTGTCTTTTTCACCTACATGGGTCCTCTCTATTTCTAGCTCACAATGACCAAGAGATCTTGGATACATAGTCTTCTGGAGTAATGGCTGAAGGTACAATGCAAGGTTTAACATTGTAAGATGTGTTTTGGCTAGAACAATGAAGTAAGTCACTAACTTTTCTGAATTTTGAATTGAGATAATAGTGTAATCATTCAAAACTTCAAAAGAAATTATACATATAAATATTGTATAAGTGCAGAAAATTTCCCATGTGGAAGTATGACGTGAACAAAAAAACCAATAATCACCGATTCACCATAGAACCAAAAGGCTGAAACTAGTTTAGGTTTAAGAAAGATAAGAATCTACACCGAAAAGCACGCGTGTGTGGAGAGAGTGATTGGGAGAGGGAGGGGACAAAATGGAGATTAAGGCTTCTGCCAATGACTCAATTCTATAGGATGAAGATTATGAAGAACAGAGGAGGCTATAAGCATATCCACTGGGGGTTCCCTCTGTTTGATGTTACAGTTTTCAATAGACCTAGCCCTTCAGTTTGAACATTTTTAGATCATCTGGGCATTAATATCAAATAGTCATTTATGTTTTCTGCATTACATAAATAGGAGTTTTAATCTAGTGTATTGTAGGCAGGATGACTCTTGCTTAAGTTAAATCAGTCGTTCAACACAAAAACTCTAATTTGTAAAAAGTAAAAGAAAGGCTACTTTGTTGTGGTGTACTTTTGGAACTCTTCTAAGGAATAGTGTCATCTGGAATGATGATCCTTATAATGCAAGAAATGGGAATGTGAGTGGAAATTGGTATAGCTATGTACTTCTTAATGTAGTCGGTGTTGCTAAAAGCGTTGGGTGCCCTGAAGGCCCCAAGACCCCTTGTCACCTTGAGGTGTAAGGCACTAGCTTGGAGTAAGTTGAGACAAAGAAAAAAATAAAGAGGAAAAGAAAGAAATAAAGGCTCCAAACATTTTAAAGATAATTAAATATAGACTTCTATATGCATAACTATTTTTTTTTTTAAGAAAATCTCCCATCATATTTTTGGTAATAGTAACTATTATTTGCAAAAGATATAAGTTCAAAACACAAAATGTAATGTTATGTACTTACACTAACCAAACCAAACCAAACCAAACCAAACCAAGCCTTTTCCCACTAGGTGGGGTTGGCTATATGGATTTGTCGACGCCAATTAGATCTGTTTAGGGGCATGTCCTCTGATAAATCTAGGTAGGTCAGGTCATGTTTAATGGTTTCTTTCCAGCTTCTCTTGGGTCTTCCTCTACCTCTCCTACTCCTGGCAATCTCCATACTTTCACACCTTTTAACAGGTGCCTCTACTGGACGCCTTCTAACATGGCCAAACCATCTTAATCGGTTTTCTTTCATTTTATCTTCAATCGGTGCTATTCCTACTTTGCCCCTAATCTCCTCGTTCCTAATCCTATCTTTCCTTGTAATCCCGCACATCCACCTTAGCATCCTCATCTCCGCAACTGCCATCTTCTGACCATGATTATGCTTTACTGCCCAACACTCTGATCCATATAACAGCGCTGGTCTAACCGCTACCTTATAATACTTTCCTTTCACTTTGAGGGGGATTTGTCGGTCGCACAAAACCCCTGAAGCACTCCTCCATTTGGTCAAAATAAAATTTTTAGTTGTTCTAATCTTCATCCACATCCATCACATCATTGTCTATGCCCTCATCGCATCCATCACTGGAAACATGTGCCACATCACCCCATGTCAGCCTTTCATCATCAAAAACCAATTCATTTTCTGCGTTGGAGACACTAGCGCTTATCTTTCCTATTAATCTTCATTCATTACTATCATCAATGTCATGATCAATATCATGCAAAGGTATAAAATCAATTATATTCTGCTAGTCATCATAATCCTTTAGACTTTAGGGCTAAAATCTCTTTTTAGCTTCAAAATTTTTCCCATTAACTTATTATTAACTATCTTGGCCCAAAAAATAGATGGGCTTTGCATTTTGGTCGGCCACCAAAAAAAAAATTGAAAGAGACAGACACCTCTCACCTAGACCAAGGCAATCGCTTGGGCATTACTTTACTAACAATGGTGTGCCTGGAGGGATGTGAGGCAATTCGGCCTCTCCTTGAGTTATCTGATCATTTGGAGGGTTTCTAACTCAATGTGGTACCTGTAGCATGCTTGTACTGCTTTAGGGGGCAATGAAGTTCTCCTAATTGTAGAAGTCTTTGTTCTTAAAGTCACTATATATATATATACATATATATATATATTTTAATAAATGCATATTGCTTTGAAATTTAATAAATGCAAATGGCTTTGTGGAAGATATGCATCATAACTCCATTCTTGTTGTTATTTTGTTCAAAAGGGAAAAGAAAAAAAATAAGTGAAGACATAAGATGAAAACCACCCTAACGTTATGATATCATTCAATTGTGAAACAAAAATGGCATGGTGGCACTATTTTTTTGGTAACTATGGTTGTCTGCTTGGCGCTGATGCTTGTGCTTTCAAGCAAGGTCACAAGTCAACTATCTTCCCTTGTGGACCTCGCACAAATTTACAGCCTCATTATGCCCCACCTCTTCCCCATATATGAACATACACAAACAGAACCCACCCACCCTATACACACATGCTGTAAACATATTAAATTCTAGTTGATGGATGTAAAATCATTGCTCAAGTTTGGGAGAAGGGTTGCTTGCACCAGTATATAGAAAACCATGGATGTGATATGGTTCCTAGCTTTTGCCTAACCGACAATATTGTTGGGGACACATTTCTGTATTTCAGAGGTATTTGTCACAAGATTTCAATCTCATTTTTGGATTTGGGCAAAGTCATAGTGGTTAAGAGCATGATTAGGTTGTTGACCCTAGTTGCCGAGTATTGATTACATTTTCCTAAATTTGTATGGTATTGAATTACTATCATTATGAAAATTTAATCTGCACTCTTTGCTTAGTTAAATGGGTTACAGGTTTAATAAAAGTTGGTTTCCAATTTTTATGATACCAAATGAGAGTGTTACTTATGCATAAAGTACATGATATATTTTCTTTTTTTTTTTTTTTCCAATGGTTGTTTGTGCTTCCGAATATAGTTGTTAATTTCATAATTCAGCTTATGGTACTTTTGGGATTTTTTCTGCTATTTTTAGGTGCTGGTTTCTGCAAAGGAAGAACCAGATGTCCCAATTCCTCCTGCCTTGGAAGGTTTGTTGAAGGTTCATAAATGCATTCTTGATGTAGACAGTGATCCAGATCATGCTCCATCTGGTACTGGTGGGATGGTTCACACAAGGCTTCTAGTGGTAGCCACACAAGCTGGAAGCTTCATTGGGAAGCAGGGAGCCACTGTAAAGTCTATTCAAGATTCTTGTAGTTGTACAATTCGTGTACTTGGAGCAGGTGCTTTCCAGACCATTTCTTTCTGCCTATTATCGTTTGATACTTACCTTGCATTTTTCATGGAACAAGATCATAGCCTCAATGTTTCTGTCTGTTTTCCTTTGGTTTCACTTGTGGCTTTTTGTTATTTCCTTTTGTTGTTGAATTTTCATGTGATTCCTGCTCTCCGTGTAATAATTTTCATTGATTTGTTTCCTTGGCTTTTATCTCATGTTAATAAATCTAAGAGGGACAAATTTGGAGTGACTAGAATGTCACTAGCTCTGACTGGTTCACACAACCAATGTTTTTCAACTTCGTGCGCGCTTGTAGCTTTTTGGGTTGTCTAAATTTTTATTGATTGGTCTATGTTATGAAACAAATTGCTGCAGAAAACCTTCCACCTTTTGCTTTGCCTGATGATAGTGTTGTTGAGGTACAAGGGGAACCCACGGGTGTGCATAAAGCAGTTGAACTGATTGGAACCCATCTCAGGAAATTTTTGGTTGATCGCACTATCATTTCAGTGTTTGAAATGCAAGTAAGTTTGCTCCATAGCCTCTTTTCATTTATTCTTTTGCAAAATATAGGTTCTTGAGCTGGTAATCAGACAGGTTCATATTAACTAGATGTTTTTTGTGTAAAAACTGCTTTTATAATAAATAGTTGATGATAGTGGTTCCAATGATGGGCTTGCTACAGCTGTTATGTTGCCTCTAGGCTGGATTATGTGTAAATGGTAATGGTACTAGTACCACAACAAGAACTAGGGTGGGCTTCTTCTGTGACTTTCGTGCCCTCCAAACCCCAACAAAAAATAAATAAATAAATAGACAAATGCGTTGCCACTGTAGTTCGTGTGTGGAATGAGATCATGAGAAAACCTAGAGGGATTTTATTTCCTTCTCTTTCTTTTTATTTTATTTTATTTTGTTTTGTTTTGTTTTGTTTCCTTTTCTTCCTCTTTTTTTCTATTTTTCTTTTTTTTTTTTGGGGGGGGGGGTGTATAAATGAGGTTTTCAATAATTTTCTGACCCTAGCTTGACTATTAGGAAATAGTATGAATTGTGGCTTGCTAAGAAGCATGGATACAAGTATGGGATATAAATACAATACGGGTGCAGGTACGGATACAGATACAACAATTTAAAAAAAAAAATGAGGATACGAACACAGCAGGGATACGACCAAAAAAATATAATTTTGTATTTTTTTTAGCTATGTATATAATATAACATCCATAACAAAAATAATTTAATATATAGTTCAATATACAAAATATAACAAAATATAAGTAATAAAATGTTATAATTTTCGGAGTTTTGGTTACTCAAATCTAGATTTGTTTTAATCATATATTTGAAGAAAAATGGTAAAATAATAGGACACATCATGTGGTGTGTCCGACACGTATTTTGGAGTGTTCGAAGAATGTGTGTGTTTGATACGTATTTTGGAGTGTTCACAGCACTCATTTTGAATTGGCCATGCTTCCTTGGTGGCTTGCATGTAATATCATGTGGTTAATGGCCAACTTGCTTTGTGTTGAAATTTTATTTATTTAGTTACACTGTTGAGGGTGACCTTGGTGCTTGAAAACGGTCTTTCTAATTAGTTGGGGTAAAATTGTGTCCATTGCCCCTCCTCAGAACCTGCTTAGATGGGAGCCTCATGCATTGGGCTGCCCTATTTTTAGTATAAATTAGTTATAATGGATAATGGTTTGATGATGGGAAGTTTTGTGAAGGCACAAAAAAAATTGCTCAAATGCCTGTGGTTGAGGCCTAGTTGGCTTGTGCTATAGATGCTTTGGCTCAACCTATTGATGGTAAAGGCAACTTACATTTCCCGTAAATCCTGCTTAATTGAATCCCACTTGGGTGGTGGTTGTTGTTTGACATTCCATATATTTGCGTTTTAGAAAGGGCGCTTATTGCATTTAATCCAATGATCCCATGGAACGTGGTTGGGGATGGAGGCCCTCCCTAATTCAATGGAAAGGGGGAATCGCTGTTTCACAGCCGCTCCTCCATAACTACCTTTTGCCCAACATGATCACGAATGAAGACAGAGAACTGCGTAGATCAGAGGAGGAAATGAACTGTTTAAGTAGTACTATTTATTGGTGACAGAAGACCTGAATTTTGGTTTTGTGAATTGTTGTCTCTGGTTTATTTTTTACTTTCTTTTTCCTTTTTTATGACTGGGGGTTTAGCCTGATTAAAATTAGGGCCTAGCTTTGAGTTGAGCCACAGTGAAACTTGGCAAGTTTAGTACCACTTCCCCCCTCGCTCCCAGCTCAAAAATAGAAGGCTAATGCAAAGAATTTTCTATTCCAGATATGTATTGCAGACAGAATAATTCTATGGTATAACTCTCTTCTAAAGAAAAATAGGGTTTTCTTGATCACCTATGGTTGCTTCTTGCCCTGAAATTACCATTTGACTTTTGTGAAACCACTTTGTGATTGTTGAAAATTTTGTTGACGATATAATCACATAATGGTCATATATAATGCATGTGCTGGTCTTTTAATGAATTTTGGTTTCTGGGCAGATGCAAAATCCTAGTGCTCTACCAAACCAGAACGTGCACCCACATGAAACTTGGGGCCCTCTTCTGGGTTTTCCAACGAATGCTGGTGGTGGACCTGGTTTTGTACCTAATCCTCAATACATGCCACCTCACCGTCCATTTGACAGTTATCACGGACCAGTTGACATACCTCCATTGGACAAGCAGCCCCGTCAAGATCCACCTGCCTATCAAAGAGATCACCCAATGGCAGTTAATACAACCACTGCACCTCCACAACAGTCAGTTATTACAAAGGTTTTATTTCTTTTCTGGATCTTTATATTTTCGTGTAAATATTATGATGGGGAATTGCTAAATGAGGGTTGAGTGAACTTCTGACTAGCCACAGCAGCTAAATTCTAGACATGTCCCTGTATGAATTTTACCTAGTTGAGTCATGCAACTCTTCTCTTTCCTTTTTTGTTCTTCCCCCCCCCCCCCCCTGAAAAGAAAAAATAATTAGAAAAAAGGGATAAACTAAAGGACTTCTTTCTGTTATTGCTATTTGTGACCAAATGCCAAAAATGTGTGAAATATTTTTGATACTGAAATTTCTTTCTATACTACAAATGATTATCTCATTGCCCAAGCCTATTTTAAGTTAAAAATATAGGATCAATTGCCTTTTAAAAACATCCCAGAAAGGCACAGGTGCGTAGAAGGCTAAGGCCAATGGATAGTTTTCAAAAAATTTTGTTTATAGAAAGCTTTTTTTGAGGCTATAGTTATGCTTAAGGTTTTCTACATAATATTTTCTGACATAATCTTCTTTTGACCCTGCACATTTGGCAAGTCGGCCTTTACAAGCTTGCGAAAGGATCCTGATAATTAGGCCAACCCTGGGGGTAAAGGTTCAGTGAGAGGGTAGACTTGTTAAGTTGTCTTCCAATTTTGTTTATGAGAGATTTTAAGGGGAAAAATGAGGTTTATCCTCCTAATCTACCATTATAGGCAATCTTTTTAAGACCCCCACCCCCTGCTGGGTTTGCTGTGAGCCAGCAGTGAGAATCAACCCTTGTTCCCCCATCTTCTTGCTGTTTAGATGTCTCATCAGCATTTCAACCTTTGTTCTACAATAGCATAAGCTAGGGTTAAATAGTGTTTTATTTTGACAGAAGTGGTATATTGCATCACAGTTTTTATTTTGGTTGTTTTATAGGTCACACAGAGCATGCAAATTCCGATATCATATGCAGATTCTGTAATTGGGATATCCGGTGCAAATATTAGCTATATACGCCGTACCAGTGGCGCAAGCGTTGTAGTTCAGGAAACAAGAGGTGTGCCCGGGGAGATGACTATTGAAATAGAAGGATCTGCATCACAAGTCCAAGCTGCTCAACAGTTGTTACAGGTATCTGATACTCTCATGCTATGTTTGGAACGTGAATTCTTGGAGGGAAAGGAAAAGTAAATGAAAATGGTAGAAATAAAAAATAAGTGAAAAATTTAAATTTATGTCATTTTTCCAATTTAGTTAGAAATGTGAGACTACAATCGAGTGATGTTTATCAAAAAAGGTATAATTTTTGCTTAATGAAGCATAAAAAATTTTCCAAATTAGTAATTTTATTTTTCCTACTTCTCTTTTTCCTTCCACGAATCCATACTCCAGCTGTACCATTAGTATATCAGTTTTTGTACTTTTGGTGTCCTTGGCTGTTGCATATAGCTGATTGTTGTTGTAACATCTAATCCCAGTCTATGTATGGTCTGATTTATTAGCACTTGGAATCAAAATATTCTTGCATTGGTATGCTGGCAAAGAACTCATACCTGCATGCTGTGCTTTTATTTTCTTTTTTCTTATTTGTTATCTCGTACGTGCAGCATGTGCCTATTATTGGAATTGGTTATTTAAACATCTCATTTGTTCTGCTATCTTTAACCTCCATTTTCTAACTTTCCTGTTTGTCGGAATATTGTTATTGGAGATCTTAAACTAAAGTCACACGAAGAGAAAGCAATTAAAATCATGTATTCAATGATGTGTGACTCTTGACAATAATTGTGGGAATAGAACGTCTAATAATTTCTTTAGGTGCATATTTGAGATCAAATTTTCAGTTTTTTTTTTTTTTTTTTTTAGTTTTTTAGTTTTTAGTTTTCCTTGCAAAAATATCATTTATGAATTCAACAGTTTTTAGTTCTTGTTAATTATTGTCTAATATTGACTAGTTAGAGTTAAAACCATTTTCTGAACTAGAATTTTAGACTATGTTTTATCAAATTCTCATTGGTAGGAATGTAATTTGGTTGGTTTGAGTACGGGGAAGTAAAGAGTATTGAGAAACTTGAAAAATAGAGAATTATGGGCTAAGAAAGAAACAGAAAAGTTGATCAATTGTTGAATTCTAATCCAAACATAATTTGGCTCTTTTGAACTTTGCAAAAATGAGCATCCAAAGAAATCATTTTAGTGAGTTTTCATAATTTTCTGATGAGCGAGAACACATTTGAGAATGTAAGAACATAAATGCTTGAACCTTGGCCTGGGGTAACCACCCCCCCCCCCCCCCCCAAAAAAAAAAAACACACACGCACGCACAAGTTTTCTTTTTTATGGTACAATTCAAAAAAGGAAAGTAAAAATTGAATCTAATATATGACCTAATCTTCTAATGGATCTTTTGTTTAAGAGAAGGGCCATTAGGTAGATATGGGTTATTTTTATGCTGGAGCACCTGACAACCCAAGTCTTTCCTTAGTAGTTTTTTATTTTTTGAATGGTTGATTATATATTCTTCTCTTCTACAATATATGCAGAATTTCATTGCTGAAGCTGCCAGCACCACACAAAAGGCTACTACTGCTGCACCAACCGGCCAAGAGTACAACTTTCCTAGTCATGGTCCAGCATACGTACCGCCTCCAACAAACCTGGGTGTTCGTGCTCCTACTGCGGACTATGCTTCCATATTCGGAACCAACTATGGCTATTGAAGAGGCTGGCTGACTGACATCTGGGTCTAGTCAGATTTTGCGAAGTGCCTGTACAGGTTCACCTGGGAATTTTATGAGATCATCCTTGGAAGGGACTAATGTTGTAACAAGATGTTTGTTTGCTAGGAAATGCTTTTGTTTAATTTATACCATGATCCCTTGGGTAGAACAGTGGGATTAAGCTGCTTTTTTTCATTTGCTTCTTGGTTTCTTCCGCAAAGTTGTTGTGATTTTGCTCCTTTTAAAATCCTGAACGTGGTGGGAGCGGTCTGTTTGTGTTTGCTATGTAAATGGATTGTAGGGTAATTTTTCAAGAGTCGTTGTTACTCTAATGGGGCATTGAGTTTATTTATTTCTTACTATTATGGCGCATACTACATAGGAGGTCAAAGCAGCGGGAGGGAGCAGAGAATGAGTTGATCGCCGGACATGCCTTGTTGGCTGACTAATTATTTGTTTCATGGACTCCATTTATATTCGACCATTAGAAATTAAATAATGTTATGTAAAAATGAATAATACTATTCTACCCTGTGATTAATTTTTATGGATATTAAAACTAAGTTCATATAATAATCACTCTTAGTTGGGGAAACCCTTTCTATTGAGCTTCGGATGGTAAGGTCGGGGCATTGGATTAAAATTCAATGGTTTAAATATATTTATATATTTTTAATTTAAAAAAATATAAATATGTTTGGACCGTTAAATTTTAATTCAATAACACTTGACCTTATTATTATCGAATTGACATCGCTTAAAAGATGTCAACCTTACCCTTTTTCTTTCTATTAAGCTTATATTCCTCTATTTATTAAGCTTATATTCCTCTATTGTTTTTTTTTTTTTCTTTGATTACTTATTTATGGGAATCCTCGAAATTTGATTGTGAGTATCGAAATGGCAGCGGCACAACTGACCTTAGCCATCCCTCATTTTGGGAGTAACAAATATTAGAATTTAGAATGAAGTAATCATTTTTTTACATTTTTATTTTGTTTAAAATAAAAATAATTATTACAATTTATTTCATTACATCATATTTAAAATATATAATTAAATTATTAAAATTTAAATATTCACTCTATTCTCTCATCTTATTTTACTCGCGTAAGTAACACTTATTTCCTTCTCATTATTATTGCGATTTCATTGAATTTCATTCTCTTATGCTAAAGTAAACTTATAGTAGAAGAATGAATTATATTCTCCCCATTAAAGGTGACAAATGGTCAAACCATATAACACCTTCCTTAATATTTCAATCGAGAATATAATTTTATGTTAATACTTAAATTTCAAATCCGTCCAATTAAGCCCTTGTAATTGATAAATTATTCTTACTACTTATTCTATAATTTTCACAATTTACACAATCAAAAATAACTAAACAAATTTGGAATATCCAATCAATAGCCTAATAAATAATAAAATATGTATTATTTGACAAATATGCATTATATGTATCTAAACTTGCTTGTATATTTTTTAATTTTTATAATTTATCAGTAATATCCAAATAATAAAATTATATTTTAATATTTTCATGAAAAGATTTAGACTATCTCGAACAAAAAAAAAAAAAAAAAGTTCTCTTAGTAATTGGAGTTATTTAAAAAATTATCTTTTCTTTTTTCTTCTCAAATTTAATGTGCGTTTGGAGTACAAAAAGTTAGTAAAATTTGATAAAAATTGTAAGTTCATAATTCATACAGTAAGATAAAAAATAAAAAAATTATTAGATATTTGGGGTGTTTTTCAGTAAAATTCAGGACTCCGAACGGAGAAACCATGGCCCCATTTTGAGAAAAAAACTCATAATCAATACACGCTCGTTCTTGAGTGCAGACAAGAAGATGACATTCATTTGCCTCGGTCAGAGAGACCAGCACTTGATGCTTCAGTTACATAAAACTGAAAAAGAAAAAAAAAATCAAAGGATTGAAAGGAGGACCTAGAATTCTTTACAGAGAAATAGGAAACAGCCCTATGAAAGAAAAATTTAACTATATAGGCGCTGCACCAGTTGTTCTAAAATGACCAGTTTGATTACACCGGCTACAATGGACGACCCGTTTCACCTGCCCTCGATCTTCAGCACGAACTCGTTTTTTCCTTGGTCGACCCGTTGGCCTGAGTGATTTTGGCGGGTTTATGACAATATCAGCAACAGCAGCATTGCCGTCGTTGTGAGACCCATCTGACATCTCCTCCCAAAGGGTTCTATCTGGAATTGGATGGATCGTTTGAGAGTATGCCTTGCGATATGTTGCCACAGTGAAGCAACTCTCAGTGAAGTGATGCACATTCTGCCTACATGAGAATAAAGCCGCCACTGCGTGAGAGCAAGGCAGCCCATGTAGCTGCCATCCACGGCACGATCAACAACGATTTCGAATATCCACAATGTTTGTTCCTTCGTGGGATATAACCTCAAATTCAGCCTCATTTGCCCTGAGCACCTGGCAGGTACGCGCTTGCTCGAGAGCCTCGGCCACATGCCTCTCCGCAGAAGGAACAAGTATGGTTGCCCACTGCATGCTTGCTTCCCGCCGCTCGTTGAACCAAGTCATCAGTTGCCTCCTGACAGACTCCATCATTTGAATTATAGGAAGCCCGGAAGCTTCGAGAATTCAGGAATTTAATGATTCAATGATGTTGGCAGTCAGATGACCAAATCTTGTCCCTTCAAAATATGCAGTGGCCCACAGACGAGGTGGAACCGACGAATCCAGTGAGCAGATTCCTGTGATATCTCCTCAATCTCAAAGACTTTGGATTCAAACTCGATGGCAGTAAGGGCCTTGGCAGCTTCCCAGAGAAGGTTGACGAGCGTGGTATTGTTGAACTCCATCCAGAAATTCTCGCTGAGATGCTGCATACGGAACCCATGGAAAGCAGTTGGGAAGTTTGCTTCTACTCCCTCTACAATGCCCTTCTGTCTGCCAGACGAGATTGTAAGCCTTGGCATCTTTTCTGCGACAGTTTCGAGCAGGTTGTGCAGCTCAGAAAGGAACCACATCCACTTATCATCATTTTCTTCATCAACCACCCCAAATGCCAACGGAAATAGGGCACCATCTCCATCAAAACCAGTGGCAAAAGGCAAGGTCCCAAGGTACTTGCTTTTCAAGAGACTTCTATCAATCCCAAGAAGTGGGCGGCACACACTCAGATACCCATAGATTGGTGCTTGAAGTGAGACAAACAGACGTTGGAAGCAGTTACCCATTGGATTCACATAAACTGATGCAATAAAACTTACTAATTTTTACTAATCTTTTCTATTTTATTTCAATTAAATTTCATCTATATTATTTTTATGTCAAATTTTTATACTTTTATTGCACTTTTTAGTCAACTAAATACTCTCTAAAAAAAATCAAGTAAAAAGTTAAAAATCTAATAAACACGTATGTTAATAAATTTATATTATTTTTTGACTAAAATTTCAATATTATAATTTTAATTTTGAAATATAAAATAGTTTAATAATAAGTTTAAATTTTTTTACTAATATAATTTTACATTATTTTGTTTAGGTTAGGCTCTTTAAGGAGTGTATAAATTATAATAATGTGTTACTTTTAGAATATGACAAAAAGGATTGCTAAGTAATAATTTGCTAGGACAACACATTTGCAAAATGTCACAATCCCATGTCATATCTGGAAAGGGTGACTGTAGCTTATGTTAATCTGCACGGTGGTGTTTGAAGTGTCAAATAAAAAATAAAATTTTTTAGAATTTTTATTTTGGTGTTATTAAGTGTCATACAAAAAATTAAAAAATTTTCATAAAAATTGAAAAAAAAAATTAAAAAGAGTTAATATTTCTAATTTTTTTTAAATGCTCTTTTGAAAAGATGTTTTTCAATAATAATATTTTATTGAATATTTAAAACATTCTTTCAATAATAGTATTTTGTCAAAAATTTTAAGTAATTAATATTTGCCTAACAAACAATTGGGCTCAAGCAGCAAAACAGAAAAATAGTCATGCTTTGGGTTTAAAGCCCGACCTCACCATTCACAAATACGAACAATTCTTTTCCACTAGCAGAAAGAATGACACTTCCTGTACCATCTCCACATTTATTGTTTTTTTCTTCACAGGCTACATTCGCGGCTTCCAAATATTTATCAAATCTTCATGATATAAATCTTGTATGTTCTACAAGCACTTCAAAAAAAAAAAAAAAAAAAAAAAAAAAAACAATGTTTTGATACTTGGGAAAAACTAGGGACAACCATCAGCGTTAGATCCATAGCCATTGATCAGCATGGAACCCACTATTATTTAGAATAGATGTTAGGCCAATTTTTTTTTTTTTTTTTTAAAAACCTATGTAATTTTTTCCACCAAGGTATAATATATATATATATATATATATATATTTTACTTTTAATAATTTTTTTAAAATATTATTCGCATTCATGAAAAAAAATTACAAAACAAATGCTTCAACAATAGACAACCCATGTATTGGCAAAAAATTTTAATTCAAAGTTCTTTTTTTTTTTTTTGCCCCATACATCATTTATCCATTTGGATATGAAAGCAAATAACATGCTTAAAAGCTTTCAAAAGAAATCAAAATCAAAGTTAATAAAAAAATGTCACAAAAGACAGAAAAAAAGTAGTTAGTAATAATAATAATAATAATAATAATAATAACAACAACTGAAAATAAAAAGCATTAGCAGCGGTAGTAATAATAATAATAAAACTGGCTTCCCTTAATGTTACAAAACATAGGATTAATGTAAGAACATCAAGTGGTCACCAAGGAACACGGCGGCTTGGGAAACAATAAGATTACTCTACATTTCGAGATTTTCATGCCCTCAAGTCCACTTCATCTGTTACAGAAGAATAGGATAGCAAACTCCACAAAAGTTACAAAATTGCTTTCATCCCTATATGTTGGTACATTCTCCAATTACTGAGTGAACTGGGAAGAATCCCACTCACCCCATACATCATCAACACAATAACTGTGGATCAATAAAAACAGAATCATCTCAATGCATGCTCACCAATACAAAACAAAACAGACCTCCGAAAACTACCTGAATTGACCACCCTTGCCTCCCTTTCAGAGAATAAAAACTGGTTAGACCAGAGAAGTAATTTTAGCTGTTTGTTACCAAAACATCACCATACAGTCAAGATGGTACTGCCCCTGTCACCCTCGCAGATTCAAGCTTAGGTAGGGTTTCAGAAACCACCTTTTGCAGGGAGACATGGTTTAGTCGATTATTGCTTCCATTTACAACCATTCTCGACAGAAATGTAATTTCCTGAGCATCCACTCCCTCATCGAGTATCTCATTCCAGAAGTTGTCGTCCTCGTTTAGGTTTGCTGCCTTCATGAGCTCTATGACTTGCTTCAGAGTTGCTACATTCCTACCAGCACCGCAACCCATGGCAGTTGCTGCACCCACTGCATTTGCCATGGTTAATGTATAAATTGCGGGCATGTTGCGTATAAAACTAAATGCAATAGCAGCTCCAAAACTATCTCCACATCCAACAGTGTCGATGACATTCACCTGTCAAAAAATATTATAGCAATTGAAGGTTTCAAATCCCATATGAAAGTGAGAGAGAGAATGATTTGTCCAAGGATAAGAGCCCGGAATTCCCACTGGTATCGAAGGGAGTCACCCTCACGTTTGGCTTATGCCCGCTTTAACCGGGATTAGAAAAGTGTGTAACTACAGGGTATTTGTGATAGAGGTGGAAAAAAATCAAGCTATTTGCGAGCTGTTCGAGCTCAACTTTATAAAAGTTCTGTTCAAACTCGATTCGTGACTAAGACGAGCTCGAATCAAACTTGATTTGTGACTCGTTTAGATTTGAGCTCGAACTCGAACTCGAACTTAGAAAAGCTCGGCTCGAAAGCTCACGGGCCGGCTCAATAAACTATATATATCTTTTTAATAATATTTTTATTATATTTTTTATAATACTATTTATTATATTTTAGACTAAAATAACGTTATTTTGGTTTAATCGAGCTATTCGCAAACTGAGATCGAGCCTATATAAAGTTCAGCTCGAGCCAGTTAAAGTTCAGCTCGAATCGGCTCGTTTCCACCCCTAATTTGTGAAGTATCAAAACATTAAACAAATGAATGCAGCCTTTGTATATCAAACAAACATTTTGCTATCAATTCATACCTTGAATGCGGGTGCACATGATATACTTGACATAGTGATTAAAATTGAACCATTCACGCCCATCTTGACAATCACCCATTTCGTGCGCACTCCTCTCCTCAGCAACTGCTGACCTGCCAGTACTGGGTTTTCTATGCCTGTCAATATTTCAGCCTGGTATGCAATTGGAACAATTAAATTGTGTAATGAACACCAAGATCACACTTACCAGAGAAGAAAAAATAACAAAAACCGTGAACGAAATATATTCAAAATGCCATACTTGGTTTTCAAAGATTAAATACTCTACAATAGATACATTAAAGGGACAAGAAAATTAAAATGAAAAATGTCACTCAGATACTCGGAACACGAGTGCTATTACCTAAAATTGTCAATGATATTTTACTAAACTTGAAGAGGATCACTACAATGAGCCAGTGTAACATCCTGTACCATAAATATTTAGGAGACACAGGATTGAACGGGAAACACAGGTAGAATATGGGACTTTCATGGATCAGGTCGTATTAATTCTTTTTAGGCTTTGACACCAGGTCAAAACAAAGATGACCTCTATTGTGTAATATTTTTACTAAAGCAACCTTAAGAAAAAGGCTGCCCTCATACTAAACTGAACAGTAAGCAGCATAGTGTTTGTTGCAGGGGCAATTCAAATTGGTGGTAAAACACCCGCATGGGATGCAATATAAGTTCTATAACTATGGACAGGTGATCTTTAAGAAACAATTTCTTCCAAGTAGAACCACACAATATAATGATGCGGGACAATAAATTGAAAGTAAAGAAAGAGAGGAATTAAGCAAAGAGAGAATAATTAAACTAAAGAATAAGAAGCAAGAGAATATAGAAACAAAAGCAAACATTCTAGTTAATTCAATAATCATCCAATATTCAAGTCTCTCTAATCCTAATAATCTCAAGCCTTTAAATAGGCTAATAAATCCTCAAGAAAACTAAAAGTGGAATAAAATCAAAGATAAATATCCTATAAAATCTCTAAAAAAATCTTAAAAAAATAACAGCAGACAGCGAAATTTTTACTGAGAAACCAACGTTTAACGAATCAGATGGTGAATCACCCACATGAGGATCAAAAGACGCATTCTAACGCTCTACCGATCACCATCAATAAAGAAGTAACTTTCTAAGTCACTTCGGGTCAGTGGGGCCTCAAGCATCCAAAATACGCCGAGGTTGTAAATGACATAGTGTTCTTGATAGAAAATAATGACTCCTTCAGAAAAACGAAGTTATTCATTTTGAATTTGCATCATTCTCCCCGGTTGAGAAAAACTCAATTCCGACAAGTTGAAATCATGAGATCTACCTTCAATCTCTAGGCCATGAACATAGTAAATGTTCAAGCTACTCTCAGAACTTGTGCACTTGCAAAAGGAGAGGTAGGAACCTAGTGTCCCCACTAATTCTCCAAGATAGAAAAATCTAAATTCTGGTGAGAGATCTTGTTAAGTCCGAAAATTGTTGAAGAGGCACTTCAATGGGAAGGACAAAACTCGAGAAACCGTGAGGATGAAGCACAAATTTCAACTAAGAAGATAGCACCAACACAAGCAAAGGTGACAGTGAAACTACTACCGATATCCTTTAACGATCTAACAATCAATATCAAGAATATCAGTAATCTTAATAGCATCCGAGGGTGGAATCGTGATGTCAAACTCAATATTATCCAAAATAGTGAGCATTTTAGAGATAAGCTCAAAACTTTGCTCTTCAATATGTCCCTCATTAAATGATATAGCAATGTAAGGCTCATGAATCAAATTAGCAAATTCATCTTCAAAGTCCTCAAGGTTAGGTTCATAAACCAACACTTGTAGTTTGTCCTCATCAAACTCTTGTATATGGTTTTTCAATAAATAAATCATGCTTGCCCATTGCTTTAGTCATAGTTCCTTTAGTTCTATCACTCAACGACAAGGCACCTAAGGGTGAAGAATATACTTCTGTTTTCAGATTTGAAGAGAACACTTAGTTTAATAATTAGTGGTTAGAGGAATAATGGCTGCCTTTACTCAATCCAATAGAGTTCCCTATGAGCAACTTATATTCTTGGACAAAAGCATAAGCATGGTCAACAGTGGCAGTACCTTCAAAGAGAAATTCTACTCTAAGATAGTCATGCAAGCCTTAACTAAATCAGCTCAAAGTTATGGTTTCATTTTCAGTTATAGGGCATCTAATCCTGAAATCATCAATTTCGGTGATATATTTAGTAATCGAAAGTTTGCCTTACGTAAGACAATTCCATTGGTCCTACAAATTAATCTGTTCATGCCTGTAATACATCCTTTCATACCTATTTTTATGATGGTTTGGGTTATAAGAACTGAACCAAGTCCATTGTCAATCAAATGCATCAGGCTAAAAAGAATTCATGGTTTACAAACTGATTTTTTTCTATCTTTTTTTTTTTCCATTTTTTGTTCACCAAACTAAATTAATTAATTTTTTTAACCACAAACTAAATAAATAAATAATTCATATGAAGCTTATTCTCACCAAAGAAGACATCAAGAGGCTCGTTGGTGGGAGACGACTTTGGTGGAGGTCACGTAGCGCCATGCTGATGAGCCATGCGCTCACATGCGAGGGGAAGATGCTGCAAGTAGATCTGACCGCCGGACAATGGCAATGTGTGGACGCTTGTGTAGTGGCAACTACTTTCAGTGTTTCTTCGTTGACATTTGTTGGCACGAGGAGAAGTCAATAGTGGTGTTAGTTGGGTGAAAAGAAAACTAGAGGTGGTGCCTTTGAGGATTGATAGTGGCGATAGTGAATGTGCTTGAACGGCGGGTCTGTGTTGTCATTGTAGATGGGGTTCTAGTGGATCATTGACGACTGGGAAGGCTTCTAGTGGTTCATTGGCACCGAGATGGGCACTACGTTGCACTCATTGGTGCTTGGCCTTTGTCGGGCATCATTAACTACTATTTAGCAATGTTGATTTTCGTGAGGGATTTGTGAAGTCAATGATGTGTGTCTGGGAGATGGTGGTGGATGCAAGGTGTCATCTAGAGGTTTTGATGACTTCTAATTAGGTTTTTTGGCTGGAATAGTAAGGGTTATGGATCGAATTTTGCTCTGATACCAAATTTGATGCGAGACAAGAAATTGAAAGCAAAGGGGAAAGAATTAAGGAAAGTGACAAGAATTAAGCCAAAGAAGAAGCAAGAGAAGAGAGAAACACAGGCAAACATGCTAGTTAATTCAATAATCATCCAATATTCAAGTCCCCCTAATCCTAATAGTCTCAAGCCTTAAAATAGGCTAATAAATCCTCAAGATAACTAAAAATAAAATAAAATCAAAGATAAATATCCTATAAAATCTCTGATAAAATCCTATTCAAAATAAATTCTAAAATAAAATCTTCCCAAAAATAAAATCTTAATAAAATAATATTTGGATTTGCATTATATAAATTCTATAACTATGGGTAGGTGATCTTTAAGAAACAATTCCTTCCAAGTATAAAGAAGTTTCAAATGTAAACTTACCTTTACATCACCCCTTCTACACGTGTATATATATTTGAAGTAAAGTTTTATTTAAAAAATCATAAAAAAGAGATGTTAGCCATGTACAAACAATCACAAAGCAAAGCACTGTCCGATACCTCAATAGTCAATTACAAAGAGGACCTACATCATTCAAGATTTCAAAAGGTGTATACAATCCTAAAATCCCATGAGACTTGATAAAATATAAAAATTGATAAAGGGCCGAGTACACACTCCCTGAAGTCTGGCTATACAAAATGGCTAAAAAGGAGCTCTTTATTCAATAATCGCTCGACTCCATGTAGCATCCTCTTATTTCTCTCACCCCTAGATGAACCGCATCAAACACAAGTGAGATTTTTTGGTTTTACATATGTGAAAGTTAAAAAATGATTGTTCCACACTAGAAAGGTAAGAAATGGGTTTGTGGTTAATATAGCAAGGTATGAGCCCTAATTCATAAGTTTAAGCTTTTGAGTTGGAAGTTGTCTCATAGATGTTATATTGTCACCCATTAACGGTACAAGGTTCTAAAATCTCCCAATAAGATTGACTTTGCTTTCATCCAACTCTAGAAGTAGTCATAACTACAGCATTTATACTGTGCTGTAGTGCCCTAATCCAAGAAATCTGATAATACAAAGTCATAAACCGTGATGTGTATCCCCTCCATACAGGAGCAAGTACGCCCATCAGTAATGAATGCATAAAAAAATCATCTTTCCAACTAACATCTTGTGCTTCTAAATAATCACATCCTTCCAATAGGTGCAAACTACTAAAATAATTATTCTTTTTTTATGGAAATTAACTGCTAAAATAATTATATGGACACAACACAATATCTAAGTGCAGTTAATAAAAAGATAATGGAGAAGAAAAAATGTAGAAAAAAATTATAAATTGTTCCAATTCCAAGGTAGGAGCCCACTCAGTAACTAATGTATTCAATTTCAGATTCAAGTTGGCTCCTATTTTGTGTGCCTATTTTAGGAGTTACAGATATTCTAAGACCTTATAGATTTGCTGGACATAGCTGTAGTTGTTGCTGAAATCTGTAGCTGTGCCAAATTAGATTAATGGGGACTCGATTTATGTTTTTCAATTGTTAATACAGATGAATTTTAGAAGTCAAATTCTATAGTTTATAATTTTATCCTAGCTATAGGAATTATCCTTTAAGTCCATATAAGGCAATGAAATTCTTCTAATTAAATAGAGAATAAATGGTAGAAGTTTCAGCAGCTTTAAACTCTTTAAGGGCCATGTTATACAATCCTTTTGAGTCCATATAAGGCAATGAAATTCTTCCAATTAAATAGAGAATAAATGGTAGATGTTTCAGTAGCTTTAAACTCTTTAAGGGCAGTGTCACACAATTGTAACACTGATTCTGATTCTATGAGATTATACAGCAGTTCCTACAGTGTTCTTCTACATATTTATTTTTTATTTTTAGTTTTAAGCTTTAAAATGCAGAACTAGATCTAATGAATCCATGTTTTACCCCAAAAACAAACACAAAATCTGCAAAAAACTAACTTCCAGAGGCATTGTTTATAACACTCTCTAATGAAGCCCCAAGAATTTGTCAAAACCCTAAACCCACTAAAAACAATGTGGTTCTTGCCTAAGATTTGCTATGAACATAACCAAATCAGCCATCGAAAAACTATTTCACTGTCTAAATCAGTTGCATTCATAGCTTGTCAGAGAATGCCCACTATTGAAGCTGAATGAATCACCAAGAATCTACATGTAGCAATTATATTTAACAAAATGAAAGAAAGCCAGTCAATATATAGAGCATGCATAATCACATTAAGGGGCTGCATCAATGAATACGAGGAAGCAGTAAGCTTAAAGTAAAATCATATGCTAGACAATGTCTACTGCACTTAAACTGGAGCTTAATATATCACCAAGAATCTATAGATGTAGCAATTATATTTAACAAAACAAGGGAAAGCCAGTCAACGTATACAGCATGCATAAACACATTAAGGGGCTGCATCAATGAATTCAAGGAAGCAATATGCTTAAGGTAAAAGCAAATGCTAGCATATGATGAAAGCCAAAGAGGCTGCATGTCGAGGTAGCACTTAGAGCCTTATAAATAACAAGTTCAACATATAAAATGGTTGTACGGGAAAAAAAGGCAACATATTGAAGTAATGAAAATGGAAGCTCAAAAATTATTATTTCAGCATATAACATGGTTTGAACTGGTGTTCATAAACAATAATAAAACAACAGACAGTTGCTTCAGAAAATTGTCTTTTTTTTTTCCTTTTTTTTTGGGGGTGGGGGGAGGCGTGAGCAAATGAAGAATCAAAACAAAATCTATGATAAAAGTTACACGTCAAACCTCTTCGGAAGTTAGAAGAAGAACATCACTCATCCTCAAAAAATCACTAAGTGCTCTTTGTTCTTCAGGTGTTCCAGTGGAAAGGGTCTTTCCCCGGGGTCCAGGGTCAAAAAAGACTGCAGTCCCAGCTTCCACGGCATATTCCAAAGTAGAGACAATGGAACTAGGGGCAAGCTCATCAAAGACATAACCATTGCAGAACAGAATCTTAGAGTTTTTAATAGCCATTTTTACTTTGTTTGACAGTTTTCTCATCCAACTGAATGCAGGCTCCTTGCTAAAATCAGCTCGACTGGTAGACAACACAAATGTGTTCAAATATACGCAGTAATTATTCAATAATTATGACAACAATAATCCAGTTTGGAATGAATTTTCTACCAAGCTAGTTTGTAGACAAATCAAAAACCTGAATTTTTTTACCTGCAAAAACCATGTCTTTGCAAAGGGTCCACCAAAACCCAGCATAAAAGAGTTTCATATGCAACAATGGAACTGTCAAGATCACTCTCTTCACTCATCCCAACCATACTAATTCCCTCATTATGAAGCACATCTAAGAGGAACTGCCCATAGATTTCATCACCCACATGACTAATTGTTGCACAGTGAAGTCCCAGCCTTGCTGCTGCTATAGCCACATTGCAGTTACCACCCGCTTCCCAGTATTTCTATTTACAGAACCAAAATTTATAAACAGTGGGCACAAGTAATGTATAAATAGCACAAAGGCAATGGACAAGTTACTTCTAAGAACCATATAGCAAGAAGTAGCACAAACACATGTAAGAACTTGTTGTCAAAATTCGATGGTATTGATTGATTGAAATGCCAAGAGCTTTTGCAAGCTCAGCTTGAAACACATCAGAACCAGTTAATGCTAACATCAACCTTTTATGTGAGTCCCCAAAAGTTGCAAAATGGATTCACAAAGTCATGCTGGCAAATTGCCAAAATGTTAATACATACCAACTTTTGGGGATTATTTTAATCCATACCAAGAGCTTTTATGCTAACATCAAGCTCAAATCAACAGTCATGCTGGCAAAATGCCAATACCAACATCACAATGGTGCAGATTTAATTGCTAACTGAAATGTTGACCAAGATGCAATACAAATTATGAAGATTCACTATTGGTGTTATACAAGGAGTGTAGCAAAGGGTTCCAATTGCAAATTATGCAATAAAAAAGCTGCACCGTAGGAAAAGCACTACAACTTGAGAAATATATGCTTGTATAAACATTGGAAATCACTTCAGCATGTGAGATTTCATATAGGCTTCAGATGCTTTCTATAAAGGTAGGGGACAGTTTGAGAATCTTATCAAGGTGGAAGGAACAATAGAATTTCAAAGAAAATTAAAGATCCGCATATCTTCCCATGGTCTTGAAAAAAGAAAACAAATGGCAATTTTAGCCTATTGTGCTCGACACTTGAATTCCAGAAAGATAAAAAGGTAAAAGTGCTCATTGAATGTAAGTGGACAAAAGCTTCAGAGAATCACATTGTTCCAATTCATATATGCAACAACCAAATTGTGATCAATAACCACAGAGCAAGCCCAGAAGCATCTATGTACAACAAAAAGGACGTGCACATTTTGTACACAAACTGTTTGAATTAAAATCTAGTCGTTCTAATTCATATCAGTTACAACCAGAGTGTGATCAATGACCACGACGAAAGCGAAGAAGAGATAACTGCGAAGCAAATCCAGAAGCATCTATGTACAACTAAAAACGGAGGGACACATTTTTTGTATTGGGAATTGAGATCATCAAACCTTATCGGGCGGAGACTTGGATAACCGTTCCATATAAGCTTTACGCTCCTCAACATCCGGCGGGGGCAACTCAGGGACGTTGAGCACAATATCGACGCAGATGTTCCCGAGAGTAGCGACATCAATTTCTTTGACTGCAAAACTCCTGAATCCCTTCTCTGCGTCGCCTTCAACGGCATCGAACCGCAATGGACCCGAACGGTGTTTTCCTATACCTTTCCTGTTGAAGACAGAGCAAGAACGGGACTTGTCGTGCGAAACAGTAGCGAAAATGGCGGAAATTAGTCTAGGGTTTTGGAGGGAGGTTTGGTGTGGAGACAAGCCATTGCATTTGATTGGGGTTTGGATGGCTATGGAGCGGTGATGCATTCACAGAAAGAGAGACGATGAGCCAGGAGAGAGAAGGTAAAACGGAAGGAGGGAGATGGGGAGTACATAGAATGTTTAATTGAAAATTTGCAAAAGGTGAAATGAATGAATGAGATTAACGGAATGGTCAACTTGGCTTGACAAATCGCAACTGTCAAATAATCTCTGGCCGTTGGATTCTCGGATTTGGTGCGGGGATAAACGACGTGCAGTCGAAAGAAAGAGAAACTAATTTTGTCTTTGTTTAAATTTGACTTGGACCTCATAAACAACCTAAATTATTTATGAATAACCCTTCATTAGTCATCTGTCGTATTTTTTCATCACAATTAAATAAAATTGACATTTGTTAATAAATGTTCCGAGGGCACCTATTAAAAATTAATGGAAAGATGCATGTAATAAGGGGCTGATTGGTTTTCACCTATATTTAGGTAAATCTATATAAAGTTGGTGTTTAGAATTTAGATGGCCAAAAAAAAAAAAAAAATAGCAAAGTTGGTGTAAACGAAATTTGATTAAATGAAGTTTAAAAAGGTTGTGTTTGATACACAAAAATTCTCTGAAAATTTCTATAAAATTTTATACATTTTCACCATCTTAAAATTCAAAAAAAATGTTCAATATCTTAAAAAAAAAAAAAGCCAATTACTAGAATTCGGTTAATCAAATAGCAAAATTTTTTTCGCCATTCTCACCATGGACTCCTAAGTTACCAAATGACACCCATTTTAACTATTTTTTGTGACGTTTTTAAAACCGTTCCAACGGATTGTAGAAACCGTTCAAACAAAAATCCAATTCGTCGAAACGAAATTTTACTATTCATCTCCAAAAAATGCGATTTGAGAGGTGTGCACCAAATACAAAAAGTTTCCCAAATCACATTTTATCTCATTTTTTCTCACTTTTTGGTGTACCAAACATAGCCAAAATATCGATAACTTCTTGTAATTTTTAATGGAGTTTGAGTTTCACATATACCACCAACATCTCTACAAATCTCTTTAACTCTACAAATTTTAATAAATTTCGACAAATTCTAATAAAATCTTTACTATCCTCCCAAAAATTCTGCATAAAACACTAAAAATCTTTATCATAATCTGGTCGAATGGACCATTTTAATGAATTTTCCCTACCAAAATTTATTCAAACGAACCATTTAAATGAATTTTTACTATTCATATCTACATTTTTGATTTGTTAGCTGCATTCTACATGTCAAAAAATTACTCAAATCACAATTTAATTAACTTTTTGAACTCCAAACAACTCCAATGTTTTGGACTTTGTTTCATACACGACTCTATTAATTTGTATTTATTAGCTCTTAATGAGTGTTTCGAACACCTGTTCAGAACCCAATAAATTTTTGGAGTTTTTGGAAGCCGGTCACTATTTATGGACTTATAATGGTTTAAGTCATACCCAAAAAACTTGCTTGTGAATAAGTCACACTTGCAACAAAAAGACAAAAAAGGACATCATGTGTTTTTCACTACATTTCAAAACTATCAATTTTATCCGAAAATAGTGCACACTTTACTCATAATTTCCGTGACATTCCATCTTCTTTATAAAGCAAGCAAAATCGATTTTTGGAAACAAAATCAAAACAGTTTGAGAAAAACTTAATTCCACGACTTTCCATCTTCTTTACAAAGAAAGCAAAACTGATTTTTGGAAACAAAATCAAAACTGTTTAGGAAAACAGTACCACATAATAAAATAATATCGCATAAAAAACAGTACCACATAATAAAACATTACCGCATAAAAACAGTACCGTATAATAAAACAGTACCGCATAATAAACAGTACCACATAATAAAATAGTACCGCATAATAAAACAGTACCGCATAATAAAACAACACCATTCTTTACATGATAGAGTCATGCGGTATTGTTTTTGAATGAGCATACATTCTAAAAAAAACAGTACCGTAGACATGTGGTACTGTCACACATGCGGTACTGTCGGTCATTCGTTTGATATGTGAACTATTTTTGTGTTTACATGTGATGTTTGCATGATAGAGTCATGCGGTACTATTTTTGAATGAGCATGCAACCTAAAAAAAACAGTACCGTGCATCCTAAAAAAAACAGTACCGCAGACATGTGGTACTGTCACACATGCGGTACTGTCGGTCATTCGTTTGATAAGTGAACTATTTTTGTGTTTACATGTGATATTTGCATGATAGAGTCATGCGGTACTGTTTTTGAACGAGCATGCATCCAAAAAAAAACAGTACCGCAGACATGTGGTACTGTCACACATGCGGTACTGTCGGTCATTCGTTTGATAAGTGAACTATTTTTGTGTTTACATGTGATGTTTGCATGATAGAGTCATGCGGTACTGTTTTTGAACGAGCATGCATCCTAAAAAAAACAGTACCGCAGACATGTGGTACTGTCACACATGTGGTACTGTCGGTCATTCGTTTGATAAGTGAACTATTTTTGTGTTTACATGTGATGTTTGCATGATAGAGTCATGCGGTACTGTTTTTGAACGAGCATACATCCTAAAAAAAAAGTACTGCAGACATGTGGTACTGTCACACATGCGGTATTGTCGGTCATTCGTTTGATATGTGAACTATTTTTGTGTTTACATGTGATGTTTGCATGATAGAGTCATGCGGTACTGTTTTTGAACGAGCATGCATCCTAAAAAAACAGTAATTCAAAAACAGTACCGCAGACATGTAGTACTGTCACACATGCAGTACTGTCGGTCATTCGTTTGATAAGTGAACTAGTTTTGTGTTTACATGTGATGTTTGCATGATAGAGTCATGCAGTACTGTTTTTGAATGAGCATGCATCCTAAAAAAAACAGTATCGCAGACATGTGGTACTGTCACACATGCGGTACGGTCGGTCATTCGTTTGATAAATGAATTATTTTTGTGTTTGCATGTGATGTTTGCATGATAGAGTCATGCAGTACTATTTTTGAACGAGCATGCATCCTAAAAAAAACAGTACCGCAGACATGTGGTACTGTTACACATGCGGTACTGTCGGTCATTCGTTTGATATGTGAACTATTTTTGTGTTTAAATTTGATGTTTGCTGTGTTTAAATGTGATGTTTGCATGATACAGTCATGCGGTACTGTTTTTGAACGAGTATGCATCCTAAAAAAAAAAGTACCGCAGTCATGTGTTTAAATACGTAATCCAGATCCGTATATATTACTTCAACCGACGTTAATCTCACAGCACAAACTCGCGTAATCCGTGTGTATTCCTTCGTATATAATCCTTTAACAGATTTTTATCTCACTATATGCTTATTCACGCGATTTATAAGGAATGAAACAAAAACGGAAAACGTGATTCTCGGTTCTATAATTTTCGGCAACTTCTTCTCAATTAATTATAGAAAAAGGGCATTTAAGTCATATTATAAATTATATTTAAAACAAACCCGTGGGACCCACTCAAAAGTATGACTTAAATACAAAACTTTTCACATTAATGTGACTTAAAAGTAATACTTTTTTTTGGGTGTGACTAATAACTTTAAAAGATTACCAAGTATGACTTGGATACAATTTTCCCTAAATTTTTGTAAGTTATAAAAAATAATCTTAACTTATTTTAACTTATATGTTATATTTATATATTTTATGTAATTATTAATAAAAAATATTACACATGTGTAATTGTTATCTTTTATATATATATATATATATATATATATATCTAGAACATAATAATTTCAAGTATGATTATTATATCAATGAGTCAATTAAAAATTTAATAAGTTATAATATAATTTTTTAAATGAAAAATATTATATCGTTATATAGATATAAAATACTTAATAAACATATTTTAAATATATATATATTATTTAATTATATATATTGATAATAATTCTCTTAACAAGGCGAGTGAAACATTGTTTAAACTTGGTTTCTATTTAAAGTTAGACTTACCTATTCAATGAATGAGTCAAGTTGAGTTCTTAATAAGTCAAGTTCAATTTTGTTCACAAATGAACTAGTAAAAATGGAGTTTTTATCTCAAATTTAGCGAAAGAGTTAAAGTATACGTGGGGATCCCAAAATGCAGCCCTCTTTCCCTAAACTAGGAATGGAAGTTACCCCCATTACCTAGTATGAGAAGGTGGAAAAATAACTATTTCTGCACAGCCATTGTATGAAAAGGAGGGTCAATACAGAAAGAGTTATGTTATATATATTTGCAAAATCTTTCTCCTTCTTCCTCCATTAGTGACTTGATCATCGGAGGGGTTGTCCGCCAAACCTTACTCAATCGGCAGTCTGTTTTTAGGTGTCCAAAGAGCAAAAGCAAGAGGAGTAGTACTCGAATTTATTGAAAATAAAATCAACCAGTTCGGCATATTCTAGAATGTTGATCAATTACAAACGAAGGCTTTGTTCACTTACTAGATACGGTTGGGGGATCGGAGATAATTGACTTTAGCTCTGTATTTGGTTTGCAATATTGGAACTCTAAACTGAATTTTACATCCTGGTATTACTTATACCCTATTCTTAAATTTGTTTTCCGCTAAAATTTAAATGTTAAAAATTATTTCTTATCACATCTCATGTCAAATTATATTTTACATTCCATTAACCGAACACCAAAAAATAATCCTTAATTCCATATTATATTTAATTCTATATATTATCTTATAGTATTACTTATAGTATTACTTATAGTATTACTTATACTCCATTATGAAATTTCTCCCACCAAAAATAACCTATGTGTTTGAGCATTTCAATGTTGCAAACGAAGCATTTTTTTTAATAAATATATTATAAATTTTCTATTACAAGGTAGTGTTTTTATAAATTAAGGTAAATTCTAAAATATTTGAGAACAAGCATTAATATTAAGGAAATGATAATTTAAAATAATTAAATATATATTTTAAATATATATATGAAATTTTTTTATTGGATGAGACTTCAAATGATTGTATAAATTATCTAGTACTTGAATTCGCCCCACCACTAATAAAATCACTTAACTTTGCACCAACAGGCTTCAAGGATACTATTGTCAAAAAGTGCCGAATCTCCAGCATTGGTTTCTAAGTCCTTTTTCGCAGTTGGCAAAATTTATTGAACCATGTGGAATCAACCTATTTTTGCCATCATGCCTTTAAGTACTCTTAAAAACTGTTGTCTTTCAACTACTACATCTAATTTCGAGCATGGGTTATCTTTAAACTGAGATTTAAAATTCATAGCTGAGCTCACATTGCAAGACATGAATTTTATTTGTACCTTTAATTTGCACATTATATAGGGCATATATAATTCCCAACATTTAATTAAATATAGATAGATGTATAAAAGATCTGAGAAATGTTCGAATTTAGTGTGGAGCCTGTTTTGTGTGCAGCAATCCGGATAATGACCCGACCCAAAATAATATTGCGTGATTTTTTTTTTTTTTGAAATTTTTTCTAAGACTTAGTCCATAGAGCGGAGACTTGGGCTAATGTGGTTAAGATATATATAGTGTTTGAAAACCTTACAGTCGATGCATGTAATTCTTTCTTCAAAATAGTGAAAAACTCTCTGCAACTCAGAAGCCGTTGGCATGATTGGCCGAACCTCATAAAATCTTGTGTTCTTATTGTATTTGATTTATTCTTCTTACTCTCTTTTGTTGATTGCGTTACTAACAAGAAAGTGGTCTTGAGCTTCTCTAGCATTAATGCCAAGCATGATTTAAGTTCCCATGCATGCTCATGCATGAGTTTGACAACATTATTATTGCATGACGGTTTAATTAAATTGTCTAAGTATGATGATTATTTTTGTTTGTACAGAAAATAGATTAGTCACGTGGCACAATCCCAATCACAGATCTTAATTTCCAACTTCATGGGCTTACATTCAAAATGAAAGAATGGATCTAGTTTAATTCTAATTACGTGATAATAGTTCGGCTAAGTTTGTTCGTTATCGTAATAGTGGGGGATATGATGTGACATTTATTCTTTTCAATTATATCACATCTCATTTACTAATCTGTAAAGTATCTGAGTTTCAAAAAAAAAAACTATAAAGTATCCCACGTATATTGAATGTACTGGACACGATCACTGTGATTACTAAAAAAATGGAGAGATTAATGGGATTATTAGAGTATTATAATCAAATCTTTATCCCACTAACTTTTACTTTTTCTTACCTATATATATTTAAGAAATATCAATTAAAAAAACAAATATCAATTAAAAAAACATACTTTTTACTAGCCACCTAAATACTTCTCTACAAACACTCTTTAATTTTCAATTGATTAGATCATTGAGAGTTTTAGGTCGGAATCCCCTCCCAATCTCTTTCTTTGACATTTTTTATTCGCAAGTATCTCGACCGAGAGAGAAAATTTAGTGGACTAAGGAGTACATGCGGAGCAAATTTTTACCCGCATAATTTTTTAAACTGAGCAGAAGAATAACAGATGAGCTTTCAAGCATCCTTGTAAATCATATTAAAATATTGCCAATTTGATGCCATGATCAATTCCATTTTGCTATATTGTCGATCAACTTTGATTCTCTTACTAATTTCACCGAGCATCGCTATAAGTCATATATATATATATATATATAACATAATAATTTCAAGTATGATTATTATATCAATGATTCAATTAAAAATTTAATAAATTATAATATAATTTTTAAAATGAAAAATATTATATCGTTAAATAAATATAAAATACTTAATAAACATATTTTAAATATATATATTATTTAATTATATATATTGATAATAATTCACTGAACAAAGTGAGTGAAACATTGTCTAAACTTGGTTTCTATTCAAGTTAGACTCACCAATTCAATGAATGAGTCAAGTTGAGTTCTTAACAAGTCAAGTTTAATTTTGTTCACAAATGAACTAGTAAAAATGGAGTTTTTATCTCAAATTTAGCGAAAGAGATAAAGTGTACTTGGGGATCCCAAAATGGAAGTTACCTCCACTACCTAGTATGAGACGGTGGAAAAATAACTATTTCTGCGCAGCCATTATATAAAAATGAGGGTTAATGCAGAAAGAGTTGTATTCTATATATTTGCAGAATCTTTCTTCTTCTTCTTCCATTAGTGACTTGATCATCGGAGAGGCTATCTGCCAAACCTTACTCAATCGATAGCCTGTTTTTAAGTGTTCAAAGAGCAAAAACAAAAAAAAAAAAAAAAAAAAAACAATACTCGAATTTATTGAAAATAAAATCAACTAGCTTAGTGTATTCTAAAATGTTGATCAATTACAAACGAAGGCTTTGTTTGTTTACTAGATACAGTTACGGGATTAGAGATGTAGTATACTATTTTTAGCTAAGTTGACTTTAGTCTTATATTTAGTTTGCAGTATTGGAACTCCAAACTATACTTTATACCCTGGTATTACTTATGCCCTATGTGAGGGACTGTGACGGATCTGCCCGTGAGTGATTCTGCTTGCGGGAGAGTGAAGTCGGAGGTGAAGTAGAGAAGTAATGCTGTCCATCCCATATCACCTGAATCGTGAAAGGAAGTAGCATATATGTAATATTCGATATCAATATAGTACAACGCGTTTTAAAGCCGTGAGGGCACTGGATTTAGTAAAAACTCTAGGATTGAGCATGCTCTAGTGGGAGTACTATCAGGATGGGTGGCCTTCTGGGAAGCAGCTTACCAAACGCAAAGCGGACAATATTGTACTATGTGGATGCAGGTCGTTACAAATGGTATTAGAGCCAATGCCTAACTAGAAGTGTGTGATCATGCGTGTAGGGGCCTCGCGTGTGGGGGACCTGCCTGTGAGGGATTCTGCCTACGGAAGAGTGAAGTAGAGGGCTACGCGGGAACGCGTGCCCTGTAAGGGGGGGAGGATTGTGAGAGACCTGCCCGTGAAAGACTCTACATGCGGGAGAGTGAAGCCAGAGAGGAAGCAGAGAAGTAATGCCATCTATCCCACATTGCCTAGGTCGTGAAAGGAAGTGGCATATATGTAATATTCGATATCAATATAGTACAACGTGTTTTAAAGCCGTGAGGGCACTGGATTCAATAGGAACTCTAGGGTTAAGTGTGCTCTAGTAAGGGCAGTACCGGGATGGGTGACATCCTAAAAAACAGCTTACCAAGCTCAAAACGGACAATTTTGTACAATGTGGATGCGGGTCGTTACACCCTATTCTCAAATTTGTTTTCCACTAAAATTTAAATGTTAAAAATTGTTTCCTATCATATCTAATGTCAAATTACATTTTATATTCCATTAACCGAACACCAAAAAAAATTTCACATAAAAAGTTAATTCCATATTATATTTAATCTCATATATTATCTTATAATATTACCGATACCCTATTATGAAATTCCTCTCACCAAAAATAACCTATGTGTTTGAGCATTTCAATGTAGCAAACGAAACAATTCTTTTAATAAATATATTATAAATTTTCTTTTAACAAGGTAGTGTTTTTATAAATTAAGATAAATTCTAAAATTATTTGAGAATAAGCTAGGCATTAATATTAAGAAGAAGATAATTTAAAATAATTAAATATATATATATATATTTTAAATATACATATGAAACTTTCTTATTAGACGAGACTTTAAATGATTGTCTAAATTGTCTAAGTACTTGAATCTGTCCCACCACTAATAAAATCACCAAACTTTGCACCACCAAGCTTCAAGGATACTATTGTCAAAAAATGCCGAATCTCCGGCACTGGCTTCAAACTTCTTTTTCGCAGTTGGCAAAATTTATTGAACCATGTGGAATCAACCTACTTTTGCCATCATGCCTTTAATTAGTCTAAAAAACTGTTGCCTTTTAACTACAACATCTAATTTCGATCATGGGTTAAACTGAGATTAAAAATTCATAGCTAAGCTCACATTGCAAGACGTGAATTTTATTTATACCTTTAATTTGCACATTATATAGGACATGTATAATTCACAACATTTAATTAAATATAGATAGATGTATAAAAGATCCGAGAAAGTGGTCTATAGCTTCTCTAGCATTAATGCCAAGGATGATTTAAGTTCCCATGCTTGCTTGTGCATGAGTTTGACAACATTATTATTGCATGACGGTTTAATTAAATTGCCTAAGGACGATTATTATTTTTGTTTGTACAAAAAATAGACTGGCCACGTGACACGATATTAATCATAGATCTTAATTTTTGACCTCATAGACGTACTTTCAAAATGAAAGAATGGATCTAGTTTAATTCTAACTACGTGATAACAATTCAACTAAGTTTATTGTTATCGTAATAGTGAGGAGATATGATATGACATTTATTCTTCTTAGATTTATTACATCTCACTTACTAGTTCGTAAAGTATCCCGAGTTAAAAAAAAAAAAAATTATATGTACATTGAATGCACTGGGTACTGTCATTGTGATTACTAAAAGAATGGAGAGATTAATGGGATTAATTGAGTATTATATCTAAATCTTTATCTTACTAACTTTTACTGTTCCTTACCTATATATATTTAACAAATATCAATTAAAAAAATATGCTCTTTACTGGCCATATAAATGCTTCTCTACAAACACTTTTTGATTTTTAACTGAATAGATCATCGAGAGTTTTAGGTTGAAAATCCCCTCCTAACCTCTTTCTTTGACGATTTTTTTGTTCACTAGTATCTCGACCAAGAGAGAAAACTTAGTGGAGTAACGAGTACACGCGGAGCAAATTTTTGCCCGCATAATTTTTTGAACTGAGCACGAGAATAGCAAATGAGCCATCAAGCATTCTTGTAAATCATATTAAAATATTGCCAATTTAATACCATGATCAATTCCATTTTGCTATACTGTCGAACAATTTTAATTCTCTTAACTCACCAGGGTAGTCTAGTGGTTCTTAGAACCAACTGTAAATCCGAAGGTCTTGAGTTTGAATCTCGCTGACTACTACCCTGTGTTGTCCGGTGCTTGAGTCTTGTGAGTGAGTTCAGACACCCTTGTTTTACTTATCGGCTATGCGATTCATTAATGGTTGCAATAAATCGGTGCGGGTTCTAGATTATCTTAAAAAAAGAAAACTTTAATTCTCTAACTAATTTCACCAAGCATCGCTATAAGCCATATTGCTATGAGTATATGATTCATGCCTGATGAGTTGCACTTTAAATTATTTTGAAATATATATATATATGCTATGATCAACAGTGATTTGGGATTTTTTTTTTTTTGGGGTAATTAACAGTGATTTGGGATTGATCTTACATTTTAGTTCGAAGTCCAACTATCCTATATTTTTTAATTCAAGGAAGATCAGGAAAGTCTACAATCGAGGAGCTAGTTGCTGATCAATTTATAGTGGCACAGGATTTAGAAGTAAAATAGATTGAATTACAAAAATTTAAACTAGACAAATAATTTTAAGGTAAAATGAGTTGGGTTACAAAAATTTAGGATGAACTAATTTAAAAAAAAAAAAAAATTATGTCAGGCTATCTAAGCTATACCTCCGCAGCTCTACGGTCAGTTTACCCCTAGCAATATATTAACGCCATGTTATTGCCAAGCAAGCTTTGACAGAGCAAAAATAGGTGAAAAAGTATTTGAGTTTATTGAAAAAATGATCAACTAGTTGACGTACTCTAGAGTATTAATTGATTGTAACAGCAACCTATCGATTGTAATAGAACCTATTCGACAAAATTTTTTACACTACATTTTGCAGCTCATGTAGTGATAGAAATGTGATTTGCGATTAAATTTAATAAAAGAAAGTTTGAGCTTCAACTTTCTCAAACAAATTTATCAATTTAAAAAAATTTTCCAATAGTTTTTAAATTCTTTTTAACTTTCTCCACCAAAAAAAAAAACTTTAACTTTCTTCAACTTTTACCAATTATCTCTAACTTTGTTCAATTTTTTAATATTTTCTTTAACTTTTGTAAATTTTTACCAAACACACAACTTTTATCAAAAGTAAACGTGATGATATAAGGACAAAATTGTAAAAAAATTCATTTTTTTAATTTACCAAACACCCCAAATAAAAAAACTATCTTTGCCTTTGATATATCTCTTTTTTCTTCAATCTCTCTTTAATTATCCTACAAACAATGAATTAAAAATATTTCTTTAACACACTTAGAAACATTTTCATACTTAATGCATACAATCACCAAATTTATTTATCAAGTTCACAAATTTATTTTATATTTCAATATCTGATTTTATATATTAGTATATATGTATATTATATATCTTTGTTTTGTTTATGATTCACCACTCTTCTCACACAATCTCCGTCTCTTCCCTCTATGGGTGCGTTTGAAATAACAAAAATAAGATAAAATAAGATAAAGTAAAATAAATTACAAATTCATAATTCGTGCAGTGAGACAAAAAGTGAATAAGTTTTAAAAATTTTTATAAATTTTTAAAAAATTTCAGCGATTTTTAACAAACTAAACATACCTAAATAAGTTTTTCACTATTTTTTAGATGTACATTTGGCAAGAGACTGAAAAATAAATTGATAAATGTTACCAGAGTAATTATTAATTACCATTTATTCAAAAGACATATAACCTATTAAGAGGGTGAAATATTAATCTATTTAAATTTTTATGAAGTATACCTAACATAATTAAATTAGATAAAAATATTACAAAATATTATTTAACCCATTTTAACCTTATACCAAACACACCTTAGATATTACAATTCTCGGTATTCTTCAAATTTAATGGGTACAATTATCCTGCTGACAATTGAGCTTAAAAAGAGATGCCGTTGAACTTGGGTAGCATTCCAGAAACCACATCTTTCAGAGGAACATGGTTTATCCAATTATTCCTTCCATTTGCAGAGACTGTTGATAGAACTGTAATTTCCTGAGTGTGATCATGACCAATTACAAGTAGCAGTTCATTCCAAAAATCATCATCCTCGTTCAGGTTTCCTTCCTTCAAGAGTTCTATGACTTGCTTCAAAGTTGCAACATTCCTGCCTGCGCCACAACCCATTGCAGTTGCAGCACCCACTGCATTTGCGAGTGTTAATGTATAAATCATCGGCAAATTGTGTATAAAACCGAACGCAATCGCAGCCGCGAAACTATCTCCGCACCCAACTGTGTCTACGACATTCACCTGTCGAAAATACGAGAATAGCAATTAAGGTTTCTAATCACAATATATGGGAATGAAAGATGCAATACTACATTTAGAACGCAACTAGAACCATAAACGAGTCGAGCAAACCGATTTGTGGTTCATTCAAATTTGGTTAGAAAAATTTTAGGTGTCACTTGGTTTGTATTTCTATTTTTTATTTTCTATTTTTATTTTTAATTTCTTGTTTTATGTGTTTTATGTTTTGAAAATCTCAAAATAAGGAAAATAAAAAACGTATTTGATTTGACATTTTCTGTATTTTGAGATTTTCTTTATTTTGGGTTAAAAACACTCAAAAGACTTTTTATCATTTTACATTTTATGTGTGAATCCATTTTCTATCTTTTAAAATAGATTTTGAAAATACAAGAGAACAAATGAGTTTTGAGCTCTCTTTTCTTGTTTTCAAAATTATAAAATGAAAAATGGGATCAAAAACAGGTATACCAAATGACACTTTATCGATTTTTAGAAAGGAATGATATTAATACTTCAATTTTAGTTTCCTACACTCGAAAAAAATATTACTCATTGCATGAGGTGGTGGAGCTTGAGAGGCTAAATTTGAAATGGATTCAAGTTTTTGACATGTTAATATTTTGAGCAGATCTTAACCTAGTTTTAATCAAGCTAAGCCTCAAATATATTGAATGCTTTAATATATATTTAAGTTTATTGATCTGGCTTGTACCAAGCGTGTTCAAACTTAACTTGTTCTCATAACGAGCCAAACAAGAACCAAAC
Organism: Vitellaria paradoxa; assembly: GCA_019916065.1. NCBI lineage: Eukaryota > Viridiplantae > Streptophyta > Magnoliopsida > Ericales > Sapotaceae > Vitellaria > Vitellaria paradoxa. The sequence continues at coordinate 12,637,303 of CM034243.1, read as the reverse complement.
TTCGGTAGTTCAGTTCATTTTACTACTCTAAACACAAACTATAGGGTGTATTGGAATTGTAGCACTCCTATAAATCTTTGGATCATTCAAATGAAGTGAAGTTCAAGACAAAATCTTAACATTTCTGCATCAATAATAGAAAAAAGAAAAAAAAATGACTGCAGCTTATATTAGACAAAGCATTTCTATCAATTTCATACCTTGAATGCGGATGCGCACAATATACTTGACTTGGTGATTAAAATCGAACCTCTTGCATCCATTTTTACGATCACCCATTTTGTCCGCACTCCTTTCTTCAGCAACTCCTGCCCAGCCAATACTGGGTTTCCAACGCCAGTCAATGATTCGGCCTAGAATGCCATCAATACAATTAAACTGTATTTGTAGTAACTAATTGTTTAATGAAGATTTTGTTATAATGCGCAAGTAGCTCAATGTATGCTACATGGGCAGCAACTCAAATCCGGTAATTTAAAAAACCATATGCAGGACAAGGAATAAAAATATGGATCCCGGATGCGTCCAACACACATTAGTTACAAGAAAAAGAAAGAAACAACTCCCTAATAAACTTGAGTTGACATGAATCCTGATCACACGTATGGCTGTATGTATTTCAATAAATAAAACTTTGTCAGGAAATGATCTAAAAGGGATACAACCAATATACAGGATAGCTAAAAGTGAAGCACTATCCAATATTTCTTTCAAAGTTTTTGAGCCATAATCCTAGTTAAGGTGGGGAGTTATTCTAAAATATAAGGCTATGCAACTCTTATAATTGAATGTGGGATAAAATGTATATTCAGCACCTGTAAAATGTATTGAGATAATGTCATGCAGTTGTAGCACTAGCCTTGTTTCTTTGGGATTATAAAGTCTTTTAAGACTTTTTTTCTCCTTATTTTTCTGAACTTATACTTTTAATCCCAACAATTAAGTTCAGTTGGCCCATCCTGATAATGACGCAAAAGTTCAGTCAAGTACATAAAAAAATTAACATAACAATGGATGGTGCTCAGACAAGAACAGGGGAACGGAAAATCACAACAAAATCTAAAAAATGGCTCAAACCTCCTCCGAAGTTAGAAGAAGAACATCACTCATTCTCAAAAAATCACCAAGTGCTCTTTGTTCTGCAGGTGTTCCGGTGGACAGGCTCTTCCCCCGTGGGCCAGGATCAAAAAACACTGAAGTCCCCTCCTCCATAGCATACACTAAAACAGAGACGATCAAACCGGGGGCAAGCTCATCAAAGCCATAACCATCACAGAATAGGATTTTTGACTTTTTAATAGCCATCCTTACATGGCTTGACAGTTTACCGATCCAACTGAATATAGGCTCCTCACGAAAGTCAGTTCGACTGGTAGACAAAACAAATGTGTTCATGTACAACATTCTCATGAAATAATTGTAACAGCAATCCACTTTCAAGCAAAAATTGTGGGAATTCAATTTTCAGAGAAATCAATTTAAAAAAAAAAATTTAATTCTTTTACCTGCAAAAACCATGCCTTTGCAAAGGGTCTACCAAAACCCAGCATAAAAGAGTTTCATATGCAACACTAGAACAGTTAACCCCATTATCTTCGCTCATCTCAACCATAACAATTCCCTCATCATGAAGCACATCTAAGAGGAAACGTCCATAAATTTCATCACCCACATGACCAATTATTGCACATTGAAGTCCCAGTCTTGTTGCTGCTATAGTTATATTGCTACTACCGCCAGCTTCCCAGAATTTCTATATGCAAAGCCAATCGAAGCTCAAAACATCAAATAGTGAACAAAAATATATATGAATATGAGGAAAGAAGTGTTGTTAGTTCTAAGAACCATATAAAAAGCAGAACAAATACAAACATCAGATAAGAACCTCTTGGCCAATTTTGATGGTCTGAATTGATTGGTAGACTGGAGAAACACAAGCTGCTTTTGCAAGCTTAGCTTTGGAAGATCACGAAGAGAGGAGTTTAAAACATTATTTCTCCTTTTTCAGTTTTATTTCCTTTCTCTCTAGGTTTGTTATCTAGAAGTATCATTAAGTGCGCCCCATATTGCTAGCTGCTTAAGGGACCAACCTTCTCCATATAGCTGCACTTTTAAATTTCACCACCTCACACTAGAGAAGATTTCTTACTGTTCATCAAGTGAAAAAATAGTTCATGGCTATCATATGTTCATTTTATTGGTCAATAAAAGCCAGGGACAAAAACAGATTGAAGATGTATACTTAAAGTGAAGTTCATCTGAAAATGATCTCAAAAACTTACACCACGATCATCGACGGTAATATTTTTTTAGCTCAATCAGCTCTGGATTTGTGTGAGAAACTTGTGCAGTTATGAGTTTGACACGTTATAATCCTGTAAATATTTACTGACTATTGCATTTATTTCTTTTTTTTCCTTTCTTTAACCAAGCAGTGCTTTTTTTTTTTAACATAATTGTTGACATATATAAAATATAGAGATTTAGAAATTAGGAAATCTGAAATCCTTTTCCTTTTCATTTTAGGTTTTCTTATTGTTTCCTATTCCTATTCTAATTTAGTTTCCTATTCCTATTCTGATTCTACTTTGGCACCTCTATAAATAGAGTTGCTATTCTATTGTATTCACTACACAATTTAACATACAATTTTATATATAGTTTAATATACAGAATTTTCTCAGTTTCCTTTTATTTCTTTTTATTTTATTAACATGGTATCAGAGCTCACGGTTTTTTATCCTGGGTAGACTAGGTATCCAACAATCACATCTTTGGCCGCCATTGTTGCCCTTCCTGGCGTCGCCGCTGCCTCCGCTGCTCCTTTACCTAATTTTATATTACTTTTGTAGCTGCTTCAGTTTCTCTTTTAAAGACCCTAATCACTCGTTTGAAGACATGAACATACTATCTTGCGCCTTTAGCTTTGCGTATTTTGGCCATTCAACGCCTTTTCCCCTGCAAGCTTGGTTCGTGATGATCTACGTTTGTGATCTAGAGGCACGTTAGTAGATTTGGGTTCGTAATCTACGTTTTTTTTGTGACCTCGAGGCGCGTTAGTAGATTTGGATCTATGTTTTTTTGTGATCTCGAGGTGCGTTAGTAGATTTGAGCTTGTGATCTTACGGCGTCTAATCAAAGCTACATTCGTGATCTCTCAAGGCATCTCTCAAAGCTACGGCATGTTCGTGACTACTTTCCAGTTCTTAGTCTTCAAACTCAAGTTGATCTTTAATTTCCTATCTTGAGTTTGAGGGAGGGTGTTGACATATATAAAATATAGAGATTTAGAAATTAGGAAATCTGAAATCCTTTTCTTTTTCACTTTAGGTTTTCTTATTGTTTCCTATTCCTATTCTAATTTAGTTTCCTATTCTTATTCTGATTCTACTTTGACACCTCTATAAATAGGGTTGCTATTCTATTGTATTCAATACACAATTTAACATACAAATTTTATATACAGTTTAATATACAGAATTTTCTCAGTTTCCTTTTATTTCTTTTTATTTTATTAACAATAATCATGGAAACTGTTTACACCTAAAACTTTGCTGTACATGCAGCAGCAAGGGGAGCATTTGGCAATTAAGACAGAAAGGTTGGAAAGAGTTATTAGCATAGAAAAGGAGGGAATTTAAATACATGAAGAAGGCAGCATCACTCAACACTACCATACTATATTTGCTTTTCAGTTATGTTGTTGTCGCTGTTGTTATTATTTTTGCATTTTACAAGTAATTTTGAAGTTTAATTTAACTTCTACCTAGAAGTGTCATCGATTAGTATATGTTATTGAAAATTTGTATACTAGATATCCCAATTAACCGCGCAATCAATCACAAACAAACAATAACAAATCAAAAGTAAAGAGGAATAAGACTTTAACGAGGAAAACACAAACCTAGAAAAGTCCTCAAGTCTTTCACTATAAATACGACTTGGTTACAAACACTCAACCTCACAATAGTTTCGAATCTATGAACCTATATTGTTAACTCTTTACTCGAATCCTCGATGCACCAAACCCAATCAAATACACACTCTTCAAATTCTTGAAGATCAACCAAATTATCAGCAACCGCTGAATCCACATCACACAATCTAAAATCCTTCAAATCACCAACTCGTGAATAGAACGACTAGTTGGCTAAGGGTTAGAGAAAACCAAAATTTCTTGAATTCACTTGCTCTTTGAATGTGTTTCTCTCTTTTTAAAACCTTAAAGATGTCTAGAATATATAAAACACAAAATATCAAGAAAAAAAACTTCCAAATGCAATAGTCAAAAATACAAAATCTCTGTTAGCGAGAGCGAGCTTCCCGCGGAGTGAGTAGTTATTCCTTGCAAGTTCCTACTTGCATCTAGCAAAAATCTCAGCATCTTCCCGCAAAGTTTCTGCAGCCAGCAAATGCATGATTTTTTTAAGGCTCCAAAAATGATCATTCTAACCCTAAACTTTGACGCCTTAATCTATGTTTAAGTTGACATGGATTAGAATTTTATTTTGATCATGGATTGTCAATCTAATGAATTATAACCTAACAATTATTATTGAATTATTATTGATGATTAATAAATTAAATTTGTTAGCCTGTAATGCTTGTATTCAATATAAAAGCAAGTCCTAAAATACAGCTACCGGATCACTCAACTACACTTAGGCCCGTTTGGTAACGTTTTCATTTTCTGTTTTTTTGTTTATGTTTTCAAAATTTTGTAAACTCGCAACAGAAACATGTTTGATAAACCTGTTTACGTTATTTTGTTTAAAAAAAATAAAAACATAAACAGAAAAAATGTGTTTTCACTCTAGTTTTCTTTTCTGTTGCCAATATTTTGTCAATTTTAAAACTTTGTCTATTTTTGTTACATTACATAAAAATAAATTATTTTATTCAAATATTTTATTAAAACAAGCTATTTTAATAAATAATATAATTAAATTCAATAAATTAAATTAATTATATAAATTAATATAAATTATTTTTAATAAATAATAAAACTAAATTAATTTAATTTAATAATTAATTATTGTTAAATTATTTGAAATAAATATCATAATTAATTTATTTAATTTAATAATTAAATTAATTTATATAAAATAATTAACAATAAATAATTAAATTACATTAATTTTTAATTTAATTTAATAATTATTATTAAATTATTTTAAATAAATATCATAATTAAATTAAATTATTTATGATTTATTTAATTTAATTTATATAAAACATATTTTATTAAATTATTTTAATAAATAATTTAATTAATTTAAAAATAAATAATTTAATTTAATAATTAATCTAATTTAATTATTTATTTAATATGAAATATATTTTATTAAATTATTTTTAATAAATAATATAATTTAATATATTTTATATTTATTGAATTAAATGATTTTAACAAATAATTTACTGTATTAATTTAATTAATTATATTAATTGAATTAAATTAATATAAAATATATTTTATTAAGTCCTATTAATTTTTTAAAACTAATAAAATTAAATATTTTTTAAAATAAAAAATTAATAATTATAAACAAACTTATATTTCCAAACGCAGTTTTAGTTTTTATTTTAGAAAAAATAAATGGTAATAGAAAACAAAAAAGGGCAAACAGTAACAGAAAAATAATAATAAAAAAAATGACAGCGTTGTCAAACGGGCTCTTACTATTTTACTTAGGAATGTAAAATGAATCAAGCTACTCAACTCGAAACATAAATAAGTCAAATTCAAATCATAATTTTAAACTGGTTATACTACGGAACCCAATCAAGGTTTGGCTCGATAAACTAGTACATGATAAATTGTATAAATTATCAAACTATTGGAGTTCAACTCGGGATCCTTTCAATTAAATGATTGCTCGAATGAAGTTTAACTCGAAATATTATCAAATCCGAGCCATTTTTTCCGACTTCATTAACCTCAACAAACCTAATTCAAACACAGCACTACTCCAATTGACTTGGTTCGGTTCATTTGTACCCCTAGTATACTGCCAATTTCCATGATCAATCAAAGGATTCAAATTCCTGAAACATTATAAATCACTTTACCACTCGTGATTAATCAAGACTCAAATTTATTTTTTTAAAAAAATTAGTGGACATTTTGGGAACTTGCTAATAGTGGATGAAACAATGGAATTTCCAAGAAAATTACATCTCTAAATATCTTTCCTTCCACACTCCCAAAGAACCACCAAATTTGTTATTTTGCTAAAGAATTCCAAAACGTCCACAGGATGTGTGTTTATGTGTGTGTGTGTGTGCGCGCCTAAACGTAAAAGTGTTTAGCGGTCATTTCACTCGTAATTCACCTCTCTATTATAACAACCACACAATAATCAATAACCACAAACCCAAGAGAGAAGAGAGAGAATCCCTCATGGGTTGACCGAAAAGACCGACTCATTTTTACGCACAAACAGTTGGAAATGAATTGAGAGAGTCAGAGTCTGAGACTGAGACCAGACCTTATCGGGCGGAGAGTTTGACAACTTTTCCATGTAAGATTTACGTTCGTCGATTGAGTCCGGCGGCAACTCGGCGACGTTGAGTACAATATCGACGCAGAGATCGCCGAGAGTAGCGATATCGATTTGTTTACCTCCTCCATCGCTTCTCAGACTCTGCTCTGTCGCCATCACCGGTGCTTGGAGAGACACAGGAGTAGTCTGAGTCAAGTCAATTTATTTTCTGTGAGGCTATCGAGAGAGAGAGAGAGAGAGAGAGAGAAGAACAGAGCCCAAGACTCAAGTCAATAACGAGGAGGGAGGGGTACGAACTGGACTGGAGGGAGAAAAAACTGAAGGCCATTTTTTCAAATTTATTATAATTATTATTTAATTCTCCTATTTGCCCTCGGTTAATTACTAAATTTCGATTCCCGTCCTCACTATTTGTTTTGCATTTCCATTGGTCCATTTTATTTACCCGGTGGTCCGCCGCTCCTTCATTTTATTTCACCCGAATGTGCCGTCCTCCAGCCGTTCGTAACGAACGGGCCAAATTCGGGTTGCTTCATTTGGCCCACCACCCGGCCCAAATCATTAATTAGACAATTGTACTACTATGATATTATTTTTCATACAATTTTCTTCTTCTCGATAAAGTGCAAGGGTTATAGTAGCAAAATGGAAGGTTTAGATTTAATTGTATTCTAATGACGTGATTTTTTATATTTTGTATTGATTGTCTTTTAATATTTCTTTTAATTTTTACTTTTATTTTTAAAATTAATTTTAACTAAATTAAATTAAGACCATTAGATCATTATCATCCATTCTAGACCTTTGATTTTGACATTACAGTCCCAACAGTGCATTTCGGCATGGCAACCCTGGAACCCAGCTGTGATGTTGTGTATCTCTATTTTTATGTTATTTTTCTTATACTTTAAATGTTTAAAATTATATTATTATGGCGTTTAAAGTTTCATTTTTGGTTAAATTTTACCAAAAGTTGTAATTTCAAAATTGATAATAATACTAAAAAAATTAGTAAAAGTTGAGAAATGTTGATAAAAGTTAAGAGTTTTTTAGTATTTTTTTGGACTCCAAATGTTACCTTTGATAAATTACATTTTTTTTTAATTTTATTTCATATTTTAAAAATCAAATACTAAAAGTAATTTTACGTAAAGATCAATCCATTATTTTTTAATAGATGGACATATGTAAATGTTTATTCAAAAATAAAAATAACAACTTACATTTTAACAGTCAAATAAAACATCACATGTACCCAAGTGATTGAAAAATGTAATTTCAAGAACAACCTCGTGATTGATTCCAATCCCCACCTCGGGTGCAAAAGGCAACACACTCGGCCCTAAGGCCCCCACCTCCCGGCCCTAAGGGAATGGTGAAAGAGATAAATCGCGGTACACGGTGGCCTCTTAGACAGAAGATCAGTACCTGGTGTCCACAAGGAGCCACCCCCACAAGAGGGTGAAACTCCCATACTGCGACTGCTAGGACTCGAACCTGCATCTGCCCAAATACCAACCGTGCTACGCCCGCGGAGCTGATTCCAATCCCCCACCGACACTTGAACAAAAAAATCTTACAAAATAATTGTAAGTTAAAAGTGAAATTTGGTGCTAGTAATTCAAAACAATTTCTTAAATGTACAATTAATAGGCAATGAAATAATTAATCATGAGTGAAAAAATATAAACAAATAATGTACAATGCTTTAATGAGTGCCAAAAATCACCTACTCTGTAGTTCTGATTAATAAAGGCTTTTCTGCAATTCTTGTATAATTGACATTTCTAATCTTCTTCAATGTTAAGAAGCCTTTTTTTTTAAATATTCCAAATGTATTGCACATTTAGGCAGTTTTTAAATTAACTAAAGTATTATATAGGACTCCAAACTTCTTAAGATGGTATCTGATTTTTATTTTATGCATTTTATTTTTTATTTTATGCATTTTATATTTTAAAAATTTCAAAACAAGAAAAACAAAGATAAGAAAACAAAAGATACTCTATTTTCTTCGTTTTGAGATTTTTATTATTTTAGATTGAAAATGTTTAAAACGACTTTTTATCATTTTTTATTTTATATGTAAACTCATTTTCTGTTTTTTAAAATAAATTTTCAAAACACAAGTGACTAAATACATTTAAATTATTTTTTTATTTATTTTCAAAAGTGAAAATGAAAAATAAGCTTAAAATAAAAAATAAAAAACAAAAACAAAAAACACAAAAAATAAAAAAAAAAAAAACCAACTGATACCTAAATATTTAAAAATTTTTAAATTAATCTTGCTGAAACGAGATTGTCAGCGAATTTTGCAACGCGTTTTGAAAAATCCGGGCATTCATTTTTTTTTTTTTTTTTTTACTCCTAACAATAGAATCAAATGCAAGTCTGGACCAAAAGAAGCCAAACAATCCCTGGAAGTGCCTCGCTATCAACTGGCCTCCAACAAAGGCAATTTCTAACCTATTACAATCTCTGGAATTTGAGACTATATTTTAACCTGCTATGTTTCGTATAAAATACTAAGCTCGTTTGATTCCAATGTTTTGTATGCTAATTTAAGAATTACAAACATAAATCTAATAAAATGTAAAAACAAAAATACGACAATATATTTTTTATATTAATAAGTGTGGAAAACATTAAACAACACTGATCTACCTAATTCTATGGATTTAGATGTGTGTTGAACTATGAACTCCATAAGTGAAGTTTTTTTTTTTTTTGGTAATTAGAAACTTCTCCTTGGAAGAGTTGACATTGAAGGATTAAAAAGCAATGTTGCTATGAACGCTTGGCTGGCACAAGCCAGTTATGCCTATGCTAAATTTTCTCACCTCTATCTTTAAATTTCAAAGGTCTAAAAGATTATTAGACTATATTTTCACAGTTCCTATTCATGTTGGAAATCAAAATCAAAAGATCTTTTATCCTTCTATTTCACACGAGATTTTTGATTTCCAATATGAATACGAATCGTAAAAACGTGACCTAACGATCATTTAAACCTTCAAAATTTAAAATTAGAGATGTCAAAAAAGTCATCACAAATACAACTAGCTTGTGGCCGCCAACGTTCATATAGCCAAGTATTCATAATGATGTTGCTTTTCGATCCTTCGATGTCGGCTCTTCCCATGAGAAGTTTCTAATTATCAAAAAAAAAAAAAAAAAAAAAGAATCTGAGAAATGACTGTCTGTGGCTTTTGGGTTTTGACTGCACTGGTTCACACACTGGAGAAGAGAACGATGCGTAGAGATTTGAAGGGCTGTGCAAAGGGCTATGACCAATCGACTGGAGCATAACACTGGGCTGGCCCACTTAGGGAGCCAGACATGCAAAGTTTTCAGAAAATCAGTTTATATAATTATGATAAGTAATACATAACGTGAATTAGAGAAGCAAATCGCTTCTCAACTTTTCGTTACTTATAATTTCTTAATTTCTTTTAAAATACCAAATTTATCTTTTTATATTTTAAATTTCTTTTAAATTATAAAGAATAAAAATATTAAATTAACAAAAAATTAAAAACTAATTACTACTGCACACTCTTTCTTCTTTTCAAAAATAAAAAAAAAAAAATTAAGAGGTCATTTGGCTTATTTCTATCTTTTCTATTTTCTATTTTTATTTTCTATTTTCTGTTTTTAACTCATTTTTCATTTTGTACCTTTAAAAATAAGAAAAACAACTCAAAATTCATTTAGTTATTTGTGTTTTTAAAATTTGTTTTCGAAAACTAAAAATGAGTTTACACATGAAATGAAAAATAATAAAAAATTATTTTGAGAGTTTTTAACAAAAAAATAAAGAAAATCTCAAAAAAAGAAAAATAAAAATTTTTTTTACTTCCTCGTTTTGAGTTTTTAACACATAAAACGAAAACAAAAAATAAAAAACAAAAAAATAAACCAAATTCCACCTAACTTTTTAATAAATATTTAGTACCCAACCAAACCCAAAAAAAAAAAAAGAAAAACTTCTTTTTTTCTCCTTCCCAAACTAAGGCTAAGCTTAAAGTTTCAATAACAAATCCATAAAAAAAAAAAAAAAAAAAAGAAAGAGAAGGAAAGAAAAAGGCAAAAATTTATATAAAAATTCGATTTAATAAGTTGGGTTCATTTGGAAACCCTTCTCAGCACTTAAAAAAGGTGCCTGTAATCCCTTATATTTATTTCATGTTTGTTAACTATATTTACTTAATATTTAAAGAAAAAATAAAAAAATATTTTAGATATTTAATTTATAATAAAATAATTCATTATAGACTTAAAAAAAAAAAAAGTGTGTGACACAAACTAAAATTCGTTAAAACCTCAGCTCAAACTTGTACTTGACAAAGATTCAACAAACGAATTCAAACACCTCAATACTAGAGCCCGGCTCGTTTACACCACTAAGGGAATTTTTAGCAAAAAATTATTAACTTTTGATTCTTGAGTATTTGGCAAACTACTAATTTTTGTCACTTTTCTAGTCAGTTATAGTAATTTCTCACCTCAAAAGTTATTAAAAGTTGCTAAAAATTGTTAAAAGTTACCAAAAATTAATAAAAATTACCAAAAGTTGTCAAAAATTTTACCAAATACCCAAAAGTTACAAAAAATTGCTAAAAATTACTACATACTTCACCAAATGTACAAAAAATTGCACATAATAACTTTTTGACAAAAAAATACCAAACGTTACTAAAAATTGAGCCTTCAAATGTCCCCCAAGGCTTTACAGGTTTACCTCTGGTTGAAGGATCTGATACTTTGACAATTCTTCGAGTCTGCTGACAACTTTATGAGCCACATCACTGTATGCTTTGGAAACTGCAGAATCTGGGTTTACTACTACGGGGACACCTTCATCAGAGCCACTTCTGATGTTCTCCTCTAATGGTATCTGAAAGAGTAAATACAAACCCATTGGAGCATATTAATGCAATATAAATCTGATTGCCTGCAAAATTGAAGTCACTTAAAACAAAGAAGCTGCTGGGACTCCCAAATGTTCCAAAGCAATAGCAGTCTTCAAATTGCAGCAAAATGAGCGTGGAGAAAATTCAGAAGGTTTTTCCTCCAAAGGCAATGCCTTAAAAAATGCCTGAATGTTTCTGCTTTCTGCATTTTCTTTATCCATAGGGAAGATAATATTTTATTTAAATGACTCCAATTGCAATCAAGAATATATCAACGGTTCTCTCTCTCTCTCTCTCTCTCTCTCTCTCTCTCTCTCTCTCTGGCACACGTGTGTGTGTGTGTGTGTGTGTGTGTGAGAGAGAGAGAGAGAGAGAGAGAGAGAGAGAGAGTAGGCATTGGGGCTCCAGATGTCAAACACAAGAGCTGTAGGCAAAAAATCATAAACTTCAGGAGAAATTTGACCAAAACTAGATTAAAAATTTGGCTGAATGACCCAGAAAATTTGCATTTTGAAGCCATGGAGGAAATTGAAGCTTGTGTAGACACTTAAAATTCTTCCAACGTATATCTAAGTAGTGCTAAAACTATCTTGTGAGGTTAAATAGGAATACATACCTCACCAAGAAATGGCAAGTTCATTTCATCAGCTGTCTTACGAGCACCTCCCTTCCCAAAAATATGCCAAGGTTCACCGCAGTGTGGACACCTGAACAAACTCATGTTCTCTAGGATTCCCAAAATCTGTGAAGCAACACAACTTTTAGGAAGTTGAAACAAACATCCTAGTTTAATTCATCTACAAAACTATGATAACACCATATCATTATATAAGGAATCTACAACCATTTCAATGTGCAAAGAATTTCACACACCAAAAAAAAAAAAAAACAAAAACAAAAAACAAAGGGAAAATATTACTTAATAATTGTCAATTTCGTCTTTTACTTAGTACAATGTTACTAGACACTTCTATTTATTTAATTTACCCTGTGTCCATGAGATATTATAAGAGTAGTGTTATAATGATATATGTCCAAGTTCTATACAAAAATTGAACACTTGATCCTCTAATTTTAATAATATTTGACCAACAACTCATATTTGATGTTCCAAAAAATATTCTATCATTCACATAGATAAAAAGGGCAATTCTATGCACAAAACTCCCACATCGTAAGGTCTGGGAAGGGTCAAATGCATATAGCTTTAATCCAGTTGCAGAGAGGTTACTTTCAAGGCAAGGATAGGAAATAAAAATCAACTCTTTTTCCCCTTCAAAATTCCAATTCATTTCAGCACACTCCAAAATGACAATCATATCTTATGTCTATATTATATTATCAAATATACAGGGTGCGTTTGGAGTGACAAAAGGTGAGATAAAATGAAATAAAGTGAGATAATTGGTAGGTTCGTAATTCATGCAGTGAGAAAAAAAAGTGAATAACTTTTAGAGGTTTTCAGAGATTTTCAGAAAGTTTCAGTGGTTTTTTGGCAAACTAAATGCACCCATAATGTAGTTAAACGTTCATGACACGTCCTCATATCCATAAGTAACAACATATTCCAATATCCTAAAATCAAAATTGCAAAAGGTTTGTCACTTGGACACCCCCCCCAAACCAAAATACTCATGCTCAAATCCATGCAATATAGGTGAGAGTGTGAGAGATTGTATTCTGGAGAGACCACGTGCGAGTGCCTTGTGTAGAAAGTAGAAGACAGTCTTGTACTTAATGTGGAAGCCAATTCTGGGAGGCTTCCAAATTTCTTAGGAGTTTAATCTATTTGAAGAGGCGTGTATGGCTTAAATAGAGGATGCCATTCAAGTTGGAAACTAAGATATATGTTTTCAATCAAAAAGAAGGAAAAGAGAGAGACTTTTCTCAAAATCTCAACCATAACATGGAATGTAATTCTTCACTATAACAACACCAAATCCCTGTAAGGGAAGCCAATGGTTTAGTTTAAAATAAAGAACACTTTGAAGGTCAGAAACTCAAATGAAAGAAGATGAAGGGGACTAAAGAGAGAATCACTAGATTTGATGGTTGAAAATTTTATCCCCCAACATCCTACAAAGCGCAGTCACCATCAAATCTCACCCAACCACTATCGTAGATCTTCGAACTTAAAATGAAGCTTCTGAAAGAGATAGATAAAAAGAAAGAGGAAAATAGTGACCACATAGAACAGCCACAACAGGAGCTTCCAAAAAGCAATCAGTCATCACCTCGGCTAACCCAAAACCAGCCAAATAATGAAGAGTCTAGGATTTAGTACCATATCAAACTCTGTGTAGGAAACTCAGGGCAGATGGTACCATATCAAACTCAGCAAAGGTAACTCAGGGCACTTAGTACCATACCAAACTCAGAATAGGTAACTCAAGCCACTGAAAGAAGATGATGGTAACCTAACTATGATAAGAAGAGCTACAGGTATGCGCAATGTGAACACAGAGCTTTGCATAAAACACATGCAGATAAAAATATTTAGTATTAAGAAATTTGGAATTTGCAACATGCCATATTATCAAACCAAAAAACTCTAATAGTGCAACTTTCAATTCAACATTAAACTTGTACTCTTTCCCTAGAACTCAAAAAGAATGCTCAATGCAAAACAGACCTAGTAAAAAGTAATTGCACACAAGAAATGGTCATACAGGAACTTCAACTTTAGAGAACATATTAACTCCCCTCCGAGCGTCTATCAGAGCAACATCTTGTGGAGTTGAAACAATCAAAGCACCTATCAAGAAACTGAAAATGGTCATTATTTATCCAAACACAACATTTACACCCAAATAATTATCAAGAAAAGAGAAAACACATTTTAGGTTTTGCTTGGCACCAATAATGAAGCAAGAATTTGCTAAATGAACAGCTTTAATGGCTGTTACACTACCCAATGTGGAAGAGGGGGTTGTGGTTTTAGCATTTCTCCTATTGTTAAGTAAGAGAACATTCCTAGAAAACCAGAAAATATCATGCAAATGTGAATATAAGATGTTCGTATATTCTCAAATGCAAATATGAAAAAACTTCATTTCTGTGTCAAAACACCAAGAACAATAAAATTAATCCTACCTCCAATGCCACTGGAAGAAACATTGACAAACAAAAACATAACTATCATAAATTAAGGCATCATTGAGATAAGCAATCTTTTTGCAATTCACTGACAAAATTTTAAGATTGTTTGAGATGCTAAGAGCAATGGCAAGAGATCAATATTAAATACTGAACAGTTAAATGCACAAAAAAACTGAAAACACTTATTATTATTTTTCTTTAACATTAAATAGTAGAAAGTTATAGATTTGGCAATTAATTTCTTCAATATTAAACTCATTTGTTGCTTATTTGTTCTTTTTTTTGGGGGGGGGGGGGGACAAATAGATTAAAGTCACCTGCAACTTGAATTTGATTTAGATTGGCATAACTAAAAAGAAGAAAATGCGTCCTCCTATGATAATTTGGTATCTCAATTTGACTTGCTAAGCCATGGTGTGTTTTGTGACACTTTCGTTGGACCTTGTTCTTGTTGGCAAGTGCTGATACACAAGTTGAAGCATGAAACCTCCAAAAAGGTATCCGTATAATATTATCTACCTGATAATTGTAGTCTCTGAGAAATAGATATCTGAGCATCACCAGTTCCAGGGGGCATATCCACTATGAGAATATCAAGTTTTCCCCAGTCAACTCCCCTTGACATTTGTTCAAGAGCTTTCATCACCTGCAAAGGCAAAAAAGAATAAATTCTGGTTAGAGCAATCACAAATAATAGTAAAATCCATTTAACAGTTTAAATTAACTAGATGAATCCCTGAATCCTTTAAAAGAAGCCATAAATTTGAAGTAGAAACACTTCCAATTAGATATGTACAAAAAGATAAGAAAAGTGAAGTAACAAGTGATAGACAATAAATACAAGTATGAACACAAAAATAAGGAAAAGACATACCATAGGCCCTCTCCACACAACTGGGGCATATTCCTCCACAAGAAATCCTATTGACATACACTTGACTCCATAGTTTTCAATTGGAATCATTTTCTTACCTGATACACAGATCATGAGGTAGACATAAGATTCAAGTGGCAGTAGAAATAATAGATTCATAGAATCGAAAAGGTAGCAATTGTATCCAACGTGGCACCAATGTGACACTAGGCAAAGTATATATGCATTGAAAAGGAAGCAGCATACAGAAATTTTCTTGCAGAAAGAAATGAGATGAGGAAATTAAACTGGCAAAACTTGAGAAACAAATTAAAATCAACTCTATATATCATCATAGAACTACTTTTAACAGCTCACTATCATTGAGTAAAAATACTTGAACGACAACTGAATATCTCAGAAACAATTCAGATGATTAAACATCACCTGCACTCACTTCAGGCTTTCCATGGAGCTTCATCATGGTAGGAATAGATGGCCCATACACATCAGCGTCAAGCAGCCCAATCTTAAGTTGACACTTACCGGCAAGTGCCACAGCCAAATTAACTGCAAAATTCCATAAGTGTAACAAAGGTAAATTTATAAACTAGTTAAGTGAAAACTTTCAGAAGGCACTTCACTAAATTAAACTTGAAAATTAAGCAGCAGCATATGAAGATTATGATGCTTCATGGCCGGTCCCAAGCCCGGATAAAAGAGGAGAGTTGTGTTAGGTAGTTGACAGCCAGCGTAAAACTTTGTCGAATTTTTTTATGGATTTTCTAACACCTATCTAATTGGCGTCGACAAATCCATATAGCAGACCCCACCTAGTGGGAAAAGACTTGGTTTGGTTTGGTTTATATGAAGATTATGATGCGATGGCATTAATGTATTAACTCCACCCCAGAAAAATGAGACACTTCACATTTGCCCACTTCAAAGTTCAAACTCCTCGCTTGTGCTGAGCAGCATCTCAACATGATAATGAACATCATAGACTTTAAATAAATTACTGCCGGCAGCTATGTTTTTACCCCAGCTAGAACTATCCCCACTTATATAATCCCTAGGCCCCCAAAATAAAAACTAAAATCATCAATATGGCCCCACTGAAGGACACCATGAATTAAAATTCATGATCTTTTGATCCGCTATCCCCAGTTCTAAGATATATTAAGCTACTGCAATTGGCAGGCAATGGAGCCCAGCGCCTACAAATGGACAGATTAACCTTAATAATCAATTTTGATTATTCCACCCAAATCAATCAGTTATGAGGGGGAAACCCTACCCAAAAAAAAAAAAAAACAAATATTAATCAAGAACCATTAAAAGAAAACAGTTTGATAAAAACCTAAGCTTACTGTTATGATCACAATTAACTTTTGCCTTGCCCCATAAAAACAGTCCATCATCTTCTTCAAAAGGATGAAAGAAGATCATTAGAATGAATGCCCTACATCAAATTACACTAAAGAAACAAAAGTTTTCTCAACCCATCAGCCAAAAGCCCAATAACATTAGCAACAGCCCTTGAATTTGCTTACTCCAGCCAAACACAGCTGTTTGAGAGAGAGAGAGAGAGAGAGAGAGAGAGACCTGCAGTGGTGGACTTGCCAACACCACCTTTACCAGAAGCAACGGCGATGATATGTTGCACCCCATCGATACTAAGACTGTGGGGATTATTATTCAACCCCTTGCCACTCTGCACCGCAAAAGCCCTAACACTACCAAGTCCCTTCACCACAAAACAAAAACAAAAAAGGGCGAAAGAACAGAGTCATCAGTCAGTACGTCGAGAAAAAGGAAGAAAACCAAAGATTAAATTCAACACAAGTTTCACCATACAAGGAAAGATCTCAGAGAAGCCTTCATCAATGGTCGCTCTTCAAGACGAGAGAATCCCTTCCTCTTGCTGTAGTAGCCTCGTCAAACAATCCAGTTACTTCTCAGCAGGTAGAGCTAGAAAGAAAGAGGAGGTTTGGTTTTTGTCCCACATCGGGCAAATAGAAGAAGTGGGGGAGGAGTAGAACGTACAAAAGAGGAGTTGGGTGGGCCACAAAAACATACTTACCTGGACGGGGTCGATGGGCGATCCACTAGGCCCATGGCCTAGGTTGGCGACTTCCATTGCACTTTGGACGGGCGCCCGCCTAAGGTCTGCGATGCAGAGCCTACGTCATAATTTGTGGTAGCGGGGGCCTGCGTTCGCGCGGCCCCCTTCCTAATTTAAGTTAAAATTTTGTTTAATTACAGGGCCGATGGTATGGATATTTTAATTATTCTTCTGAAAAGAGATTAGAAGAAAATGGAGAGTTAATACTCACCGAGTTAAGCTTAATGTTTGAATAATATATGGTTAAGCTTAAGGTTTGAGTAATATATGATTTGATTTTTATCTGGAGCGGTTAGAATTTAAGTGAAGGGGTTAAGAGTTTAGTGAAGGATCGTGACGGTGGGTTGTTGTGTTAATTTTTTCGAGAATTTGTAATTCAGTAAATAAAATTACTGGGTGATTTTTTTATTACAAAAAAAAAGAGGGTTAATATTCGAAAAGTTTTAATTTTAAAAAAATGTGTAGAAATAGAGAGAAGAAGTAAATTAATAGGTTTTTTAAATTTCATATTTGTAAAATAAAAAATAGTAAAAAAAGGTAAATGAGAAAGAATAATATAAAATTATGAAATATTTTGGAGTTTAATAAATGGATAATTTTTTAATAATAGAGAAATAGCAATATCTATTTTTGTTCCTTACATTTTTTTTCCGTCTCACAAATAATAAGAAAATAAATCATTATTTTTTTTTTTCAAATTCTAAGTCAATTAGGAAAAATATTATCCTTTTTTTTTAATTTCCTCTACTCTCTTAATTAATATTTCTTTTTCTTTTTCTATCTCCTAAACTCACAAACAAATCATTTTAAAGTGTGAATTGAACTCATTAAGAACTTTGAAAAGCTCGAATTTCTCGGATTTGGCTCGTTAAGAGAATTTAGTTCGTTTAATTTTTTTATTTTTTGTTAAAAAAATAAATTTTGTATTATGTTTTTTTATAAATAATTTAAATTTATTTATTAAATTTTTAATAGATGCGCTTTGAATTAAATAATATAAGTTCCGTTTGGAGTGACAAAAAATTCTAAAAAACGATAAAAAATACTTAAAAGCTTTAAACGTTATTGACTATTTATCTCATTTCACGACGAACTCATTTTATCTCACTTTTTGTTACTCCAAACGTATCCATAAAAAGGGTTAGGTGAAAGCCAAATAAAAAGCTAATGATAAAATTGTGGTACAATTTGAAAATGAAAAATAAATGTAATATTATAATAAAAAATACACTAGGAGTAATTGTTAAAATTATAAAATTAATAAAGTCAATACTTGGTGAAATTTTTATTTTTTTCAGTAATATTTTTTAACTGTCAATTACCACCTACAATTTGAAAGAGGTGTTCCTTGAATGCCTTTAAGGGCTCGTTTGGAGTCACAAAAAAAATAAAAAAATTTCAAAAATTTTCAAATCTCTCCAATCACATTTTACCACTTATTATTTTTACATCACATCAATCCCATCCATTGATTTTTTTTTGTTTTCTTTGGGACTCCAAACGCCCCCTAAGTACCCATTACTTTTATCAATTTGGATGAGGTGTTCCTTGAATGCCTTTAAGTACCCTTTTTTTTTTTTTTTTTGATAATCACCTTTAAGTACCCAATACTTTTATAATTTTTTATTTTATTCAAATGCCTCTTAATTACTTACCTTCTATTCAAATAGCTTTAGTCAATAATTATTTATTATTTATTACTTAAAATAGTTTCTTAATTTCATTTTAAATGAAATAAAAAATAATTAAAATATATTAAACAAATTCGAGCTCTTAACTAGTCAAGTTAGGCAACGTCTAAATTTGACTCATTTACCAAATAATTTTAATTTTTTTTCTTAGCTCATTCATTAAATGAAAAAGCTGAGTGGAGACTATAATTGAAAGAGCTCAGAGTCCTTTTTTGAACTGCTATGCGACTCATTTGCAACCCAATCAATTGGCCCGTGTCCCTGCAATTGCCTCTCCCATGATTGAATAAACAGCTAGCCAATATCTTGCTATTATTCACGTAAATATAAATGACTCCTTCCCTTGTAAATTGGTTCCCCTCTAGTATTTTTGTTTTACATTCCTCCGTTTGATCGATAAATAAGGTAATTAGTGAGAGTCATATGGTATTTAAATTATAATCATAGGTAATACGAGAGATCGAGTGAAGAGCAAATTGGCGAGGAGAGAAAAAAAAAAAATCGTATTGTAGATCGTTTTTAATTGAAAAAAAAATATTAATTAGGCCCCGTTTGGCATCAAGTATAAACTCTAAAAATCTCTATAAATCTCCAACAACCCCTCTACCTCTAATTTTTCCACCATCACTAATCTCAAAAAATTCTAATATTTTGCTAAAAAAAATAAAAAATCCGGAAGTAGATTAACCGAATGTACAAATTTTTTATACAATCATATTCTTCGTGTCGAAAACTTTCAAACGAGTACCATTGTCACTATTTTTTGTGAATTTTTTTGAATCCGTGGGAACGGATTTGAAAAACTATTCCCACGGTTTGCTACTTTTTCAGAAAAATAAGCGCCAAAATACGTTTTATCTCAATTTATCTTATTTTTTCTTACTCCAAACGAGGTATAAGTTAAGTTGAGTATATAGTCTTTTATGAGTGTGTTTGGAGTTGGATAAAAGTGTATAAAATAAAATAAAATAAAATTATAAAAGTAAATATCTCGTAATTCGTGCAATGAGTGTAGAATTTAACTTTTATTATCTCGTAATTTGTATATATAAAAATTTATAAAATTTTATTTTATTTTGTTTAACTCCAAACGGAGCCACATGTCCTATTTCTCTTAATGCTGCTTTTTATTTGACAGTGTTTGTTTGAGGGATTTGAGGAGGTATTAGATTTATAATCATGTGAGACCTACAAATCTCGTATTTGACAATAACAAAATACAAGAGATAAATAAAGGAGATAAGCAATTAATTTCCTTGGATTATTAATCACCCAAAATGGAGTATACACGTGTGGAGACTAGGATAGTACATCTCTCGTCTCTGGAATTTTTTTTTCGTCAAAATTCAAAAATCTAAAATTATTTACTATCTTATCCCATATTACATTATATCTTTTATCTCATTTTATATTCCATCAGTAAGCACCAAAAAAATAATCTTGCATGAAAGATTTATTTTATGTTGCATCCAATATTATATATATATATATATATATATCCTATAATATTACTTACCCCCATCATCCAATTCTTCTAATCAAATTGAATCTATGTGCCAAGTTAATCACCGAGTTTTATAATTTTGATTCCTATTGCCAATATTTTGTATAAATTTTTTATTTTTTTAAAATTTATCTTACATTGAATTGAATTTAGTAATATTGTAGTATCCAACTTTTAAATTATAAAAAGTAAAACAGAGACGTTATCGCTTACAATTTATGACACAAAATGTTAAGTTTAGGATGATAAACAAACTAAATTACTTTTATTATGCTCATGCACCATGTATGATTCATTAAAAATTCGTTCAAAATTAATTAATTACAAAGAAAAAAATTTATTGTTGTGTTAGAATATATCTACCACAAAATCAAGGTGAACCTTAGTATAATAATTTAAAAATTATTTATTGTTTGGGGCTCATCTCAAGCTCAATTTGATAATGTTAAAATATTTATATTTGCATTATGAGTGCGTTTGACAATACAATTTCTTAGTAACTTTTGATTTTTTTTGACATTTCTTTTACTTTTTTTTTTTTTTGGCAAAAGTTGATATTTTACCAAATGTATAAAATATTACCCGACACACTAAAGTCACAAAATTTAATTTTTTTAACTTTTGATATAATTTATAAATTTTTACTAAATGATTAAAAAATAGTTTTTTAGCTATTTTTTTAGTTTTTTTATTTATTTAATGTATTTATCTTTTATAATTTAAAAATATTATTATAAGATAATAATTTATTCATTTTACAAAAGACTTAAAAGCCAAGAAGTCAAAAACTTTTCTCTATTTCTTCCCTTGTTATTCAAAAGTTGTGTAAAATAATTTCTAAAACTATCTACCAACTTAAGTAGATTAAATAATTCAGTATTGCTTTTATATCTCTATATTATGTTTGTGAAATCATACGTAGAGTAGCCACCCTTAAAAGAATATGTAATGGCTCACTGATCGAGCTCTTTTATGCAAAAAAAACTTATATTTAATTTATAAAAATAATTAAACTATATATATATTGGCTAGAGTCAATTAAAAGTCATTTAAAATCGATTCAAAAAAGTGACGAATTAAACATACCACCAAACTTAATAATTGTCGAGAGGATGTCAAATTTATAATTTTTTTAATACGAACATTACAATTACAATTTGACATCCTCCCAACATAAATCTTTCACATTTATAGTAATGCTAGGCCACTGAAGTCGTGCCAATAAAATCTTTCTTACTTTCACTTTAGGCCTGCCCACTGCCGTTTTCTACGTCAATTTCCTCTTTAGTAGTAGAAGAGTTAATGAAAATGATATACATATATTTAAGTTAATGAACATGCATGAGCATGCATTACTATAAATACCCCTTCATCTCCATGCCCAATTTTCCAGTACTACCATATCATCTTTTTCATTACCAAATCACTGTTAATTTCACCGCAGCCCGCCATGTTAGATCTTCAGCTCTCTACTTCTCTGCTCTTTTGCTTCCTTTCTTTCATCTTCTTGTTCATCCTCAGTTGGAAGTCAATTTTCAAAACCTTCCCTTTCTCCAAGTCCGATAAGATCCCAAGATCGTACCCATTAATCGGTTCCGTCCTAGCAACCCACAAGAACTCCGACCGGAAAAGCCAGTGGATGGCGGACCTTGTGAAGAGCACCCCCTCCGCCACCTTCGTCCTCCACCGCACTCTGGGTACCTACCAAGTCCTCACCGCCAACCCCTCCAACGTCGAGCACATCCTCAAGACCAATTTCCACAATTACCCCAAAGGCGACATCTTTCGAGCCACTCTATATGACTTTCTGGGCGACGGCATCTTCAACGCCGATGGCGAGAACTGGAAGCTCCAGAGACAAGTTGCGAGTCACGATTTCAACACCAAAACCCTGCGCAAATTCATTGAAACCGTCGTGGACACTGAACTCTCCGACCGTCTAATTCCGATCCTCTTAGCTGCCGCTACGAGCAGAGCCGTCCTCGATTTTCAGGACATTCTTCAGAGATTCGGCTTCGATAACATATGCAGAATTGCATTCGGATATGACCCTGAGTATTTGTTACCCCATCTCCCGCAAACGAAATTCGCACAAGCTTTTGACAGCATGGTTCGAATCAGCGGCCAGAGGTTTGATTCTATTCATCCGTTCTTCTGGAAAATTAAGCGACTTCTCAACGTTGGATCAGAAAAGCAACTTCGAATTGAGGTGAATGAAATTCGAGAATTCGCTAAACGAAGGACTAAGGAGAAGAAGGAGGAGCTGAACGAGAAATCATCGCTCGAATCGGTTGATCTCTTGTCGCGATTCTTGAGTTCTGGCCACTCTGATGAGAATTTTGTTGCCGATATAGTGATTAGCTTCATATTGGCGGGTCGCGACACCACTTCGGCCGCCTTGGTGTGGTTCTTCTGGCTGGTATCGAGACACCCGGATGTAGAAAAGGAGATTATGAAGGAGATCAATGAGAAATCTGAAGCTCCGATTTACGAGGAAGTGAAGGACATGGTTTACACCCACGCGGCGCTAAGCGAGACCATGAGACTCTACCCGCCGGTCCCCGGCGACGCAAAAGAAGCCGCCGCGAACGACGTTTAGCCGGACGGGACTCTTGTGGAGAAAGGTACAACGGTGAATTACCTGCCTTACGCCATGGGGAGGTTGGAGAAGATTTGGGGGACGAACTGGGCGGAGTTCCGGCCGGAGAGGTGGTTGGAGAGGGACGCGGCGACCGGAAAGTGGAAATTCGTGGCGAGGGATTCGTACACGTACCCGGTGTTCCAGGCGGGTCCGAGGATTTGCTTAGGGAAGGAGATGGCGTACTTGCAGATGAAGAGGGTGGTGGCCGGTGTGTTCCGGCGGTTCCGAGTGGTGCCGGCTTCGGGGGAAGGTAAGGAGCCGCCGGTTTTCACGGTTGATCTGACGTCGAAGATGAAGGGTGGTTTTCCGGTGACGATTGAGGAGAGGGCCGGAAGTTTCTGATGCCGGCGGCGTTTGGACTTCTCCGTCACTGATAGTCACTGTATCCAAGTTGATGGTGGAAGTCTATTTTACTGTTTGTTTTATTGGCATGAATAAGTCTTTGCGTTCCTCTTCCAAAATAAAGTTTGTTGACATGGGTTAGGATTTGCTCCGATAACTGGGCAAGTGTGTTGGTTCCTATTTCTCTGATCAGTCAGTCTAGCTCTATATGTCTTTCTGCATAAATTGTAATAAGTTCTTCGAATTATTTCGTTGAATGAGTTGAATTCCACTTTCAGAAAATTTCTTGCGTTTGAGGACTTTAATTTCTTTCATTTTCAACATTTGTATCAGAGCTTTGAATTAAGCCCTGATAAACAAAAGTCACAGCTTCCATCAATCGCAGTAACGATAGTCAATGGCAACTGACAACAACAACAACTAGGTTCAGCCCTCAATCCCTCGTTTTGATGGTCACTAGCTATGATCTGATCATTGGAGCTTGTTAATGGAAAATTTTGTGAGACCCAAAAAATACTGGAGTCTCGCACTCTATGGAGTCTCGTTGAAACCCGGATTGCAGAACCTGGCGCTGGAGAGGTGTTGACAGCAGCACAAAGAAAGACGCTGTGTTGAAGGATCTCAAGGCAAAAATTGCTTGTTTCAAGCAATCCATGGCTCAATTTTGAAGACTTTTCTCTAAAAGGGCACATCCAGGCAGAATTGGGATTCAATGAAGAAGAAGTATCAAGGAACAGCCGGAGCTAAGCTTGCACAGCTTCAAGCCCTTCATAGGTATTTTGAGACTCTTAATTAAGATGAAGATGGGAGAGTCGATTGGTGACATGGGAACTTCTCAAGAAGTATGGCAATTGCAAACGAGGTGCAAATTCATGGAGAGAAGTTGGAAGATGTTACCACTGTCGAAAAATCGACGACAACATTCGAAGAATCGCATGGCATTGATGAAGCTTCGGTTGATGAACTGCAAAGTTCATAATTTCATTGCTGGTACATGAGCAAAGAATCAATCAAGGGGCTACAGAAGAACAGGCTAGCTAGCATTGAAGGTCCCCCACCAAGACTCAAGGTCGTGGTCAAGGAAGAGGCAATCAATTTTCAAAGAGTCTAGGTTGTGGTCAAGGAAGAGACAAGAGGCAGGTTCACTTCCAAAAGGCAAGGCATGGAGAACAAATAGGTCATTGGAGCTGATTCACTAGATCGGACTTGCACAGTCCCCTTCAACCGGAATCAAATGGCAAAAAGAAATTTTTGTTTCTTTTATTTATGACAATTCTTAGAAAAAAGATTTACGACAAAGGAAGAAAAATGTGTCTTTCTTGGAGTCAGTGAACAGCCCAAAGCCTATAAATTGTTCAATCCCACGACACATAATTAAGATTGTCACCAGCCAAATTTGGCATTTGTTGAGGACAGCCCATGGAGCGGGGCAGATTATGGGCTCAGACCAGCAACAACGGTCTATTCCAGTGACTTTTGATGAAGAATGAGAAGCAAAGAAGGATACTAACCAGCAACAGCCCCTCAATGATGATCAAACGAGCCTGCCACCACTGAGTTCTACTTGACCATCAACTGCAAGTTCATTGCAATCTTATTTTCTCTTTTTCACTACTAGAGTTAAATTTAATATTTTTTTATTAATTCAATTCAATTTTTAAATTAAAATATGTATTTCAAATACAAAATTTCATTTATCAAATCAAATCAAATCAAATTAATGATTTTTTTTAAATTAAATTAATTCTATAAAAAAAATCTTTTTAAACGGAGTGTTAAAATTTACCTTGTATTGACTTGAATTTTAGTAATATTACACTACCCAAATTTACCTTATATTGACTTGAATTTTAGTAGTATTACACTACCCAAATTTGTTTACAATTTTGATAAGATAATATTTTTCTTGATATTTAGGCTCCATTTGAAAGCAAAGTGGTTTTTTATCCTTTGACTAATTAGTTTATTTTGAGCTTTTTTAAATTTATCAAAATTATCCTTTTACATTTTAAATATTTTTTTAATTATGAAGAAAAAAAAATTATCAAATAAAAAAAAGAAAAAAAGAAGACTAAAAAATTAACAAAAAAAAATTAACTTATTTCGTTTACAAACTTAATTAGTCGTATTGTATAGTTATTTGATTACTTTTGGGCAGCATTTTCTCGCCAGGGCTGGTCAAGTTACTTTTAAGCATCACTTTCAGACTTTCTGGAAGAAGTCTTTCTTCTTCTTCTTCTCCTTCTTCTTCCTCACCTTCTTCTTCTTCGTAAGTTTCCTTTTCTTCTAGAGTCCTAAACTGTTTTTTTTTTTTTTTTTTTTTTTGACCAAAATCAACAAATTAACTCAAAAGTTGGTATGCCGACTGAAGTTATATGAAATACACATACATACCCAACTCCTCCTGTCGGAGCAAGCTTCCAAAGAGTCCACCAGACATCTTCTTGGGTTTAAACTCGAACTGCAGAGTAGTCCATCATAGGTAGTGAGGCCCAACACTGAAAAATCGAAATTTTTTTTTTTTTTTAGGAAGACCAAAGTTAATAAACCAAATCAAAAATTGGTCTGCCGACTGAGATTATATAAAACACATACACACCCAAATCCCGACGTGGGAGCAGAGTCCTAAGCTGTTTGTTTCAACCAATTTGACCCCCGGGGGGGACCCAACAGCGGAATTGGCTCTTCTATCTGAAAAATTATACCAAGATATTATTATTTTTTACTTTCATTTATCAAAAAATTTTAATTTTATTCTATTATTAAACAGTTACTGTTAATATTATTTTTTTATTTTTACTCCTATTCACTTATAATTTATTATTTTACTCTCTTACTATGAATTTTGCAGTTGTCGTTACCTGTTTAATTTCTCTATCTACCACACATAAATGGATTTGTTATGAAGTCGGGTTTTAATTAAGAACAGTGCTATTTAACTGAAAATTTTTATTGCAAAAATTTGTCAGTATGATAAGTCATATTTATGCATTTATTACCTCGAAAATATAAAACTCGCTAAAATATTTTATTTCACTTACTTGTGGGTGAAAACAAATCAAAATTTTCCGGGTTATTTAAATTCGATTACAAAAATTAACTAAAATTTGAGTCGTGATTAAAACGAATTCAAATCATACTCGATTTTTGGCAATAGAGTTTACGTTTGAGTTAAGAAAAAGTTTTGATTGAAAGTTCGAGAGTCAGTTCAATAAAATAATATATATATATTTTTATATATAATATTTATATATTTTAATAATATTTTATTTATTATATTTTACTCTAACATGATATCATTTTGTTTTAGTCGAAATTATTTGTAAACTGACCTCGACTCTAAATTTTTATTTATCGAGTTTATTTTGAGTTTATGTGAGAATTTGAACCTTTGAACCTAGTTCGAATAAGGTTCATTTTATGCCCTTATATTTAATGTTGTTATTGCATCATTTTAATAAATTTTTTGAAAATAAAAAAGTAGATTTCTTTTTTTTTTAATTGAGCGCATCCTATAGGATGAGAGTTTCGTGGATTGGTGCCTCAGCTTCGGAGGTGCACTGCTTTTCCAAGTCATAATGCATCATATCATAATGGAATGGTTTATTAAAAATTGTTCCCAAGTAATGTCATTCAAGAAAATTAGAATGAATTCGATTACAAAAATTTGAGAAATTTCTAACATTTCGTTTGGAACGATAAATTTAATGAGATTTAATTTTGTTTGATAATAATTCTTATCAATTCTTACGTTTGAAATTAAAATAAAATTTTATGAGCTCAATTTAATTTTTACTTAAGATTTTTATATCATTTAAAATTCAATCCAAAATAATAAAATTTGATAAGAATTTATTATTTCTTTAAATCATCTAAGCAAATGAATAATTTTATCCTCATATATCATACTTACTATATTTTCTACTTCCTATTAACATGGTCAAATTTAGTATTTTTCTTAAACCAAATCAATTTATTTCTTAAATTCAAAATTTATTCCAAACACAAAATTTTATTAACTAAATTAAATCAAATCAAATCAATTTTTTTTATTTTAAAATCAAATTAATTCCAAAAACAATGTTTCCAAACAAAGTGTTAGGATTTCATAATAAATTTGTTTTTGATAAATCACATCATAAAGTTATTTTGAGTTCAAATTACACTTACACCCCTTATTCATCTTGAAATGTAACATTGACTTATTTTATTAAAGTAGTGAGTAAAACTTAACAAAAAATGTTTAAGTAACCAATTTTTTAGAAATTTTTTTTTTATTTTACACTTCATTCTCTCACGTTTTTGTTAGTTTTATTTATAAAAATTCTCCAAAAATAAGTAAAAAAACAAGTAAGGACAAAAAAATTTTGGGGACTTTGTTAAAGAAACTGACAAAGATGTAAGTGAGGGAAAGATAATAAGAAAAATACTTAAAATTTTAATTACTTTGATATTTTCTATTAAGTTTTTAATAGTTGATTTAATGTAAGGTTAATGTTAACGATATTTCAAACTAACAGAGGTGAGTTTAATTTTTAAATGTTGATGGTAAGTACAATCATCCAAATATTAAGAGAAGATAAGTGTAAATTTATCCTTAAATTTATAATACTCATACAAAAATCAAATAAAAATAAAATTTACTTATCAGTCTTATATAAATAAATGTAGTTAACAATCTCGTATTTTATTACAAATTTTACTTTGAAACTTATACATTTAATTGCATCATCACTTAGGTTAAAAAAAAAAAAAAATTCAAATTGTGTCACCACTTTACCCTTATAAATTTTATCCAATATCAATGACACTCTTAGGTGAATTTCATGGACAAAGGGTGATATTGAAATAAAATTAAATTAAATGTACATTTGTAAAATGAGAAATTAAAGATAGTACATATTTCAAAGTGAAATTGGTACTTGTTACTGCGAAAGTGTATTTTACCCATAAAAAAATAATGTTAAAATATATATAAAAAAAAAAACCTTAAATTTTAAATGTTAAAAAATATCAAAAAACTTTAAATTTTTAATTCTTTGAAGGAAAAAGAGAGAGAATTAAGATTGGGGAGTTGACTTGCAATCTTGATCACATTCATCTTTTTTAAAATTAAAATAGTACGAATACAACTGAATTATTAAATTTTAATCTAACAATTTTACATCAATATCATGAGATTGATATAGTAAAATTATATCAACCTTCCTAGTCTATGTTTGAAAGGCCAAATGGGGTTTACACCTAAAACAGCCAAAATGGCCATATTTTTATGTCGGGAAATGGAAGAATTAATCACTATTTCTTATTTTCTAACAAATGAATATTATGATACCTTCTCCGAAGATTCTAAGTTTTACAGAAAAGCCAAAAATGAATTGTAGGGTTGCCGGGTTCCGTCACTCACGCCTGGTTCGAAGAAGGCGGGAAAAATGAATTGTAATGTAAGCGATGACGCCACTTTTCATTTCAATTATTAGTAAGTGGCGGCTCTCTGTGCCCCCACCGCCCGGCGGCCGGGTTCATTTCATTTATTAGAAAAAGGAGTAGTTGGAGCATCTCTGTGCCCAATGCAAAGCGTTCATTTCACTTATTAGTTAAAAAAGCAATAGTTTGGATCATATTTTGTGTGATAATTGTAAGGGATGACGCCTCTCTACTTATCTTACTTTTATAAAAAAGTTCACCTATTATTGGTCGGGTTTACTCTCTCTCTCTGGATGAGAATTTCAACTTGTCTTGATGGGCACCCGACTTCGATTCAATAAGTATAGCTATTTTTAAATTTTATGAGTAATACAGTGAGTTAGGATGTAAAAATAAAATAATCATAAAATATAGATACGAGTACTAACTAAGATAGGTTCGAGTAATACCCATCAGTACGCTACATTTACCATCTCCACACTCGATAGGTGTTACCCGACCACCCAAATCAGCCGCACCAATTACTCATTTATCGAGTACTCTGTGAATATTACCTGATTACTTGTATAAATTACTTAATTACCAGTTTAAATTATGAGATACTCAAATTTATGCAAATTATACCATTAATTCGAATACTAAATTATATATATATTGGGTGCGTTTGGAGTGATAAAAAAGTGAGATAAAATAAGATAAAGTGAGATAAGTTGTGGGTTTGTAACTGGTGCAATGAATAAAAAGTAAATAACTTTTAAAAATTTTTAATATTTTCACCATTTTCAAAGTTTTTTATCATTTCAAACAAAGTTATTGTGTTCAAAGAACAGAGTTCATTTAATTAATACCAAAAAATTCAAGCTTCTGATACTAAATAATTTATTTTAGACTTAGAATTTGATTCTCAATGTCACGAATGGACACAGTTTTTTTTTTAACTTAATTATAGTAAAGGTATAAGATGAGATTAAATATGTGACTTATTTTTAAATTTTATTTTTATAAGAGTGTTTAAATATTTTTTACGGCCCTTAGGGCCTGTTTAGTGTGCAAACATTTGCTGAAAATCTCCAAAAATCTCTATAAATCTCTGTTAACTTTATATCACATCAACTTTTTCTCTCACTGCACGCATTACGAACTATTCCTAAACCACAATTTATCTCAATTTATCTCATTTTTTCTTACTCCAAACAACCCCTAAGTAAAAAAAATATTACTTTTATTTAAAGATAAATTTTTTAATTTATTAAGATGTAAAATTACTTATAAAATTATTGTATTTAAAGTATTTTTTAATCCTTATTCTTGATTTAACTATCTCATATTTGAAGGGTACGTGTAATCGATTACTCAATGGGTATCCGATTATCCGATGGATTAGGAGATGGTAGTTAGTTAAAAATATCCATCAAGTACTTGCCTAATCCAACTATTTTTTTTACGCGACGGATTCAAGGATGGTATAGACAATACCCGACCCAGATCTGATCCGTTACCCCTCCTCTCTCTCTCTCTCTCTCTCCTTTGTTCTTTGTTAGGTGTGTGTTTGAAAAAGTTAAAATTTTATCAAACGCATAAATAGTTACCTGATACACTAAAGTTACAAAATTTAAACACGTTTTTAACTTTTGATGAAATATACAATTTTTTACCAAACGCATGAAAGATTATATTTTATAACTTTTGATAATTTTTTTTTTCACTAAAATCGTTAACAAATTGGGTTGCCAAACGAATTCTACATTAATATGGAAAAAGAGAGGATTGTGAAACATAGTAAAATCAATCTGAACGAAATTGCTCATGGCTCGCCAAAAAATTATTCGTGTTCGTTCATTTTATAAATAAGTTCATATTGAGTAAGAAAATCTGATGCATCTAATGAAAAGCAAGTTTGAACAAATTCGAACTCAGCTCGTGTAAGCTCGTTTGAAATATAAACATATATAATACTTTATACTTGAATAAGTTTAACTTAGTCTAAGCTTCTAATTTTCTAAGTTGTATATATGTTTTTCCAAAGCCCCTATATAAAATCTCACGTCACTTAACTTTTGTAAGCTTCTAATATTCTAAGTTGTATGTATGCTTTTCCAAAGTCCCTGTATAAAATCACAAGTCATTTAGCTTTTGTACACAAATTTCATGTTAAGAAAAATCATTTTTTGCTTTTTGATCTTTCAATGACTCAACATCAATTTTACTACAAAGTTCGTATTGTGAGAAAATAATTTTTTTTTCTAATTTTTTAATTATTACATTATATTTGTATGTGATTATGCCTTCTTTCTTAGTTACCATATAAGAAAATATAAGAGGTAGTTGCTGAAAGTAGGTTTAGTGTAGGAAGAAAAAATTTCTAATTTCTTTTTTTTTTTTTAGTTGAAAGCTAAAAAGTTAGTTTTTTTTTATTAGAAAGTAAAAACAAAATAGAGTTTTTTTTAGCTAGTATTTTTAGTTATTTATTTATTTAATATATTTACATTTTACAAGAGAATAATTTAGGTTATTTTAGAGCAAGTGCACCAATGAATAGCCAATTAGTAGTTTTTCTTTTTTAAACCACACCAATACTAGGCATTTTACCAATTATCTATTAAAAAATTAATTTTTCAAGTCACCCAACAGCATTTTGGGTTGTATCTCGGTAGGAAAAATAATAAAGAATTAAATCACTTGTGAACAGTAACCCTCCAGGAAAAACGAGTTACTGTAGCGGCCTGTAAAATAACTATTGGTTTGGAGAGTCTAGTGCAGAGAACTTTCTTCATATTTGCTAGGCAAAATACCTAAAATGGTTCTTTTACCTCTTCTGCTGCACATGCTCTAACAAAAGATTAAAAAGCCAAGAAGTCAAAAACTTTTCCTCCATTCCTTCTCTTGTTATTCAAAATTTGTGTAAAAGAATTTCTAAAACTATCTACATAACTAAGCAAATTAATAATTTAATTTTGCTTTTATATCTCTATATATGTTATTTTTATTAAAAAAAATCACATCTAATATACCAAATAATTAAACTATTTTAACCAGAGTCAATTAAAAGTCATTTAAGATCCTTCTAAAAAAGTAACAATTTAAACATATTATCAATTGTGATAGTTCGTAAAGATTAGACGATCTATTATTTGGTTTCGCTTAATTGAGCAATTTGCTTCTTTAACTCTTTTTGTTGTATTTGTGGTTCTACTTAAATTAAATTCAGGGAAAAAAAAATAAAATTGGAGCAAGTTAACAGCTTTTTATTATTTTTGTTTTTTAAATTATTACTCATAATACATAATTTTTTAATTGAAAATGTAATGTTAAATCAATGATTAAAGTAGTAGAGGAGGTGGTGCAAATGATTCTGTTTTTAAATATTACAACTCGCACTACGAAACGATTAAAATAGTAGAGTGAGGTAGCGGAAATGATTTCTTTTTTCTTAATTTGAAGAACATGCATGAACATACATTAGCATAAATACCCCTTCATCGCTATGCCCAATTTCCCAGTACTACCACGGCATCATCTTCTTCATTATCCAAGTCACAGTCAGTTTCACCACAGCCCGCCATGTTACACCTTGATCAGCTCTCTACTTCTCTGCTCTTTTGCTTCCTTTCTTTCCTTTTCTTGCTCATCCTCAATTGGAAGTCAATTTTCAAAACCTCCTCTTCTTCCAGGTCCGATAAGATTCCAAGATCGTACCCACTAATCGGTTCCGCCATTGCTATCTACAAGAACTCCGACCGGCAAAGCCAGTGGATGATGGACCTTGTGAAGAGCACACCCTCCGCCACCTTCGTCCTCCATCGCCCTCTCGGTACCTACCAAGTCCTCACCGCCAACCCCTCCAACGTCGAGCACATCCTCAGGACCCATTTCCACAATTACCAGAAGGGTGATATCTTTCGAACCACTCTCTCCGACCTTCTCGGGGACGGCATCTTCAACGCCGACGGGGAGAACTGGAAGTTCCAGAGACAAGTGGCGAGCCATGAATTCAACACCAAAACTCTTCGCAAATTCGTCGAGACAGTCGTGGACACCGAGCTCTCCGACCGTCTCGTTCCGACCCTCTCAGCCGCTGCGGCGAGCAGAACTGTCCTTGATCTTCAGGACATTCTTAAGAGGTTTACCTTCGACAACATATGCAGAATTGCTTTCGGATACGATCCTGAGTACTTGTTACCCCATCTCCCGCAAGCAAAGTTCGCACAAGCTTTCGAAAATGCAGTCCAAATCAGCGACCAGAGGTTCAATTCTATTCATCCTCTGTTCTGGAAAATTAAGCGACTTCTCAACGTTGGATCAGAAAAGCAACTCCGAATTGAGGTGAATGAAATTCGGGAATTCGCCAAACGAATCACTAAGGAGAAGAAGGAGGAGCTGAACGAGAAATCATCGCTCGAAGCGGTTGATCTCCTGTCACGATTCTTGAGTTTGGCCACTCCGATGAGAAATTCGTTACCGATATAGTGATTAGCTTCATATTGGCGGGTCGCGACACCACTTCGGCCGCCTTGGTATGGTTCTTCTGGCTGGTATCGAGACACCCGGACGTAGAAAAGGAGATTATGAAGGAGATCAATGAGAAATCTGAAGCTCCGATTTACGAGGAAGTGAAGGACATGGTTTACACCCACGCGGCGCTAAGCGAGACCATGAGACTCTACCCGCCGGTCCCCGGCGACGCAAAAGAAGCCGCCGCCGATGACGTGTTGCCGGACGGGACTGTTGTGAAGAAAGGTACAAGGGTGAGATACCTCCCTTACGCCATGGGGAGGATGGAGAAGATTTGGGGGACAGACTGGGCGGAGTTCCGGCCGGAGAGGTGGTTGGAGAGGGACGCGGCGACCGGAAAGCGGAAATTCGTGGCGAGGGATTCGTACACGTACCCGGTGTTCCAGGCGGGTCCGAGGATTTGCTTAGGAAGGGAGATGGCGTACTTGCAGATGAAGAGGGTGGTGGCCAGTGTGTTCCGGCGGTTCCGAGTGGTGCCGGCTTTGAAGGATGGTAAGGAGCCGGTTTTCATGGTTTATCTGACGTCGAAGATGAAGGGTGGTTTTCCTGTGAGGGTTGAGGAGAGGGCCGGAAGTTTCTGATGCCGGCGGCGTTTGAAGTTCTCCGGCACTGATAGTCCCCGTATCTAAGTGGATGTTGGAAGTTTATTTTAGTGCTTGTTTTATTGGCTTGAGTAAGTCTTTGCGGTGCTCTGCTTTAGGAAGTCCACTGACAAGGGGTTTGGATGTCCCATTTCTTTAAAATTACTCCTATAGTGGAGAAGCTTGTTGAGTCATGGAACTAGTTGGTTCCTATTTCTCTGATCTATCTGTTTTAAGTCTTTCTATCTAAATTGTAATCAGTTGTTTGAGTTATTTAGTTGAATTCCAGTTTCAGAAAATTTCTAGTGGTTTGAGTTCTTTTATTTCATTTTCAACATTATGTGTTTGTTTGGAGTGATAAAGAGTATCATCAAATAACATAAAATGAGATAAATTATGAGTTTGTAATTCGTATAGTGAGATAAAAAAGTAAATAATTTTTAAAAATTTTTAAAAATTTTTAAAATTTTTTTAACAAATCAAGCACAGTCTTATAAGTTATATAAGTTATATGTTCCGTTTGGGCACTAAAATTTATCAACTTTAATTAAGTTTTTATACTTCATCTCAATTAAATTTTTTCATATATTATATTTATATCACGTCTTTATATTTTTATCGTACTTTCTCGCCAAACTTTTTATCAACCTAATCAGAGCCAACTTCAAGTCCTGATTAACAAAAGTAGCAGCTTCTGCCAATCGCAGTAACAATAGTCAATGGCAACTGACCACGACAACGACTAGTTTCAGCCCCCAATCGCTTGTTTTGATGGTCACCGTGATTATTGGGGCATGTCAATCAAAAAATTTTTAAGGTCCAAAGAGTATTGGAGTCTCGTTGAAACCGGGATTGCAAAATTACCAAGCGGAAATTATTTGTTTCAACCAATTGATTGCTCAATTTTAAACATTACTTTCAGACTTTCCAGAAGTTTTATTTATTTATTTATTTACTTTTTTATTCGTACGTCGCTTTCCATTTACTTTTCTCTAGGGCACTAACCTGTTTGCTCCAACCTACTTGACCCGAAGGTAGACCCAACAGCGGAATTGGATCTTCTATCTGAGAAATTATACTAGGATATTATTACTTCTATTTTCATTTATCCAAAAATTTTAATTTTATTCTTTTACTTTCATACTCTTGTCGGCATTATTTTTTTTCCTATTTACTTATAATTTATAATTTTAAACTCATTGATTATAAATTTTAACTCTATCGTACCTGCTCAATGTCTATGTATATTGATTAAGGAGTTGAGTTTTAATTCACTTCGTTTGAAAATATTTTTTTTTAGAATTAATTTAATTTAAAAAATAAAAAATGTTTTAATTTAATTTAATTGAGTAAATAAAATTTTATATTTAGAACATATGTTTAAATTTAAGAATTGAAATGAATTAATTTAAGAAAAATATTAAATTTGATCAGGTTAATAGAAAATAAGAAATATGATAAATATGATATACGAGAGTTAATTTATCTATTTATTTAGATGATATTAAAAAATGAATTCTCATAAAATTTTATTATTTTAGATTATATTTTAAATGATGTAGAAATTTTAAATTTGAAATGAAATCAAATCTAACTCATGGTTTATTAAAAAATTTTAACTTATGAAATGAAATCAAATTTATTAAAAATTTTTATCAGAATGATATGACATATTTATCATGTGTTTACTATTTTAAAAATATAAATTTATTAAAATATTTTTTATTACACTTAGGCTTCGTTTGATTTGCAAACAAATAACAAAAAACTCTGTAAATCTTTATTAACTTTATATTACATCAATTTTTTTCTTTCACTACACATATTACGAACTATCAATTTATCTCATTTTTTTTACTCCAAACACACCCTTAATGTTATTATCTCATCATCCTAATAAACTTTTAGGAAAAGAGCAGTATATATATATATATATATATTTAAGTATTGGTGGGTACGTCCTACCAGTTAATAGCTCCATGTATTGGTGACTCAGGTTCGGAGGTGTAGTGCTCTTGCAAGCCATAATGCATCGCATCATAAAAAGTGCACTTTATCCGTAAAAAAAATAAAGTCTCTGTTAAAAGCCTTAAATTTTTATTTCTTTGAAGGAAAAAGAGAGAAAATTAAATTTGAAACGCTCAATGGTGTTTAGGCCTAAAAATAAGACAAAATGGTCATATTTTGTGTCCAGAAGTAGTCAAATAATTAATCACTATTTCTTATTTTCTAACAAATGAATTATGGTACCTTCTCTGACATATTTGGAATATGAATTTGTTGTGGAAAAAGAAAAAAAATAAAATTTATAATTTATGTAATTTTTTACACTTAATTAAGTAAAAATTAGAATTTATTAATAAATATTTATTTATTTTAGTCTTATTTTTTAACTTAATGAAAAATAAAATTATTTATTTTCATAAAACTCTAACAATGACATGATGATACGTGACCTGCCACTATCGAAAGTATTAAATGTTAAAGATAGTAAAGATTTTAAATAATGTTGGCGCATAAAACATTGTAGACCGATAATTAAGGAGGAAACATTGAGGAAATATGGCTGAAGACCATATTTATATGTTGATATTATAACATTGGCTAAATATATTACATAGAGAGAGAAAGGCCGATCAATGTGTTGGTAATTGGCTAAATATATTACATAAAGAGAGTGAAGGGATTAGATTTGTAATATCATGAATAATGGTGTAAAAGGGTCGGGTCGGGTCCCAATCTGTCCCTTGACCCAGGGTTGACCCAACCCGTCGCTGACCCACCCCAACTGCCCCTTCACGTTTTTGGGTCGGGTCAGGTCGGTCTGGGTCTGGGTCATCAATCCCCGCCCCTAACCCGCCTTAGTTGACTTAGCTTATTTTTTAATATTTTTTAATTTTTAAAGTAAATAAAATATAAAATAAAACTTAACCAAATACATTAAAATAATTATTGATAAAAATTAAAATTTATTAAACAACAAGCAATTACATAATTAACATTAAATTTAAAATTACAATTTACAAATGTAGAATTGTAAAAAAAAAAAAAAAAAAAAAATTGATAGAGTAATATATAAATGCATCACTTCACATCTTATACATCCCAATTAGGTTGGCACCTCTAAAAGTGACTATCATTTACAAATATTACTCTATCTATACATCATTATCAATCATAACTAGATCCATTAGTGTATTCTTCTCTTTCACTTGAATACATTGCATTAAAATCAATGGCAAGTTACTTTTTTTCAGCATCTTCTTGTTGTCTATTTCTGGTGAGATACCAATCTCGTAAACACATTAAAGTTTCTATTGTCAGAGGGGCTAGTCGACTTCTGAATTGATTGATAACGCGCCCACTTAACTAAATGCTTGCTCGGATGCTACAATAGAAACTCGAAATTTGAGAATATCACGAACTAAAATTGAAAGAACTGGAAACTTAGATTGTTATCCCTTTAACCAATTTAATAAATTAAAATCATATTTATTTTTTATTAGAGATGTACCGAGATAATGTTGTAGGTCGGATGAATTTGAATTGGCACATGTTGATGAATTTGTTTGCCGAGATGTTATTCTTCTCTAAAGGAATGTATTGCCACCAAAGTCACGGTGAAAGAAGGGCGTTGTAGCGGTAGTTGTTTGGGTAGTTGTACGATTAATATCATATCGACCCATCAGAACTTGCATTTGCTCTTTAATATTATTTAATTATTTTTGGGCACTTTTAGGCCCATATATTATTTCTAATAATTGAAGAAAAAAATATTCTTTATATCTAGGGTCTAAAATAGTAATACCAAAATGTGTGGTAAATGGGTTAAAATATTTATCAAAATTTTTCTTCATTTTAAGAATCATAGCAACATAATATTCTTAGATAATATATTTTTTAAAAATCTCATCAATAACCCCCAATTGATAAACAATAGTAGAAGAAATAGGATAATAAATCCCACAAAATATTTAGCAACAATGTCAAAAACATGTAAAAAATCCCCCAATTAATGGGTTCAATACTATCTAAACTAATAGTTTGATTACTTAAAATAAATAAGCAATTACTTTTTGATATTTAATAGCAACTTTTAACATAATATAGGTTGAATTCCATCTTATATTAATTTTCATTAGTAATTTTCTAAGTTTTAAACCAATTTGAGTACATATGCCAACAAATAAATTAATTCTTTTTGGAGAATTCATAATACAAATTACAGCTTTTTTTATTTCAACAATAGAAGATTCATAAATATTCAATCCATCTTTTATAATTAAATTAAGTATATGGGTACAATAACGCCCATAAAATAATAGACCCCTCATAGGTAAAGCATTAGATAAGTAATTAAAATAAACATCATTATATGAAGTATTATCTAAAGTAATAAAAAATATTTTTTTTTACATAATCTCCAAGATACAAGTTTATTACAATAAGTTTCCTAACACTCAATCCACTGTAAGGTTATTCAACCAATTTAAATGAAAGAATGCGTTTATTTAATTTCCAATTTTCATCAATGTAATGTACAGTTATACAAATATATTCAATATCTTGGTAAGATTTCCACATATCAAAGGTCAAGCAAACATTTCCTACAAAATTATCAAAAGAAGATTTTAATTCATCTTTTTTTTTTGTTTCAAAATCTAGTAAAATTTTATTTTTTGAAGTATTTCTTGAAAAGCTGTGATATTGTAGTGTAAAATTATCGCGAATAAATTCTTCAAAATGTTGATTTTCAGTCATTATGAAAGGTTGTTCATTTTTAACAATATATCTAACTAAATTATTTTGTGTTCTTGCGGGGTCATAAGAAAAAACTTTAAATTACCCCATTCATTACTTAATTGAGTTTGTGTAACATGTGAAAAATATTGATCAATTACAGAATTGATGTGGAGATCGTGTCAGAACTTTTTATTTAGATATCTTTTTAGGTAACTAGTTTCAAAAGTAGTCCTACTATCTAATAAATCTCAACAAATATTATATTTAGCCTTATGCATTCCATCATTGCATGAAATTCTAGTAAAAAGGGTCCCAGACTTTTGAAGAGCCACGCTATTAGCCATGGCTGGAAGATGAGGCACCAACATCACCACTTGTGCTAACAGGTGTTAGTATTTGTGGAGATGCAAATTGTTTCATTTGTTCTTGAGGGGAAAAATATATTGAGTCCCCTGTCCAAATAAAAAAAATGGGTGTCTCTAGGATCCATTTACAAAAAATAATTTGATGAAAAATTTAAAGTATGCAAATTAAAAAAAATGTATGTATGCAAATTTAAAAAAAATTAAACACTAACTTGGAATAATTTGAAATTTTGAAGTATTTGATATTTAAATCTTAACTTCAAAATTGACAGAATTAGATGCACTTGAGCATAATCGAAGAGCACACTTGAGAGTTGGTAGCTTAGTAGTGTAAAAATTTGAGAATGAATTTGTTAGCTTTTTGTAGGTTTGAATGAATATGTGCTTGGGATATTCATAATGAAAGGTTGGGGGGATTTTGTAATTTTTTGGAGGGATGATTTTGTAATTTTGTAAAATAATTTGGACTGTTATGGGCTGCCACGGCCTGTTGCCACACCAGCGGTTGGGGGAAAAAAAAAAGGCTGAAAGCCTGAAATAGTCAGAAAAAAAAAATCCCCCCCCCCCCCCAATGGTCACTGACTGGGGAGGGGGATAATCCGATACGTGCAGTGCGCATGGGAAGATGAGAGGGTAGGGAGCAGCGGGTTGGTCCATGCTGACCCATGCCTGGACCCGAGCGGTAAGGGTTTGGCAGGGCCAGGTCATGCGGGCCGACTGGATGAGCCTGGCCGGGCTAGCTTCCGGGTCAGGTCTGAAACCGGCCTGATCCATTTATACCGCTAATCATAAAACATACAAATCTTATGTTTGGCAACAAAATAATAATAAGCATTCTATTCAAATTGTTAATCCTCCAAAAAAGAAATACGTACCACCCACACAGCAGATGGGATAGTATACCTCTCATTTTTCATTTTTTGGGGCTAAAATTCAAAAATTTAAAATTATTTACAATCTCATCCAACATCACATAACTTCTTTTATTTCACAGTATATTCCATCAGTCAAATACTAAAAAACTAATTTCACATAAAATTTTTGTACCTTATTATATTAAATTTCATATATTATCTTGTGGTATTACTTATTTTTTTATTATTTAATTCCTCTTATAAAACTTGACATACGGGCCAAGTTAGTCACTGACTTCTATAATTTTCAATCGCTATTGTCACATCATCTGGTATGATATTTTGTGTAAATTTTTTATTATTGAATTAAATATTGGTAATGTTAAATCGCCCAATTTTGTTTACAATTTTGATAAAATAATATTTTTCTTGATATTTAGGTCCGCTTGGAAACTCGAGTGATTT
Source organism: Vitellaria paradoxa (assembly GCA_019916065.1). Taxonomy (NCBI): domain Eukaryota; kingdom Viridiplantae; phylum Streptophyta; class Magnoliopsida; order Ericales; family Sapotaceae; genus Vitellaria; species Vitellaria paradoxa. The sequence continues at coordinate 12,596,679 of CM034243.1, read as the reverse complement.
TTCAGCCTTTGACTAATCAGTATTTTTTAGTTTTTTTTAAATTATATTTTAAATTTTTTTTAAACCACGGAGGATAAGTGTGTCAAATGCAAAAAAAATACTAAAAACTAACTGCCAAAATAATAATAATAATAATTATTGTATTCTTTTCAAACTTAGGAATCTTTTGGCTCACCAAAAAAATAAAAATAAAAAAATTTAACTTTTATCAATTTTTTTAACTTTATACATCAAATACAAATTTAATTTTTATCAATTTTTTCTAATTTTTACCAATTTTTTTTAATTTTTACCAACTTTCTCTAATTGTTATAACTTTTTTCTAAATTTTTTCAACTTTTACAGATTTTTTTTTAAACACCTAACTAATAACTACAGTACCTTTTATCAATTAATGGTGCAAAGTTACATTTTTTTTTAAAGATTTTTTATGGTGCCAAACCGCTTATGAGTTGTAATGTGCGTTTGGAATGATAAAAAATAAGAAAAATAAAAGATAAAATGTAATTTTAGGTAAAAAATGGCGTTTGGTGTTTTCTTCCAAATAGTATTTTTTTGAAAATGAACAGTACGAAAACCGTTAGAATAATTTTTCAAATCCGTTCTAACGGATTCAAAAAATGCCACTTAATATTCTGCACAATAGTTCTTTTCTCTCTCTTTTGCACTAAACCGTTAGAATGGTTTTTTAAATCCGTTTTAACGGATTCAAAAAAGTCTTTTTGGAGATGTACAACGCAAAAACCGTTAGAATGGTTTTTAAAATCCGTTCTAACAGATTAAAAAAATTTGTATAAAATAACGACAATGGTACTCGTTTGAAAATTTTGGACTTAAAGAATGTGATTGTCAAAAAAAATTTGCGCACTCGATTAATCGCATTCCGGATTTTTCGTCTTGTTTTAGTGAAATATTAAAATTTTTTGAAATTTGTAAAAGTGAGAAAGTGTAGATGTGTAATAGAGAGTTTTGATGATTTATAGATATTGAGGTTGTTTGGAATAAGAAAAAGTGAGATAAATTATGATTTGGGAAGAGTTCGTAATACGTGCAATGAGAGAAAAAATTGATGTGATATAAAGTTAACAGAGATTTATAAAATTTTTTGAAAAAATTTAACAAACCAAACCACCCATTGTTGGAGATTTATTTATTTATTTTTTGGGTTAGCATTCCAACCGGTGCAATAGTGTATAATCCTATTACTTTTGGGCAGCATTTTCTAGCCAGGGCCGGTCAAATTACTTTTAAACATTATTTTCAAACTTTTTTTTTTTTAACGTACTTTGCTTTCCATTTACTTTTCTTCTAGAGCTCTAACCCGTCTGTTTCAACCTGTTTGACCTGGTAAACAGCGGAATTGGTTGCTCTACTTCTACCTGAGGAATTATACTAGATTATTATTGCTTTTTACCTTATACTCTCGCCTTCATTATTCTTTTCTCTATCCTATTCACTTATAATTTATAATTTTACTTCCACTAATTATAAACTTTACTCTCTGCTTAATGTCTTCGTATATTGGTTAAGAAGTTGAGTTTTAATTAACAGTAGTGCTATATTATTAAAAAAAAATTATTAAAAAATTTTGTCAAACTTTTTTTTTTTTTTTTTTGAAAGGTGAAATTTTGTCATACTAATATGACATATTTTTTTACGCAAATTAATTAAATGAAATACATATCCTCGGTTTTGATTAAGTATTTTTATGTTTATTTATTTTATCTATTTCTCTTTATCTGCTGGAATTTGTATATGAACCAAATTAGAGGTGTGATTCAAAGCGAGAATTATTGAGTGGGTAGCCTTAAAAGAAGGTAGTTTAAATATATAGTTTTTTTTTTTTTTGGGTAATTGTAGATTAATATATAGTTGATTTAATAAAAGGAGGACAGTTAACTTTTTTTTTTTTTTTAAATCAAGTATTACAATTTTTGACAATCTAATGTTAAATCAATGATAAAAATAGTAGAGGGCTTGGTGAAAATGATTCTTTTTCTAATAATTATCAAATTTCCATAAAATACTTGTATTAAAAAAATTATAAATTTTAAGTAATAAGTTAAAAAATTTATAAACAAGCATTGATGTACTCTAATTTTATCCTTTTCTTGAACTTATCTTAAGTAGGATCACAAATACATTGAGTAGAGCTAAGTAACACATTGCTCAATAAGCAAAGTCAAATAATAGATTGTTCAATCTTTACAAGTTATTAAGTTTCATAAAATGTTTAAGTTGTTATTTTTTCACCAAAATTCTCTATATCTCTCTAACTTTTCCATATGGCACATAGCACCACCAAGACAAAAGTTGCAAAATTTTTAATTTTTTTAGCAGTCCAAACGCTCTGTAAATTAATTTGGTAGACATAGAGGTGGAGCTAATAAAAGACTTTGGTAGACTCTAACTTAAGTAAAATTTTGATTCAATTTTTTTAATATTAATAATATATAATATCTTAACCCAATTGTCTACACCCCAATTTAATACCTAATTTATAGCTGGTCAGTGCGAGAAAATTTTCTAATCTAGTTTAATACCTAATTTATAACTCAAGGTGTGACATCCTAAAATTTTTATTTTTTTTAGATTGTATTATTAAATTAATTTTTATTCCATGCTTAGAAATTTTAATTATGTTAATTTAATATTATTTTGAAATTTATTTAGTTATAATTTAATTAATCAATTGATTAATTAAGGTATTAATAATTAGTAATGTTTTAATTAATTTAATTAATTTGAAGTTAATGATGACGTGGACATATATATACATATATACACACCTACTTATGCATTGTTTGCTGTGTCAAAGGTTTACTTTTAGAATTGTCACGTGGCTAACTATAAAGTGAATATGTATGTGCAATGTTATGGATCACCAGCGACGTGTAGGCTAGTAAATTTAAAAAAAAAATGTGAATATAGTGGGTGAGGCAGTTAACTCTTTCACCGCCAATTGTGTATATATATGTACATACGTGAGGTGCACTAGTTGGGAAAAACAAAAAAAAACAAAAAAAAAAACAAAAAGAAGAAAAAAACACAAAAACATCAACAAAACAGTGAGGAAGGCGATAAAGAAAATGGTAAGCAAAGAATTTTGGAATTTGGCTGGATTGTCAATTTAAAATTAATTCTACGAAAGATTAAATAAATTAAATATAGTGAGAATATAATGGTTCTGTTCTATTTATTAAATTTATATTGTTAATTGATTTGGTTCATATTTTAACTATTCGATATTTGATTTGGATAATTTATTTGGGTTAAAATTAGAATCTGGAGATAATCAACAGCAACCACTCCAATAGGTTGATTTTCTCAGAACATCTACTATTTAGGTGGGTATATTAAACTTAAAGGTAAAAGGAATTAAATATAAATTGGTACATCCTATTAATTTATAGTTACTATTAATTATTTGTTCTAATATGGAATGCTGAATTGTTTATGGATTTGTTGTATTAGATATGAATTGTGGTTACATGTGGAATGATAAATTTGAGAAATAATATTTTATTTAGAAAAAAAATATTATTGCATACCATAATAAATTGCGTGCATTACATTTACATTACAATCAGATGGGACTAGCCCAAAGAGGGCCAGAAGAAAAAAAAGAGGCCTGATAGGGCTAAAAAAAGAGGCCTGATAGGGCTAAAAAAAGAAAAAGAAAAAAAAAACCAGATAGGGGCAAGTTAGATAGGACCAATGATGAGGTCAGATGGGGCCAAGCTAAATGAAACTAATTGGACATGTTAAATTAAAGTCACTATCCACAGTTGAGCGCTTATTCATAGGCCAAATGGGCCAAATTTGTGTTACATTATCATTTAAACTATTTATTATGCAAATATGTCATAAGATGGCCAGTTGGGGCCTAGTGACGATGACAATGGTGGATAACTGAAAAGTGATGAAAAATTGTATGTTAAGATATGTGTATCACCATCAGTTATGATGCATTTAAATTAATTACTTTTTTTGATTATGGGATGGTTATCTGCATAACTACTATGGATTATTTTTTGTTTATATTTATTATCTTTTGTTTAACAATAATAATTTTACTGAGTGTGTGACACTCACACCTAAATTTACATATTTTAGATTTAGTCTAGAAATGGCTGTAAGTACCTAGAGGGGACATTAAGTGGTCAGGTTCCCTATTTTAGTCACATGTTAGTATTTGGAGTTGTGTAAATAAATATAAAGTTTCAACAGTATCAGACTGAGACTTGGTTTAATATGTTAAAAACAAATCTAGATTTTTACTTATTATGGCGAGAAATTAATATAAATCTGACAAGTTGTGTTTTATTTCAGTATAGGATTTTGTGTGAAACGTGATTAGTAACATATTATGGGCATAGGTTATAAACATGTCCTCTCTATTTAAGAAATTAAGTATGTATCTTAAAATAGGGGTACAACAAAGGGTTACAAAAATTCTTAATTCTATTGTTGCATAAATAGTTTTAGAAATTCTTCTAAATAATTTTTGAATAACAAGTGAAGAAAAATAGAGAAAAGTTTTCGACTTCTTGGCTTTTTAGGACAAAAAAGAAAACGGGCATATACTTTCAGTTTTCCCAATCACATACAAATATAATGTAATATTTGAAAAATTAAAAAAAATATTTTTGAATGAGCTTATTTGCACTCCACTAATTTTCTCTTACAGTCCATTTTACTTTTTTTATTAATTGAAGTTACACAATTGTCCCTCTTCTTTTATCATATGTTTTGGATAGTTGTAATGTCATAAATATCCCTATAAAAAAATTCAACTTAAGACATATTTATAATTTAAAAATGCTTTATTTTATAAATAAAAATATTTTTTAAATAAACTATAGAGTAAATCACTCACCAAATTATTTTTATTTGTCTAGAGTTTTTTTATAAGTAGAAACGCTTAATTACTACTTTACTTCTTTAAAAAAATTTGCTTATATTTAATATATGAAAAATCTTACTATGATAAAAATTTTTAATTCTAGATTTATTTAAAAAAAATATTTTCTATTTAAAAAAAATATTTTCTATTTTAAAAAATTAAGTTAAGATTTTTAGAAGAAAAATATTTATGATTTGTTTGATAAATCTATTTTTTGTTTAAAAGTTAATTTTGTTGGTTTATTGATTTTTCTATTTATTAGTTTTTACCGATAATTATTTTTTGAAAAGTTCATATAAAATTCTACTAAATAACTTAAAGGTGATGTGAAAATTAAAATGACAAAATATTGTAAAAAAATACAAATTAAATTAATTTTTATTTGAAAAAGTTAGAAAATAAAATAAAATCAAATGTACTTTTATACTTTTAAAAATATAAATAAAATTTATTTTAATTTTAAAATATTTTTTCCGTTATATTGTACCAAAGTAGGCCTTATGGTTTTTTTTCCAAATTTGTAAAAGTTTTTTTTGAAGGATAATTATGCCATTTTAGATTATATATAAAAATAACTAGTAAAAAAACGCGTAATTTTCTAATTTCACTTAATGAAAAAAGTTAGATTGAGTGAAAAAATCATTTAAAAATACAAATAAAATTAATTTATTAATGAGAAAGTAAATCAATTTTTGAAATAAGTAAAGTAGCAATTGCGTTCCTACTTATAAAAAAAAAAAAGTCTAGATAAATAAAAATATTTTGGTAAGTTGTCTACTCTATATTTTATTTAAAAAATAAAATTTTAAAAATATTTTTATTATAAAATAAAGATATTTATGAATTATAAAAATGCCTTGAATTGAATTTATGTATAAAGGTATTTATGGTATTATAACTATATAAAATATATGATGAAAATAATGGGGGTAATTTTATAATTTCAATTAGTAAAAAAGTAAAATGAAATATGAGAAAAAATTAGTAGAATGTAAATAAGTTCACCTAATATTTTTTCTTAATATCAGATTATATATATATATATAAATTTGTGTGTGAACAATCTCTTGGACTTGCATGGCAAGTCAATATTCACATCCACTAAGAAACGACCCTTTGCTAATCTTGCAACGCAAGCATTAGACGACCAATAAATGAACTGTTTATGAATGTATAAGTAAGAGACGATGTCAAAGGTAAACAGAGACGTCATCCATTACATTATCACACAAAAAAGTTCTAACTGTTCCTTCGGAATTGAAAAGAGACAATTTCAATTCATTCTCCCCTCACCTTCGAACCACGCGTAAGCGAAGGAACCCATCAAATCGACGGTTCATTTTTGGTTTTATTTTATATTTCTATCGTCGATTTGATGGGTTATCTTTTTATGACCATTTCTTTCACTTCTCGACACAAAATATGAACATTTTGTCTATTTCTAGGTGTAAACACTTTTTACTCTTTCAAACTCAATTTTCTCTCGTTTTCCTTTAAAGAATTAAAAATTTAAGGTTTTTTTGACATATTTTAACGTTATTTTTTTATCGATAAAATACATTCTAATACTATTACAGTTTACTACCAACTTCACTTTAAGACATATACTACCTCTAATTTCTCATTCTATCAATGTAAATTTAGGTGCCGCTTGGAGCACTAACAAAGTTTAAAAAATTTCAAAAGTTTAACTTTTTCAAATTCTAAAAATTCTAACTCTTTTTAAAAATCTATCAAAATTCGTTGGAATAAACCAAAATGGTGAGTTCTAACGGATTTTGCTAAATTTTTAAACGTTGAACAAATATTTGTATTAAAATATTTCACAAAAATTTTTAAGATTCTTCATCAAAATTTTGTCACGTGTCACTTTATATAATTTTTAATAACTTTATATCAAATTAAATACAAATATCCAACCATCATTTCAAACTAACTTTTTACACTTTAAATTTCAAAAAACAAAAATTCACTTTTAGTTTTTTTAATTTTTTTAAACTCCAAACGGTCCCTTAATACATGGGTCGTTTGACTCCACGAATTTTTACAAGTATTTATTAATTACCAATTTTTATAAAGTTTTAAAATTTTATAACTTTATTCATTAAATAATAAATATGTCTTTAACTTCTACCAATTTTTTTAAACACACGAGTATTTTCAAATGTCAAACGCGCTAATATCAAAATAAAAGTTATTAAAAATTTTATTTTATTTTCCTACGAAAAGGCACCGTAATGGTTTCAATTCTTCTCTATCCGAAAAGTCAAAGTCAAAATTATTTAAACAAATGAACTTTCAAAATTAAAAATTACTATAAATCCCCCTTCACATGTACCCACAATTTCCCAGTATTATCTTAGCATCTTCTTCGTTGCCAAATCACAATCAATTTCAGCACAGCACGCCATGTTAGATCTTCAGCTCTCTACTTCTCTGCTCTTTTGCTTCCTTTCTTTCCTCTTCTTGTTCATCCTCAATTGGAAGTCAATTTTCAAAACCTTCTCTTCCTCTAAGTCCGATAAGATTCCAAGATCGTACCCATTAATCGGTTCCATCTTGGCGATCTATAAGAACTTGGACCGGCGAATCCAGTGGACGTCGGACGTTGTGAGAAGCACCCCCTCCGCTACCTTCGTCCTCCACCGCCCTCTGGGTAGCCGCCACGTCCTCACCGGCAACCCCTCCACCGTCCAGCACATCCTCAAGACCCATTTCCACAATTACCAGAAGGGTGACCTCTTTCGACACACTCTCTCAGACCTTCTCGGCGACGGCATCTTCAACGCCGACGGCGAGAACTGGAAGTTCCAGAGACAAGTGGCGAGCCACGAATTCAACACCAAATCCCTGCGCAAATTCGTCGAGACCGTTGTTGACACCGAGCTCTCCGACCGTCTTGTTCCGATCCTCTCAGCCGCAGCCGCAAGTAGAGCTGTCCTCGATCTTCAGGACATTCTTCAGAGGTTCGCTTTCGATAATATATGCAGAATTGCTTTCGGATACGACCCTGAGTATTTGTTACCCCATCTCCCGCACGCGAAATTCGCACGAGCATTTGAAAATGCGGTCCGAATTAGCAGCGAGAGGTTCAATTCTGTTCATCCTCTGTTCTGGAAAATTAAGCGACTTCTCAAGGTTGGATCAGAAAAGCAACTTCAAATCGAGGTGAATGAAATTCGGGAATTTGCCAAACGAATGATTAAGGAGAAGAAGCAGGAGCTGAACGAGAAATCATCGCTCGAGTCAGTTGATCTCTTGTCGCGATTCTTGAGCTCTGGTCACTCCGATGAGAACTTCGTTGCCGATATAGTGATTAGCTTCATATTGGCGGGTCGCGACACCATTTCGGCCGCCTTGGTGTGGTTCTTCTGGCTCGTATCGAGACATCCAGACGTAGAAAACGAGATTATGAAGGAGATCAATGAGAAATCTGAAGCTCCGATTTTCGATGAAGTGAAGGACATGGTTTACACCCACGCGTCGCTAAGTGAGAGCATGAGACTCTACCCGCCCGTCCCCGTCGACGGAAAAGAAGCCGCCGCGGACGACGTGTTGCCGGACGGGACTGTTGTGAAGAAAGGCACAAGGGTGAGTTACCACCCTTACGCCATGGGGAGGTTGGAGAAGATTTGGGGGACGGACTGGGCGGAGTTCCGGCCGGAGAGGTGGTTGGAGAGGGACGCGGCGGCCGGAAAGTGGAGCTACGTGGCGAGGGACGCGTACACGTACCCGGTGTTCCAGGCGGGTCCGAGGATTTGCTTAGGGAAGGAGATGGCGTACTTGCAGATGAAGAGAGTGGTGGCCGGTGTGCTCCGCCGGTTCCGGGTGGTGCCGGCTTTCGAGGAAGGTGAGGAGCCGGTTTTCACAGCTTATCTGACGTCGAAGATGAAGGGTGGTTTTCCGGTGAGGATTGAGGAGAGGGCTGGAAGTTTCTGATGCCCGTGGCGTTAGGACTTCTCCGGCACTGATAGTGATTATTGCTTGTAACTTGTTAGGGTTGACCGTTCTTTTGTTGCATGATTCTGTAACAGTATTTTTCTTTAGTACGAAGAAATGGATAAATTAAATAAACTGTTATTAAAGTTGAGTAAAAATATGTAAACTGCCACTATAATTTTTAAAATTATATTAATTATATTTAATTTTTATATTATATTACAAATTATTCCTTGTGGTTAACGTGTTGTTAAGAAAGTTGACTCCCTATCCCTTATGGCAGCCAAAAAAAAAAAAAAAAAACTAGTAAAAAAGTTAATAACTTCTCCGATTTGGCACAATTTTCCCATACGATGGCTGCTTATGCTTATTTGATGAGGGGATAAATTAGGATAATTACATTTATCATCTTTAATTTTTAAAAGTTATTCCCTCCTCACTTATTTTGAAATGTTATCAGTATTTACTTTTTCCATTAAATTAATTGTTCAAATTTAACAAAAATGTCAAAGTACTGAAAATTTTATGTATTTTTTCTGTTTTACTCCTCTCTCTCACATATTTATCAATGTTCTTTACAAAAATTCTAAAAACAAGTAAAAATAAATAGTTTTGTGAACTTTGTAAAAACAAATCGTCCAGTATATGAGAAATGGAGCAATAAAATAGAAAACAATCACCTAAAATTTTAATTATTTTAACATTTCTGCTAAGTTTTAATAGTTTATTTAATGGAAAGGGGTAAATGTTAATAATATTTCTAAATAAGAGAGATAAATATAATTTCTAAATGTTGATGGTAATAAGTATAATTAGCTAAATGTTAAGGGGAGATAGGTGTAATTTACCCTTGATGATTATGGTTAAGATTTGTGTTCTATTAACAATTCTAATCAATTTTGACAGTTAGATAATTAATCTAAGCTTCTAGAACACATAATTATTGTTTAAAACTCATAAATTACAATATTTGGGATGTATAGTGAAATTTGACCCAATTATGTAGTTGAGTGTATCAATATTAAATTGGGAATTATCTAGCAATTTTGAAATGATCTAATTTTTCTTATCATCTTTAGGGTGTCCTAATGTTAATAGGATCGCTTAATATAGTTTTAATAATAAAGGCACGATTGGCTGTTACTAAAGCAAGCCGGTATAAGTCATCCCTCCATATTAGCCCTTGAGATGATAGTTTTTGCTTGGTTTGGGAAGTAAATCTTCCCCTATAAAAGTCATCTGCCTTATTCGTTCATCCAGCTTAATCCAGGAAGAAGGCGTGCTATTTGGGAGAGGATTTGGGGTCTCCAAAAATTATCCCCCTTATCAGGTGCAAAACTGGTCCATTTTACTCTTTTTCATCCCCCTTCTCACCCACGATCTCATATCCTCTTATTCACTATGATTTTGAGTTTCTTCGATGAAGTGTGTTTGTGCGATTTGGGCGATTTGGCTTGAAACTTCAATATCAGGTGCCTATTAATTTTATTTGTTGCAATTTGTTCAATGGTTTGGTCAATTCCTGCAAGATCTAGGGTTTTTACTTGTGTATCTTTAAGATTTTATTTATCTGTAGATTTTTGTGAACAAGATTAGTTTGTGTGACGGGTTTTTTCAAATTGGGCAAATATATTTTTAACATAATTTATACACATTGAAGAGTGTTGGTCATAAAAAAGCTCACAAAATGAGGGTCTAATAGAGAGATGGGATGTCACACCTTGAGTTTTAACAAAAAAATCGAAATATAATAATTGAACTTACTGCATAAGTTCTACCCTAATCTAGCTGTTTTAATATATTACACGTATGCGAGGCTTTAAGCTAACAATTAATTGTTGATTTACAAACTTAACTACAACTAGGTCGGCCGCTAACATCTGCCCATCTCAATTCCTACTACCAAACAGTATAAAAAACCCATGAAAGGGGGTGAGCTGCTAAGCCCAATAAAAAAAATATTCAAAAAATATCAACAAGTATTTTCACATAAAAACCGATAATAAGTGTTCAAAATAACTATTATTATGATATAAAATAGATGATAATAGTACAAATTAAATAAATAATCGTGAAATACTCATGCAAAGTTGTTCCCTTTCACCGTTATGACACCTTGCCACCCTTGTAATACCTTAATATATTCTTCATGTAAAGTACACAAAATCATTATAATATTAACAATAACCACTTCCTACCTTTATATCCCTACACCACTTTTATAACATAACTCTGTTACCTCAGTCTGATGGCATGAATCCTAAAAATACAATCAATATTAATACCCATACAACTACTAGTAAGTTTCAGAATATCTGAGATCAAATTTTCAAACTCCATAAAACCCAACCCTATCATTTTACATTCTTCCGTAGTGTCACAATAATCATGCAATGAAATTATATATTCTTATTATACCTTTATACAAAATACTAAGTTTTAACTATAAGAATAAATCTCCTACCTTAAGGGTCCAGTAAGCTTTCTTGCTAATTTTTTCCTTGATTCGCATTAAATTCCATGTAAATAAATTATGGCTAATTAACATATATTCACATACTATTGTCTAATTACTTTAATTGTTGGATTTAGCCCAGGAGGTTTAGATTAATAATTTTTCTGTTACCAACAATTTTGTCTAATTTTTAGACAGATATTTATTTCGTTAACTAATTAATTACTAGTAATTTATTATTATTATTATTATTATTATTATTATTATTGTTGTTGTTGTTGTTGTTGTTGTTGTTGTTGTTGTTGTTGTTGTTATTATTAAAAAAAGAGGCTCCTATCAGTTTAAATTTATATTAAATGCCTTTTACTTAGTGACTAAGTACATTTTTACTTTGAGAAAATCAAATTATGGAGATGGTTGTTGTTGATTATCTCCGAATCCAAATTTTAACCCAAATAAATTATACAAATTAGACATTAACAATTAAAATTTATACCAAATCAATTTAATAATATAAAGCTAGTAAATAAAACACAACTACTACATCTTTAATTTATTTAATCTTTTATATAATTAATTTTAAATCAACACAACAAAATAACTTATCTTAATAAAGTTTGGTCAAAATTTTCCTAATCTTTCTTCTTCCGAACTTCTTCCTTGTAACCTTCTTACTGTTTCTTTTTTTTTTTTTTTTCTTTTTTCATAAGCACATGTGCACCTTATATATATAACCCACCACCTCTACTATATTATATATTATATTATTTATTTATTTATTTATTAAGCATTCCACATGGCTTCTTACAAGCCTGACATACACACACAACACTCATACACACTATTCATGTAGCTTAGGTGACCTCACATCCTAGGCTAGCCATGTTAAAGACTTATCCACCACTTTGAATCTATCCCAAACTTCACGCATGAAACAAGCCAATTTAATACTAAGTAATCTTATATAAATACTTGGCCACATGTCACTTTAAAGTAATTTATTTACTTGATTTAATTAGTTACTACTAAATAATTAATTCACTAATTAATAAATTTTAAAATGATTAAAGTATATGCATAATTTTATTTCAATAAAAATTTAAAGTAATACCAAATTAACACAATTAAAATTTTTAGGCATAAAATAAAAATTAAATTAATATTCTAATAAAAATTCACATGCCATAACCCTTGTCCCAAAAAAAAAAAAAAAAAGTGTTGGTCATAGGATAAAGGCAAAGTCAGAATAGTTTAATGTGCTTTATGGTGCCTTATTTTCTACTTATTTTTTCTTCAATTCTTCAATTCGAGTTTGGATATTTTGTAATTTTCTTTCTACGGCACTATTTTTTGCATACCCAACAAAATACATATACATTCTTTGTGATCCTCATGCATGTGAATGTATCACTTTGTGCATGGATGTGGATGTGTTTGCTATTGTAATGATTTTTTTAACAAGTTTTATGTTATTCTTCGCATCATGTTTCCGGTTTTAAAATTTTGGATTTTAATTTTGATAGTTTAATGCAAACTAATTTCATTTTATATTTTGGACAGCCATTAATTCTCGAAGTTCTAATCTTGTCACAAAATGTTTCCTAGTTGCAAATAGTTTGAAATTTTTTGATACAAAAATCATAGTGAGTTAGAGATTTAAGCAATTGCAATGCCAAAAATATAGCCTCATATCCCACTTTGATAAAATTAAAGCTCCCAAAATTTCCTAGTATTTCTTGTGCTGGTGAGAACATAGTCTAATGTGCTTCTTGCATGCATAGCAGAAATTTTGATAGAGCACATCTCCTTCTTCAACCAAAATATAATTGGAATGTTTATTTTGGTATCTATGTTCTATAATTCTTTTCTCGTTAAAGACATAGATGAAAATAATTTTTTTTGTCATTAAAAACTTTACACTACCTAATGTATGTCTTTCTAATTATTAGCTAACTAATCAAGTTATCCATCATTTCTTTGCTTGAGCATGTGAAACCAACTTACCAACTTACCATCGCTAGCTTTGAGTGAATTAGGTTTATATATATGTATAAATGTGCAAATATATATATATATATATATATATATATATATATATATATATGCAAAGATGGATAGATTAGTTTATCTCCTTTAGGGAAGGACTTTAATCCATTTGTGCTAGCAAACTTGCAACACTTGAAGCTTCTTACAGTGATGACATTTTAAAGGTGATTTTTATTTTGAAGATTAAATGATAGATGAAGTAGTTACTGCATGTCATGGGTATATGCTAACCTTTTGCAATCTGATCCATTTCATATCTTTTTTTTTTTTGAAAGGCAAGAATCCATGTCATATCTGTATGATTTGCTAGACATTTTTCGTTTAATAGTTAATACTTTCAGCAAATCTTGACTTTCTTGCTATTTTCTTAGATTTTCATGATATATCTAAAATGACTTATAAATTAATTTAAAATCATATCAATAGATTTGAAATTAAATTGTATTAAAATGTTAAGAGAAATTTCAAATCATCTGTGAATGTCTCTACAACCAACAATAGTAGTAAAAGTGAATCTGTCAATGCAGGGCAAATTGGCAAAAGTAGTTCATCAAGAAACACACCTACTCACAAGTTGATATCAAGTGTCATTACAGCGTTCCTCTTGCATATTTGGGCATGTGGCAATTTCTCATTTTTGTGACGTCAAATGCAGGTGACCCTGGTTTTCAATTAGCAGGGTTGCATTATTTAGCCAACTCTGCAACTTTTAGATTTTTTTCTGCATTAATTGGATTTGTGGATCTTAATTGGAGCTGCTTTTAGGTCTATGTTGGTAATGTTGTAAGTTACATTCATATAGGATTAATATTACATTACACACAACACATGATTATTTACATTTTTCTTTCTCAAGTAAGTGTGCCTTCTTGCTAGTGTTTTACAAATTACAATGTATATATATATATATATATATATATATATATATATATATATATATATATGTGCATATCTGTATTATCATCTATGATATGAGTATAATGCATATCTCATTCAGCCTACTCATTTTTTTTTTTTAAATCTATGATATGAATTTGAGTTTGTAGATTACTCTTTTGGCATGGGGTTTGGATATCATTAGAAACATTATGGTGTGGCAATGGCAACCTATTCAGTTCTTTAGCTGGGCAACTTAGCATGTAATGTTGCCGCTTATGTGTCAATTTTAATATTATCTAAGCCTAGATGGATATTAATACTACATTACCATTGATTGTATTACTGAGCAGTTTTTGGTGTCGCAATTAGCCTCTTTGTCTGCGTGTTTTTTTTATCCTTTTAATTAAAATGTGATAATACGTATTTTGGATTAGATTATTCAATGGCAGGTAAAAGTAAAAAGAACTATTGGGTAGTTTTCATTGGCCATAATCTGGGAATTTATGTAAGTTGGGAGGAATCACAACTCGAAGTTAATGGATACTCGGGTAACATGATGAAAAGATACAACACGTTGGATAAAGTAGAAGTAGCGTTGTTAAAGTTTCATGAGGATAGATATAGGTTTACAGAAAATGCAATATGGCCGATCCCAACATGAGCTGATTGAGGGTGCTTCGACATCCACAAGAGCATTGGAAGTTCAACATCAAATCAATCTGTGCAAGCCCGAAGTTGGAGTTTATTTTTATGTCGTCATGCTCTTTTTAGGTTTTGTAGGTTGTATTTTGTTGGCACATATGTTTGATTCGGAATAAACTACGTTATTCTTCAAAATGTAATGAGACAAATATATATTATGATAGTAATCTTTTGTTAGGACTCATCAATCACTTCTACATCATACATAATATATTAAACAAAACGCAAATGAGAAACATAAACAGACAACAGGGCCCATCGAATCAAACACGCCAATCTTTGAGGTAACTTTTATTTTCTTACGCCTTGTTCACCTACTTCCTCGAGGGCAGGGCCATCGATAATTCAAGTAATCGGGCTCAAAGGTTCGTGTCTCAGTATTATATAAGCCCGATTCTACCATATCTATAAGAACAAAAAGAAAAAACCTCTCCTCTGGCTGACTCCAAACAAACCGAACGATTGAATTACTGCAAGAAAATTAACTAAATTACAGAACAACTAAATTTTTTTGCAAGGAATCAAATGGATTTGATATGAATGAATAATGGAGGCATCACTCCTATTTATAGGAAAATTAAATTATATAGCTCATGTCTTCAACAAAAAAAAAAAAAAAAAGTTTGGATACTAACCATGTAAAGGAAGAAAATTGGACACTAACCATTCAACCAAGAAAATTCAATAGCGAAAATTATTTATCTAAAGCTAAAAAAATATGCTTCAACATATTGACAATTCATGTATTTATGAAAATTACAAATTTCCAAAAATTTATGTTTAAGAAAGATGATTTTGTAAACAATTAGTTATGTTTTACATTAAAAATGAATTTTACAATTTATATATTTTATAAAGCTTAATTTATTAATAACATAATTTATTTATAGCTAATTTGTCTAAAATTAATTTGACTTGGTTGGTTTTCAAATTATATAATTAACATAAACATATAATCAAGTATGGGATTGCACAAGGGCAAAAGAGTCATTGACAATTTTTATATCATACACCCATCTTTATACACCCATTTTAAAACACCATCCAAGCCTAGTACTATTTATTAACCCTTCTTAATACCTCATCCAAATCAATTATTTTTTTATCCCCTTTCATAAATATCATATCAATGTGAGCACACTCTTCATAAATAATACCCCTTACTATCTTATACACCATTCATAAATCATCTCCTAAAATTTCAGTCCAATCCAATCGGCCATGAGATCTATAATTTTTATGATCAAATGATCAATAGTTCCTACTTAGTGTTTTCTGAGTTCATCCACATGCCATCCTTCCTAATGGCGTATTAACATGAAAAAAAAAATTGTAACATAATTTAAAAAGTTGTAGTAAAAATTTTCAAAAACTATAGAGCTATTTTGCGTATTTTCATGAAGCTTCAAGAGTAATCAATGTAATTTACTCAAATTAAATATAATAATGTGATTTTATGGTAATTAATCATTTTGAAAGAAAGCTATCATTAAAAAACAAATTTATTATGAAAACTATCAATGTCACACCATCTTGAAAAACTTTCATGGTGGAATAGCATTTTTTTCTTTAATGTGGGTAATGCTATATTACTTGAAGCTTTTGCCAGAAAAGAGATTAAAATTATGTGACATACATGTTAGTCTTTTTATTTTAGAAAAATAATTCACTAAATAGTTATTTATTGTATAAATATTATTTGTCTATATTTACCGACTTATATGATAAAGTTAACTTGTGATATTGTATAGATAAATTTTTAATGCTCATATTAGTTAGAACTATTTTTTATATAAATAATATGAATGAAAATGAACCAAATAAAGCTGAGTAATAAGTTGTTTAAAGTCGACTTATTTAAAAATGTATTTAAACTTGATTTGATCAAATTTCGAGATAGACATTAACTGATTGGAGCTTTAGCAGTTTGATTATTTGATCTACATTAAGTTTATCGAATTGAAATCAAAACTAAACGAATTACAATTTATGTTTAACTTTGAGCTTAATTTTATAATGAGTTAATTTAAAAAAAAGGGGGTGAATTTGGTTTGTTTGTATTGGTTGTTTTTTTTTTTTTTCTTTTTTTCTTCATTTTCCTATATTTAGCGATTTATATGATAAAAAGTTGACTGAGATGTTGTATTGAGAAGTTTTTAATGTTTATATTTTGCTATTATTATTTTTTATGTAAATATTTATTATTTGAAAAATGATAAATGCACTCTTTTTTAATTTCTCTCATTCTACAATAACTTTAATTTATTAAATGAAAAAAGAGAATGTAGAGTAGGGAAAGTTAACAGAGGAGTGTAAATATCTTCAATTTATCGTACATTTTATATTTATTTAAATATTTGATAACACAGTGAATTGGGAATGTTGCGGATGATCCAAGCCCGAGTTCAGAAAACTATCTAGTACACCAGTGTGGTGCCTGCCAAATAGTGTTTGATACTTAAGCTAATAAGAAAGTTTGAGAAAGTATTTTGACAGAGTAACAGCAGGGAGAAGAGTGTGCATACCTTATACTTGAGAATATAGTGTATATATAGAGGTGTTAGGCCTGCATGGCATAATGCATGTGAGTCTCACACAATTATGGTTCTTTCTAATCATATTGTATTACGTGCATTTGTAAATCTTAAGATAATTCTCATAATTAGTTATCAAAACCGTTATGTAACAGGCAGTACTCCAATATGCGAGAATCATGGAATATGCCTGAATATTGTTATGCATACTATTGTGACATAAGCATTCTTGTCCTTAATATGTTTATCAATCAGGCCAATCGAAGTTAATAACGGTCGATCAGTTAGGCTAGGTTGAGTGATCAAGTAACCTGATCAGTCGGGTGTATCCCTATTAATATTTATATTTGTTATACATTTTGTATATAATTACCATTCTTCATAAACTTTAGAAAAAAAAAAAGCTTAGATATGGCTAATAGATGTATTTATCATTTAGAGGCTGAGTAAAAAATATTTAAGTAAATGACATTTAAAATTAAGGGGGCCTCTCTGTTAATCTTAAGACTTCTAACGCACAATAAACAATAAAATAGGCTTATTATGATTCAAATAAGATCAAAAGCTGCTAAAATTATTATACTAATAGAGTGAGAAAATCTTAGCTCACACTACCAGCATATGGGCTATTGGGCAGAAAGAATATTGGCCACTACTCGTTTCTAACACCAAGACTTCCCTAATTATTATTTATTTATTTTTTCTCTTGCTTTGCTCTAAGGATAAGAACAAATTTAGCAAATGCTGTTCAGTCAAAATAATTAAAAAAGTACTCATATTTTGAATATTTGATAGTGTGTCCAAAATCGTATTACCAAAATACATTTTCTTTCTATTTAAATTTTATCTGAAAATGCAATATGAAATTACATTTTATTCATGCTGAAAATTAAATATGTAGTTTTGTAATTTATTTTGGTTATAGAACTTATCCTAAAAAATGATAACGCGTTTTTAAGAAAAATAAAAACAGATTATCAGTATGAATTTCTATTAGTAGTATTTTTCCAATTATTTTTATCTGGACAATAGTTGTTAAATTGTTTTTTTAATCCTTACAATTATTTAAACAAAAAAAAAAAAGAAAAGAGGAGAAAGAAAACAAAAAAAAAAAGAAAATCAACCTCCATTTGGCCATTGCTCGATGCCAAATAATCACAGTTGATGCAAATGGGCAAGAACAGAAGTAAAATGACGCTATGTTGGTCGCTAATGGCTTCATGGCGCCCCTAATGGCGACAGGAACTAAATAGCCGATGCCAATAACTGACGGCCACCATCTTTGGGTGTTAAAAAAGAGGAGGAAAAAAAAAGCCAACACCAATATGCTAGCTACTTTTTCAAAATCGATATTTTCATTTTTACATTTCGGCTTCTAAAGAATTCAATAATAAACGAAACTAATAAAAATGGAACAGAAGAATTTACGTGGTTCGGCGCCTTTGTGGCAAACCTACATCCACGGGAGAAGAGAGATTGTATTGTATTCACTTATGCATGGAGTTCGCAATGACACACATATATATACCCATCTTACAACAAGGTTGCCTTGGTAAGGATAGACAATCAAAGAAAGAAAATAAATAAATTATGAAAATATTCCAATTGTGGTTAACCAAATCACGCCATAATATATTCTCCAATATTCTCAAATATCCTCAAATATCTCTCTTCTCCAACACTCCCTCTCAAGTTGGTGCAAAAATATTGACAGAGCTCATCTTAGACAATATCTAATAAAATTTTGTAGCAAATAACCTTTTAGTGAAAAAATCAGCTAATTGTTGACTACTATGTATGAAAGGAGCACAAATAACCTTAGCTTGGACTTATTTTCACATAAAATAACAATCAACTTCAATGTGTTTTGTCCTCTCATGAAAAATTGGATTTGAAACAATATGTATAGCAGATTGATTATCACAAAACATCTGTATGGGTTGTAAAAAGCCAAATCCCAAATCTTTTAGCAAAGAGCGAAGCCAAATAATTTCACTTGTAGTGGAAGCCATTGCCTGATATTAAGTTTTATTATTGGAGCGTGCAACAACATTTTGCTTTTTACTCCTCTATGTCACCAAGCTACTGCCAACAGAAGTGTAAAACCCTGTTGTAGATTGTCTATCAATATTACATCCAGCCCAATCTACATCTGTATATGCTGTAATAAAAGAATGACCATTCTTAAGCATCCATATACTTCTTCCAGGTGACCCCTTGAGATAGAGCAAGATTCGATTGACGGCATTCATATGTGCAATTTGTGGTGATTGCATAAAACGACTGACCAAGCTAAGCATATGAGATGTCTGCTTTAGTAATCGTGAGATAAATTAATCTACCTACCAATCTTTTAAATTGACCGACATCGGATAATATATCGCCATCAAGTGTAAATTCCAAATTAGTTTCCACAGGCGTTTGAGCTGGCTTAGCACCTAACCTGCTAGTGTTTTGTAACAAATCCAACACATATTTTTGTTGATTAAGAAATATGCCCTTCTTTGAATATGCAATCTCCAGTCCAAGAAAATATGTCAAAATTCCCAAATCCTTAATAGAAAATTGAGTATGAAGAATATGTTAGAATTTCAAAATTTCAGTGAGATCATAACCAATAATAACTAAATTAAAACGATAATAGTATCAGTCATACCTCTTTTTACAAACAAGAAAGAATCAGCATTACTCATCTTTAAACCATTATTTACAAGAATATGGCTGAGTTTAGCGTACCATGCACTAGGTGATTGTTTAAGCCTATATATAGCTTTTCTTAATCTACATGTGAGATCACTATAACCCTTCAATGGATGACCTGGAGGTAGACTCATGTAAACTTCATCCTTAATATCACCATATAAAAATGTATTCTTCACATCCATTTGAAACAATTTCCAATCTTGATTTGCGGGAAAAGATAAAAGAACACGGAATGTGTTCATTTTGGCTACAGGAGCAAATGGCTCATTGTAATCAACTCCATAAGTTTGGGTGAAATATTTCGCAACAAGATGAGCTTTATGTCGTTTAACAGATCCATCACTTTGAAACTTGGTTGTATAAACCCAACGACACCCAACAACCTTCTTTGCAGGAGGAAGTTTTACAATGAACCATGTTTTGTTATCATCAAGGGCTTGTAACTCTTCTTGCATTGCCTATTTCCAAATAGGATTGGAATATGCTTCCCTAAAGTTTTTCGGCTCTTGAGTTGAAAATAACGAAGTTAAAAATACTGAATGAGATGATGATACATTGGAGTATGATAAATGAGCCTGTATAGAATGACTTATAGCTTCATAAGTAACAAAGTTCTCTAATTTTTCTAGAGCTTTGGTCATTTTCTAAAAACTTCTGTCGGAGCATCTGGTGCATCAATAACAGGTTATAGGACATTTGGTCCATCTTGAACAGTTGGCAGTAAAAAACGACTGATCTCTCCATTGACTCCATCCTGTTCGATTCCTCTTGTGCCTCTGGTTTGTACTCTGCTTTCAATTTCACCAGTACCTTCAATGTTTGAAGAAGGTGTCCATATAGTTGGAAGCGGAAATAGATCATTCAAACTCTCCCCCTGAGATAAATTTCTGTTCGAACTCTGTTTTGAAAACTATGGTTCATTCTTAGCAAACCTCACATCCCATGATACAAATAGCTTTTGAGACTGAGGATCATAGCATGCATATCTTTTTTTTTTTTCAAAGAATATCCTAAGAAGATACAACGGATGGCACGAGGATCAAGTTTGTCGCGATGCAAATTCTGGTGGTGCACATCACAAACACAGCCAAATACTCGAAGGTGAGACACGTCAGACTTTCTCCTTTTTAAGACTTCCAATGGTGATTAAAACTAGATTACACGACTTAGAAGCCTATTTATCAAGTACACAGGTGTTAGAACTCCATGTGGCCAAAATTTCTTCGACACATTCATTTGAAGCATGAGAGTTCTTGTAGTTTCGAAAACATGTCGATTTTTTCTTTCAGCTACTCCATGTTGGGGCGTACCAACACAACTAGTTTGATGAATGATGCCTTTATTGCTAAGAAAAATAGGAAGAGGACCCTTTGCAACTTCAATCCCATTATCCAAATGGAAAACTTTAATTTTACTATCAAATTGAGTGGCCACTATGCTATGAAAGTCCTTGAAAACAGGACAAACTTCATTTTTAGATTTCAATAAATATATCCAAGTGGTGTGAGAATAATCATCAATAAACAAGACAAAATACTTAAAACCATCATATGACTCAAATAGACATAGACTCCATAAATCAGAATGAATTAACTCAAACGGTTCAATACACATGGATGAAGAATTATTAAATGGTAGACGAACTTGCTTGGAAAACTGACAAGTATCACAAATATTTGTTTCAAACGTCATAGATGAAAACAAAAAAGATAAAACACGATTAGAAAGATGTCTAAATCTTTTATGCACAACATGATTTTCTAGCATAGCACTATTAAGAGAGGTGGCACCGAATGGTTTCAACAGATAAAGCCCGTGTGAGTAGACACTTTCACCAATCTTCTTCCTTGAAGTTCGATCCTAAAACACAACAACATTAGGAGAAAAAATAACATCGCAATTCAATGAATTAGTTATTTTGCCGATGGAAAGCAATTGAGTTGGAAAATGAAGAGATCATAAGTGCATTGAACTTGGAAAACCAGGAAAGAAATTAATTTTTCTAGATCCACAGACAGGAACTGAAGTACCATTAGCAATTGAAACAGCATATTTGGATGAATTTTTTGAATAATCATTCAAAGATGCTGCATCATTTGCCATATGATCAGTGGCACTCAAATCAATAATCCAAGTATTTAAATGTTTAGATGTACACGAAGAGAAAAAAGCTTTGAGGTTACCGGAGACATGAGTGCTAGAAGAAGAAGTTGGTTCTTTTGAAGTAAGATGACCGAGTTGTTGAAGAATTTGGGCCAATTGATTCATTGAGATGGTAGTGTCAGCAACAATAGCAACTTCCTTGTTTCCTCCTTTCATAGTGGATGGCTTAAGATGAGGATGAGGCTCCCAACAACGGTCCTTAGGGTGTCCTAGCTTGTGACAGTGATCACATTTTGGGACTTCACGTCTTCTTTTGTTATGAGGCTGAGTCCTTTCATTGTTGTCGAAATTTTTCTCCTTTCCATCTCTCTTTACAATAAGAGCAGTCGACTCAGGTAGATGCTTCGATTTTGAATTGATAGCCTCTTTCGGAGTTTCTTCTCGCTGTATAGTTGCACACACACTCGACAAAGTTGGGAGGGTAGAACTCATAAAGATATGACTTCGAAGATTCTCATATTCTGGCTTCAAGCTACTCAGCAAAGAAAAGATCTTATCTTCTTCAGCTCTTCTTAATAAGATTTTTAAATAGGTTGTATGCGGACGATGCATGCTCAATTCGTCCCACATTTTCTTAAGATGACCAAGATGTTCAATGAAAGTCTTATCTCCTTGCTCAACAGCAGTAATAATTTCCTACTTCAATTCAAAAATTCTAGCGGCATTATTTTAATTTCCATAAAGTTCTTCGACAGAATTGCACAATTCTTTTGCGGAGTCTAAAAAGGTGAAGATTTCAGCAATATGTGCTTCCATTGAATTTAGAAGCCAAGATCGAACGAGTTGATCATTTGAAATCCACCCTTTATATTTTGGATCTGCAGAATCTGGACAAACAAAAGTGCCATTGATGAAGCATAACTTTTTCTTTCCACCCAGAGACAGTGTCACAACTCTTGACCATGGTATGTAATTTATACCATTTAAGAGAACAGTAGATAGCTTCCATCCAAGATTAACATCATTCTCCATCATTATAGATGGATTAACAGCCGTTTTCGTGGAGGTTGCGCAAAGCTAAAAAATTGAATTTTGCAAACGGATTGAACAATTGCTTCTCTTGCTTGTGTTTTCGAGCAACCCACCAAGATTAAAACACCTGCTCTGATATCATGAAGAATTCAATAACGAACGAAACTAATAAAAAGGAACAAAAGAATTTACGTAGTTCGGCACCTTTGTGACAAACCTACATCCACAGGAGAAGAGAGATTGTATTGTATTCACTTATGTATAGAGTTTACGACAACACACATATATATACCCACGTTACAGCAATGTTGCCTTGGTAAGGACAGACAATTAAGGAAAGAAAATAAATAAATTATAGAAATATTCCGATTGTGGTCCACCAAATCACGTCATAATATATTCCCCAATATTCTCAAATATCGTCAAATATCTCTCTTTTCCAACAGCTTCATATAGCGCAAATCACCCCTTAAATCTCCTAAGCTTGATAGATTCTAAGCCCTTGAACACCACCGATGTTCACGACGAGCGCCGCCGTCCACTATCATCACCGCTGAGCACCACCACGAGCCACATCTCCTCTGCTTTCGTCCACACAACCCCTCTCCGTTGGAGCCTAACGACCGCTGCACAAAACCACGACGCTACCGTCACCTGTCTAATATATCGAGTAACCCTTGCCTTCAAATTGAGCAATCAACACCACCAATCTCCCTTCTGCCTCGTTATCAAATTATATGGTCGCTTTTTTTCTTATTCTGTTCTTTTGGGCACAATATCTTGTTCTTCCTCCTGAGCATCTGTTAAAAAAAAAAAAAAAATCGATTTACTCATCAAACAATCCCTTGTGTATATATATATATATATTTTGGTAACTGCGAATGGGTTTTCTTCAATTATATTCTCGCAATGGTTTTGTCTTCTGGGTTTGATTTTGAACAAAATAGATTAGACTGGAGTTAATTGATCCTTTGGATGTGCATATATTTTTCCTACAAGTCAAATTTAGATTCTTTGAAAAACTAAGTAAATTAATTTTAGGTTTCACTAATTCTTTTAATTTGTGCATGCTTTTGATGTGTGCATATTCTTCTTTCTAATTTCTTTTCTTTGTTTTTTTTTTTTTTTTTTTAGACATGTGGTAAATCATGGTTTTATGTTTCATTCGTACTTTTTCTTTCTTTTTCTTTTTTCCTTTATCTCTTTCTTTTTCTTTTTCTTTTTTTTTTTGGGAAGGCATGTTTCATTAGTACTTTTGATTTGTCCATTTTTATTGCAATCAAATTGATTTTGACATGGTAACACTTTAGGATATAATAGCTTGATAGTTTAGCATAACATGACAAATTATTGAACTACAGTAAAATTATTAATTATATATATTTAAATTTATTGAACCAAATTCAAGAACTAAATAAGTTAACAATCACGTTTAAAATTTAACTTGTAACGAATTTTTATGTTATATTTGAAAAGATTTTTCTCGTAAAATTGATTTGATGTTAAAGTAAAGAATTGATTTGATTTGATTTAATTTAATTTGATAAATAAAATTTTGTTTTTAGAATATATGCTTGAATTTAAGAATTAAATTAAATTGAATTGATTTAAAATAAATACTAAATTTGACTCTATTAGTAGAAATAGTATAAAAATTTTAAAATTTAAATTATGAAATCAAATCAAATCCATCTCATATTTTTTTTTTTCCGAACTTAAGAATTGGTAAGCATTCTTACTAAATAAAAGAAATTTCTATCAAATCCAATATTCCAAATAAAGTGTTAATGAGTCAAACAATAATTGAGCTCGACATATATGGTTATTTTACAGTTTAACAGCATATTGATTATTGTTCCTTGCTTCATGGGTTTAGTAGTGAGAAGAAACAGTGTTGAGTGTATTTTTATCTCTTAGATCGGTTTAGTTAAATTTAATAGCTTATCTTTGTCACTCAACATATATATCATATATATTTTTATTTATAAATTGCAAATCTAAATTCTATATAACTCAAATACAAAAGAAAACCCCTAAAAAATTCTTCTTCCTATCTTATTTTGTTGACAAAATTAATCTCTAAACAAATAAAAAATAAATTCTTAATAAATAAATAAAATCTCTCTTATAATTGACAAAATTCAATGCTATAAAAAAAGTTATATTGAATTTTGTTAATGATAAGAGATGTAGGATTTATTTATTTATTAAGGATTTATTGCTTATTTGTTTAGGGATTAATTTTGTCAGTAATAATATAAGATAAATAAGAAAAATAATTTTTTTTAGTTCTTTTATATTTGAGTTATTTAGAATCTAGATTTGTAATTTATATAGAAGATATATATGATAATAGTTGGCATTTACTGTGTTAGTGTAGCTTTTTCTTTAATTTCATTTGTGTAATTAATGTTGGGGATGACCACTAGGCTAAGTAGTGGGTGGGGTGTGTTGTGAGGCCACATGTGGGATAGTGTATTTCATCTGAGACGATGAAGCTAATTAGAATTATTAAAGACTTATTTGGTTTGTTTTTTTATTTTTTGTTTTTTGTTTTTGTTTTTTATTTTTTTATTTTGAACTCATTTTTTATTTTACGCTTTTGAAAATAAGTTTGATTACTTGTATTTTCAAAATTTATTTTAGAAAACAGAAAATAGGCTTGTACATAAAATGAAAAATGACAAAAAGTCATTTTGAGTGTTTTTAATCTAAAATAAAGAAAATTTTAAAATAATGAAAACAGAGCATCTTTTGTTTCTTTATTTTGAGATTTTTAAAACATAAAATGAAAACAGAAAATAGAAAACAGAAAAATAAACCAAATGCCACCTAAACTTTTGATTAGATTTAGTATTTACCAATTATTGATTATTGTCCCATGGTATTGAATGATGAATATTGATGGTTAGTTTTAGTTGTTATTTGAGGATATTGAGATTGTTTTGATTACCTCTTGGATTTATTGAGTTAAGGCTCCGTTTGGCATCAGTAATTATTAGTCAAATTAAATGCTAGCTTCAACAGTGTTTGATCAAATTTACTCTCTTACATTTTAACCTTCTTTTAAACTTTCAAGAATAAAAAAGTCAAATTAACAAAAATTAAAAATTCATCATAAAAAAGTCACTTTTTTTCTTTCCTAAACACAAAAATAACTAGCTTATAAGCTAACTAAATTTCTTCCCGAGCCAAGCCTAATTATGATCGATAGATTAGTTTCTCATTTCGAGTGTATGGTAAGAAATATTAGAGAAGTGTTTGATGGTTATCCGGGTTTGAGGCTGCTTGTGTTAAGTGTGGGGTTAGCTCTGCACATATGCGGTTACTATCACATGCCCTTAGTGGGTTGTGGGGCTTGATAGATATTGTGAAATGGGACTTCATGGCAGAATTTTTGGCTGGATCCCCTTGCTTTTTTGGTTAGCAGGATTAGTGCTTTTTCTCTTTTTTTCTTTCTTTCTTTTTTTTTTTTTTTAAGACTACGGTGGCGTTAGGAGTGGTAAAAACAAAAAAAAAAAATAAGATAAATTGAGATAAAACATGATTTTAAGTTAATTTTGGCGTTGGATATTTTTTTTCAAATTACGTTTTTTTGAAGATGAATAATAGCAAACTGTTAGAACGGTTTTCCAAATCTGTTCTAACGGATTCAAAAAATTAACACTCAATATTACACAATAGTTCTATCTCCCTCTCGACAATAATAAATCGTTATAACGGTTTTTTAAATCCGTCCTAATGGATTCAAAAAGTATCTTTGAGATGGACAACGCCAAAATCATTAAAATGGCTTTTCCAAATCCGTTTTAACGGATTCAAAAAAATTCATATAAAATAACGACAAAGGTATTACTTGAAAGCTTTCGACTCAAAGAATATGATTATCAAAAAACTTTATGCACTCGGTTAATCTCTTTTCAGATTTTTCTTTTTTAGCAAAATTTTGAAATTTTTTGAAATTAATAAAGGTGAGAATGTGTAATAGAAAATTTTAATGATTTATAAAAATTATTAGAGATTTATTTTGTTTTATTTTGTTTCTTAGCATCTCAAAAGGTGCCTTGTTGGCCGGAAAGTTAATATGCTATTAGAGCAGGGATCAAATTTTTTTTTTTTCCATTTTTTTTTTTTTGGGGGGGGGGATAACTTGTTTCAATTAGCATGCCAACAGAAACATTTTGAAAATGTCAGAAGCGGCACAAAAAAATACAAAAATATATGAAAATGTAAACTGAAATATAACCAAACGTACGAAAGATTATTACTAACCTTATTCCACTTCTTCTTGGTTTCTGTATCTCAGGAAACAGAAACTTCTTTACGACTTTTTGCACACGAGAGTTGAGTTTTACTTATTTTATTTGTTGATAGAGTCCTAAGAGATCTTTGAAATGAATTTGCTTATTTTTGGTGGATAATGCTTCTTGTTGTCAAGATGCCAGATGTCTGATTCGTTCCGTTTTAAGTGGTGTTTTAAAAAATAGAAAATAAGTTCATATATAAAATAAAAAAATAGTAACAAATCGTTTTGAGAGTTTTTGACCAAAAAATGATAATAATAAAGAAAATATCAAAGTAAGAAAAATAGAATATTTTATTTTCTCGTTTTGATATTTTTAACACATGAAACATAAATAAAAAATAAAAAATAAAAAAATAAACTAAATGCCTTGATTATTTCTAGGTAAGATCCTTCTGATTTTAGTTTGAATTAATGGATACTGATAGATAATTTCTATCTAACTGAATTTCTATTGGCACACCTACTTGTATCATGCTTGTGTGTTTCATGCTTGTGCTATAGTTAATTATTTAAATTTCATCCTTTATTTAACTTCAATCTTCGTTTTAATCTCAAATATTTTTGAACTTATCTAAATTTATAAAAATAATATCTCCTAATCCATCTAATAAAAAGGCCCCATGTTTAAAATACACATATATATATATATATATAAGTATATCTAATTATTATAATTTTATTATTTTCTTAATTTTAATATTTATCTTAATATTATTTGATACGACCCTACCACGAGAGTTTGACAAAATATATTAATATTTTCGAATCTGAACAATTAAAAGAAAAGCAGAGCTTGACGAACTAAGCACAGGACCAAACTAACCGTCGGCACCACTGGGGCCGTCGGAGGACGGCATGCCCCAGGCGTGACCACAATGGCGGCGTGGTCACGGCTCTTGGCTGTGGGCCCTATTCGGACGCCCACGCTTGCTTGCCTTTTTTTTTTTTTTTTTTTCTACTTATTTCTTTGTCCTAATTTTCTTACCCTTCCTTGTTAGAACTAAGCCAAAGTAAGTATATTACATATAAAATAGAAATGCATAGATTATTTTTATTTTATATTTTAATATATATAATAATTAAAAAAATCTAAATTTTAAGTAAGTTGGTCTATAGTTTAGAATTCTTTTTTCCTAAAAAAATACATGCACTAGCTGCGTTTTTTGATCTGATCGACTATAAAAAAAAAATTAATTAATTTATTTTTATATTAATTTTTTTATCCTATAGTTTGGCTTCCTTAAAATTTATTAAAATTAAATACCTTAGTTAAAAGATACATTAATAGTCCATAAAAAAAATTTTGGATCAATTCTCTTTTTTTTTTTTAATCCTCGCCCCCCCTAAAGTTTCTAAAAATTGTAGACCTTAGTTAAAAAATTAAACCACTAGTATATAAAAAATTTTGAGTAAAAAAAAAAATTTATATGATAGCCAGTTTAAGAAAATAACACTAATATATGGGCTCAAAAAATTTTAGATTATGAATAACCTTGCCTAAAACTTAATAATTTTTCTTAATCGTTGTACGTATTAACATAATGGTATATTTCGTTTGAAATTATAAAATGAAATTTACACATTCCTATTTTAGTATAATTTGTTCAGGTTTTGTTTAAAGGTATTTTAGTCATTTCATATAGAGTTCGTTTGGTGTAGTAAAAAATAAAATAAATTGAGATAAAATGTGATTTTGAGTTAATTTTGACGCATTTTTTTCATCTAAATAATAGTAAACTGTGTGAACAGGTTTCCAAATCCGTTCCTACGGATTCAAAAAAATTCATATAAAATAGTGACAATGGTACTCATTTAAAAATTTTCGTTTCAACGCGAAGAATGCGATTGGAAAAAAAAAAATTTGCGCATTCAATTAATCTTCTTTCAGATTTTTTATTTTTTTAACGAAATATTGATATTTTTGAAATTAGTAATGACGAAAAAATTAGAAGTTGTTAGAAATTTATAGTGATTTATTTTGTTTGTTGGAGCTCCAAACGCAGCATCAATTTAGCCAAATGTTACTTATTAATAGAAAATATATCTAAAATTACAATTTATTTAATATATGTAACTTTTGATTTTAATGTGAGTAATTTTTCATTTATATTTATGTAATTACTTAAAAAAAAAAACAAAACTGTTTAACACCTGGGTCTTAGATTCTCTTCGCGTCTCCTAAATTATCACCACAAAAATTACTATTTTGATTGAATGATTTATAACACACGAAAGTTTTATCCAACAGCTGAACATTTTTACAAGTATGTACGTAATTAGAAGAATTACCGTTTTACATGTTGTAAAAAGAATAAAAAAAAAAAGAAAAAAAAAAGAAGAGAGAAAAAGACAAAATAAGTAGACTCTGAAGTGCACCAAGTCGGCAAATTTAGAAACCCACCTTCGGCCACGTGTATGGGTAAGATTTATTTATAAGATTATAAAAATGTCGAAGTATGTCAGTGATGACGGCAGGGACCCGTGGGCCGACATGCACTTATCCTTGAATGTGCCATCCAGTACCGGTGGTGCAAAGGGACGCGGGGGGGCTAACATCGCGGGTGATGTTAGCCCGCAGCCATCGCAGTCATGGCCGTTCGTTGGCCGCTCGTTTCAACCTCTCTCTCTCTCTCTCGCAATCGTAGCCATTAACTTTTTTTTTTGGCTTGGTTCAGCGCACGTCTTTTTTTTCTTTAGTTTAGTTAAAACCGGCCAGCAAAGCCGTGTTTCAGAAGAAAAAAATATTAGTTTTTTTAATTGATTGCTAATTAATTATTACAAATTATTTTTTTTAAACAAGAAAAAATTATTTTTTAATAACTATCTTTTTAATTTTGTGTTAATTTAACATTTTTGTTTTTCAATGTTTAAAATAAGTTAACATGTAAGATAGTAAATTTGGTCATTTTCAAAAAAATAAAAAAAATTAATAACTGATAACCGAGTTACCAACTTTTTTTTCCAAACGCAACTTTCAATGTCAGTTAACCTAATACAGTCAAGTTATCAATAATTAGCTTTTTTTTAAATGGCCAAATTTACTATCTTACATGTTAACTTATTTTGAAAAAATTAATATTTTTTTTTAACACCGTCTTGCTAACAGATTTGAACTAAACTGGAGGGAAAAAAAATCTGTGCAAAAGGCTGAACCAACCGAAAACCAAAAAAAAAAAAAAAAAATGAGAGAGAGTGAGAGAGCGCCTTTCGCGTAGGTTTGTTTCCGGTTGGTTCAGCCTTTTGTACAAGTTTTTTTTCCTCCAATTTAGTTCAAATCTGCTCGTTTCAACCTCTCTCACTCTCTCTCTCTCTTTTTTTTTTTTTTCGTTTCTTGTTGGTTAGGCCTTTCGTGCAGGTTTTTTTTTTCCTCCAATTTAGTTCAAATCGGCTAGCAAGGTCGTATTTTGAAAAAAAAAATTAATTTTTTCAAAATAAGTTAACATGTAAGATAATAAATTTGATCATTTAAAAAAAAGTCAATTATTGATAACTCAACTATATTAGGTTGATTGACGTTGAAAGTTACGTTTGAGAAAAAAAATTGGTAACTCAATTATTAGTTATTAATTTTTTTATTTTTTTTAAATGACCAAATTTACTATCTTACATGTTAACTTGTTTTAAACCCCTTTCTCTCTCTCTTTTTCTTTTTTTTTTGCGTTTGGGAAAAAAAGTTGGTAACTCGGTTATCAGTTATTAATTTTTTTTATTTTTTTGAAAATGACCAAATTTACTATCTTACATGTTAACTTATTTTAAACATTGAAAAACAAAAATGTTAAATTAACACAAAATTAATTAAAAAGATAGTTATTAAAAAATAATTTTTTCTTGTTTAAAAAAATAATTTGTAATAATTAATTAGCAATCAATTAAAAAAACTAATATTTTTTTCTTCTGAAACACGGCTTTGCTGGCCGGTTTTAACTAAACTAAAGAAAAAAAAGACGTGCGCTGAACCAAGCCAAAAAAAAAAGTTAATGGCTACGATTGCGAGAGAGAGAGAGAGAGGTTGAAACGAGCGGCCAACGAACGGCCATGACTGCGATGGCTGCGGGCTAACATCACCCGCGATGTTAGCCCCCCCGCGTCCGGTGCAAAGTAAACACAAACAATTAAAATATCATTGATTTATCTTTTTTCTTTTAATTTATTTATAGCATATCATCGATTCTACTGTTGCAAAATGGGAGAGTCGAGCCGATCACTGCTTTGTTTAAATTTGTTTATTTAATAAATAAATTTAAATTTTGTGTTTAAAGTTGACTTATTTACCAAGTGAACCATTTTAATCGGAATTGAATTTTTTGAGAAACTGAATTTGAATTATTAATAATTATAAATAAATTTATATTTTCAAACGTAATTTTAATTTTTATTTCAGAAAAAATAAACGATAACAGAAAATAAAAAACATAAAACAGCAACAGAAAAACAATAATAAAACAGTGTTGGCAAATGGGCCCTTAATAAATAAATTTAAATTTTGTGTTTAAAATTAGCTTATTTACTAAGTGAACTAGTTTAATCAGAATTAAATTTTTTGAAAAATCGAGTTCGAATTACTCACGAACAATAAAAATTATCTACAATGCTACTTGAAAAAAATACTTTTTAATCCAATACGAAAAATTGATATAGTTTATTAGTGTGTTATTTTATAACATTTCAACAAATCAATGCGGGGTTATTAGTAGATTTTAATTTCACTAAATTGAGTAGTGTAATACTTCAAATATAAATTTGTATTCCGAAAAGTGATAGTTTAAAGAATAATTAGTAACATACGAATAACTTAATTAAATATTAAATAAACTGTAATGAAATTTTTAGAATGAAAAATACATCATAGCATAAATATAAAATACATTATAGCATAAATAATTAATATATTACTATATTTTAAATGAATACTATTTAATTATGTATATACAAATACTAAGCGAATTTAGTTGCTTAACAAGCTAAGCATGATAATGTTTAACTTCAAATTATTTACTAAACAGAGTCATTTTTTTTTTATTCAAGTTAATTCATTTATTAAATAAACGAATTAGGCCAAGCCTTTAATAACCCGAACCCGAGTCTCATCGTAGAGGACTTAATTCACTCCAACCCTAATTTGTTCATGAACGACATTTTTAACTTGTGTGCAAGAAAATTTTCACCTTATTAATTTGTCTCGTCTCGTCTTGTCTCGTCTTAGTTTGGACCTACGTATAAGAAGATAATGAAATAAAGTTATCAAAGGAGTTCACGGACCAAAGACACTTTGAAGTTTCAAGTTAGGAGCTAGTAATAATAACAATAATCGTATAGATAGATACGGAGAGAATTTTTATCTAAGAATATTTGAGCCAGTTTGCTCATACCTCGACTAATCCTTAGAATTTTTAAAATTAACGACTAGGTAAGCTCTCCAACGACTCTAAGGGAACTCGAATTAGTAATTATTGAAGAACAAATCCAAAATTTTTTCAACTAAACTAACCTTCAAGGTTTATAGAGAAAATCCTTATTTTTCATATATCTCTAATAGTTATCTCATCTCCCAGTGTAAACCTGTATACATGTAAGAAAATAGTAAAATAATATTATAAGACAAAATTACCCACCAGTGACACTCTGAAATTTGAGTTAGAAGATAGTAATAACAATAATAATCTCATAAATAGATACAGAGAGAATTCCTACTTTGCATATGTTTCTAATATTTATAGATTTAGAACGTTTGGCATGCATTATTTGACTATAGTAATATTTATACACGTAGAGCATTAGTTTGGTATCCTTGCTGGTTAGTTTTTTCCTTCTCTAATTTTTTCATCTTAAATGATTTTTAACCAAAACTTAATTTTTTTTTATTTAATAACTTTTAGACATATCATTAATATTCATTAAAAAATTACAAAAAAAAAATGTTAGAAAATCACATTTCCTACATTAAATTGGTCAACATATCATTTTCTATTCAATTATATTATCTATTTAATTTAATGGGCTAAAATTAAGTGGTCTAATTTTTGATAAGCCCATAGATTGGCCGAATTAATATGGGCTAATTGAGTGGTTTTCGATTTTTTCCTAATTAGGGGATTATGGGAACCTTAATTGAGGGATATATAAAGATCCTTCTAGTTACGATTCCAAATGCACTAAATTATAACACAATTTCTCTCATCCTCACTTGGAAAATAGACGATGATCCCATTGAGGAACTAAAGTGATTTGGTTGAGAAAGATCACAAATCACTCTCCGTTCGTGTTTATCCGTTCGTAATCTATTGTCGTAGCATTGTATTCATCTGTTCATGATCTATTGTCGTAAGATTTTCGTAACACTAGGCAATCACTCTTAATGGATCTAGGTATCTCATTCGAATCTGTAAATTCTTAATAATTTGACATGATATAGATATTAGAATTTTTTTGATCAATACATTTTAAAATATTTACATCTAAAATTTGTTTATGCCTTTCGGTATGATTTAATTTGTAACAAAAAAAGACTTCTAGTAATTATTTTTTACAAAGGCGAATGTTAGAGAATTTTTTTTTTTTTATAAATTTCTTTAAGAATATGAATAATGTATCTAAAAATTATAAAAAAGTAAAATTTAATTAAAAAATCATATGAAAAAAAATTGTTAAAACAGAAAAAAAAAATGAGGGGTAATCGAGCGCCAAACTTCCCACGCAAAAAACGTGGCGGGTTGGGGTGTGGGCCAATAGCACCTAGCTGTTGGCGATTTGCGGCTAATTGCCACGTGCGCTTATAGTGAGTTTGTAAATCAACCATTTAATTAAGTGGGGAAATTGACTCATCTGAATAAAGTTAAAAGCTGAGAGAAGCTGAGAGTCGACAGAGGCTACGCATGGTTGGCAATTGGCACGATAAAAACATTGGAAACAGAAATTAAAGCACTACGCTACAGTGTGCATGGCAGAGGCCCCAAACTGATAGTAATTTTTATTTACATATGGAAAATGATTTATTAACAATTCAAAACTTTTTTATTAATTTTTAATTAGACGACTTTTTTCAATTAATCATTTTTTAATGGTTTGAATCTTTTTAATTGGATAAGTGTTCTAAAAAATGATATGTCATGTTGGACTATATGAGATGACATTTGATCCAACAACACTGAGATATATGGTGAATGTTTGATTGACGGCCGGCTCAATTTTTTTTTCTTTATCATAATTAATATAAAGGACTTGTCAACAAAAATTTTGAAACATTGATTGAGGATCAATAAAAATATATTAAGTGATAATTTATCACACTTTGATTTGATGCTATTATACATTAAAAAGTATAAACTGTGAGAACGGTATTCTAAATCCGTTCCCACGGATTCAAAAAAATTCACAAAAAATAATGACAATGGTACTTGTTTGAAAGCTCTCGACGCGAAGAATATGATTGTATAAAAAATTTACACATTCGGTTAACCTATTTTCAGATTTTTTATTTTTTTAACAAAATATTGAAATTTTTTGAAATTAATGATGACGGAAAAATTAGATGTAAAGGGGTTGTTAGAAATTTATAGAATTTTTTAATGTTTTATCTTGATGCCAAACGTGACCAAAATAATATTACATGACAAGTTTTTTATTGGCCCTTAAAATATCACCAGCAACTTCTTCATTCTAATCCTTAATATAAGGATTATTAATAAAAAAAAACATGACCCGATAATGTTCCTATCCTTATGCCCCTCTTTTATTTCATTCTCAATAATATATTTAATTCTAATATTCAAGAAATGAGAAAATCAATTCATGTATATAAAAATTTAATTTTTTAAGTGACCCTTACTGTCACATCAACAAGTAAGAGAGATCGCATTGAACTTCAAAATTTAAATTTTTAATTTTGAAAAAATAATTATTATATTTAGAATTTTGAAAAAAGTAACCGTTACATTTATTAATAATAATTATATTACTTTAGAATGCTAAAAATTTGTTACATTAGCAAATAATAGAAAATAAGTGTTGGGAATTTATTGGGTGTAGAAGACTAAATAGTGGCTCTCTATAATACTGAATAGCATTGTAGCACTATAGAATAGAGATTAGGATGTAGAAATTGTTGGTAATACTCTTAATGAGTGTTTTGGATGCCTATTAACAAATACATATTATAAATTAAAAAAAAAATGTAATATAGTCATCCAGTGAACGGATTTTTTTTGAGTACGTTGTTACTGTAGATATTTAAAATTTAAAAAAGGCAAAAGTTACATAAGTATTTAGTTCAAAAAAATTATAAATTATTAAGTATAATAGGTCATTTTACATTAAAAAAAAAAAAAAAAAGACTTCTGTTAAAAAATAGTGGCCGAAGGCGAAGGCTTCACTTGCTTTACCTTTGGACTGGCAAGGACATTTGCGGGTTTATTAGTTTAAAGTGCATTCAGTTTTAGTTTGAAATTAAAAAAAAATTAAATATTTTGTCAGTAATTGCTAATCTTTTATCACTTTTCACATCTTTTATCAAATTTCTTAAAATTAATATATAAACTTTGAGAATTCAAAAGAGGGAAAAGAAAAAAAAAGATATTATTAACGCGATGAAATAAAATAAGAAAAATAATAATAATTTTTTCTTATGTATTTAAGAGTTTACAAAAGAAAAGATAATAATTTTTCTTTCGTATTTGCAAGCTGATAAAATATTCATTAATTAAGTAAAATTCATAAATTTTAATTTTTTTCTATCTCTTTTTTTTTTTCTTCTTTCATAAAAATATAAATATAAAATATATTCTTAATTTTTTTTTCTTTTCCCTTCTTTTCTTTTCTGCTATTCCCTAAAATAAGAAAATATTAAAATATTAATGCATTTAAATTTTAATAAAATATATCAAACATAATTAAAAATTGATGAAATACGATTAACTACATTTTTGTTTGCTACATTAATTATTTTGGTAGAATAATAATTTCCTCCCCACGATTTTTTTGTAATATTATTACAGCATTGCAACCACAAAAATTTCTATAAATACCAGTTAAATCAGTCCACAAATTGCAGTGTACCCACTCACTCTTCCATTCACTTTGTGTTTGTTCACACCAGCCATGAAGATAGACCTCGAGCTCTCTCCTTCTCTGCTCTTTTACCTTTTTCCATTGCTCTTCTGGTTCATCATCAATTATTGGAAATCCATTTTGAGAAGCTTTTGCTCATCCGAGTCCGATAAGCTCCCGAAATCGTACCCATTGATCGGTTCCGTTTTGGCAATCCAAGCGAATCGAGAACGGCGCATCCAGTGGACTTCCGATATTGTGAGGAGCACCCCCTCAGCCACCTTCGTCCTCCACCGCCCCCTGGGCCGCCGCCAAGTCTTCACAGCCAACCCTTCCAACGTCCAGCACGTCCTCAAGACCCATTTCTACAACTACCAGAAGGGCGACGTCTTTCGCCCCACGGTCGAGGACTTGCTCGGCGACGGCATCTTTAACGCCGACGGCGAGAAGTGGAAGTTCCAGAGACAAGTCGCGAGCTACGAATTCAACAACAGGTCTCTGAAGAAATTCGTCGAGAACGTCGTCGACGCCGAGCTCTCCGACCGTCTCATCCCGATCCTCGCCGCCGCTGCGGCGGACAAAACCGTGCTCGATCTTCAGGACATTTTTCAGAGATTCGCCTTCGACAACATTTGCAGGATCGCTTTCGGATACGATCCTGGGTATTTGCTACCGTCTCTCCCGGAGCAAAAATTCGCCGTAGCTTTCGAAACGGCGGTTCAAATCAGCAGCGGGAGGTTCGAGTCCTTTCATCCCTTGCTCTGGAAAACAAAACGACTTCTCAACATTGGATCAGAGAAGCAGCTTCGAATTGCTGTGACCGAAGTTCGGGAATTCGCCAGACAAATGATTCGGGAGAAAAAGCGAGAGCTAAACGAGAAATTGTCGCTCGAATCGGTCGATCTTTTGTCGCGATTCTTGAGTTCTGGGCATTCCGATGAGAAATTCGTCACCGACATAGTGATTAGCTTCATATTGGCGGGTCGCGACACGACGTCGGCGGCGATGATTTGGTTCTTCTGGTTGGTGTTCAGGCACCCGGATGTAGAAAAGGAGATTCTCAAGGAAATAAATGAGAAGTCCGAAGATCCGATTTACGAGGAAGTGAAGGACATGACTTACACCCACGCGTCGCTGAGCGAGACCATGAGACTTTACCCGCCGGTCCCCATTGACGGAAAGCAAGCCATGAATGACGACGTTTTGCCGGATGGGACTTTTGTGAAGAAAGGAACGAGGGTGACTTACCATCCTTACGCCATGGGGAGGCAGGAGAAGCTGTGGGGGAAGGACTGGGCGGAGTTCCGGCCGGAGAGGTGGCTGGAGAGAGACACGGCGGCCGGAAAATGGAGCTACGTGTCGAGGGACCCGTACACTTACCCGGTGTTCCAGGCGGGTCCGAGGATTTGCCTGGGGAAGGAGATGGCCTACCTGCAGATGAAGAGGGTGGTCGGTGGCGTCTTGCGCCGGTTCCAGGTGGTGCCGGCGTTGGAGGAAGGTGAGGAGCCGGTCTTCATATCTTACCTTACGACGAAGATGAAAGGTGGGTTTCCGGTGAGGGTTGTGGAGAGGGCTGAGAATTTCTGACGCTGGCGATGTTCAGTTACGGCTGGTTGGAAAGAGACGTCGCCACCGTCGATTCTACTTTATTATCTCCTGTGTCTTTTTTTTCGTTTGCTGTTGACTTTGAGTTATGTTAATTTACAGTCATTAATCACCATCCGTGTGGATTGCTGCTACGTCGTTTGGTTGTTGTCTTTATCGGTGTGAAGTGTGAATGGAGATGGATTCAGACGACAATATAAGAATCATATATTAATGGCTTGGTTTGGAGTTAAACAAATAAAATAAAATTTTATAAATTTTTACAAATATAAATTACGAAAAAATAAAATTTAAATTTTTCACTCATTACATAAATTACAAGATATTTATTTTTACAATTTTATTTTATTTATACACTTTTATATCACTCTAAACACATCCATTAAAGAAATATATATATATTGAATCATGTCGTTGAATGGTGTGTATGCGTTTTTTTTAGAGAAAAATTATAATATTATTTTAATATTATTTAAAAGAAAATTCAATTTTTAAAATCAGTACCAATATTGAAGATATTTTTAAGATATGAGATGTGTTTGGAGTAAAAAAAAAAAAATTAGTATAAATGAACGAAAGTTACAATTTCCTAACTTATGGTATAATAAAAGTTATAATCTCGTATAGTTTATGCAATATGTAAAACATTAAAATTTTTTAGAAATTTATGATAAAATATTATAATAAAATTGCAATCCTTAAAAATTAATTAAAAATGGTTTGGTCAGAAAAAAGAACGCCGTGCCAATGCGAAGGAACGGTTGCATGAGGATGGTGAAGATAAAATAATATATGTATATTGTACAAGGTGGATTTGGTGTTTTAAAAAATACTAAAAAGTTTTTAAAAATTTTAAAAATCCCTAACACATATTGTTTACCTTATTTTAAAAAAATAAAATAATTAATTTTTTTTTATTTTTCGTTAATTGCTATCTTTATTTGTCTTTACTTGATATATCTTTATTTATTTTAAGTTTGTAATAACATCTGTAAATTTTGGAGGCTCTTGATACATATTCAAAATAAATAAAGACAAAACAAGTAAAGACAAATAAAGATAACAACTAAAGATAAATAAAAAATAATAAATTTTAATTATATTTATTTTTAAATATTTAAATTTACATATATTAAAAATAAAAAAAGATATAGTAAATTTTTTTAGACTAGATTAACAACTAAATAAAATAAAGATAACAACTAAAAATAAATAAAGATATAACAACTAAAAATAAATAATTAATTAAAATTTTAAATTGATATATATAAATTTAAATATATATTTAAAAATAAAAATAATTAAAATTTTAATATTTTTATTTATATTATAAATTCAAATATTTTAAAAAAATAAAAATAATTCAAAATTTACTACATCTTTATTTCTATTTATTTATTATCTTTATTTATGTTTAATTTCTTTTATTTCCTCTTTTTTTCATGGTTTAAAATGTTCTCTTTCTTTCTTTTAATTCATCATTTAATATTTGTCTAATTAATTAGTTTACCCTCTTTAAAAGTAAAAATTGTATTAAAAATTAAAGGATGAGATTTAATTTCAAGTCTCTAAAGTTTAAAGGTAAGTTTAGACGTTTCTCAATCTCTCTGATGGGGAACCCAAACACTTGCACGTTTGATTAATCAAATGTAGGGCCCACATGTGATCAATTTCACAATAGAACTTTATTTCAAAATGACACGTTGTGAATTGTTCAAGGTAGTTAGGTCAAATTCTATTAATTTTTTAACATATTGTTTAAATAGAATAAAAAAAAAGTAACATTTACATATTTTTGATGAATTTTCTAATTAATAGCATTTTTATCATATCATTTAAATAGTTTTCCATAAAATTTAAATATTAATTTTCTAAATTATTTATTATTAAATAGTCATATAATGTCATGTATCATTTTTTTTTTATTTTTTTATGTTTTAATATCGACTAAATTTGTGACTCATATTTATTTACACTCAAGGACTCGACAAAACTCTAAGAGTAGCTGTAACTCACTGGTAAAAATTGAGAGATGTACAAATATAAAAAAGCTTGTTGAGTATTATAGGGAGCACAGTTCATTAGCAAAAGTCGAGAAATGTACATGTAAAGAGAAAACTCGTTAGATATTACAGAACATAACTTGTTGCTCACTAGAAAGATCATTGGTGTCGCTAAGAAAAATAGAGGCATGGTACACAGCATAACATCTTGCAGGGGATCTCGTCTTAGCGAGCGATGTGATCCAAAAAAATTTAGGGTTAGTTTTAAGTTTGTTTTTAATCAAGTTTTATGTTCTTATATATATATATATATATATGAGACGTTGTACATGAGAGAAAAACCAAGAATAAAGTAATAGAGTTTTCTAAGGGTTTTCTTTTAAAGTTCTTTCATTATCTTCTTGTATTTCCTTACTCCAATGTTAGGATATGCAGTAAAACTAGATGTAATTGTACTTGTTTATATAGCATATCATCATACAACATAAATTTGGTGTTCCTTTTTATAGTTATTTTCTTGTTAGTTTGTTTTGTTATTTGT
This sequence comes from Vitellaria paradoxa, assembly GCA_019916065.1. Taxonomy (NCBI): domain Eukaryota; kingdom Viridiplantae; phylum Streptophyta; class Magnoliopsida; order Ericales; family Sapotaceae; genus Vitellaria; species Vitellaria paradoxa. The sequence continues at coordinate 12,555,880 of CM034243.1, read as the reverse complement.
GTATTGTATGAAGATGATCAATCTATTATTCTACATAATAATATTATTTTTAAAAATAATGAAAAATACGTTAAAAAAAAAATCTCAATAGGAAGTGAAGTTATTTGGATTGGTCAAAGCTCCAAAAGTGTTCGATAAATGGACGCAAGCAAGAACAATATCTCTCTCTCTCCATCTTGATCTAAATTATTTCCGTTAATAATATCATTTTGTAATTCCACCAAAATTGAAGTGTGGAATCTTCTTTTATCTCAAATTAGTAATTACCAATATAAGCTAAATGAAACATACCATGATACGATTGGGACTCCACATCCACATTAGCGTGATTTATGGCAAAATGAGGAAGACAGAGAACCTATGAAACATTGTTTTCAAGGCAAATTAATGCTTTCGACAACTAGCACTAAAATAAGGATAACAGTTGTCAGAATTAGTTCGAATAAATCGTGAGTACTCTTTTCATAAAAATTATGTGAGTTCGATTCCTGATTCAAGCAAATTGTGTGTGAAGAGTAGTATATATCTCCCTAATTTATTCATCGGTTATACCGTTCGCTAAAAGTTACAATAAATCAGTAAATTTCTGGGTTAAAAAAAGGGGTTTAATAGATTTGGTTTCTTACAGCCCATCTCCTTTCGTATTTCTCTCTCAAAATTTTTCCCATTTGTAACAAGAAAGAAAGCAACCGAATTGTTGCTCTTGAAAATGAAATAATTATTAAATAATTATTTTATCTTTTTTTTTAACAAAATATGTTTAGGGAATGATATAAAAATATCTCTACATTTGAAAAATATAAAAATACCTCTATATTTGAAAAATCATTTTAGTCATTTTCTAAACTAGAGAATAGGCAGGAATATCGATCTAGAATAATTTTTTAGTTTTGAATGTCTCATCTCTTTTATTTTAGGGTAAAAAAATGATGTTTTGAGATGCCAACTCGGATGCTATTAGGAAGCGTTTGAATGTATGTAAAAAATTGGTTGAAAAGAATTATAGGAGTAAGATTTACACTAGAGATAATTACAAATGTAATATATTATTTTTAATTATATTTGAACAATAAGTGTAAATTTTTACCTTCCTACAAAAAAAGTGTAAATTTTAACATATAATTACGACATTAAATTTTAAGTTAGTGTAAAAATTCATTTGTATGATTAATTATTTATAATTTGATGATGATAATAATAATCACCATGATGATAATAATAATAGTAATAATAGTAACAATTAACCTATATAGAATATCTAGATATATATACTATACTCAGAATGTTTAAGAATGTTTTATAAATGAATCAAAAAAATAAATAACAAACAAAGCATTAATTTGTTGGATTATTACAAATAAATTTGTGTTATTTGAAATATTTTATTGACTATAGTTGACCATTGTTAACTCTTGCTAATAATTCAGTATTATTAGATGATTACAATATTGCACCAAATCTTTCAAAATTTGAAGGAAAAAAAATATGAATTTATTGTAAATTCGAGCATTTAACCCATTGAAATTTGGGGCTTTGACAAAAATTTATACTAAATTAACGAATTTGAGAACTGTAGCACGATGCACTGCCCCACTTGAGAGGATTAGATTAGTTAGTGTTGGAATCACAGCTGTTTGTAAAATAAATAAGATAATTTTTGAAAATATATTTTTCACAAATTAGGATTCAATAGTTAAGAATTATTTTTTCTTTCATTCAATGATTAAAATTATTTTCGTATGTTCAACTTTCCGCTCAGTTCTTATTTTAATGGATTCCATTACTATTTATCTTACAAAATAATTTAGTCATTTTATTTAAATTTCATCATATTTCGAGAGTAAAGGTGATATACAAATCAAAACTGCCCAATTATAGTTTTAGAAAGTTGAGCCTTCTAAATTAAAGTATCATAATTTGTGTTTTTGTGCTTATCAAAAATTAATTAGTGAGAGAGAGAGAGAGAGGGGGGAGAGATCAAAACATGTGTAGAACCTGCTAAGAACTAAAGTTTTGGAAAAAAAAAAGTTAAAACTCATGAATTATTATAATTTTTTTGATTTAAACTTTTTATCCAAAGTTTCAACTATATAATTAAAAAATTTAATACTAATTTTATTCAGAATACCGTAAACATGAATTATTGCTAGTCTTGTTACAAACACTTTGCCATCATCACCACAACTAACCACTTTACCTTAACACTTCTCACCATTATCACCACTATGACTGCTAACTACTTTATCTTAACACTAAAGGTTGTTTGGCAACGATTTTATTTTTTATTCTTATTTATTTGTTTATATTTTATGTTTTTTTTATTTTTTATTGTTGTTTTTTTCTTAAAAAAAAACTAAAATTACGTTGTAAATGAAATTTTGTTAATAATTATTAATTTGTTTATTTTAAATTTTATTAGTTTTAAAACGTTAAGTGAATTTAATTTAAAAAAAACATGTTTCATATTAATTTGCAACAAATCTTTCGAAACAACAGTTGTTACAATTATCACCAAGAAACGTTTTTTTTCCATGGCAAGCCGTGCATCTTATAGAGTGTCTACGTGAATCCACATAGTACCTATAATCGACCGCCTTGAGGTGGTCGATTAAATTAAAATAGACGATTGCATCAAAGACACGCCCGACCGTTTCGAGGCGGTTGTTAAAATACTCAATTAAAATTCTAGGCCGCCCCCCCCCCCCCTTTCTCCGGCGTTGGCCCTACATCTCCAAAACCCCCTCCCTCCCTTTGCTCTCTCACTCGTCTCTTCCCTGCACTCTCTCCTCTCCCCTCATTTCTCTGGCTCTCTATCTTCTCTCCCCTCATCTCTCCTGCACTCCCTCTTTTCTCTCCCCCTCATCCCTTCTCTCCCTTCGTCGGACTTGCTCGCGCCAGAGGCCGAAGGACGCTGCTGGAGCCAGAGTCACGGTTACGGTCGGCAAAATCATCTCTAAAGTGGTCGGCAATACAAAAGTACAAGCCAATTTTCCCTCTTCCCGCTTGGTTACAAGCCCTAATTCGAAACAGCCCCAAATTTTCCTCTTCCTCTATTTTTACACTCAATCCCTCTTTCCCTCTCTCTCATCATCGGCTTTGGTGTGACCGCCGGAGTGTCACTCTCTCCGCTTGTTGTTGTCTCTACTGGCGTGCAATTCCCTCAATCTTTCGTACCACCGACGACGATTGACGATTGACGCTCCCACGGTGGGTAATCTCTCTCTCTCTCTCTATATGTATATTTATCTTTCACTTTCTCAGTGCCATCATTTTATAGAAGCCCCGTCCCCAAATTAATTCCAGACCGAGTGGCTCAATGCAATGATCACGATTAGGTGACATGCATTTATGCCCAACTGAACATATGATCATTCCCACACTAACGTGGCAAATATAAGATTATGTTAATTTTGCTGTGGAAAGATGAATAAAATATTAGTGTAAAACATAACAAAGAAATTTCCAGCGCAGGAAATCAAATGATTTTCGAGGACTATACTCTTATAGTTAAACAAGTCAAGAATGGGAGCAAGAGTAAATTACAAACATTTAACTCAGACAATAAACATGAGAGACCGTATAAATCATAGACATAAAGCAATTTAACAATTTAAGACTATGGAAGTACAAACAAATCATAGGCATTTTAATTTCTTCATTTAATTAGATCATTGATAAAGTTTTCAATGTTAATTATGGGTTCATTATCAAACATTGTCGTTTCCTAATCCTCCTTTCTAACCCCCAACCTTAGGAATTAGTGATTTTTGGTGCCGCGAATATTAGTGCACCACGAAACACCACATTCCCCAACCCCAAGCGCACGAAACCGGAGAGCCTAAAGTTAGTTGTAAAAAATTAGGTTCTTGAAGTTAAATCTTAGCCATTCGATGGTTATAAAATTGATTTGATGGTTAAGTTTAATTTTTTAAATTTTAATGGGTTAAAAGGGTAAATCAGCAAGTAGATTAGAAAGAGGAAAAAAAATAATTATCCATGTTCAAGTGAGTCCGATGCCGTCATTCTCTTCGTCTATGCTGTAGATTTTCTTGTTACAAATAAATATTTGGAATGATAAATTTGATCGGATTTGACTTTATTTGATAAGAATTATCATCCATTCTTATATTTGAAACTAAAACAAAATTCTCTATAAGTTGAATTTGATTTTATTTCATAATTTAAATTTTAAAATTTTTATAGAATTTGAAATTCAATTCAAAACAATCAAATTTGATGATAATTCATTATTTTTTTTAAGTAATTTAGTAAGTAGATAAATTTATCTTCTTATTGGACATGACTTTGCCTACTTGAATTTAACGGAAGATATAACTCTAAACAGATTTGATTGACGTCATCAAATCGATATGGCTGACCCCACCTAGTGGGAAAAGACTTAGTTTGGTTTGGTTTATATCACATTTACAATAGTTTTTACCTTCTATTCACATGATCAAACTTGGTAGATTATTTAAGCTAAATCAATTTAATTTTTAAATTTAAAATACGTTTCCAACATAAAATTTTATTTATCAAATTAAATCAATTTTAATAGTGAAATGTTTTCAAACAAATGTTGTTAAGAGTCAATTAAATAGATTTAAAGCTGAAGAATTGCAATTGTAGATATCTCTGCTAACTCTGGCCATCCACAATGACTATGAGAGAGAGAGAGAGAGAGAGAGAGAGAGAGAGAGAGAGAGCGCAAAATTGAATTAAGACAAAACAGGCAAGGGGAAAATAATTAATAAAAATTCAAGATTTCTCTTCAGTAGGTACGAAATGATAATTCCCAACTAATCTAGATCGCTAAAAGGAAAGAAAGAAAAACAAAGACCAGGCACTAACATACAATCAATTAAACCAGACCCAGTTGTAGGATCAAGCAGATTCACACAAAAAGCTCTCAACCATTAATTGAGCGCATAGATGAAGGAGACGACGGCGGCCAGACTCTCAGGCGACGGCTCCGTACTCTCAGGCTGCAAAGAGAAGAGGGACGACGGTGTCGAACACTCAAACAACAAAGAAAAGAGACGGCGGCGCCAGACTCTCAAGCAACAAAGAGAAGAGGGACTACGGCGCCGAACTCTCAGACAGCAAAGAGAAGAGGAGACGGTGCGGGGGCAACTTCCCCTTTCGGTACTATTTATTGATTTACCCCATCAAAATTTAAAAGATTAAACTTAGCCGTCAGTTCAATTTTATAACAATTGGATGGTTGAGCTTTAATTTCAGAAGCCTGAATTTCAAAACCAATTTAGGTCCCCAGGATCCCAAGTGCATACGATGGTTTCCAGGGTCCACTAGTATTCACGCACTGAGAGACCCTCACACTCAATCATATAACCCAAACCTAAATGCTTCGTTAGGCTCACCAAACATGTTCGAATCTGCAATGCGATGCCAGTGCAACCAGCTGTGGTCACAAAACAACACCAGGGAACCACTTCTGAATCAGTTAATCAACAATAAGTTCCCACGGTTTTGTTTATCTAGACACAGTGTATAACCCCACAATTTTAAGAGAGTAACCGTTGAGTGTTCCACACCCCAGGTTCGAGAGTGACGTAGGTTGATATGGGATGTAGTAATGTAAATACCACCAAGCAGGGGTAAGAGTATAACAATAACATTGCTGAAAATTAGGGATGTCAAAATTATTCGTATCCGACGGGTATCCGTTTCACCCGTCCCCTTTGGGGAGGTATGGAGATACTAATGGTGACAACGGGGACGGGTATGGAGATATTTAAGCTTGTATGCAAACGGATATAAGAACAGGGACAAATATGATAATTTTCAACTTACTCCGTACTTTTTTAAATACTTCTTTATTAATATATATATTTTTAATATTTATTTAATATATACCTTGGACTGGACTACTCTCGAGAGTTGGCCCCTAATAGTAAGATAGAGGGGCTCCCATTGAATACGCTGGATCAATTGTTGGAAGCCCACTGGTCTTAGCATTGGCTGGAAGAAAATAAAGTGTTAACGTCTGCACTTTCAAAGGAAACTCCCCTTTTTTACGGATTTCCTAAATTCCTTTTTTATTTGATAAAGAGAAACAAGAGGGATTGTCTATCAATTGCAGCATTGCTGCCTTTGCTAGAACTGTCTTACTCATGAATAGATCAAATAAAACTGAAAATGGCTTTCTTGGAGAAGGAATGGCCATATCAAGCACTCACTTTAAAAGGAAGGAAATATATATTTTTATTTAATACTTATAATAATTTTAAATATTTATTATATATATATAATATATAATTTATAGTTTAGCTGGTAAACGGGAACGGAGATGGAGAATCCGTTACCTAGTCGGGAGGGGTATGAAAAAAATTATCATTCCCAAAATAGAGATGGGAACAAGTATGGAAAAAGTTATTGCTAAACGGAAACAAGAACGAGAACGAAAACAGGAACGAGAACGAAGACGGCGAAGGTCGTACCCGTCCAATTAACATCCTTACTGAAAGTTCAAAGTAATATTATATTTATAAGCAAAATACAACCACGAAATGATACATAACTTAAAAAAAAAAAAAAAAAAAGAATTGCACATTCAAAACGTAAGATGTTCGCTAATTTACAACAAAACTAATCTTCTCCCAAAATCTATATACATATGCACGCACGTGGGCCTATCAATCCAACAAAGTCTCTTCCTGTTCTCGATCATCAACAGCAGGAAGGAAACCTGAAAGGAGTTTTAGGGTGAGCGACTAAGCTCATCAGTTAAACCTCCCGGGGTGCCTATATAAAGTGGACAAAATAACACTCGGCGTTGGGTCATCCATAGAGATTGTGACTGGGTGATATGGCAATTATGCTACGATTAAAGATAAGTAACACACTTATATACAAAATATTTTTCAAATTTGTTTTTTGCGAATTGAAAGCAGAAAACAATCAACAGCTGTTGCATAAACACAATGGGAAATAGAAGAGGGGAGGAAAAGAAAAAAGAGCCTCAGTTACTCCAAGCATAAGTCCTCGCATACTTTCACCATATATAACAGGACTCTCAATCTAAATAACCGGCACACAACAGGAGCAGCGAAAGTCCAATCAAAATAACTAGCAACATAAATTGCTAGACTTCAATTGCAGCAACAGAATTTACTAGCCAGAGATGTTTCAAGTGACGAACTGTTCCAAAAGTTTAATCCATTACTCCCCCCCCCCCCCCCCCCAATGAGTACTCCAAAACAAAACAGAATAACAAGAATAAACAATGGTAACAAGACGAATTAAGACTTTCTGGAGCTGGAGTGGCAATTCAATGTTAAACCACCAGTTTGTTTTAAAAAACTTAGAACTATTAAGAGCAAGTTAAACTTAATAAAAGCGAAGCAACGCGAAGAAAATTGTTGAAATTATTTTTTATTCATGTATTTATTTTTTTTGTTTATACTTATTTATTTTTTGACTTATTTTTTAATTAGTTTATTAAAATATATAAGATTTTTTTTTTACTGATTTTATTTTATCTTTTAACGTGATTGTTAAATACATATGATTTGAGTTTTTTAAATTTTGTTCTACTTTTTAGTGTGATTATTAACATTAATTTATAAATTTTATTGTATTTTCATTGTAGATAAAATTAAATTTTTTTTTTTGTGTATTATAAGGAAAGTCTACTATTTGCTATATTTTTCAATTTGTTCATTAAAAAAAATAAGGTATGATTTTTTCTATTTTTATTGTATTTTTTAATGTGAAAGTTGACCAATTTTTTAGATTTTATTATATTTTTTTTATTGTCGTTAAAATTTAAAATTTTTGTATCAAATTTCAATAGAAATATGTTTTTATGGTTATTTTTCAATTTATTTGATGCTCTCCTCAAATTTATTACTATTTTATTTTTATTAGATAGTATTCGTTTACATTAAAATTATTTTTTGTTTATGTATTTTTTTTGCTTAATTTTTTAATTTATCCATTCAAATATATAAGGTCTATTTTTTAGATTTTATTTTATTTTTATATAATTGTTAATTAAATTTATATTATATTTTTATTATTAGTAAAATTTTAATTTTTTTATGCATCACATTACAAGTAAAGCCTCCTATTTAACTTATTTTTTAAAATTTTCATTCAAATATATAAAATATAATTTTTAAAATTTATTTTATTTTTATTTAATGTGATTTTTAATGTAACTTTTTAAATTTTATTACATTTTTCATTGTACTTAAAATTTTTAAATTTTAGTATACTAAATTTATTTATGAAATGCCTATTAACCCATCCCAGACATCATCTCTTGGGCATCAATTGTTGGCCCAAAAGAATAAATTGTTGGCCCAACTTCTTCGTCCTTGCTCTTATGCCTACTTCCACTGCTGATTCTCTTCTTCTTTGTCAACCTCAAGTCCATTTCTGTAAACTTTTGCTCATCCAAGTGCGACAAGTTTCCAAGATCATACCCATTGATTGGTTCCTTAATCGAAATCTGGGCAAACCGAAACCGACTCGACCAGTGGATATCCGACATTCTCAGAAACTCGCCGTTCGGACCTTCGCGTTGCACCGCCCTCGGGGTCTCCAGCAAGTCATGACGGCGAACCCATCCAACGTCGAGCGCATCCTCAAAACCCATTTCCATCCCTACGAGAAAGGAGACTTCTTTCGAGCGACGCTCTCCCACCTCTTCGGCGACGGACTCCTCACTTCCGACAGCGACAGTTGGAAGCATCAGAGACAAATCGCAAGCCAAGAATTCAACACCAAATCTTTACGTAAATTCATCAAGAACGTAGTGAACACCGAGCTCTCCGACCGTCTACTCCCCATCCTCTCCGCCGCCGCCGCTAACAACACGGTGCTCGATCTTCAGGATATTCTTCAAAGGTTCGCATTCGACAACGTGTGTCAGATTGGTTTAGGTTACGATCCAGCGTGCTTGTTGCCGTCTTTTCCACAAATTCGCGCAAGCTTTTGACGATGCGGTTCGAATTATTAGCGGCGGTTCCGGTCGGGTCATCCCTTGGGTTGGAAAACAAAACGACTTCTCAACATTGGATCCGGAAAGAAGCTTCGAAGTATCATCGGATTGGCTAAAGAAATTGTAAGGGAAAAGAAACGAGACGTCAAGGAAGAATCGTCGCTCCGATCAGTTGATTTGTTTTCGCGGTTCTTGAATTCTGGGTATTTCGATGAGAATTTTCTTGCTAACAACGTTATCAACTTGGCACTCGTCGGCCGGGACGCGATGTCGGCGGCGTTAGGCTGGTTTTTCTAGTTAATCTCCCCAAACCAAGATGCCGAATAGGAGATTCTCAGAGAGATCGGAGAGAAGTCGGAGACGGCAGTCTAGGACGAAGTGAAGGAGATGGTTTACACGCACGCGTGCTGAGTGAGACCATGAGACTGTATCCGCCGGTCCCCAAAAACGGGAAACAAGCCATAGACGACGACGTTTTGCCGGATAGACTTTTGTGAAGAAGGGGACGAGGGTGACTTACCATACTTACGCGATGGAGAGGGTTGGAGGAGCTTTGGGGGCCGGACTGGGCAGAGTTCCGTCCAGACAGGTGGTTAGAGGAGATAACTGACGGCGAGGGCGGGGCAAGTGGAGGTTCGTGGGAGGGACTCCTTTACGTAGCCGGTGTTTCAGGCGGGGCCGAGGATTTGCTTGGGGAAGGAGACGGCGTTCTTGCAGATGAAGAGGGTGGTCGCCGGCGTCTTGCGACGGTTTCGGGTGGTGCCGGCTTTGGAGGATGGTGGGGAGCCGGTGTTTGAGTCCTTCTTCACCTCCAGGATGAAGGGCAGTTTTCCGGTGGTGATCAAGGAAAGGACGGTTTCTTAAATCAATGATTTGAAATTTTAATTCAGGGGTTTCAAAGCTGTGGTTTGGAAGTTTCCGAATTGGAGGGGATTCAAAACTGTATTAGGTTCGTCATTATGGATTGGAAATCCAGCCTAATTTATGCTTACATCGTTCTTCCCTGTGAACTTGAATTAAAATGATTTAATTTTCCTTTCTCAGAATTATTCTACTCAATTTGTGGTGGGTTTAGCCTGTAAAATACTCTTATAAGACGTACTGTTAGTCATCTAAAATTGGCAATTCAATAAAACCAGGTTTTGAAAATTCTACAACAAGAAACATAAAATTTAACCACGTGGAAGGACACACTGCAACAAAAATACATACATACACACGCATTCACACACTCTCCCTATCTATATATATCTTACATATAACATACTCTCTTATATATATATATATATATATCTTATATATAATATTTTTTTAACCCGGAATCCTAACCAGTTTATTGCAATAAGGATATCAACAGAGTGGGTATAGGGCGGATATGACCTTCCCCGTTCCTGTCCTTATTTAACAATATCCTTACATGTCCCCATCCCCATTCCCATTCCCATTTCGGGGAAACAAATTTTTCCCGTACCCGTCTCGACAAGGTAATGAATTTCTCGTCCCCATTCTCGTTTACCCGCCAAGTATACCAACTATTATAAATTATATATTATATGTATAAAATAAATATTTAAAAATATTATAAATATCATATATATTAAATAAAAATATATATTACATATATGTATTAAATAAAAAATAAAAAAATATATATAAATCTTTGACTTTGACTGGTGCATTTAACTAAAGAGGAAGAGGCTTTATTTATAACCTTACAAGGCTTTCATTTCTTTGTGAGAAACTGATGTGGGACTTCTAAAGGAGCCACTATGCCAACAAAATTAACAAATAAATATTTAAACGGGTACGAGGCAAGGTGATGACTATCGTAACTGTCCCCATACCCGTTCGAGTAACATTTCAAATCTTCATACTCGTCTCCGTCCCAGCTATTAATATCTCCATACTCTCCCCGAATGGGGCAGGTAAAGCGGGTATCCACTAGATACGGGTATATTTGACATCCCTATATTACAATTCTCAATGAATCGCGTAATCGATGGATAAATCAGGTAGACGTACGCTGCCCCTCACGCACACTCTACTTGAATTAGGAATTGAACCCGTATGATATCTGTGGACAGTATACTCACGAACCAATCAAGTTACTCATTTGACATCCCTATATTGCAACTCTCAATAAGGGCTTGTTTGGCATGTAATTATTTGCTGAAAATCTCTGAAAATCTCTATAAATCTCTGTTAATTTTATATCACATCAACTTTTTTCTCTCACTGCACGCATTACGAACTCTTCCCAAACTACAATTTATCTCAATTTATCTCATTTTTTTTACTCCAAACAAACCCTAAATCGCGTAATCGATGAATAAATCGGGTAGACGTATGCTGCCCCTCACGCACACTCTACTTGAATTAGGAACTGAACCCGTATGATATCTGTGGACAGTATACTCACGAACCAATCAAGTTACCCAGAGGCTCTTATATATGTCATATTATTAGAAGGGAGATTATAAATACATTTTTACTTCATAAGTCTTTTGCATTCCATCTACTCTTATAATAAATATTGATTTTTAAAGTGTGAAAAGTTAAACATAAAATGTATTAATTTATCATTTTGTCAAGTTATAATTATGACTTATATATATATATATATATTGTATATCATATTGTTAGAACTCTGACTTATATTCATTATATTAATACTTTTAACATTATATTAATACTTTAACATAATGACAGATTTTTTGACTGAAAGGGCAAGCAGGAAAAAAAAATAAATAAAAAGCCAACCCAATGTGATAAAAATAAACGTAAGCCAAAAAGTGAATACGATAAAAAAAAATGCTCCACTACCACAGGAAACGTGGCAGCCCACATGCACCCCACATTCCCTTAAACTGGAGATAAAATTAGCTTCCCATTATTTAACATGAAAAGATTGAAAAATGATTGATCACCCTACATTCCCTTAAATCTTCCAGCGCCCATTGTTTTGTAGATCACAGGCGAAGCAATGCAAAGGCGGCTAGTTCACGTGGAGGCGAAAATCCTTTCCCCAATAACAATCGATCACTAGTTAGGTTCAAGGGCAATATTAAATCATCTTAGACTAATTTATTTATTTGATTGTGAATGATATAAATTTTTTAATTATTATTTATATGTGTTAATGATTTTAAATAAGATTGATTAAAACATTATTCAAACTCATTTTATTACAATATATATATATATATATATATATATATATATATATATATATATATATGCTAATGAAAGTGACTCTTCTAGTACGTGGAAGTCCGTAACCGCTTTCCTATAAGGGGTGCGTTCAGGGCGAAGCAAGCTCAGTGACCCTAGCCGGCAAAAGATCACGAAAGGTAAACCAGCCTAGGTAAGTTTTGGCTGACCGGATCAACTGGGGGGGCTGTTAGAAACCCGCCACAATAAACGGTAGACTATTTTCCCGAAGAAGAATCGAACTTGGAACCATGCGGACCAAGCCTTTCAGTCACTCCCGAACCTCACTCGACCATCCCGAAGGGTCTAATGAAAGTGACTCTTATTTCTCTTTATAGTTGCGATTGTACAAAATAAAAAATGAAAAAGTAAGAAAATAAAAAATAAACCACTTGAACACGTTGGTAAAAGGTTTTCCCCTATCTGTCACAATCAAATACATTCATTTTGTGAAAGTTTTGTGGACAAAGATTTTGTTAGTAGATTAGCTAATTGATCTTTGTTTGATAAAAATAATATCACACTTACATTCTGTTTGGAATAATAAAAAATTCTAAAAAATGATAAAAAATTTTAAAAATTATTCACTTTTTATCTCACTACACGTATTACGGACTCATAACTTATCTTATTTTATCTCATTTTTATCACTCTAAACACACTTTTATTTGCTTTTTTTATTACACAATCTCAAATGAAATGAGTCTCTGACTCGCTAAATGCTATTGTTTGGTTTAACCTGCTTTTATGATAACTAGAAATTATTTGTGCCTAAAGGTACAGAAATATAATTTACGTATAAATAATTCAAATTTAAATTTACAGAGTAAACGTACATGAAAAAGTGTAAAAATAACTTATAAAAATAAAAATTACTAATCAAAAAAGATTAAGGTATCTATACAGTATTTAATAAAGGTATAAAATTTTATTATTTATTACAAATATTATCACATTTTTTAAAATATTAATTTAAAATCTTATATATAAAAAATTATTTAAAAAAAATATGTGAAGAGTAAGAGAAAAAGAAAAAATAATCCTGATTATAAAGTAAATTCAACAGTTGAAAATATCTAAAATTCAAAATTTTAAATTTTCTTATTATATAAATGACATAAAGAGTGTAAAAGTGTATATATATTTAAAATTTAAATTTTAAACACATTAAAATTAAAATTTTAATTTAAATGTTTATTTTTTAGTAAAATTTTAAAGAAAATTAAAGTTTAAATATATTTTTTAAATAAACAATTTGGTTGACTTTGTCCAATAAGTATCCATGTATTGTTTAATAAATGTATACAATTTAAAATATTATTACATTTTTTAAAATATTAATTTAAAAACCTATATATATAAAGTATTTAAAAAATATATGGGAAGAGTGAGAAATTATATTTTCACGTAATGTGACTGAAAAAACAATTAAAGTAGAGAGGAAAATAAGTAATTCTGACTATTAAATAAATCTAATAGTTATAAATATATAAATGTTAAATCAATGAGTTATATTGATGTATAGATACATATGACATTTATAAATAATATAGGTAGAAAGAAAAGTTGTGACAGTCGGGATAAATGTAAAAAAAAAAAAAGTTAGGAATGGCCAAAAATTATTCATTTAATAGTCACGAAATTTTGATAATATAGGACAAATGTCAAAAAAATAATTAATTCTCTATTTATTTTAAATTAAGAAAAATATAATTTCAAATTTTAAAATTTAATGTCAAAATATAATTTAAAATTGATAAAAATATAATGTCAAATCAATAAGGTTTGAGTTTGAAAGGCTGACCCTCTCCCAACGCCTTTGAATTTGAAAGGTTGACCCTCTGCCAACGCCATCCCTCAATGTCCTTGCCATTCCCCCTACTCCAAGCCACGTAGACAAATGTCAAATCATGCAATGATCGGATTTATAGCATTAGATAACTAGCAATTCTCTGTGATTGAAGGTATAAAAATATAATTTTATGTATAAATAATTTAAATTTAAATTTATAAAGTAAATTTATATAAAAAATATAAAAATAACCTATAAGAATAAAAATTATTAATGAAAAGTGATAAAGATATAAAATTTTATTATTTATTATGAATATTATCATATTTTTAAAATATTAATTTAAAATCTTTTATATAAAAGGTATTCAAAAAATTATGAAAAGAGTAAGGGAAAAAGAAAAAATTATCCTGACCATTTAGTAAATTCAATAGTTGAAAATACCTCAAATTTAAAATTTTATACTTCCTTATTATATAATGACATTTTTTTATATAAACAGTATTAAAAAAATGTGGGAAGAGGGAGAGAAAAAGAAAAATAATCTTAATTTTTTAACAAATTCAACTGTTAAAAATATCTCTACTTCAAAATTTTAAATTTTTTTATTATATAAATGATACATAGTACAAAAGTATATGTATTTAAAATTAAAATTTTTAGCACGTTAAAATTGAAATTTTAATTTAAACACTTATTTTTTAATAAAATTTTTAAAAATTTAAAGTTTAAATGTATTTTTTTAATAAAAAATTTAGTTTACTTTGTCTAATAGGTATTCATACATATTTAAGAGTAATAGCTAATATAAGTAAAATATAATTTGTATAATTTTACAAAATATAATATATATAATATATGTATGTATAATTTTACAAAATGTAATATATATAATATATGTATGTATAATTTTACAAATATATATATTTATTTATTTGAATTTCAAATTTCAAATTCAAATGATGTGTTTTATTATATAGATATATAAAAATTGATGACGTGGTGAAACTTTAGTGGTGACTGGGATAAATGTCAAATCTTATATATATAATTTTACAAAATATAATATATACATTCATTTGAGTTTCAAATTTCAAATTCAAAAGATGTGTTTTATTATATAGAAATATAATAAATGATGACGTGATAAAATTTTAGTGATAAGTGAGACAAATGTTAAATCAAAAGATGTGTTTGATTATATAGATGCGGTTGTTGGAGATGTTTTATAGACTGAATTCCGAATGAGGTGGCTTGATGATTATGCGATGTGATTGTGACTTAATATTCTTATGTAAATATTTTATTTGTTATTTGTTTTTATGTAAAGTGGACTCACGTGAGATAGGTGTTGATAAAAATTTGTAAGTTTTGGTAAAGCCAGCCAAACACCCCTATAGCGTAGACTCATCTATTGACTCTGTTGCAGGATCTGAAGTTGGAATCCCAAGCGGGGATGTCATGCCTTGGACCTTAATTCATTTACTTGGTTTTATTTTAGTAAATATTCTCTTTTGAGTGTTGAATGGTATAACTGTACTTATTAATTTTTATTGTCAACATAGGTTGAGATTGGATGGTAATTAACGTACTTTTAACATTCGATATAGTTGTAACGAGTTAGTGGAAGCCCTATGGGTACTATATTTTGATTGGAGCTCTAATGCTTAGTCAATGACTTACGCGCATTTTATTAACTCTTAACTTGTTTTCCGTCTTTTATTTTACTATGGATTGCTCCAATGGGAAATGTGTGACACTGATGGGTATATTTTGGTTATTTGTGATTGTGTAAATGCATATATTATCAAGCATGCTTTGGATTGCAAACTCGAGGTATTATAAATTGGTATCAGAGGTTAAGTTAGAATACATAACGATAGTAGAGTCTTATTTCTGTATGCTTTTCTGTCTACATGATTTTATGTTAATAATCTGCAATTTCTTTGATGGTGAGTTTGATATAAAATATTAATTTCAGTTGTTTGTCTTATTTGTTTTGTACTGAGGATGCCACCAAAAATAGTTAGAGGTGGTAAGGGTAGGGGTAGAGGCCGAGATAAAGGGGCAGTCAAAGGAGATGATATTCCTGTGGGCTTATAATACATGATGGGGTTCCCAGGTTGAGTATAGGGTAGATGTTCACACTAGAACATCATTACAGGTGAATTATGTCGCTACTGGAAGATAGTAGCCATTTTAGTGTGGTTACCGATCGATGAGAGAGAGGACAACGAGTGTGAGAGAGGGAGTGAGAGTTGAGAGAGAGAGCTATGAGGCATTGTGAGAGTGGGAGTCGGAGAGAGAGATAATCCATTGAAAAATGGAGAATGGAAAAATTTTAAAAATAAATATAGTTAAGGATCCGTTTGACAAAATTGTTAGTTTTTATTTTTTGTATTCAATTTTCAGTATTCGTGTTTAGTTTTCATTTTCATGATTAAAAAAGAAAAACAAAAATTTGAAAATACATTTGGAATCAATAGTTGTTGGTTGGAAGTTACAATATTGTGAGGGTGACTGTTGGCGGCGGTGTTTTTGCAGGTGGGTGACTGAAGCAAGCAGCGATGGACAGAGGTAGGTGACGGTTGCTGACGGTTGCCGACGAAAGTGGTAACTGGCCAATTGGCGGTGGCTAGAAGTGAGTGGCAACTAGCGGTGGATTAAGGGGTGGCCTAACAATGTTGTGGCCAGAAGTAGGTTACATGTGGCCACAGGCAACGGTGGTTAGAGGTGGGGGGTGAGCGATGATTACAGCCAGTGGCAGTAGCAGAAGGTGGGTGAGGGTCAGTGGTGGTAGGTGGTGGTGATAGAGTAAATAAAAACTTGAGAAAATATATTTTTTTATATTTTTATAATTTTAAAAAAATTTTGAAAATAATTGTCATTCTTTTAAAAATTGAAAACTAAAAATAAATTTATCAAATGAGTTTTCATCTTTAGTTGAAAAAAATGAAAACAAAAACTAAAAATTTTGTGAAATGTGACCTAAGCATTTCGTATTAATTAACGATCGCTCGAGCCTGCCAGTAAAGGCTTTGTTTGGAGTTCTGCAATTCTTTTTAGTTCTCTATAAATCTCTAACTTTTTACACATTGTACGAATTGTGATATTGTTACGTGTATTAATTTATGCTAACTTTTTACACTCCAAATACAACCTAAGAGTTACCTATAACGATTGTCCAGAAAGCTGCCCATCTTTTAATCCCCACTAAAAATTTTTTTTTTCTAGTTTAATTATTTTTTTTATTAGAAAAGGTAACGTAGACACAAAAATAACGAAATTTGAAAGAAAAGCTATTCTCAAATTGATCTGGTGCAATTATTTATAAATTAATCTCCGGTATTAAATACACCTTAGTAGGTATTTTCATTAAAAAGAATAAATACACATTTCTTAACATCATTTTCATGAATCATGACTGACCTTGACATAATTTTATTGGTCAAATATCACTGATCCACTTCCCCAAAAAAAAAAAAATGTTAAGAGACATTGAACAGAAAGCATATTCACTCAAATAATTTTCAAATTTGAGAAATTAATTTGAAAATAAACAAAAAAAATTTTGATTTTGGCCCACGACTAAGTAACTTAATCCTTTCAAGTGATGTAACAAGTCACGTCCTAATAGTTGAATTCGCGAATTCAGCCGATCAGATTTGTAAATTCATTTGGTTAAAACCCCATATTTAAAATAAATTAACATTTCTCTTCGATTTTTTTTTAGTAGTACAATATTGGTCACGTTTGGAGTCAATATAAAATAATACAAAATTTTATAAATTTCTACAAATATGAGTTACGAGATAGTAAAATTTAAATTTTTTACTCACTGTACAAAATACGAGACATTAATTTTTACTATTTTATATAATTTTATACAACTCCAAATACACTCATTATAATAATCAAATATATATAAATTTATAAGCAGGATTAACAAATAAAAAGTATTAAATATCACAAATTTGTTAAATCTAATCCAATAACTTAATGAACGTATTAGTTTTTTTGTTTTTTAATAAAACATTCTTAGTTTTCCAACTTAATTTTTTTTAAAAAATAATGTATAAAACTAAAATTATATAATTATTTTAATTAACTAAATATATATTTATAATATTTATATATACATTCTAGACTCGCTCTGAGCTTTATGGTATTCTTACAATTGACGCTTATTTTTACCCTAACGCTCCGATTTTAGCTCATGCTTCGGGAGCTGGTTACCTAGATCTGCAAGACTCCGGGTGCAGTGGATCTGGAGCATAAAGCGACAACCCGGGGGTAGTCCAGATTCAGACCAGCCGCCTACCCATGATATTTGTTGCGGTCACATGAAACACGAGTTTTATCTTATTATCCCCAAATTACAATTCATTCATCTTTCGGTTGCTTCTTCAGGTACCTCTCTTCTTTCTTCTTTCAATTTCTGTTCCTTCTGCTTCTTCTATGGTGTTTATACACACGCGCACACATAGATGTATGGTTGTATGTATAGATGTGATTGCTGATGCATCACACCCGCACAAGAAACAAACTGCTTTTCAACTACTACTTCACAGGAACAACCGGAACTAAGTTTCTGAATTTCAAGATTTTTTGCTAGTTTTGGGTCTGAAAGTCTGGGACCCTTTTTCTGCTGAAGCTTTTTTCACATGAAACAAGCAGACCCAAGTTTGTAAATTTCAAGATTCTGCGTCATTCTGTCGGTGAAAATCTGGGATCGATCAAGTGTTTAAGATTGGGGATTTTGAGGGTTTGAAGGATGGGGGAGAAATTTTGGCTGAATGAAGACGACAGGGGTATGGTGGAAGCTGTGTTGGGCAGTGAAGCCTTTGAATTCTTGGTTGCGTCGGCCTCCGGTAATGTGTTTTCGGAGTTTGTGCCGTCGGCTGGAGATTTGGGTGTGCAGCAAGGGCTGTGTAAGATTGTTGAGGGTTCGAACTGGACTTATGCAATTTTCTGGCAGGTATCAAAGTCGAAATCGGGCACTTCGGCCTTGATATGGGGTGATGGGCATTGCAGAGCGCCCAGGGGAGGTGAGGTCCAGACTGTGAATGATTCTGGGGGTCAGAAATTGGGGGACGGGGATAGGAGAAAGAGGGTTTTGCAGAAGCTCCACTCGTGTTTTGGAGGATCCGAGCAAGATAATTTTGCTGCAAGTTTGGATTCTGTGTCAGATGTGGAGATGTTCTATCTCACTTCAATGTATTATTCATTTCCGTTTGATAAGCCCTCCAGTCCTTCTCAGTCGTTTAATACGGGTAGAGTGATTTGGGTTTCGGATTCCAAGAGTTGTTCCGAACATTACCAATCAAGATCATATTTAGCTAAATTGGCTCGATTTGACACGGTGGTTTTTGTCCCATTAAAATCAGGGGTTGTGGAGATTGGTTCCGTCAAGTCAGTTCCTGAAGAACAAAATGTGATTCAAATGATCAAAACCACACTTGGGGGACCTCTGTCTGTACAAGCAAAGGCGCTGCCAAGGATATTTGGGCGTGAACTTAGTCTTGGTGGTGCAAAGTCTCGTTCAATGACAATAAGTTTTTCGCCCAAAGTGGAGGATGATTCAGGGTTTACACCGGAATCTTATGAACTGCAAGCCGTGGGTGCTAATCAAACTTACGGGAACTCTTCTAATGGGCCTCGAAGTGAAGATGGTGAAGCCAAACTGTTTCCTCAGATGAACCAAGTAATTATTGGGGGGTTGACATCGCAAGCAATTGTTTCGGGTTTAGATCAGGGTCAGGAAGACTTGTTGATTCAGGCTGATGATAGGAAACCAAGGAAGAGAGGGAGAAAGCCTGCCAATGGGCGAGAGGAACCATTGAATCATGTGGAAGCAGAGCGCCAGAGGCGTGAGAAGCTTAACCAACGCTTCTATGCATTAAGAGCTGTTGTTCCTAATATCTCCAAGATGGACAAGGCCTCTCTGCTCGGTGATGCCATTACATACATCACTGATCTTCAGAAGAAGATAAGGATCTTAGAAGCTGAAAAGGATGTGGTCAACACTAATAAGCAAAAGCAGTGCACTGTCCCGGAAATTGATTTTCAAGCAAGGCAGGAAGATGCAGTTGTACGAGTGAGCTGTCCACTGGATGCTCACCCAGTTTCTAAAGTCATAAAGACATTCAGAGAGCATCAAGTTATAGCACAAGAATCCAAAGTTTCCACAACCGACAGCGGTGAGATTGTTCATACATTCTCCATCCGAACTCAAGGCGGCGCTGCTGAGCATTTGAAGGAGAAGCTGGTCGCTGCTCTTTCAAGATGATCCAGCTTTGGAGTTGTATTCGTAAGACTAAATCTCAATCCTACCCTTGTATCACTTTGTACGAATTGAAAGGTTCTATATGTTGATTTTGGACTGCATTCCTTGTTGAAAACTGGGACTAGTTTGTTGTGTAGCTTTTATAGTTTCGGTATTTGCTTTAATGATGTATTGTCTGAACTCCGATTATGAATTTGTTGCTTTAGTTACATCCATGAACATGGTATTGTGGAAGTTTTTGTTCTGTATATCTCTGCTTTTGCAGAAGAACAGCACCATACATAATAATAGCAGCAGGAAAGCAACAACAGCAAGAATCAAATTAAAAACTCAGGAAATCAATTCGCTGTTTTTATTCTTCTCCTATATAAGATCAGCATCCAGATATAAACAAAGAAGGAAGAAGAGATTACAATTTGGTTTGCACCAGTTTTATCGGATTCATATTTTTTTCTAGGTAAACCGACTTAATATTTTGTTTATATTATAGTATAAATATATCAAGGTATGCTATGTTTGGCTTTCCTTTGAGAACAAGAATGGAAATTCTTGAATTAAAGAGAATTTCTTTCACTAGTATGTTTTTTGGACTGCATTTCTTGTTGAAAACTGGGAATAGCTTGTTGTAGATTATATAGTTTCTGTATTTCCTTCAATGATGTATTGCCCGAGCTCCGATTATGAATTTGTCGCTTTAGTTAAATCTATGAACACGGTATCGTAGAAGTTTTTGTTCTGTATATACACCCAGTGGCCGCCTAAACTGAAAGAGGGAAAAAAAAAACTCAATAAAATTTTACAAATTTTTACAAAATGGTAAATTTTTTTTTCTCACTGTATAAATTACGAGATAAAAACTCTACAAATTTGTATAAATTTTTACAATTTCAAGCACCGTATCACCACTATCATGACTTCCACATGTACTTATACCCTAATAGTGACTATTCATGTTTGTGTGTAAGGGGGTGTTTGGTAGTTCAAAAAAAGAAAAAAATCTCAATTTTTGGTAATTTTTTTGTGTTTTTTTTCTTTTTTTTTTTTTGCATTTTTTGTGTTTAGTTGAACAAAACGTAGTTTTTAGCATTTTTTTGTAACTTTTGGGTATTTGATAAATTTTTTACTGTAATAAATAAAAAAAGTGGTAACTTTTGTGTGTTTGGTATATTTTTTACTGTAACAAATCAAAAAAGTGAAAAAATTTATGATTTTACCAAACGCACCAAAAGTTACAAAATGTGCGATTTTTGGTATTTTTTTACTAGTTTTTGAGTTGTCAAACGAGCTCTAAATGTTTAAATATTTTAAAATTTAATAAGTATATTTAATAATTAATTTATTTTATAATTATTTTAAATTATATTAAATCGGATCAATTTTGAGTTGATGTATTTATATTGCATCATATTTAAATTTTCTCTTAATAACTCGTTATGGAGATTATATCCTATTCGAATTATATCAAAAATTATCATGTCTATTTATATTACACTCTAAATTTTAAATTTTTTTATTTGATTTTATTTTAAGTAATTTTAAATTAATATTATTTTATTATGCGCTTTTGTTCTGTGTATATACCCCCGCTGCTGCAGAAGAGCACCACCATACAAAATAATTGCAGCAAGAAACCAACAACAGCAAGAAAATCAAATTGAACACTCAGGAAATCAACTCGCTGTTTTTATTCTTCTCTTCTTATTTAGTTCCCGTTTGGTATCATTGGTATCATAGACAACCTCTATAAATCTCTATAAATCTCCAATAATCCCTCTACTTCTAATTTTTCTATCATTACGAATTTTAAAAAATTTTAATATTTCGCCAAAAAAATAAAAAATATGGAAGTATATAATCATATTTTTCGTGTCGAAAGCTTTCAAACGAGTACCATTGTTGCTATTTTTTGTGAATTTTTTTGAATCCGTAGGAACGAATTTGAAAAACTGTTTCTACGGTTTGCTACTTTTCATAAAAAAAAGGACGCCAAAATCAACCATAAATCACATTTTATCTCAATTTATCTTATTTTTTCTTACTCCAAACGGAACCATAAGATAAGCATCAAGATATACACCAACAAAGAATGAAAACGATATTAAAATGTCTTGAACGTAAAATTTTGCGGTTGACAGAACTACGCATATATTCATTTTGGATTCTCAAATAGTTTGTGTGACACAACCATTTCACAAACAAAGAGCAGTGAAAAGGAAATAGAAGAAGGAGAAGAAGTGATTACAGATTTGCGGAAAGAAAATAAAGCTAACAATGAAAAAAATCAGAGTGAAGACTCTCAGGTTAACCATGGCTCAGCAGAAAGAGATGGATGGGATAGTGTCTCAGACATTCTCAATCCAACATTAGCACATGTCTAGCATCAATGGCTCTGTTAGATTATTTCTAGAATATTTATATATATATATATATATATATCCTATCATAATTAGGATTACTATCTTATTTCTTATTTTGTATATCCTATTATAATTAGGATTACTATCTCCTATCAGGATTAGGATTATTGTCCTCTTATATAAGGGACCTTGTAACCTTGTATCCTCATACACAGAAATTAATATTAATACATAATTCTTTCCTTCTTCTTTTATTCTTAACATGGTATCAGAGCAGAGGCTCTAATTTTTTTTTTCTCTCTTCTTCGTCGGCCATTATTTTCCGGCGAGATCTTGCGTTGGTATATATCATCAGCAGAGTTAAAGAAGCCTTGATTTTTCGCTTCTGTATTACTCTTCTGATGAATATTCCAATATCTACATTCATCATCGGATTAGTCTCTCATAGACGAACCCAACGCCACCAACCAGAACCGGAGATCTGCTTCCACGCGCTGCCTGAAAATTGCTCGTGACTTTATGCGAATTCACGCGCCGCTGGTCTTCACATTCGCCTCGCTGACGTCATCTCGACGAATCACGGTGTGCCGTGCAGACTATTCGTTGGTGCACCTGCCACACTGGATCGCGCTCACGCCAGCAAACTGCGATCTGCCACGTAGCCCTAGCTGCTCCAACGGTCAGACCGGTCCGCCTAGACCGGTTCAGTGCTTCTTTTGAGCCGGTTCAGCCATTTTTGGCAGATTTTCAACCGGTTCAAACTGGTTTCTTACCTTTTTCGACGTTCCGGACACACTGGTGATCTCTATTCTACTCGGATTTACTGTTTATCTTTATTGGGTACTATGAAAGCTTTTTCTGTGGATCGCTCTGACAACATTACGTCCCGCTCTGTCATTTTGGATGGGACTAATTATGTTTTGTGGGCACAAGCTCTCTCTGGCTTTATCAAAGGACGTCGTTTATGGCGTATTATCTCTGGCTCTCAGAAAAAACCCATCCAAAAAGACGATGAGGATCAATATGCTTTTGAGGATCGTCTTGATGATTGGGAAAGCAAGAATTATCAAATTGTCACCTGGTTTCGTGCCACTACTATTCCTTCCATCAGTCTTCAATTTGGCCGATTCCAAGATGATGATCAGTATCCCTCTCCTGCTAAGGCTATTTGGGATTTCTTAAAGGATCGCTATCAGACCACTGGTCATGCTCACCAGTATCAGTTACTTCAGACTCTTCATCGTATGCGTCAAGAGCCTGGGCAATCCATCAATGATTTTCTCTCTCAAATGTCTTCTGTTTGGGATCAGCTCGCTTTATGCAAACCTACCTGGAAACACTCTGAGGATGCTCAATTGTGCACTATCCACCGCAATCATCAGCGACTTTTGCTATTTCTTATGGCTCTCCATGACACTTTTGAGTCGGTTCGTGCCTCATTGCTCCATCGCATGCTTCTACCCACTCTTGAACAAGCTATTTCAGAACTCTTGTCCGAAGAAACTCGTCTAGGTCTCAAAACTAAGCCGTTGGATTCAGTTCTTGCTATACCACCATCTCCAGTTCCAGATGCTGCTCTTGCCATGTCTCACGGTCAATCTTCTGGCCCATTGACTCCTCACTCCTGCATATACTGTCTAAAAAGGGGTCTACCACACAATCATTCATTTGAACATTGTCCCGTCCGTGAGTGTTTGACTTGCCACAAAACAGCTCCTGGTCATTTTCAGCGTGACTGTCCCAAGGCTTCCTCCTCTGGAGCTCATTCCAAAAAGGGATCCTCTAAATCCTCTGCTAAATCTCATGGTTCTCATACCACTGCTGCTGTTACTTCAGACAAATCCTCCTCTTCTGGCCCATCCTTTTCTATGACTGATGTGGAGTCTATCATTCAGCAAGTACTTGCCAAAACTGGTACATCTCCTTCTACTGCCCTTTCCGTCATGCTAGGTACTTCCTTTTGGTATTTTGACTCAGGATGTTGCAATCATATGACTTCTAATTCTACAATTTTTTCGTCTATTGCTTCATCATCCTCTATTCCCACTATTCATACTGCTGATGGTACTCATATGTCTGTTACCCACACTGGTCATATTTCTACTTCATCTATTTCTCTTTCTAATGTTTACCACATTCCTACCTTTACTTTAAATCTTGTGTCTGTTGGTCAATTATGTGAACTTGGTCTGATTGTTACTTTTTCTACTTTTGGTTGTTTGGTGCAGGACCCACAGACGAAATAGGTTATTGGGATAGGCCGTAAGCATGGACGTCTGTTTGAGATTGTTCACCTCCAACTTCCACCATCCTCTGCTGCTTCCACTGCTGCTTCCGCTTCCACATCTTCTATTTTTAATCTTTGGCATTGTCGTTTGGGTCATGTGTCTTTTAGTCATTTGAAAACTTTAGTTTCTAGTAGTCAATTGGGTCATGTGGTTTCTGAGAAAGTTGATTGTTTATCATGTCAAACTGCTAAACAACCCGCTTTACCTTTTAATAAAAGTAATTCTGTTTCTCTTGCACCATTTGATCTCGTTCACTCGGATATCTGGGGACCTTCACCTACTCCCACTATGGGGGGCTCTCGTTATTTTGTTATTTTTGTAGATGATTATACTCGCTATACTTGGTTGTATCTTTTAACTAAACGTTCTGAACTTAAACAGGTATACTCTGATTTCTCAGCAATGGTGAAAACTCAATTTTCTCGTACAATCAAGGTTTTTCGAACTGATAATGCTATGGAATATCTTGACTCTGAGGTTTTATCTTTTCTACGCTCTCAGGGGACACAGTCTCATCTTTCTTGTCCTGGTACTTCTCAGCAAAATGGTCGGGCAGAACGCAAACATCGTCATCTTCTTGACACGATCCGTGCCCTTCTTATTTCTTTCTCATGTCCAGAAAAATTTTGGGGGGAAGCTGCTCTTACTGCTGCCTACACCATTAATCGTGTTCCCACTTCTGTCCTTGGTAATTCTACCCCTTTTGAACGCTTGTATGGCTCCCCTCCTGATTATTCTCATTTTAGAGTATTTGGGTCTGCTTGTTTTGTTTTCCTTCAACCCCAGGAAAGAACTATGTATTAATATTTATTTCTGTGTGTGAGAATACAAGACTACAAGGTCCTTTATATAAGAGGACAATAATCCTAATCCTGATAGGAGATAGTAATCCTAATTATGATTGGATATACAAAATAAGGAATGGAATAATAATCCTAATTATGATATAAGGAAAGACATAAAATAAGGAAAGGCATAAAATAAGGGAAACTAATTATATACGATTATACATTACTAAATCTAACACCCCCCTCAAATTCAAGGTGGCAATGCAGGAAGCAGCTTGAGTTTGGAGATTAACTCGAAGAAACGACTAGGAAGATGAGCCTTCGTGAAAAGATCGGCAGTTTGATTTGCTGAGGATACAGAAATGAGACGAACAATACCACTTCTGACATGTTGACGAATAAAGTGACAATCTATTTCAATGTGTTTAGTGCGATCATGAAAAACATCATTGTGAGCAATCTGAATAGCACTTTGATTGTCACAATATAATATAGTGCCTGTAGAATGAGTGACACCCATATCAGTAAGGAGCCATCTAAGCCAAATGAGCTCTTGAGTGGTATCGGCGAGAGCACGGTACTCAGCTTCAGTACTAGAACGGGCAGTGAGAGTTTGTTTCTTGCTACGCCAGGCTATGAGAGAAGTCCCTAGAAAGAAACAGAACCCTGTCGTAGAACGACGATCAGTAGGATCACCAGCCAAGGCGGCATCAGAAAAAGCATGTAATTCAAGTGAGGACTGGGCTGAGTAATGAAGACCATGAAACATAGTGCCTTTGATATATCGGAGAATGTGCAACAAAGCAGTAAAATGATGAGAACGTGGAGCAGCCATGAATTGACTAACAATGTGAACAGCATAAGCAATGTCAGGGCGAGTGACAGTAAGATAAACAAGACTACCAACAAGTTGACGATACAAAGTCGCATCAGATAATGGTGCACCATCAAGAGGGGTAAGACGGAGCTATAGATCAATCGGAGTAGTAGCAGTCTAGAAATATAAGAAATAAGATAGTAATCCTAATTATGATAGGATATATATATATATATATATAGAAATATTCTAGAAATAATCTAACAGGCTCAGATCATAGGGGAAGGCTGAAGTGTGGGTAGGTGAAAGAGATGATGCAAGTTGTCCTGAAAGGAGTGAGCTGTACTGGGGGATAAGACGGAGGCAAACAGAAGAAGCAAATGAGTCAATTCAGCTGGGTCATCAGCTCGGTGATCGGGTCGGGTAGTAGAGCACGGGTTAAAGTTGGAGAGTGGCCCAAGAACTAGCCCAAGTCCATTTCTCTTAATCCATTTGGGTTAATTCATCATCAGGTCTATTGTGGGTCTAAACAAACCTGCAATAGTCTGCTAGAGCCCAATTCTGTTAGAGCTCAATTCTGTTAGTAGTTGCACAATTAGCAATTGTTTGAGTAAGTTGAGAGTAAACCCCAATTAAGGATTAATCTTAGTTAACTGTCTGTTACACTTAAACTATATGAAGCCTTGCAATGAATGAAATACTGGAGATTAATTAAGAGAATTTCTTTTTTTCTTAAAGAGGTTGAGCGTCCTCGAAACATCATCTTTACAATTTTAGTTCTTTACTATTGCCACCATAGGTAAAGGCAAGATTAAGAAAAAAGGCTCGTAGATGCAGCAGTTTGACACAATTTCATTACTAACCAAACACTAAAAAAAAAAAAAAAAAATCTCACATAAAAAATTAATCTGGCATTATTATCTAATCTCATATATTATTTTATAATATTTTTTATATACCATCTTTCCAACCAGATACAGCTGATTCCTAGATAATCAGACATAGCGGATTCCTAAATAAGTAATACTTGGTATTTTTAACTTCTACTTACTTGACCAAAAAAGGAAAAAGAAGAAAAGAAAAAGGAATAGAAAAATTAGCACAAACTAGTTAAATGGATCGGATAGGAACTACGGGTTGTGGATATGGAGTGGCGGCGGCGGCAATGAAAGACTGGAAGAGACTTTATTGGTGGTGGCGCTAGCTTTACTGCCCGGTGACGGGGTGTACGTAACCGGATTTGGCCTTGGAGAACGAACTGGACCCTTCTGCAATGACTGTAACAGATTATTTTCTTTCTTATTCATCCTCTGATTTTCATCATCATCATCTTCTTCTTCTTCTTCATGGAGGAGTCTACTAGCTTCATGAAGTCTGGCGCTTAGAAGAAGAGCTGCTGTTAGGATTACCCAAACAATTCTTTGGTGTCTCATGGTGTTAGTTGTTCAACAAGCTGCAAAGAGTTATGTATACTGTATACATATATATATATATATATACGTATAGAGAGAGAGAGAGAGAGAGAGAGAGAGAGACGCAAAAGAAAGTTTGATGCAGAATTTAAAAAGGGGATGGAGGGTCATTCATACATTGTGGACAATTTTGGAGGGGGAGTGGAGAAGTGAAGTGAACCACACTGGCGCGGACTTGACATTTATAGTAAGAGGGGAGGCAACATTATTTATAGCAATTTGATGGAGAGAAAGAGGAAATCTATTTATAATAAAATTAATTTTTTAAAGGTCATTATATTAATGTAATAAAATTTGTGAAAATAATTTTAAAAAAACTCAAAATTAAAATTAATTTTTAAAAGTAATTATGTTTATGTAAACAATTTAATTATAAATAAAAATTAATGTTTCAAGACAAACATCTCAACAACTACTAATTAAGAGTGAGAGATGGGATACAAACAGAAACAACTACATCTATAAAATACAACAGCAAGGAGTAAAGATATCATAAATCACACACACTTTCCTTTTTTTTTCCGTATTGATAATGCATGTTTGATAGCGGCTTTTTATTTATGATTAATGTTTCGCTTCGTGGCGCGGCATGGCATGACCAGAATATTGGGTTTTCCGATTCCGCCTCGGAGGTGGGGACACCGGATATTCGGATTTCGGATTCGGGCCCGGAGGGTGAAATGGGCCCTTCTTCATGAGAGACTGCGACGGAAGATTTTTAGTACCCTTCATCCACTTCTGCTCTTCTTCACGAACGACTTTGCTATTGCTAGCTTCATGTGGCTTGATGCTTAGAAAAAAAGTCAATGCTAAAAAGAGAACAGCAATGCTCAGAGGTCTCATCTTGCTTGGGCAAGCTCTATCTGTAAGTTATATATGAGTTCCTGACGAGTGCAAAACTATAGTGCAGAATTAACGCAAGGGTGGTGATCGACTATATATTTACAATTATATGTATGCCATACATTCCATGATTCTTTTTTTGGTTGCACTCACCATGATGCTATTGCTTTTTGTCAGCTTGATTCTCGGGGCTTGAACTTTTTGACTCATGATTTAAATCTTTATGCGCACGAGGGATTAATAAATGAATTTTTCTAGCCACACGGGCTCTTTAGGACAAAGCTTTTGTTGGCTATGGTATCTAAGATTTGCGGCTGGTTAATTGGTATCTGAGCTTTAAACTAATTAATTAAGTTTGAATTCCACCCCATGTGGATTATTTTAATTCCATTCTTATTTCAATGAAATTCTGTTCATTTCCTTCAAATTCCAATCATACTGCCAATACAACATAAATTTTGCAAGCATTTCCACATTTTGGTCATTTTGCTTTCTTTGCGGGCATTGAAGAGGTTGGAATGCGTTTAATTTGTGCTGTGCTTAGAGTTTTATTTTATTTATTATCTTCTGTCCAATTGTTAGCCTTCCAAAATCATAATTAAGAGTATTTTAGGAATCAGACCACGTAATTTTACTAGGGTTAGGAATAAAGTTGGTTATAAATATTTTCTATATAATCCTGTGATAAATAAGAAATAATCCTCGCTCATGCTTCCGTAGATGTACTCGGATTTTGAGGAACCACGTAAATCTGTGTGTTAATTTTTTTACTGTTTTTTTCCATACATCGCGTGTGTGTGAATCGATCCAACAGTTAACAAAGAAGAAGCATCGGCCTGCAGAGCTGCACAGCAATCACCCAAATTGACAATCAGCCCATGTCATTAAATGCACCGAAATACATTTTGTTTGTAATTTCAAACCTCCAACTATAAATAGAAGTGATTGTGTAATGTTTTGAGTGTGACAGTGAGCGAGAACCCAACCGAGTTCAGTGAGAAAAGAGAGTATTTTGTAAAATCTTGTAACACAAGATTAAATTCAATCAAGATTGAGAGTGTTTATGTGCTTTATTCAATTCACTTACCAACAGAATACAATCATTTATTAATTCCATTTCATTAATTAAAGCATTCAAACTCTCCGGCTGCTTCAAGAGAGAGAGTTTGTGTAAATAATCCACAGGAAAGAAACAATTTACAGGCAATAACACGAGCGTGGACAAGAGCGAAACCAGTGGTTTGCTTTTTATTATTATTACTACTATTAGTATAAGAAGGCAGATATTTTTTTTCTTTAATTAGACTCATAAAAAAAAAAGAAAAAAAAAAAGAAAAGAAAAGAATAAAGGTCGGTTTGCTTTGCAACATCCGTTCCTTCAAACGTACGAGAAGGAAAGTTTAAAAAAAAAAAAAAAAATGCTTCATCGAGAGGCATTGATTGATCTAATTTCGAAAGTCAAAAGGACTACTGCATTGCATTGAGAAAATATATATTTATTATTCTAAATTCTAATAAACCATCCAGATCAGAGATCATGAAAGCTCAATATTCAAATTAATTAAGTTCATGATTTGCGGCATTCATTTCTTCAGTCACACGTTACAAAAAAAAAAAAGAATTTAAAATTTTTTGAAATTTTTTAAAAAATTTTAAGAATCCAAACAGTCCCATAATATAATGAAAATGTTTTTTTTTTTTAACTATTTTCTTTAGCGTGTATTTATAGTAAAATAGTACTTTAAACTAATTAAGTTTGAATTCCACTCCATTTGGATGACTTCAATTCCATTTTTTCCTTCAATGAAATTCTGTTCATTTCCTTCAAATTCCAATTATACCGCCAATGCAACATAAATCTTGCTGACATTTTCACATGTTGGTGATTTTGCTTTATTAATTTGTGGGCATTGAATGGGTGGGAATGCGTTTAATTTGTGCTGTGCTGGGCTTTTTCGTTAACTTATTTTGAATGGTTGATTTTATTTTTAATTCTTCTAGCATGTTTTGGGGACTTTGAATGTTTGAATTATGGAATTCAAATCCGCGGATGTGTCACGTGACTCTCCGGTTTAAGACTCAAAGCCTTCCAAAGCAAGTCATGCTCGGAGGTAATCCGACCCGCTGGTTTGAGCAATTTGCACCTTAAAATGGGAATGCAGAATAATGGGGCGTTTAGAGGTCCAAAATTTAGGGGAAAAAATTAGAAAAAGACTCATGCATTAATCATTTATAGCGTTTGAAAGATAAATTCTAAATTTTTGACAAAACTCAATTCGAACGTAATCTTACGTACTTATTCGAACGATTTTGATCAAAAAAGTTATTAAAATAAAAGATTTCGATCCCGCTTACGGTAAAATAAAAGCATTCCAGGAATAACAGGGCAAAGAAGAGTACAATAATTTTAAGTCCCTAGGGCCCGTTTGGGGCATCGAAAAAGATCTAGAAAAAATTTTAAAAAACTTGACAAATTTACAATAATTTTTTTCTATTTTGAATTACATAAATTTTTATAAATTTCTATAAATCTATATATATTTCTAAATTCTAACAAATTTTCACAAATCTAATAAAGTTTCTATAAATTTCAATAACATTTCTACCAATTTCAAAAAGTTCTAATAGAAAAGTCAAAAAATTTTTGTCGAAATTCGTTTGAATAAGCAAAAATTCGTTTGAATAAAACTATTCTTTTTATTTTTTGTGATTTATAATTTCACCTAAAAACGTTAAAAAATAATTTAAATTACATTTTATTTTAATTTTTGTAACTCTGAAGGCACAGCTTATGACAAATGATTTCGATTCCACGGTAAAATAAAAGCATTTGTCGAAGAACGGGACAAACAAGAATTCAATCATTTAGGTGTTATTTGGTTATTTTTTATTTTTTGTTTTGATTCTTTTGAACTTATTTTTTATTTTATTCTTTTAAAAATAAGAAAAAAAAGTTCAAAAATCATTTATTTACTTGTGTTTATAAAATTTGTATTAGAAAATAGAAAATGAATTTATACATGAAATAAAAAATGATAAAAAATCATTTTGAAAGTTTTTAATCTTAAATAAAAAAAATTCCAAAATAAGAAAAATAAAATATTTTCTGTTTTCTCGTTTTGAGATTTTGAATACATAAAACAAAAATAAAAAACAGAAAATAAAAAAGTAAACCAAATAACACTTTATTAATTCGGTCAATACTACATTCATTCCAATTTTAATTTTACACTTCCATCTTTTTTTACAATAAAAAGTTATTTTTAAATTTTATAAAAAAAATAAAATAAAATGCATTTAGCATTTTATTTTTTTTACCCCTTCGATGTGCATGTGTTGGAGTAAGAGCTTCAGATCGTGATTTTAAAAGTTTTTTTACTTTTTTACCCAGCCTTGGTTGACAATATATTCTAAATTATGCATGCCAAGGTCGCACGCAATAGTCTTGGTAGAAGAAAGGAATTCAATTCCGCTGAAGTGACTTCGTCCGTCTTAACCTCCCGAAGTAAAATCATTACTAATTCATGCATTCAATCCAATAACCAGTTCATCTTACAGCAAATAAGATGAAAGTTTAAGGAAATTTAATGCAATAACGTCTTGGAATTAATGAAGCTAATTTATTATCTAACATTTCATTAATTAATTTGAGTATTGCACCATAAAAAAAAAATTGAAAAACAAAAATAAAGTTGGGACTCAAGGGTAGAGACTGTACTCTTTATAGGGTTATTCGGTGAATTCTTTTTGATTGGCTAATGCTCTTACTATCAAAATGTAAGCTAATTTTATTTTTTATTTACTATTTTTGTACGCTTAATTTTTATTATATACGTTTGAACTTTATTTTGTATTTTTAATCTGAAGATTTATAATTTTACCTGTCAAATTTACATGTTTAGATTGATGATTAATCATAATGACAGATAATTATTTTTATTTGACAGTTTCACAAAAAAAAAAAAAGAATTTTAATTCCAACAGTACAAAATTTAGACCCCGTTGGGACACCAAAATTTATCAGAACTCACAAACTTTAACTAATTTTTTATACTTTTTTCTAATCAAATTTCTCTACATACCACTATGTTATATTTTTTTACTTTTATTATACTTTTTATCTAATTTTTTGTCAATCAAACACGCCCTTAATTAAGTTCTTCATGATTTGCGGCATTTATTTGTTTAATCATACACAAAGAAACCAACCCCGACTGACCGCGGTGGAAAACAACTGCGCAGTAGACTTATTATTCTTGAATAAATACAATCATTAGACATATCGATCAGTGATAAAATCCACCCTAGGGAGCATACGTAACCACACGATAAATATCCAAGTAAACAAGTGTCCCCCTTCTTTATTTTCATATTTCTATATATATATATATATATGTAGGGGCAAAACCAGCACAAATAACTAAAATTAGAGTTTACAACCAACATAATGTAAAGAATGGATAAAAGATTAGAATTTGGTTTAGGCAACCCTTATGTATGCGTAATTCTATCGTGCCTTCTAAAGGTATACTTTGTTAATGGCTCCACTGGGTTTTAATTATTTGGATGGCCATGGCCTGCGAAGCCTCTCTGGTTGATCGTGTTAACTACCTCACTGCTACTCGCCGGAATGTGGGTGCCGGGGTTTGGACTGGAAGAAGAGCCAGGAGTGCCCCTCAGAGACGGTAACAGAAGATTTTCTTTTCTCATCCATTCTCCTTCTTCTTCTTCATGCAAGATCCTACCAGCCTGCAATTCCAGTGGTTGGATGCTCAGAAGGAGAATAAGTAGTGCTAGAATGGCAAACGCGTTAACGCTTAGATGTCTCATTGTGCAAAGCAATTTCAAAGAGAGTTAGTTCGATGGATGTAGGTACGTTGATCGCAGAGAGGTGTGTGAGATTTTATAATGAAACAAACTGATTTGACGTCCAAACTTTTCTTGTTCTCAGTTTGATGGAAGGACTTTGACTGTTGACTGCTTTGGTAAGTTTTGATAATTAAGGGTTGGGGATTGAATCGGTCTAAGTAAAGGAACTGTCTTATTTCGTGCAAAATGGGGAGTTAAAATACAATTTCACTCGGACGATGTTCGGAACTTGTACTGTGGATTTGGGAAAGAGAAACGAAACTGAATGAAAAATAAAATTTATAATTTTTGTACTATTAATCAACTAAATTTTAAAGTTTGTTAATAAATATCTATTAACTTTAGTTCTACTTTTTAATTTACAAAAAAATAAAACAAATTTAATTTCTTCACTTCATTTTACATTTCTATATCATTCACTTTTTCTTTCTTCTCGCAAATCCATGTTTTAAATATAACCTTAGGGGACATTTGAAAGACAAAAAAGTCAAAAAAATATAATGTATTAATTACTTTTGGCATTTAAAAGATTAATTCAAATTTTTTTACACAATTTATTGTAACGAGGTCGACGCATCCTGTTAGAACAAATGTTTTGATATGATCCATTATTACGAGTCGATAAACCATGTTAAAATAGTTTTGGTCAGAAAAATTGTCAGAAACTTAATAAAAAGTTAGTAAAGGTTGGTAAAAGTTGACAAAATTTTAAAAAAAAAAAAGTAAAATTTTGTAAAATTGAAATTTCAAAATAAACGCACAAAAAATAAAAAATAAAATTTATAACCTTTTCTAACTTTTTATAAAATTTCGCCATTCAAAGAGTGCGTTAATGCATATGCCGGGAAAAACATTTCCACTCCACATACTGCCACACAAACTCCTTTCCTGATCTTGTTTGAGAGATGAACCTCCAAAACAAACCCAGTAAGAGCAACCGAGGTGCTCAAAGATGCACCTCAAAGATGGAACACATGCATCTGTTGAATTAAGAAGCCTTGTTTGCACCTATTTCAATGCCTCTTGTATTTCTATTTTTTATTTTATTATTTTTGTTTGATTCTCATTCAAATGACTAAAATTGGTATTCTTTAAATCGTTTGACATATTAATTTGGTTAAATTAATTATCAAAAAATTTACAAATCTAACATATCAATATAATTTAAAATTTTATAATAGAAAAAAATTTTTGGATAAATTTAATTTTGGCAACTTACCAAAATATTTTTAATTTTTATCATAATAAGATAACACATATGTCAAAAGTGAGATTTTTAAAGTAAAAAATTAAATAACAATTGCCTGACTGCTTAAGATTTTTACTTATGCCAAAATCTTATATTATATTATATTAATAATCTATATGTCATAATCCTTATATTAAGTTTACGTTCATCTTTATTTCGATTTTTCTTTTGGTAAAATTATTAATTTTTATTACAAGAATGTAATTCATATGTTATAAGTGAAATTTAAAAAAAAAAATTCAGATTGTAATTGTTTGTCATTAGTTTTATCCATCTCGAATGGACTCATGTAGAATTCTTATATTATAAAGTAATGCAATTCATATTATATTAGATTGTATGGAAAAAAGAGATTTTGAATATAATTGAAATAATCTTGTTGTGATAGTCATTCTGTATTTGCAATGTTTGTTTTTACCGTTACGATATACTTATTATGGGTTTTTTTTTTTTTAAGACGAACATGTTTTATCAACTATGATGGTGACAGACACCTTCAAAATTGTCAATTCTGCTATGTTGTACTTCAAATTTTTAATTAAAATTTTTCGTTAGATTTAGTTTAGATACCAAGTTAGAATACTCTTGATGTGGTAATAATTTAGGAAACTAAGTTTATATTATTTGGTTTCCTATTTTGTTTAGTAGACTCATCTCTATGGAAGCATTGTAATTTTATGAATTCCAACAGTTTTAAATATTAATTCAATTAAGTGTTTTACACTTTCTTCTTTATATTTTAAAACTTTCTTTTTTTTAATTTTTACCTAATCTTGCTTGGCAATATATTCTAAATTATGCATGCCAAGGTGGCACGCGATGGTCTTGGTAGAAGAAAAGGAATTCAATTCCGCGGAAATGACTTCTTCGGTCTTAATTTCTCGAAATAAAATCATTATTCATAACTCGTGATGCATGCAATCCGAACAATCAGTCCATGCAGCTGATCTAGCTACAAGTTATAAATGATATGACTTCTTGATGAATGCAAGACTATAGTGCATAATTAATGCAGGGATGGTTACTCTATTCATACGCATCCTTTTCATCATAATTCAGCTGCTATTTCTTCTTGACTGAAGGGTTTTGAACATTTTGACTTGATTTAAAGAAATGAATTTCTGGCCACGTTCCTCTTTAAAACAAGCGTTTGGAATAAAATGAAATAAAGTGAAATAAATTGTGAGTTTATAATTC
Organism: Vitellaria paradoxa; assembly: GCA_019916065.1. Classification (NCBI taxonomy): domain Eukaryota; kingdom Viridiplantae; phylum Streptophyta; class Magnoliopsida; order Ericales; family Sapotaceae; genus Vitellaria; species Vitellaria paradoxa. Next base: position 12,519,744 of record CM034243.1, on the reverse strand, counting down.
GTGTAGTGAGATAAAAAGTTATGAATTCAAGAATTTTTTTATTTTTTAGTACACCAAACGGTGCCAAAGTTTCTATTGATCAGTGTCTAAATATATATATACAGATGAGTTGGAGAAACTTTAAGAAATATTATTCGCCTTTCCATAAAAAGAAATAACGATAATATTTATTAATAAAAAATAATACAGAAACACCAGGATAATAGTGTTCAGCTTGTGATGAATACGAGGATAAGTTTTTTTTTTGCATTTTTGTAATCATATTTAATTTTTATATAATTTATATTATTGTAAATTAAAAAAAATCTTTTGAAGTCATAGAATATCCAACCTGTTTAATTCCATTATTTAATTGAGAAGGGTATAATAGGAAAAAAAAAAGTTTAACTTGTCGTGATTCTGTGCATGGATGGACCCCAATAAGACGTCATTGATTTGAAAAATTACATTAATATTCTATTAATGTTACTATTTTTTCTTATGAATTATATTTTTTTCCCATCTTAGTAATTTATACTTAAATCATTATTACTTAAGTTAATTTATCAATCTCAAATTAATTCAAAATTTATCTTAAATTTAATAAGAGATTTCAGCTTGTCATGAGTATGAAGAGGGTTTTTTTGTAATATGATTTAAAATAGGATTTATCATCTCCAATTGAATAATAGGGAAAAAATTAAAAAATAAAAAATAAAAGAAGAAGAAGAAAGAAAACAGTAAATTAAAATGTTAAATCCATCTTTCTTGTTTGGTATTAAATAAAATTATAATATAACAAAAATGTTTTTTAACTATTTTCTTTAGCAATTAATTAAATTCTTTGACAACGTCAGTGTAATATTGTAAAATAGTACTTTAAACTAATTAAGTTTGAATTCCACTCAATTTGGTTGATTTTAATTTCATTTTTTTTCAACGAAATTCTTTTCATTTCCTTCAAATTCCAATACAACAAACATAAATTTTGCTAACATGTTTGGCATCAAGATAAATTTCTAAAAATCTCTATAAATCTCCAACAACCCCTTTACATCTAATTTTTCCGCTATCACTAATTTCAAAAAATTTTAATATTTCGTTAAAAAAATAAAAAATCTGGAAATAAGTTAACCAAATGTGTAAATTTTTTATATAATCATATTCTTCGTGTCGATAGCTTTCAAACGAGTACCATTATTGTTATTTTTTGTGAATTTTTTGAATCGTAGGAATGGATTTGAAAAACCGTTCTACAGTTTGTAACTTTTCAAAAAAAAAAAAAACGACGCCAAAATTAACCCTAAACTACATTTTGTCTCAATTTATCTTATTTTTTCTTATTCCAAATGAGCCCACGTGTTGGTCGGTTTGCTTTCTTTGTAGGCATTGAATAGGTAGGAATGCGTTTAATTTGTGCTGAGCTTTTTATTTTATTTATTTTGAATGGTTGATTTTATTTTTAATTCTTTCAACATCTTTTTGGAACTTTGAATGTTTGAAGAGAACGGAATTCAAATCCGCGGATGTAAGTCATGCGACTCTCCAGTAAGCCTTGCATCGCAATTCAAGCCCGGAGGCAACCCGACCCGATGGTTTGACCAAACTTACACCTTAAAATGGGGATGTAGAAAATATCATTATGAGTCGTTTGGCGCAATGAAAAATAATAAAAAATAATAAAAAATATAGTTTGAGAAATTTTTTAGTATTTGATACGTAGTTAGTAAAGCATATTTTTTAGAGATGAATAGCAAAACGTTTTGACTTTTGCAATTAATTTTTTGGAAAGATAAACCATTTGAACTATTTTTTAGTTCTGTCAAAATAGTTTTATGTCAGAATTTACTGATAAGGGTTAACAAGTTTTTGAAATTTGTAGAAAAGTTATTAGGATTTGTGGAATGTTATCAGGGTTAATAAAATATTTATTGGGGTTTATAAAAATTTGTTAAGATATGTAGATATATATAAATTTATAGAAATTTCACAAAGTATAAGAAGTGCAAAATATTTTAGAAAATTTTAAAGGTTTTTAGATATTTTTAATATTTTTAAAAATTTTTTGTTGTACCAAACGGACCCTACATTTGAGATTTTATGTTAAATTTTATTAAGAAACTGTACAACGGGTGCATAAAAACCAAACCAACACAAAATATATAATATCTTAATTATTTAATAAATAAGCTAGCTTATTTCCCCTCCACAAATCTACTTTGCTTTTTCATTAATTAAAATTATAAAATTGTCTATCTTTTTTTTTCACGTATATTTTGTATATTTATGATGTCATAAAAATTTTTGAACAAAAACTTAATCCAAAGTATAATTATAATGTCATAGATAATTTTATTTTATAATAAAAATTATTATATTTTAAATATATACAAAATATAACTTATTGATTTTTTTTAAATATTTTGATACGGGAAGAGGTTATTGCCATATGAGTTCTTTTCAAAAAAATTCACTAATGTAAATAAATTAACACACATATATATAAGAATTAACTTACTATGATAAAAACTTCTAATTCTAGATTTTTTTTAAAAAATATTTTTATTGTGAAAATTAAAATTAAGTTTTTAAAAGAGAGATAATTATAATTTGTTTGACAAATCTGTCAATATACTTAAAATTAATTTTTTTCAGTTCCTTGATTTTCCTAGTTAGATATTTTTTGATAGTTTTATTTTTTTTTTCACATAAATGATGAGAAAAATCATTGATTTTATTTAAATTTAGGATTGGTGACAAAAATTAGTAGGGATAGAGAGAAACAAAAATTTAAATTTACCCGTGGTCTTACTTTCATGTTTGTAAGTTTTATGTAAGAAAAAAATATTTTGAAAACGAGAAAATATTTTGAAAACTAAAATAAATTTTATTTTCATTTATAATTTTAGCAATCATATAAAGATAAAATTTATTTTATTTTGTAATTTAATAAAATAAGAAAATAACTTATTTCATCTCAATTTATTTACAAAATTTTGTTATTTTCTTTATTATCTTGATAATTATTTATTTTTGTGAATCTTTTGTAAATTATTTGTTTTAACATTTACCACACTTACAGTTTATTTTATTACATTATTTTTAAAATATATTACTAGAATATGAGAATTGAAAGAATCATATAAAATTTTATTAAATGATTTGAGGATATTGATCAGAATTAAAATGATAAAAGTTCGTAAACAAGAGGAATGAAAGAAATTAATTTTTTATTTGATTAAATTATGAAATAAAATAAAATAAAATTTATTTTATATGATTGTTAAAAATATAAATATAAATATAAATTATTTTAGTCTTTAAAAATAATTCTATCTATTCTCTTATAGGCCTATGAGTAATTCTTTAAATTTGTAAGTATTTCTTTTTTGAATAACAATTATTTCATTTCAAATTAGACATAAGAATAATTAATCAAAAAATAATAGTATTATAATTTTATTTAATGAAATGATAAAGTGCAATAGAAGAGATTATTTGTGGAGTGCCAACAAATTTATCTTTATTAAATTCTTACAATTCAATAATTAATGGAATTTATATAATAGCAGTGGTTTGCTTTTTGTTGCAGAAATTTTTTCTTTAATTAGATTCATCAAAAGAATAAAAAATAAAAATAAAGGCTGGTTTGCTTTGCAACATTTCCTTCAATAGTGCGAGAAGGAAGTTCAAAAAAAAAAAAAAAAAAAAAAATGCTGCGTTGGGAGGCATTGATCGACCTAAATTCGAGTGTCAAAAAGAGTACTGCATTGCATTGGATTGGGAGAGTAGGTACCATTCAAGATTCTAGTAAACAATCTAGATCAAAGATAAGGAAAGCTCAGTATTCAAATTTTCATGATCTGTCGGCATTTATTTCTTCATTCATACGTAAAGAAAAAACCGGCCGCGGTGGATAACCACGGCGCAGCGGTGGTTTTGAATAAATCCAATCATTACTGGATATATCCATCTGGTGGTAAAAATGCACTGCCAGGTGCATGTGTAAAAATACACGATAAGAAAACCAAAAAAAAAAAAAGAAACAATTAAATAATTGTCCCTCTTTTTTATTTTTACTTCTATATATATATATATATATGTGTGTGTGTGTGTGTGGGGGGCAAAACCCGCACAAATAAGTAAATTAGAGTTTACACCCAACATGATACAAAGAATGGATAATAGATTAGAATTTGGTCTAGGCAAACCTTAGGTATAATTCTATCATGACTTCTAAAGGTATGCTTTGTTAATGGCTCCACTGGGTTTTAATTATTTGGATGGCCATGGCCTGCGAAGCCTCTCTGGTTGATCGTGTTAACTACTCCACTGCTACTCGCCGGAATGTTGGTGCCGGGGTTTGGACTGGAAGGAGGGACAGGAGTGCCCCTCAGAGACGGTAACAGAAGATTTTCTTTTCTCGTCCACTCTCCTTCTTCTTCTTCATGCAAGATCCTACCAGCTTGCAATTCCAGGGGTTGGATGCTCAGAAGGAGAATTAGTAGTGCTAGAATGGCAAACGCGTTAACGCTTAGATGTCTCATTGTGTAAAGCAATTACAAAGAGAGTTAGTTAGATGAATGTAGGTACGTTGATTGCAGAGAGGAGGGTGGGATTTTATAATGAAACAAACTGATTTGACGTCCAAACTTTGCTTGTTCTCAGTTTGATGGGAGGACTTTGACTGTTGACTGCTTTAGTCGGGATTGATCCGGGGTTCGGGATTGAATCAGTCTAATTTCGTGAAGAGACTGTCTTATTTAATTTTTATGAATACATGTTAGTTGTGTTTGGGGTGGTAAAATATTAAAAAAAAAAAGAAATATTGGTTGTGTTTTGAGTGGTAAAAAAATAAGAAAAAAATAAAAAATGTAGTTTGTGATAACTTTTAGCGTTTAGTATTTCTAATTCAAATCACATGTTTTAGAGATATATAGAGGCTGTTTGTCCAACAAAAAAAATCAAAAGTCACCAAACCTTAACTACTTTTTGCACTTTCTTCCAATTAAATTTTAACACCTATTATCTTTATGTCATATCTTTTCATTTTTTTTTGTACTTTTTGGCCAAAGTTGGCCAACCAAACAGCCCATAGTGTAATTCTTTTATTTTAGCAATAAAAAGTTGAAGATAGAAACCGTGCTGTTAATTCCAAACTCAAACATTTTTGTTTCTTGCTATTAAGGCCTCATTTGGTTGGCCAAAAGCTATCGAAAATTATAAATATTTATCAACTTTTACCAACTTTTGTTATTTTTGTTTTCTATGTATTACTTTCAAAATTTAAATTTTACAAACTTTTACAAAACATTTACAAAAAGTTACAAAATGTTATCCACTTTTTTCTCTCACTTTTTTTTAACATGTGTCAGCTTTTTGTATTGGTTTTTGACAAAAATTTTTGGAATGACTTGTTTTTTACCATTCCAACAGATTATTTTCGTAAATTTTGGTTGGTCTTCCAAATGTCAAAAAGTGACTGCTACAACCTACTTTTTTCAATTTCTTGTCATTTTTGGTCATCTAAATGGCGTCTATAGAAACCCAATAACATAGAAGATAGGTGTTAAGGTGTGAAAAGTCCATCTCTCATATAGAGAAAATAATTTTTTTAATGAACCAATATGAGGCATCTTCTAACAACCTCTCTTACACAAACTGCTCTGATACCATGTTAAAGAACCGCAATATCACAGAAGAGTAGGAATCTCAATTTTAAAATTTTAGTGTTAAAATGAGAGAAATCTATCTCCTATATGAAAAAAATAATTTTTTTGATGAGCCAGTGTCGAATATCAAACATCACAAAATGGGAAGTGAAAAAATAATTTCACTTAATTTATATGCGCCCGTAGACTCCCTCTTCCTTCTGACGTGTATCTGCAAACCAAACCTAATAAGAGCAAATGAGGTACTCTAAGGATGTTCCTCAAAGATGGAACTGGAGAAAGAGAATTTTAGAGCTCGTCAAAGGATACATGCATCTGTTGAATTAATTAAGGAGCCTTTATTTGCACTTATTTTTAAATGTCCCTTGTATTTCATCTTTTTCAAATGATCATCAAAATACCTTTTAAATTATTTGACTTACTAATTCCATTAAATTATCAAAAAAAATCTAAAAATGTAACTTACCAATATAATTTAAAATTTTATAATAGAAATTGTGTGATGGAATTGCATTTCATTTTTTGTTAAGAAACTAAAATATGTAAAGAAGGGTAATATATTTCTCATTTATTCTAATGGCCTAAAAGGCTCATATATATATATATATATATATACACACACACACAAAAATTTCAACAATTTAATCTCATAAATTATGAATTAAAAAGCTAGAATAAGGAGCTAAATCAAGGAATATTAACTATAGAAAACAGAAGGAAAAAAGAGGAGAGAAATTTGGGTATGATGCAATCCTAAAATAATGTTGGCGGGTGTAGGAACGTAACTCTTAACTTGGAAGATAATATCCAAAACTAATTAATTCCTAAGGCTTTTGTGAAAGGTTTGCTGGCTAATGGTAATAATGTGGAAAGATGATGAAGAGTAAAGAGACCATCACATAATTTTTCTCAGACAAGGTGACAATCAATTTCAATATATTTTTTTTATTCATGAAACATCAAATTTTAGGCAATATGGATGGCAACTTAATTGTCACAACAGAGCACAAATGGGTGGGGCAATTAGAGGCCAAAATCAGCAACTAAGAACTTTAGCCAAATAAGCTCACAAGTAATCACTGTCAAAGCTCTACATTCGACCTCTGCAAAAAAACGAGAAACTACATGTTGTTTTCTTGTTTTCCATGAAATGGGACTATCACCAATTTTGATAACAAGTCCTATAATAGAACAACGAGTCATTGAACAGCTGGCCCAATCAGAATCTATAAATGCTGAGACTTGTAGAGAGTTATGGGTTGAAAAAAGAAGTACATGAGCTGGGGTAGTATTGAGATAACAAAGGACTTGAATTGCGGCTTCATTGTGGGTAGTACAGGGAGCATGCATGAATTGGCTCAAAATGTTAACCGCAAATGTGATGTCAAAGCCTTCCAACGCAAGTCATCCTCGGAGGCAACCCGACCCGATGGTTTGACCAATTTGCACCTTAAAATGGAAATGTAGAATAATGGGACATTTAGAGGTCCAAAATTTAGGGAAAAATTAGAAAAAGACTAATGTGTTAATCATTTTATAGCGTTTGAAAGATAAACTCTAAATTTCTGGCAAAACCCAATTCGAACTTAATCTTACTTAGTTGTTCGAACGATTTTGACAAAAAAAAGTTGTTAGAAAATTTACAGAAGTTCGTAAAAATTCATAAAAACTTGTAAAAGTTAGTAAAAATTTATAAAATTTAGAATCTTAAAATAAGGTACGGAAAATAAAAATAATAAAAAATTTATAAAAATTCAAAAAAAAAATCAGAAATTTTGGACTTGAAGTATCATAATGTTGAGACTTTAAGTTAAATTCTATTACGCGTATATGTAACCCACGCATAAGAATCAAACCAACACAAAACATAGTATCTTAATTATTGAATTCTTGAGATTCAATTATTAGTGCTATTTATACAATAGCATGGTGAATATTTTTAATAGAAATAAATGTCCATTGTAATATATTTTTAAAAAAATTTAGTAAATAATATCTCCTAAAAAATAGAGAAAAATAAAAGATCAACGCACATTGATAAACATTTAATTCAATAGAATAAAGCCAGTGACTTTGCTTTAATTTTAAAAAGAACTATTTTTTTCTATGAAATACAATATCGTCAATTCAACTGTTAGCCTTCCAAAAGCATTTCCTCCAAGTAGAAGACAAAGAAGGGTGCCAAACTAATATGCTTTAGTGCCCGATTGGATGCAACTAAAAGACGGGGTATAACTCATTCCCCCCGTTTTAACCCTTGACATGATGGTTTTTGCTTGGTTTGAGAAGTAGAATTTATCCCTGAAAAAATTCCCCCCCTTGTTCATTTATCCGGCTTAATCCGGGAAGGAGATGTATTATTTTTGGAAAGGCTCTGAGGTCTCCAAAAATTATCCCCCTTATCAGGAGTGAAATTAGTCTGTTTTACCCCTTCTCGTCCTATTTCTCACCCGTGATTTCAGATTGGAACGATGAATGAGCGCAGATTGAAACGATAAAAACGAAGGTAGAATAAATAGGCATATGATGATATATGTATGCATACAGACCATGTAATAGAGGGAATTGCCGCGAGGGAGAGGCCAAAGAGGCCTATTAACATTGGAGTAGAGTCTACGAAGTACCATCGCCATTCTCTGGACCCAACAAAAGGAGAGGGGAAAGCAGGGGAAAAGGAAAGAGACGAAGGGCAAAACCCTAGAGAGTGAGGGAAGAGAACCCTTCTCACCATTTTCAGAACGAAAAGGTCACGGCAACCTCTCCAACGATTCACCTTCTTTTATTTCTTTTGATTTAGGTTGGGTCTGGGAGTCAGTGGAGTTTGGTGGTAATTGGAATTGTCTTTTTTTTTTTTTTTTTCTTTTCTTGGAAGGTAGGAAGATTGGGATTGTTAATTTGTCAGACAATTGTTTGGACCTACTATTTTTAGTTTTTTTTTTCTTTTTGCTTAATTACTTATAACATAATCTATTTATAATTAATTTGTCCAAAATTAATTTGAGTGAGTTAGTTTTCAAATTATATAATTAACATAAATATATAATCAAATTTGGAATTGCACAAGAGCAAAACGGTCATTTGACAATTTTTTATATCATACACTCATCCTTATACACCATTTTTAAAAAAAATCCAAATCGCGTATTATTTATTACCTCTTTTTAATATCTCATTCAAATCAACTATTTTTTTATCCACCCTTCATAAACATCACATCAATGTGGGTCCACCTTCTATAAATAATACCCTTTACTATCTTACACGCCTTTTATAAATCACCTCTCTAAAATTTTAACCGTATCCAATTGGGCCCTTCTTGAGACAAAAGATTTCGCCCCAGTTTCTAAAGAAAGACAAACGATTTTGATCCCGCGTACGGTAAAATAAAAGCATTTCAAGAATAACAGGGCAAGGAAGAGTACAATAATTTTAAGTCCGTAGGGCGGGTTTGGGGCATCGAAAAAGATCTAGAAAAAATTTTAAAATACTCGGCAATTCTATAATAAATTTTTTCTATTTTGAATTACGTAAATTTTTATAAATCTCTATAAATTTATATATATCTTTAAATTTTAACAAGTTTTTACAAATCTAATAAAATTTCTACAAATTTCAATAATATTTCTACTAATTTCAAAAAGTTCTAATAGAAAAGTCAAAAAATTTTTGTCAAAATTCGTTTGAATAAAACTACTCTTTTTTATTTTTGTAATTTATAATTTCACCTCTAAACACCTAAAAATAATTTTAATTACATTTTATTTCAATTTTTGTAACTCTTAACATGCAACTTTATGACAAAATATTTCGATTCCACGGGTAAATAAAAGCATTTGTCGGAGAACGGGACAAACAAGAATTCGATCATTTAGGTGTTATTTGTTTTTTTTTATTGTTTATTTTTTATTTCAACTTATTTTCCATTTTATCCTTTTATTTTATCTTTTTAAAAATAAGAAAAACAGTTCAAAAATCATTTGTTTACTTGTGTTTATAAAATTTGTATTAGAAAATAGAAAATGAATTTACACATGAAATGAAAAATGATAAAAAAAATTATTTTAAAAGTTTTTAACCCTAAATAAAAAAAATTTAAAAAAAATAAAATAAAATATTTTCTGTTTTCTCATTTTGAATACATAAAACAAAAATAAAAAACAAAACATAGAAAAATAAACTAAATAACACCTTATTAATTCGGTTAAACTATATTCATTTCAATTTTAATTTTACACTTCATTTTTTCTTACAATAAAAAGTTATTTTTAAAATTTATAAATATAAAATAAAATGCATTTAGCATTTTTTTTTTTTTACCTCTTCGATGTGCATGCGTTGGAATAAGGGCTTCGGATCGTGATTCTAAAAGTTCTTTTCTTTTCTACCTAGTCTTGGTTGACAATATATTTTAAATTGTGCATGCCAAGGTCGCACGCAATAGTCTTGGTGGAAGAAAGGAATTCAGTTCCGCTGAAATGACTTCGTCCGTCTTAATCTCCCGAAGTAAAATCATTATTCATGACTAATTCTTGCATGCAATCCAATAACCAGTTCATCTTACAGCAAAGATGATGAAAGTTTAAGGAAATTTAATACAATAACGTCTTCGAATTAATGAAGCTAATTTATTAACTAACATTTCATTAATTAATTTGAGTATTGCACCATAAAAAAAATTGAAAAACAAAAATAAAGTTGGGACTCAAGGGTAGAGGCTGTACTCTTTACAGGGTTATTTGGTGAATTCTTTTTGATTGGCTAATGCTCTTACCATCAAAATGTACGCTAATTTTATTTTTTATTTACTATTTTATGTACACTTAATTTTTATTATATACGTTTGAACTTTATTTTGTATATTCAAACTGAAGATTTATAATTTTACCTATCAAATTTTATGTGCTTAGAATGATGATTAATCATTACGACAAAAAATTATTTTTATTTGACAGTTTTACAAAAAATAAAAAAAAATTTTAATTCCAACCGTGCAAAATTTAGACCCCGTTGGAACACCAAAATTAATCAAAATTTATAAACTTTAACTTAATTTTTATATTTTTTTTAATCAAATTTTTTACATATCACTATATCACATTTTTTTTATTTTATTGTACTTTTTATTCAATTTTTTATCGATCAAACACGCCCTTAATTAAGTTCATCATGATTTGCGGCATTCATTTGTTTAATCATACACAAAGAAAGCAACCCGGACTGACCGCGGTGGAAAACTACTGCGCAGCAGACTTATTATTCTTGAATAAATGCAATCATTAGACATATCGATCAGTGATAAAATCCACCCCCAGGAGCACACGTAACCACACGATAAAAATCCAATTAAACAAGTGTCCCCCTTCTTTATTTTCATATTTCTATATATATATATATATATGTAGGGGCAAAACCAGCACAAATAACTAAAATTAGAGTTTACAACCAACATAATGTACAGAATGGATAAAAGATTAGAATTTGGTTTAGGCAACCCTTATGTATGCGTAATTCTATCATGACTTCTAAAGGTACGCTTTGTTAATGGCTCCACTGGGTTTTAATTATTTGGATGGCCATGGCCTGCGAAGCCTCTCTGGTTGATGGTGTTAACTACTTCACTGCTACTCGCCAGAATGTGGGTGCCGGGGTCTGGACTGGAAGGAGGGACAGGAGTGCCCCTCAGAGACGGTAACAGAAGATTTTCTTTTCTCATCCATTCTCCTTCTTCTTCTCCATGCAAGATCCTACCAGCTTGCAATTCCAGTGGTTGGATGCTCAGAAGGAGAATTAGTAGTGCTAGAATGGCAAACGCGTTAACGCTTAGATGTCTCATTGTGCAAAGCAATTGCAAAGAGAGTTAGTTAGATGGATGTAGGTACGTTGATTGCAGAGAGGTGGGTGAGATTTTATAATGAAAGGAACTGATTTGACGTCCATTGTTTTCTTGTTCTCAGTTTGATGGGAGGAATTTGACTGTTGACTGCTTTGGTAAGTTTTGCTAAGGGTTTGGGGATTGAATCGGTCTAAGCAAAGGAACTGTCTTATTTCGTGCAAAATGGGGAGTTAAAAAACAATTTCACTCGGACGATGTTCGGAACTTGTATTATGGATTTGGGAAAGAGAAACAAAACTGAATGAAAAATAAATTTTATAATTTTTGCAACTTTTGTACGATTAATCAACTAAATTTTAAATTTTACTAATAAATATCTATTAATTTTACTCTTACTTTCTTAACTTATCCAAAAAATAAAATAAATTTAACTTCTTCTCTTCATTTTACATTTCTATATCCTTCACTTTTTCTTTCTCACAAATTCATGCTTCAAATATAACTTTAGGGGACATTTGAAAGACAAAAAAGGTCAAAAAGATGTAATGCATTAATTACTTTTGGCGTTTGAAAGACTAATTCAAATTTTTTAAAACAATTTAGGCTGCGTTTGGCGCACCAAAAAGCTAAAAAAAAAGAGATAAAATGTAGTTTGGAAAAATTTTTTATATTTGGTGCACACCACTCAAATCGCATTTTTTAGAGATGAATAGTAAAATTTCGTTCCGACGGATTTGATTTCCGTTTGGACGGATTCAAAATTTTAGGTAGTCATAACTTCTTTACACTATAATCTGTCCAAACAGATTGTAAAAACCGTTTGAATGAAGTTGTCCGCGCGATTCCGTCAGAACGATTTCTACAATCCATTGAAACGGTTTAAAAAACGCTACAAAAAATAGTCAAAATGGGTGTCATTTGGTAGTTTGGAAGTTCATAGTGAAAATGACGAAAAAAATTTTGCTATTTGATTAACCGAATTCTAATTATCGACTTTTTTTAAAAAAATATTGAACGTTTTTTGAATTTTAAAAATGTATGAATGTGTAAAATTTAATAGAGATTTTCAAAAATTTTCAAAGATTTTCAGAGACTTCTTATGCACCCAACGCACCCTTTTTCTAACGAAATTGATACATCCTGTTAGAATAGATGCTTTGACACAATCCATTATTACGGGGTCGATAAACCATGTTAAATTAGTTTTGGTGGAAAAAATTATCAGAAAATTAATAAAAAGTTGGGAAAGGTTTGTAAAAATTAACAAATTTTTGTAAAAAATAGTAAAATTTTGTAAAATTAAAACTTCAGAAAAACTGCGTGAAAAATGAAAAATAAAATTTATAAAAATTTATAACCTTTTGTGACTTTTTATAAAATTTTACCATTCAAACAGTGCCTTAATGCATATGCACGGAAAAACATTTCTACTCCACATACTGCCACACAAACTCCTTTCCTGATCTGGTTTGAGAGATGAACCTGCAAAACAAACCCAATAAGAGCAACCGAGGTGCTCAAAGATGCACCTCAAAGATGGAACAGGAGAAATAGAATTTTAGGGCTGGTCAAAGGATACATGCATCTGTTGAATTAAGAAGCCTTGTTTGCACCTATTTCAATGCCTCTTGTATTTCTATTTTTTATTTTATTATTTTTGTTTGATTCTCATTCAAATGACTAAAATTAGTATTCTTTAAATCGTTTGACATATTAATTTGGTTAAATTAATTATCAAAAAATTTACAAATCTAACATATCAATATAATTTAAAATTTTATAATAGAAAATAATTGTTGGAAAATTTTAATTTTGGCAACTTACCAAAATATTTTTAATTTTTATCGTTATTTCATATGTCAAAAGTGAAATTTTTAAAATAAAAAATTAAAAAACAATTGCCTGACTGCTTAAAATTTTTACTTATGCCAAAATTCTTATATTATATTATATTAATAATCTATTTGTCATAATCCTTATATTAAGTTTACGTTCATCTTTATTTCGATTTTTCTTTTGGTAAAATTATTAATTTTTATTACAAGAATGTAATCCATATGTTATAAGTGAAATTTAAAAAAAAAATTCAAATTGTAATTGTTTGTCATTAGTTTTATCCATCTCGAATGGACTTATGTAGAATTCTTATATTATAAAGTAATGCAATTCATATTATTTTAGATTGTATGGAAAAAGAGATTTTGAATATCACTGAAAAAATCTTGTTGTGATAATCATTTTGTATTGTAATGTTTGTTTTCATCGTTAAAATATACTTATTAGGGGTATTTTTTTTTTTTTTTTGAGACGATCATGTTTTATCAAATGTGATGGTGACAAACACCTTCAAAATTGTCAATTCTGTTATGTTGTACTTCAAATCTTCAGTTAAAATTTTCCATTATACTTAGTTTAGATACCAAGTTAGAATATTCTTGATGTGGTAATAATTTAGGAAGCTAATTTTATATTATTTAGTTTCCTATTTTGTTTAGTAGGCTTATCTCTATGGAAGCATTGTAATTTTATGAATTCCAACAGTTTTAAATATTAATTCAATTTAGTGTTTTACACTTTCTTCTTTATATATAATTCTTATTTGTGAGTTTTGATAAGACTTTATAAGTTACGCTCAATCCGTACTCTGCTCTCTATCATCACGCAGTATCATCTAGTTTTGATAAAAATTATATTAATGAAATATAAGTTTTCTTCTTACGATAAAAATGAAATTCTTGTTAACTAATGATAAAAATTAAGAATATTTTGGTAAGTTTCCATACTTAGATTTTTTAAAATTATTTTATAATATAAGAATTTAAATTATATTAATATGTTACATTTGCAGAATTTTTGATGATTTGGTGAGATTGATATGTAAAATTAATGACTCAAATAATATTTTGATCATTTGAATGATATTCAAACTATAAAAAGAAAAAGTGGAGTGCAAGAGACATTTAAAAGAATGTAAATGGAAACCTAATTTTCTAAAAATTGTCTGCATAAGTTGTGTCATGTGCCATTAATATATAGTTTGAAGTTTCTCACATTTAAATGCCTGAATTATAGATTGCCATGACATTTAACTATTGTTTTTATTTGGGCAATTACTATATTCATTTTAATTCTAATTTTTCACATTTCATTCTTTCTCATAATTGATGAATTGTTATTTTTACAGTGTAAATAAGTAAAATACATTTAGCATTTTTTTACCCCTGCGATGGACATGCGTATGTGAATGAGAGCACCCGATCGTGATTTTAAAACTTTTTTTTATTTTTTGTTTTTTATTTTTACCTAATCTTGCTTGGTAATATATTCTAAATTATGCATGCCAAGGAGGCACGCGATGGTCTTGGTAGAAGAAAAGGAATTCAATTCCGCGTAAATGACTTCTTCGGTCTTAATTTCTCGAAATAAAATCATTATTCATGACTCGTGATGCATGCAATCCGAACAATCAGTCCATGCAGCTGATCTAGCTACAAGTTATAAATGATATGACTTCTTGATGAATGCAAGACTATAGTGCATAATTAATGCAGGGATGGTTACTCTATTTATACGCATCCTTTTCATCATAATTCAGCTGCTATTTCTTCTTGATTGAAGGGTTTTGAACATTTTGACTTGATTTAAAGAAATAAATTTCTGGCCACGTTCCTCTTTAAAACAAGTGTTTGGAATAATAAAAAGTGAGATAAGTTATGAGTTTGTAATTCGTGTAGTAAGATAAAAAGTTATAAGTTCAAGAATTTTTTTTATTTTTTAGCACACCAAACAGTGTCAAAGTTTCTATTGATCAGTGTCTAAATTATATATACAATTGGGCAGGAGAAACTTTAGAAAATATGTTTGCTTTTCCATAATAAAAATAACGATAATATTTATTAATCAAAAATAATACAGAAACACCAAGATAATAGTGTTCAGCTTGTGAATATGGGGATAGGTTTTTTTTTTTTTTTTTGCATTTTTGTAATCATATTTAATTTTTATATAATTTATGTTATTCTAAATTAAAAAACATCTTTTGAAGTCATAGAATATCCAACCTGTTTAATTTCATTATTTAATTCAGAAGGGTATAATAAGAAAAAAAAAAAAGTTTAACTTGTCGTGAGTCTGTGCATGGGTGGACTCAAATAAGACGTCATTGATTTAAAAAATTACACTAATATTCTATTAATGTTACTATTTTTTCTTATGAATTATATTTGTTTCCCATCTTAGTAATTTATACTTAAATCATTATTACTTAAGTTAATTTATCAATCTCCAAAAAATTCACAATTTATCTTAAATTTGATAAGAGATTTCAACTTGTCATGAGTATGAAGAGGGTTTTTTTTGTAATATGATTTAAATAGGATTTATCATCTCCAATTGAATAATAGGGAAAAAAATAAAAATAAATAAATAATAAAAGAAAACAGCAAATTAAAATGTTAAATCCATCTTTCTTGTTTGGCATTAGATAGAATTATAATATAACAAAAATGTTTTTTTAACTATTTTCTTTAGCAATTAATTAAATTCTTTGACAACGTCAGTGTAATATTGTAAAATAGTACTTTAAACTAATTAAGTTTGAATTCCACTCCATTTGGTTGACTTTAATTTCATTTTTTTTTCAACTAAATTCTTTTCATTTCCTTCAAATTCCAATATTACAACATACATAAATTTTGCAAACATTTTTACATGTTGGTCGGTTTGCTTTCTTTGCAGGCATTGAATAGTAGGAATGCGTTTAATTTGTGCTGAGCTTTTTATTTTATTTATTTTGAATGGTTGATTTAATTTTTAGTTCTTTCAACTTTTTGGAACTTTGAATGTTTGAAGAGAACGGAATTCAAATCCGCGGATGTAAGTCATGCGACTCTCCGGTAAGCCTTGCATCGCAATTCAAGCACGGAGGCAACCCGACCCGATGGTTTGACCAAACTTACACCTTTTAGTGGGGATGTAGAAAATACCATTATGGATCGTTTGGCACAGTAAAAAATAATGAAAAATAATAAAAAAAATGTAGTTTGAGAAATTTTTTTAGTATTTGATACGTTAATAAGTTTTTGAAATTTGTAAAAAAGTTATTGGGATTTGTGAGATATTATTAGGGTTAATAAAATATTTATTGTGGTTTGTAAAAATTTGTTAGGATCTGTAGATATATATAAATTTATAGAAATTTCACAAAATATAAGAAAAATGCAAAATATATTAGAAAATTTTAAAAGTTTTCAGAAATTTTTAATATTTTTCAAAATTTTTTGTTGTATCAAACGGACCCTATATTTGAAATTTTAAGTTAAATTTTATTAAGAAACTGTGCAACGGGTGCATAAAAACCAAACCAACACAAAATAATAATATCTTAATTATTGAATAAATGAGCTAACTTATTTCCCCTCCACAAATCTACTTTGCTTTTCATTAATTAAAATTATAAAATTGTCTGTCTTTTTTTTCACATATATTTTGTATACTTATTATGTCATAAAAACTCTTGCACAAAAACTTAATTCAAAGTATAATTATAATGTCATAGATAATTTTATTTTATAATAAAAATTATTATTTTTTAAATATATACAAAATGTAACTTATTGATTTTTCTTAAATATTTTGATAAGGAGAGAGGTTATTACCATATGAGTTCTTTTCAAAAAAATTCACTAATGTATATAAATTAACACACACATTTATATAAGAATTAACTTACTACGATAAAATTTTCTAATTCTAGATTTTTTAAAAATATTTTTATTATGAAATTTAAAATTAAATTTTTAAAAGAAAGATAGTTATAATTTGTTTGACAAATCTGTCAGAATACTTAAAATTAATTTTTTTCAGTTCCTTGATTTTTCTAGTTAGATATTTTTTGATAGTTTTAATTTTATGTGCATAAATGATGAGAAAAATCATTGATTCTATTTAAATTTAGGATTGGTGACAAAAATTCGCAGGGATAGAGAAAAACAAAAATTTAAATTTACATACGGTCTTACTTTCATGTTTGTAAGTTTTATGTAAGGAAAAAATATTTTGAAAAAGAAAAAATATTTTGAAAAATTAAAATAAATTTTATTTTCATTTATAATTTTAGCAATCATATAAAGATAAAATTTATTTTATTTTATAATTTAATCATTATTTCATTTCAATTTATTTACAAAATTTTGTTGTTTTCTTTATTATCTTGATAATTATTTATTTTTGTGAATCTTTTATAATTATTTGTTTTATCATTTACCACACTTATAGTTTACTTTATTACATTATTTTTAAAATATATTACTAGAATATGAGAATTGAAAGAATCATAAGATCTTATTAAATGATTATTAAATGACTTGAGGATAATGATCAGAATTAAAATGATAAAAATTCATAAACAAGAGGAATGAAAGAAATTAATTTTTTATTTGATTAAATTATGAAATAAAATAAAATAAAATTTATTTTTTATGATTGTTAAAAATATAAATATAATATAAATATAAATTAAATATAAATTATTTGAGTCTTTAAAAATAATTCTATTTATTCTCTTATAGGCGTAAGAGTAATTCTTTAAATTTGTAAATATTTCCTTTCTGAATGGCAATTATGTCATTTCAAATTAGACATAACAATAGTTAATCAAAAAATAATAGTATTATTATTTTATTTAATGAAATGATAAAATGCAATGGACGAGATTATTTGTGGAGTGGCAATGAACTTACCTTTATTAAATTCTTACAATTCAATAATTAATGGAATTTATATAATAGCAGTGGTTTGCTTTTTGTTGCAGAAATTTTTTCTTTAATTAGATTCATCAAAAGAATAAAAAATAAAAATAAAGGCTGGTTTGCTTTGCAACATTTCCTTCAATAGTGAGAAGGAAGTTCAAAAAAAAAAAAAATGCTGCGTTGGGAGGCATTGATCGACCTAAATTCGAGTGTCAAAAAGAGTACTGCATTGCATTGGATTGGGAGAGTAGGTACCATTCAAGATTCTAGTAAACAATCTAGATCAAAGATAAGGAAAGCTCAGTATTCAAATTTCATGATCTGTCGGCATTTATTTCTTCATTCATACGTAAAGAAAAAACCGGCCGCGGTGGATAACCACGGCGCAGCGGTGGTTTTGAATAAATCCAATCATTACTGGATATATCCATCTGGTGGTAAAAATGCACTGCCAGGTGCATGTGTAAAAATACACGATAAGAAAACCAAAAAAAAAAAAAAGAAACAATTAAATAATTGTCCCTCTTTTTATTTTTACTTATATATATATTATATATGTGTGTGGGGGGGGGGAACCCGCACAAATAAGTAAATTAGAGTTTACACCCAACATGATACAAAGAATGGATAATAGATTAGAATTTGGTCTAGGCAAACCTTAGGTATAATTCTATCATGACTTCTAAAGGTATGCTTTGTTAATGGCTCCACTGGGTTTTAATTATTTGGATGGCCATGGCCTGCGAAGCCTCTCTGGTTGATGGTGTTAACTACTCCACTGCTACTCGCCGGAATGTTGGTGCCGGGGTTTGGACTGGAAGGAGGGACAGGAGTGCCCCTCAGAGACGGTAACAGAAGATTTTCTTTTCTCGTCCACTCTCCTTCTTCTTCATGCAAGATCCTACCAGCTTGCAATTCCAGGGGTTGGATGCTCAGAAGGAGAATTAGTAGTGCTAGAATGGCAAACGCGTTAACGCTTAGATGTCTCATTGTGTAAAGCAATTACAAAGAGAGTTAGTTAGATGAATGTAGGTACGTTGATTGCAGAGAGGAGGGTGGGATTTTATAATGAAACAAACTGATTTGACGTCCAAACTTTGCTTGTTCTCAGTTTGATGGGAGGACTTTGACTGTTGACTGCTTTAGTCGGGATTGATCCGGGGTTAGGGATTGAATCAGTCTAATTTCGTGAGGAGACTGTCTTATTTAATCGTCATGAATACATATTGGTGCTTGGGGTGGTATAAAATAAAATAAAAAAAAAAAAAAAATTCATTGAGTTTGGAGTGGTAAAAAAAATTAAGAAAAAATAAAGAAGTGTGTTTTGAGATAATTTTTAGTGTTTGATGTTTTTAACTTAGACCACATTTTTTTGGGAACAAATAGTATAATTTTTAGATTTTTGTGGTAAAAAATTAAAGAAAAAAACTGTGCGCCAAAATCGAACATGTTTGTTTCGTGCTATTAAGGCCCTGTTTGTTTGGTCAAAAGCTATCGAAAGTTATAAATATTTACCAACTTTTATCAACTTTTTTTATTTTTGTTTTTTTGTATTTACTTTCAAAATTTAAAGTTTACAAATTTATACAAAAAAAATTATAAAAAGCCACAAAAAGTTACTAAGTTTTTCTCATTTTTTTCAACATTTGTTAGTTTTTCGTATTAGTTTTTGATCAAAACTGTTAGAATGACTTATTTTTACTGTTCTAACGGATTATTTTGACAAATTTTGGTTGGTCTTTCAAATGCTAAAAAGTAACTGATACAACTCACTTTTCTAACCTTTTTGTCATTTTTGGTCATCCAAATTGCCTCTAAAGAAGCCTAATAACACATAAGATAAGTGTTAAGGTGTAAAAAGTTCATCTCTTATATAGAAAAAATAATTTTTTTGATGGCCTAATGTAAGGCAACTTTTTAACAGTCTCACTCACGCAAATCGCTCTGATACTATATTAAAGAAGTGCAATAACACATAAGAGTAGGGATCTCAATTTTAAAATTTAAGTGTTAAGATAAGAAAAACACATCTCTTATATGAGAAAAATAATTTTTCTAATGAGTCGGTGTAAAACAAATTCTAACATCGCAAATTGGGAAGTGAAAAAACAATTTCACTTAATTTATATGCACCCGCAGACTTCTCCCTCTTCCTTCTGAAGTGTATCTGCAAACCAAACCTAATAAGAGCATATGAGGTAGTCTAAGTGTAAAGTTTTTGTGGCAAGTCTAATCAAAATTTCAGTTAAAATAGGAAAGCAGTAAAGTTTCCTAAAAGAATTTAAATTGAAGATTTGGAGATTTCCACATCATTGAGGAGATTAAAGAATCAAGTTGTCCAAAGTTTTCAGAACTTTAATTGACATCAAAGTACTGCATAATATAAATTCTATTTGGACTTGGAAACAAGTTTCTGGACGTAGAAGAAACCAGTGTACCTCGCAGGCACGGCGCAGGGAGCGCGCAGGTACGCCCTTAGTTTGCGGGAATCCTGCAAGGAATGCGATGGTGCGCTAGTATAATTTTTTAAGCATCAGAAATTCTAGTAGGGGTCGTAGGCAGAAGGATAGAAGAGTGAGGCTGCGCTAGTATTATTTCCTAGAGCATCAAAAATTCCAGTACAGGTCCCAGGCCAGAGGATGGGAGCGTGAGGGATTGAGCTACGAAGATTTTACACGGATTAATTTCCTATTTTGCCAAGACTAAGGCAACCTTTGTAACCTTACATATATGGACCCGACTCTGTAAATAAGTGAGTTGAGGGTACATGTTGTAGGGGCCTAGAGAGAGATTATTCTCGTAAGCTTTAGGGTTTTTCTCTAGATTTTTCTCCTTCTTTCTAAAACTCTGTGTGAGACAAAGAGGCCACTTGTAGGGTTTGTCGAGTGAGTCGAGCAAGATTGTCTAGGGAATTTGTACGAGGGAGTCGTAGTAAATTCCGTTGGATCTTATAACCTGTTGATAGTTGTGTTTTCAATCGAGATTTTTCTCCATATGAAAGGGTTTCCTCTTTATTTCATTGGCTTATTTTATTCTTGATAAGTGGGTTATTATTTTCAATAAGGATGTACCTCAAAGATGGAACTGGAGAAGGAGAATTTTAGAGCTCGTCAAAGGATACATGCATCTGTGGAATTAATTAAGGAGCCTTTATTTGCACTTATTTATATCTCCTTTGTATTTTGTCTTTTTCAAATGATCATCAAAATACCTTCTAAATTATTTGACTTACTAATTTCATTAAATTATCAAAAAATCTAAAAATGTAACTTACCAATATAATTTAAAATTTTATAATAGAAACAGTGTGATGGAATTACATTTCATTTTCTGTTAAGAAACTAAAATATGTAAAGAAGTGTAATATATTTCTCATTTATTCCAATGGCTTAAAAGGCTCTTATATATATAGACACACAAAATTCTAACAATTTAATTCCATAAATTGTGAATTAAAAGGGCTAGAATAAATGGGGTAAATCAAGGAATATTAACTACAGAAAACAAAAAGAAATAAGAGGAGAGAAATTTGGGTATGATGGAATCCTAAAATAATGTTGAGGGATGGAAGAATGTAACTCCCAACTTAGAATATAACATCCAAAACTGATCAATTCCTAAGGTCTTTATGAATAGGCCAGCTGGCTAATTACAATAATGTGGAAAGATGATGAAGAGTAATGAGACCATCACATAATTTTTCTCGAACAAGGTGACAGTCAATTTCGATATATTTTGTGCGTTCATGAAACACTGAATTTTAGGCAATATGGATGTCAACTTGATTGTCATAATAGAATGGAAATGGGTTGGGCAGTTGGAGGCCAAAATCAATAAGTAAGGACTTTAGCCAAATGAGCTCACAAATAGTTACTGTCAAAGCTCTATATTCGGCCTCTGCAAAAGAGAGGGAAACTACATGTTTTTTTATTTTCCACGAAATAGGACTATCACCAATTTTAATAACAAACCCTGTAATAGAACAACGAGTCATTGGACAGCCAGCCCAATCAGAATCTGTAAATGTCGAGACTTGTAGAGAGTTATAGGCTAAAAAAAGAAGTCCATGAGCTAGGGTAGTATTGAGATAACGGAGGACTCAAATTGCGGCTTCATTATGGGTAGTACATGGAGCATGCATGAATTGGCTCAAGATGTTAACTGCAAATGTGATGTCAAATCTAGAAATGGTAAGATAAATAAGACGCCTCACTAAGCATTAATAAGGGTCGGGATCTATGAGAGAGGTCACCGGAGTCATCACGTAACTTGACGTGTTGTT
This sequence comes from Vitellaria paradoxa, assembly GCA_019916065.1. Classification (NCBI taxonomy): domain Eukaryota; kingdom Viridiplantae; phylum Streptophyta; class Magnoliopsida; order Ericales; family Sapotaceae; genus Vitellaria; species Vitellaria paradoxa. The sequence goes on along the minus strand of CM034243.1, from coordinate 12,497,229 downwards.
CCATAAGTGAGAAGGCGGGATAACATCCAACTTGTCCAAAATCACCAAGGATGTCCAAGGCATATTTGCACTGATTAATAAATATACCTTAAGGTAATCTAGCTGCCTCAATGCCTAAAAAGGATTTTCGGTGCCCGGGATCCTTATTTTAAACCTTGTAACCAAGAATGATTTGAGTTGTATAATGGCATCAAGATCGGTACCTGCAACTAAGAAATGATCCACATATACAAAAACAGCAGTGTATTTAGAATCACGAGCACAAGTGAAAAAAAAAATAATCAGCATATGACTGTGTGAATCCCGTAGATACAAGAACATTGGACAATTTAGAAAGCTAGTTATAGGAAGCTTGTTTGAGTCCATATAAGAATTTATGCAAACGACAAACATGAGTCTCCCCCTTAGTCTCCCCCTTAGTTCCATAACTAGGTGGGAGAGACATATAAACTTCCTCATTTAGGTCGCTGTGTAAGAATACATTATGAACATCCAAATGGTGAATGTGCTAATTTTTTGCTGCAACTATGGCTAGTAAGCATCAAACAGTAACCAATTTGGCCATCAGAGCAAATGCGTCATGGTAATCTAGCCCCTCAATTTGAGTATATCCTTTAGCAACTAAACGGGCCTTGTATCGCTCAATCGTACCATCCACATTAAATTTGGTTTTAAAAATTCACTTGTACCTAATTGGTTTTTTTGTTGGGGGGGGGAAGGAACAAGTGTCTAAGTATTATTATTATTATTATTTTCAAGTGCAATGATTTCGAAAAAAAAATGGCATCACACCAGTGAGAGTGTTTAATGGCTTCATTGTATGAAGTTGGATCACGTTGGTTAGACACGATAGTTAAAAAAGAAAAATATTTTGGAGAAAAGTGATGATGGGAAAAAAATTGCTAAAAGGATGAACAGTACCTGAAGACGATAATAAAACAAGTTGATGTGAAGACAGGTCAATGCTGGGACAATAGTAACATTTAATTTGGCGGGTATTTAGATTTGGTGTTTAGGCCTTGTGGGGCTGGTAGGTTGGAAATGTGGGTAGGCTAATGGGTTCAATTTGGGATTGGGTTGTGTCATTAAAAGGTTAGGGAAGTAGGCTATTGGTATTAATGGGAGGGAGGTTGGGTTGATCTGTTGATAAGCCAGACGTATGTAGGCCTAGATCAAGAAAGATGAGTAGTGTAGGGTGGTTTGGAGGATTAGGCTGGGGTGATAAGTTGTTGATATTTGTGAAAATAGGCAAATCTATATAAAATTGGGTTAAGGTTGTGGGATGAGCAGTAGACTCGTTAGGTTCTGGTAGGACAGATTGTGGGCTTTCAGATTATAGGCTAGAATAGGGAATGAAATGATCAAAATTATCGAATGAATGTTGAAAATCTAAACAATGATTTTTAAAAGGAAAATTATTTTCAAAAAAAAGTTATTTCTCGAGAAATAAATATCATTTTTGTTTGAATGTTAAAAGAGAGGTAACCATGGTGACAAGGAGAGTACCCAAGAAAAATGTATGTGACCCCATGCTATTGAAATTTGTCATACCCTACGCCGGAGGTTTGTGCATAGCATAAATAACCAAAAACTTTTAAATGATCATAAGATGGGGGTTTTTTAAAAAGAAGTTCAAAAGAAGAGACCATTTTTAAGGTGGTAGAAGGTGTACAATTTATTAAATAAATGGTCTTAAGGACACACTCACCCTAAAATTTAAAGGGTAAATTGGCTTGGAACCGTAAACATCAATCCACATTTAAAATATGGCGATGTTACATTCAACCACTCCATTTTGTTGAGGTGTGTCTATACAAGTGAACTTTTGTAAAATCCCATGATCATCAAAAAGTTTTTGGGTGTCATTTTTGGTGAATTCTATGCCATTGTTGGAATGAAAAAATTTAATAGTAATATTAAATTTATTTTTAACCATATGCAAGAAAGAATTTAATTTTTCTATGGCATCTAATTTGTGAATCATGAGATATATCCATGTAACACGAGTATATTCATCCATAATAGTCAGAATATATCGAGCACTACACATAAAAGGCATGTGGTAACCTCCCCAAACGTCGCAAAAAATTCGATTGAAGGGAAATGAGCTTTTATTGAAATGTTTTTAAAAGGTAATTGTGTATGGTTGTCACGAAGGCAGGCATCACAATTAATTTTATTTGAAGGAATGAAAAGAAACTTAGGAATAACATCATCCAACAAGCGCCCTAATTTCTGGTGCTATAAGCTAAAAGGCAAGTTATGAGATACGGAATGGGTTTGTGGCGAATGTAATCGAAGGTAATAAAGCCCGTTTTGCGCTTCACCTGTCCTAATCACTATCTTCAAGTGGTTAGCCTAAAAGACACAAAAAGAAAGGAAAAAAATTACTTGATAATTAAGTTGTGGTAAATTAAGGGACATGCGAGACATTTTGGAGATGAATAGAATTAAATAAATGCACATCTCAAATATGGGCAACAGAATGGGTGGTACTAGAAAGAAGGCATACCAGAAAATCATTTTTATTTTTCTAATAAGTACTAAAAAAATTAAGATGTGGCTTCATATGATCAGAGGCCCAATATCTATGATCCATTCTATTTGGGTTGGGTGGATTTTACCAACATAATTGACAGATGGTAGCAATGATTAAAAAGCCGGTAATTGATGCACTTCATCAGCTATGATGTTATTGGACATGTTTGACTTAGGGAGGGTTATTGCTATGTTTTAGGTGTTTGTTACGCCATGGTGAGACTGGAAAAGACTAATTTGGTTAGGTCCTTGAATCGAGCTGCTCTGATATTATGTTAAGGAATTAAAATATGTAAAGAAGGGTAATATATTTCTCAATTATTCCAATGGCCTAAAAGGCTCATATATATATATATATATATATACATAAAAATTCTAACAATTTAATCTTATAAATTGTTAACTAAAAAGCTCGAATAAATGAGCTAAATTAAGGAATATTAACTACAAAAAACAAAAGGAAACAAGAGAAGAGAAATTTGAATATGATGGAATCCTAATTTAATGAAAATAATTGAAAATTAAATTCATTATTTAAGAAAACTATTAATATTTTCATTGATAACATTTTAAATATTTTGACCTTTTATGTAGGCCTGTGCAAATAACATGAGCTTATAAACTTTGGAATTTTTTTTTTTCAGAAACTTTTGGAAAGATATTCAAATATTTTGACTTTTTATGCAGACCTATGTATAATCGTGGTTGTGACACATGATATAATTTAATTAGTACCTAGAATCAAATGTATAGAGAGACACGTCGTTAATTTAAAATTTTTTTAAAAATATTTTTAATATAAAAATTTAAATAATATTGATATGTAACATTTCTAAATTTTTTGATAATTTAGTGAAATTGATATGTTAAGTTAATAACTCATAGGACACTTTGGTCATTTGAATGATATTCGAACTACAAAAAAAAAATCAGAATGCGAGATATTTAGGTGTTATTTGGTTTTTTTTTCTCTATTTTCTGTTTTTGTTTTCTATTTTCTATCTTAAGCTCATTTTTATTTTGTACTTTCAAAAAAAAGAAAACAGTTCAAAACTCATTTAATTACTTATATTTTTAAATTTTATTTTAGAAAAAAAAGAAAAATGGGCTTACACTGTAATAACCTGAATTTTTTTTCCCTAATTAAATTATTTAAGTGTGGTAGTGATATTTATTATAGTAAAAATCTAGAAAATTGAGCATTTGAAAATTTTTGGAATGATAAAAATTAGTTGGAAAATTTTTCGGATTAAATTTCACCCTATGTGGGAGTTTAATGTAGAATTTCTAAAATTTTTATCCAAACACTTCTTAGCCCAATTACTTATTTGGTTCAAACCAAGACCATTAACCCATGGGTCAACCCTTTTCTTTGACTCACCTCAACTCATTTCAACTCACTTTATCACTCAATGAATTGACTCATGAATAGTTGCTATAAATTATTTCCGACAACTTCATTTCCATCTTCCATACACTCTCACCATCTTTCAAAATTATTTGACTAATTGGACAAAGAGAAGACCCACATTGATGACCTTAAAGCATCTTTTTCAAATTATTTAGCAAACAAGATTTAAAGCATTTTGTTTGAAAGCTAGCATAATTTAAAGCATTTGGTTAAATTGTCAAAAAGCTAGCATGATTGTTTAAATTTGTCAAAAAGTTAGCATGATTCCCGGATCATGCCACCTCCATACATCTTCCCCAATGCTTTTCTTAAATGATATGGTTAGATAGTCAAAAAGTAAGCATGATTCTTGGATCATGCTCCCAATTGTATAGGCATGATCTTACCTTAGTTGATTTTTCTCCACTAATAATTTTCTCTACACTCCCTATAAATTGTGTGTCTTCAAAGAGAAGAAAATAAGAGAGAAATAAAAATAAATTATTCATTAGTGAAGCTGAAGATTTGGTGTTGCTTGGAGGAAGAAGAAAGGCTTGGAATTTTCCAATTTGGGTGGTGTTCAAAGCTAACTCATTTTTCCTTCTCAGACTTGGTCATTAATATCTTCATTGAGGTAGGATGATGAATCTCCTAAAATATATTTGATGCATTTTCTGGTTTGAAGTATGAAACTTGATTGTGATAAAAATAAATACCCGTATATTGGGGGTAGGGAAGCCAAAATTTTGACTGAAGTAACTTAGTATGCTGACAGCTCTCTATTTGTAACTTCTTATGTGCTTCTAACCCCTAAAACGGTGGAATTAGGCTTTGGCTAAAACATAAAAGTTGTAGCCCTTTCAGTTTTTTTCAACCCAAAAAGAATTGCATCAATCCGATTTGTGAGTCAAAAGTTATGCCCAAAATACTGAGCACGTGTAAAACTGTATTTTCTGAACAAACTGAATTCAAAGCTGTTTTTGTACCTTTAGACCTTAGAATTTTAAAAAGTGTAAAACATGAAAGTTGTAGGTCTTGAAGTCTAGTTTTACAGATATAAAGTTTATAGATATTGGAGTCTTGCTCTATTTTATATGAATTTTCTTTCAAGCTGCTATTCTGCTTAGCTTTAATTGATGCTTGTTTGGATTTGTTTAGAATATTATGTTTAAAGATTTATTTAAATTTCTAATTTCCTTCTGTTAGTTATTGTCATGTTAATAATTTCTATTGATATGAAATTATTTTAAACTAGATATTATGTATATTTGACACTCTAATATTGATGATAATTGACTTAGATAATCAGTTTCATCATGGATAGTTGGATGACTTATTCAAACTAAAATGCTAGTATTTGATAAAATGCCCAAAAGAAACAATGGACTCGTTCTTTTCTCATTTGGTCTTTCTTAAATGAATTTGATTTATTTTTGGCATTGTTTTGTCAACCTAGCAAGTTATATAATTATATTTTATGATTAAGTGAATTAAATGAAACTCATTTAATACCTTCCTAAACATTGGGATAATTCTGTGGACATTTGTGGATATCTTGAAGCCAAAAACCTATGATAAGGGTTTGGTTATAAATAAGATGATGATTGGAAATTTATTTAAATTATTTTTGAATAAAATAAAACTTATCAATTTTGCTAAAAATTAAATATAAGTCCAAGAGCTATTTATTATCTTCATATTCCATAAAATAATAAAATAAAAGGTAAAAGGAGCAAAAACGAGATTTGCAGCCAATGAGGTTCGAACTTGCGACTTTAAATCGCAATTAGGGTCGCCCACCCACTAAGCTACCAACCTCGGCCTAATTAATATACCATTAGAAATAATTTTATTCTTATCAAATTTGGTACGGTAAGCTTGTCAAAACAATTAACTAAAATACTTTGTATTCTAAATTTTTTTTTACTTGCTAATTGTTAATTTACATATAGCGCCTACCTTTGTGATAATGATATTGATGACTATGTTAAATTTTGATTTATTGAGAATTACTATTAAAGTATGGATATAGATAAAGTGCTTAAAAATATTGCATGTGACTAAATAATCTCACTTTTGATTCATCGCCCGGGAACATTGCCGGTTGTTATTAAAAATGTCTGATTTCCATACAAGGTACCCTTGGAATGTAAAAGGGTGAGAAGAAATTAAGGCACTTCGTGCTAAAGCTTTTTGGCAATGGGGTGATGGGTGGGTAGAAATGGCCTTTTAGATGAAGATGGGAACATGCATTTTATTTGGGAGATGCTCCCTTCTGACCTGGCCAGTCAGGTAGCCGGTCGCGACGGCTAGGTTTTTGGTAGGTGACACCGTCGGTATGCATTGGATGCTAAGCCCGTAAAGTCACTGGTTCCCAAGGCTGGGGGTAGAGGAGGATAGGAGTATGATTATCTTAGGAGGATTTAGATTAAACTCCTTTACAAAATTTTACTGTGACCAGCAACCTCTCTTGTTATGTATGAATGATGTGTTGGAATTATTTAATTATATTAATTCCTCTCGATTAATATTTATAAATATATATATATATATATATATATGTATGAAACTGTATCGCTACGGGGTTTGATCCCGAGACCTTGAAGATCTAAATCTGAGATCCCTACCACTGCGACACAGACTTCATTGTGGTATACACATCAGTATTTAATTATTTTACATATAAGTAAAATAGTAGTTACGGTGACGATTTCATCGAACCGTTGTAAGTATAATTTACATTATTCAGTTGAGATCTATTGAATTAATTGTTGCATAAATAGTATGCCACTTAAACACATTCACTTAATACAGTGTAGTATTACAACCACTGCATATAGGCACCTAGGAGATTCTGATTACTGGGCTTTAGTAGCTCACCCCTTGTGGGAATTTTTTTCAGGATATTAAGCACAGGGATACAGAAGATGAGCTGGAAAGAGATTAAATTCTCTTAAATATTCCATCAGAAGAGTTATCTATTTTTTTCTTTCCTGCACAGAGCTGGAGGACTTTATTTTTGGTCTGTAATAATTGTTGGATGATTGTAATTATTAAGCATAGACCTAATTTGCTTTTATTTGGTATGTAATGTTAATAGCGTGATTGGGACACTTAGATGGCTCTGTAATATTTTTCTCTATCTTTATTTTGAGCCCTGTAGTTGAAATCCCATCAAATGGTTCAGTCCAATGACTTATAAATATTGTTTGGGATAAACATGGGATTTTGACTATCTTAAATTTTTCTTACGGGTCAACCCCAATCTGGAGGAAAACTCTGGGGTGTGACAGCGTTTTTATCATCATTTTTATACCTAACAAATAAATTCCAAGTCACCCCTAGGCATTCGGTTATGAAAATCCGGGGCGTGACAGCTTGGTATCAGAGCCATAGGTTTACGATTTACCTAAGGGTAGTGGGGATTGGGTATTTTTATACTTATTGCGTGTATTTGTGTGTAAGTATCAACTAATCTGTGAATCTTATATAGAATGGAAAACACCGGAAGAGGCCGTGGACGACCCCGAAACAATAGCCGAAATGGGGCGCAATCGCAACCAACAAATGCACAATCTGCAACCACCACCAACGTTACCAACGAGATGGCCCAAGCTATCCGGGACATGGCGACAGTTATGGCCCAATTCATACAGATGAATCCACGAGCACCGGCGGCAATGCCGGCAGGCTGTAGCGGGAGTAGCACCAGTAATACCACCAGTAAGAAGACATGATGATGACCTGAGAAACTTTTACGGTATGACCCACCATCATTCATGGTGAACCCGAACCAGTAGCAGCTGAGAACTGGTTCAAAGAAGTCTCTCGTATTTTAGAGACTATGGGAATAACCTGTCATGCTACTAAGATAACCCTGGCAACGTTCCGGCTACGGGGTGATGCATATGAATGGTGGACTTTCGTTAAGGGAAGTCACGACCCTGCAACCATGACCTGGGAAAGATTTGAAGAATTGTTCATGGATCATTTCTTTCCACAAACTTTCAAGGATGCTAAGACACGGGAGTTTTTATCCTTGAAGCAGTGGCATGACTGTTATGCAGTACGAAGCAATGTTCGCTAGTCGTCCAAGTATGCCCAAAATTTGAATTTAACTGACAAGGCAAGGCCGATCAGTTTACATGGGGCTTGCGGACTGACATTCGAGGGAGAATCATTGGTATGATGCACACTTCTTATGCTGCAGCTGTGAGGGCAGCCATTGCTGTGAAATGGAAATGCAAGACACAGCCAAGCTCAAGGGATCAACGTTCAAGGGTTCAATCATGAGGCAAAAAAAAATGCTGGACAAAAACGAGGTAGATTCTTTGAAAACAACAAACAGTATGGTGGCCAACCGCAAAAGAAAAATGGAGGAGGGAGTCAACCTCGACATCAGCAAAAGGATCCAAATGCCTGTTACCAGTGTGGGCAACTTGGGCATTTTAAAAGGGATTGTCCTCAGAGGGCAATGACATACCCCAAGCAAAATCAACAGAATTCACAGAATCCAGGACCAGCACGAATCACCTACCCACCTCCACAACAACGTTTCCAACAAAGACCACCTTTTCAGAATCCTAACATGAACCAGCAAGGAGGACAACAGAAGAACAATGGCGGAGGACGAGGTCGTGGTGGAGGAGGACCAGGGCCAAGAAGGGATAATAATGTTCCGCAGGGACGCGTATTTGCACTTAACCATTTGGAAGCACCAGAACCCATTACAGCGGTACCAAAAAACACAGTTATTCAGGTTACCTCATTACTCTTTAGTACTTGGGTGATAATCCTAGTTGATACTGGTGCTTCGCATTCCTTATATCATCCAAATGTGCATGTTCACTGAAGTTAATACCAGAGGAATTAAATGGAACCTTAACCATTGATTCCCCTCTGGGAAATAACACTGTGGCAAATAAGATCACTAGATCTTGTGCAATCCAATTCGGGGAGATCATAGTAGAATGTGATCTTATATTTAAATATCTGAATTAGAGATTGCCATGACATGTGACTATTGTTTTTATTCGAGCAATGCTATATTCATTTTAATTTTAATTTTCAAACTTCATTCCTCCTTTCAATGAATAGTTATTTTTTGAAGTGTAAAAAAATAAAATAAAATATATTTAGTTTTTTTTTTACCCCTTCGATGTACATGTGTGTTTGAATAAGAGCATCGGATCGTGATTTTAAAACTTTTGCTTCTTTTTTTCTTTTATCTTTTTTTTTTCACCTAGCCTTGGTTGACAATATATTCTAAATTATGCAAGCCAAGGGGGCGGGCGATGCTCTTGGTAAAAGAAAGGAATTCAATTCCACGGAAATGACTTCTTCGGTCTTAATTTCTGGAAGTAAAATCATTATTCATGGCTCATTCATGCACGCAATCCAATAACCAGTCCATCATACAGCAAAGACAACAAAATTTAAGGAAATTTAATACAGTAAAGTCTTGGAATTACTGAAGCTAATTTATTATCCTACACTATTTCATCAATTTAAGCCATGTGGTATACCGACAAAAAAATTTTGAAAAACAAAATTAAATCTGTAACCTTTGAGCGTTAGGTTACCAAAAAAATTATTTTTGCACTAAAAGTAAAATCCTTAAACGAGGTAATTAAAAGTTTATTTTAATGAGTTAAATGTATATATTTTAATATATTTTTCAAATTAAACAAATAAAGAAGATCAGAATTTAAATGTTCATGAACTAACTTGTTTATTTAGGCATAAATAGTCTTGTTTAGTATCTATGAACAAATTTGTTTATAACTTAAAAGTAGTGCCGTTTAAACATTTGTAAACAAACTTACGAAAACTTTTTTATCTATTCACGGAAAAATATTAAAAACTAAAAATTAATTAAACACGTTAACGAAAATTTGTTTATTTAGTTAGAAAAAAATAATTTGTTTGTTTTATTTGTTTGTTAAGCTTGTTCATTAATAGGTTCTCAAGCAAGTTCGTAAAAAATAATTATGAGTAAGCTTACTCAGAAACTCGCAAGCAGACTTATTGAGAGGCTGCGGCAGAAGATTTTTAGTGCCCTTCATCCACTTCTGTTCTCCTTCATGAAGTACTTTGCTATTGCTAGCTTCATGTGGTTTGATGCTTAGAAAATGAGCTATTGCTAAAATGACAACAACAATGCTCATTTGAGGTCTCATCTTGTTTGGGCAAGCCACCTGGCTATAACTACAAGCTATATATAACTTCTTGATGAATGTAAGACTATATATGGTGAAGAATTAACGCAGGGATGGTAACTATCTATATGCGTCATCATGATTCAGCTGATATTACTTTTGAGATTTTTATTTTTTTGGTCACCTTGATTGAAGGGATTTGAACTTTTTGACTTGATTTATACTTTATGCACATGAGAGATTAAGAAATGAATTTCTAGCCACACATTACTCTTTACGACAAAGCTTTTGTTGGCTGGCATCTAAAGATAAGCAGTTGGTTGGTACTCAAAAGGCAGATGATATGCAGATGGCTGGTATTTAATTATATTAAAGAAACAATGATAATATTGATTAATAAAAAGTAATATACAAATAGATATGAGAGTTCAACTTATCATGACAAGGGGCAGGGTTTTTATCATATTTTATATTTATATAATTTATATTACATGTAATATTTTTAAAGAAATTATATTTTTACTTTTTGAAGTCAAGGATACTAAGCAGATGGTTGGTATCAAAAGGAACAATGATCATATTGATTGATAAGAAATAATATACAAATACTATGATAAGATAGTACAACTTATCATGACAAGGAGTTGCATTTTTAATCATATTTATATTTATATAATTTATTATTATATATTTTTTTAAAAAATATTTTACTTTTGAAGTCATAGAATATTAAACAGATGGTTGGCATCTAAAGAAACAATAATAATATTAATTAAAAAATAATAATATACAAATAGTAGGATAACAGAGTTCAAGTTATCATCATGATAAGGGGGAGGATTTTTTGCATTTCTAATCATATTTATGTTTATGTAATTTATATAATTTTATAAATTATTAATCAGATGGTTAGTATCTAAAGAAACAATGAATATTGATTAAAAAAAATAATATACAAATACTATGTCATATAAGAGAGTTCAACTTATGTGATAAGGAAAGGGTTTTTTGCATTTTCGTATATTTTATATTTATATAGTTTATATTTTGTAATTTTTTTGAAAAATAGTTTTGCTTTTGAAATATAGGGTATAATTAAACCTGCTTAACTTAATTATATAAGTGAGAAGGGTATAATAAAATAAAAGTGTTCAACTTGTCATGAATATGAGGAGGGTTTTTTTTTAAATATGATTTCAGTATAATTTAACATCTCTAACTAGACACGGTGACTGATAGAAAAAAAATAAAGTTAAAAAGAAGAAGAAGAATAAGAGAAAAAAAAAAAGAAAAAGAAAGGGGGGACAATTAAATGTTATATCCATCATTTGAAACGATTAAATATTAAATCTATTTTTCATGTTTGGTATTAGATAGAATTATAATATAACAAAAATGTTTTTTTAACTATTTTGTTTAATTAGCAATTAAATTTTTTGACAATGTCAGTGTAAAGTCAAAATGGCATATATTGTAAATTAATTAGTTTGAACTCTACCCCGTGTTAACTTTAATTCCATTTTATTTTTCAATGAAATTCTCTCATTTCCTTCAAATTCCAATACTGCCAATACAACATGATAATGATCTATTTTCGTCTGCGTACCATAGGCGTCACTGCCAAGGCATTGTCTATTTTGGGTCTTACGTAGAACCTCTTAGGTTTTACCCATGCCAAGTCTGGAAATCGAGGGAATACTTTTTTTTGATACTTATATTTCCTCTAAACCAACGAAATAAGAGATTACTTTAAAAGAACAAATTCTGTTTTAGCCTTGGGTAAAATTGGTTTATCATGCAAAAATTCTACAAAATATGTTAGAAAAATATATGGTTATTGATGACAGAAGATTATTTGTATCATGTTCCATTAGTGCTTCAAGCTACTAAAAATTAAAGAAAAGAAACATTCAACTTTTTAAACAAAATTAGTCAGATGGAAATTGATACATCATCTGAAGTAGTAATTTATCTCAATGATTAATATAAAAAATTTGAACAACAAATGGAGTTAGAAGCCATTGTAACAACTGAAGAAGCCCAAGCAGAACAAAATTATTAGGAAAACATGGATAAAGAGACATGACACTATATCAAAAACATGATGGAAGGTTAACAAAAGTTAAACCATCATGAAAGTACAGTGGATCAACCAAGAATATTTCCAAAAGAAAAAGATTAAACTTTTCTAAAGTGTGCCATAAATAACTGCACCTTTATTAAGCACACGACAAAGCCCATGTAAATATCATGTGAAAGAATCTACTTTAACCAAAAAGAAATTCCCTCATAATTGTACCATTTTAATTATGTTGCATGTTTTTTTCTAGATTTTTCTTCTCTTATATTTTATTGTGATGTATTTGAAATCCGAGATTTAAAGTCCGAAGTTGTAGTCTATGTAAAAGAGTCTTGTTGTAATAAGAAGGCACCGAAAAAATCAAAGTACCCTCTCCTCTCTATCTCTCTAGTTCTCTGTCTGTAATGTGTATTATTGCCACAATCAACCAAATGTGTTAGGCGTAAGTCTCCCAATTTTTTTTTTATTAAAATGTACCTACCAAAACCTGTGTAAATATATTAGTGAGAATGATTTTTAACGATTTTGAAATGATAACCATTTTATTTGTTTAATAAAAGAACTCTAAAAACTTCACTTCCATTTGAATTTCATTTTAGCAACGCTAGAAATTCTGGATAGGCATCTGAACACCATGTCAGGAAAATTAAAATCCCTGCCAATTTTTCCTTTTTTTTTTTTAACTAACCCAACCTAACTCAACAAATTAAATCAAAAACTTGGATTTGCAGGTGAGACTTAAATAATACACACACGCACTCTAACATCCTAATGTGGAATGCCTACCCACTACAACTCCTTGAGTCAAAAGCCTAAATTGACGGAGAGCAACTAATAAAAAAAGTAGCACAGGTTTCATTTTTTTTGAACTAACTCAACCCAATAAATCAAGTCCAAAACTTGGTCTGAAACTTAAATACACACACACCCTAATATTCCGATATGGATGCCCAAAATCCCTGCCAATTGAAGCATACATCATTAGTTCAAAGTCACTCAATATTTACCTTTGCTTCGAAATCCAATTGGGTGACCTCGTAGCTCCAGGAGATTAGTGCCGCTGAATAAAGGAATACCTATAATATTGTTATTTCACTGAACATAGGAATACCTATAATATTATTTTTATAAAAAGGAAAGAAAGAAAAACAATAGCTTTGTTGCTTTGATTTATAAAAAATGATAATGCCAGCCTTTTGTGTATTATTTAATTATTATTTAATTTTTACCTAAAAGGATACCCAATGAAAATAACTAAATATATCGTAGCAAAATGCAAGTGCAAACCTTTCCTTCTTTTTTTTCTTTTTATCAAGAATTGTGCAAATCGTGGTTGTACACAATTTTCTGTCATAATACTTGTCACAGAAAATATTCATTTCCTCTTCAAAAAGAGAGGCTAAATACAGGCCACCTCAGTATCAGAGGTAGGTAGATGCTGAGCCCTACCTCTGAGGGAGGGAGGCGGAAAGGAGAGAGAGAGAGAGAGAGAGAGAGAGAGAGAAGGAACACGGAGTAATGCAAAGGCGAAGCATTTGGATAGGAGGCAGAGCGGGGCGCATAGAAAACATCAGAGCAACAACATCAAGAAGAATGAAGACTGCAGCATTAACAGATGATACAGGAGCAGAAGCATAAGTTTGAGTCCCACCAACAATGCAACCACTTTATCTAGAGTGATGCTATAGAAAGCCGGAATCTCAGCAATTGATATTTGTGGGAACTTCAGTACGACCAACAAGATTGACGATATTAACCCGACACTCGCAATCATCCTTAACATCCCCCCCCCCAAAAAAAAAAAAACAAAGAAAAAACCATATATTCATCATGGAACTGTTTTTCCTTCCACAGCAATTTTTGTCCCCCTTCTCTTGATGAAGGGAATCCAAAGGGTACCAGGAGGGTACAAGCAACCCTGAATACGCAGTGTGTATAAAAGAGAAAACTCAAACAGAATACACACTACTATTAACTAGCATATCGCCTAGAAGCCAACAAATTTAAGACACTGAAAGACCAAGTAACTCACGTACAGGTCTATGTTTCTGCCCCTTTTGGAGTTGGTTCAACCGCGCTGCACGCCTATATAGATAGAACAACAAATACAGGTCTGGCTAAGTATTTTATCAGTAGAAGCCTGTCTCTTCATTTCTTTTGGAGTACAGCTCTCACTGTCTTATATCTTCTGATACAAATATGCTCCAACTTCTCAAGTTCTCTAGATCAACTGGTTCAACCCTTTTCAACCCGGGATATTTGTTTCTCTAACATTGACGGCATTAGTGGCTTTATGACTTCACTACCAAATGTCGGTCCAAGTAGCATCAAAATTAATTTGCAACTAAGCTAGTAATTTAGCTTCAAAGTCTTCGTTCACAAGGAGACCAACTTCTGACTCTCTGCTCATAAGATATCCATACACAATTTGCACAAGATCCTATAGGCAGTTCTTTGTCCTTCACTATAGGAATCAAGCAAGGCTTCAGGGTAAACTTCTATGTCTAGCAATAGCTAATTGTCAACCACAATCATTTTTCAGGGTTAAAGTTGTTTCAAGGATTTCAGTCACACAATATCTTAATGCTTATTTCAATCAATTAAAGGAATATGCCTCCTGGTGATAGTTCTGATGCCAACAAGTGTTGTTGTGTAAGAGGAGTCCTTTCATTTAAATCACTACCTAAATCAATGAAACCATCACCATCACCCAAATAAAATTAAAATGAAAAGGCACATAATGCAAAAGGTCCCAATCTCTTGGCCACCAAGCTAACATTCAAGCTCATGCTCTTTTTAGCTGAGTACTATAAAAGTTAATAGTGAGCTCTCTTTATCCCTGTTTATTTATTTACTTATTTATTTTAAGAAATCTTGTCTGGGTCATCACAGGGAGGTATCCTGTGTTCTTATTTCAGAATCACATCAAAGAGCTCGAGATCCAGCCGGTTCTCTAGTAAAATGATTCATGGAGGAGCTACCCTCCCTCATGTTCTTTAGGAAGCACCAGCTAATTTATTATGTGAAGTAATTTAAAAGACCCTCATTTGCATATGGTAAAGCAGCAAAAAGATGATATTTATGAACTGCATCCTGAACTGCTAACTCAAAATAGTCATGCAGTGAAGTCCAACTTCATGATCTCAACAGATCATAACACAATCAGTAATGGCAGCCCAGTTACCTAGATTGTGTGCTCAACAGCAGCCACATTTGGCATTGCAGAAACAGCAAGCATTCACAGCCAGCTCAGGTTCAACACTGCTGCAAATACAGGTGCCCACAAACTGCAAAGTGAGACATAGAAGAGGTGGTGGGAGTGGGGCCTTCAGTACTACCAGCAAGGTCTTGCAGTGTGCAAGCAAGGCAGCAGATGGGCAATAAGATGTCAGAAGGGCAAATTCTACAAAAACACTTAAGAAGCAGTAACTTCAGAAGGCTAGGTGCAAACAAAGGGGAGACTCTTTAGGTAACATTACTCCCCTAGGCTTTGAGTTTGCAGTTTCTCAATCAACATTGAACATGATGTGACAAATGGAGTTTTACCTGATAGTGCTAGCAGAAGTGCTTCTTAGTCTAAAACATGAACCGTGCCCTATAGCACCCAGTAAATCTGCAGGTAGTTGAAAGAATTCCCAAGTTACACAGTTTTTATGTAGCCAATTTTTAGAACTTTTTGCTGGCGTATCATGTACGCACTGAAGTACAAAACACACTTTCAAACCCATAATACACGCAATACAAGATCATTATGTGAAAGAAATTCATACTTTTAGTAGCAGTGCTCTTAAAAGCACACCAGTGAGGCCTAGCACTTGACGTGGCTATATGGGAGGCGTTGTCTGTAAGGCAATGACCAGACAAAATGCACTTGGGCGTTGCTTTTTCATATTATATAATATTTTGATATTTTAAGGCCCAAATGCAAGTCCTCTTCATTATATTGGACCTAGATGGTTGATAAAATATTAGTGAAAAAAATTTTGCAGCCTGAAAGAAATTGATGACTACAAATCTAGTGATGGATATGATGCTCTATAGGTGGTGACGACGCAATAGACGTGGATGGAGATAGCATCATACAACTTTTATTGCTATTATTACTAGTTTAAGTTGATAAGATTATATTTTTGTTTCGAACTTACATCTTTTACAAAGAATAGTTACTATTGCATGATCAATGATATTACTGTTTGTTTATTGTAATGTTTACCTAATTAGAAAAATATCAAGGAGGTTTTTTTTAAAGAAAAAAATAGTAATACATATAGAAGTCTATATTTGATGATTTTAGAATGTTTGGAGCCTTTATATGTTTATTTTTTCCTCCCTTTATTTCTCCTCAAAAGTCTAAAATAGCACATCATCTTACTCAAACAAGGGCCTTGTGCTTCGGGCAATAAGCGTTCATGCCACTTGGAGCGTCTAGAGCTTTTAACAACACCATATGGTAGCTATGTTTCTGTAAGAATTGAGAGCCAGTGGTTGTACCTATAAGATGTTTTCTTGATTTGTCATTTATTGTCATACCATCTAAAGAACTCAGTTCATATCAGACTCCAGCATTCTCGCGATGTTGTCTCTTGCGCGAAATCCCTTGGAGAGACTGCATCATCTATGATGAAGACAAGTACAAAGAGAAGGGACTCAAAGGTAGAAACTATCTCATAATATATAGATGTCGATGATTCTCACTCAAATTGTTCAAATGATGAGGGAGCACAATTCAGTTGAGACTTAAAGCACACCACTGGGCACATGACTGACACCCATTCCCTTCATTAATAAGACGTGAAGTAGGTTTCTAAAAGTATCAGATGAGTAAGCACTAGCAAGGGAAGTGTATTAACTAATTTTGATCCCATGGTAGTTATGTAGCATGTAGTCTAGAAAGCACTGCTCTTCAATTTCTCATCACTAGTGCAGAATAGTACTTTCATGTGGTTGACATATTATCCAAATAAGAAATTGTTTGTCTTCCACTAAGCCAAT
The DNA here is from genome assembly GCA_019916065.1 of Vitellaria paradoxa. Classification (NCBI taxonomy): domain Eukaryota; kingdom Viridiplantae; phylum Streptophyta; class Magnoliopsida; order Ericales; family Sapotaceae; genus Vitellaria; species Vitellaria paradoxa. Next base: position 12,480,071 of record CM034243.1, on the reverse strand, counting down.
TCATCCCTGCCTCATATTTCACAATATCAATAGTATGTTCAATTAACATATTTCATCATTTTATCTTTCTCATAATAAAATTTTATGGAATACAATCTTAACAAAATAAATACGAAATAAACAAAAACTTACAATTTACATTTATTTACATAAATTGGGATAAACCCAATACAATACTAGAAACAATCATACTCTATCACGCTATACATGACATATACATATGGAGTAATAGAAGACCAAAGTTATAGATGAACAAGAAATATTTAGGTAACAAATGATAGTAGCAAACATACCAGATAAATTGTTTTAAGTCTACAATCGAATGGTGCACATTACAGCAGTTTTGAAATCCAATGATGATGGAGAGGTGGCTTTGTGGTCAAGGATCTCCATGTCTTCCTCCTGGGATGATATATTTGTATGAACAGTGATGCTGCCTTCTTCTGCTGCCGTGACCTTCTGGTCTCTGTTAAATCAACAGCATTCAGAAGTGTCATCACATACAACTCCTCATCCAATGCAACAAAACCAACTGACAAGTCTTCAGGGGCTTTTCTTGGCATACTTGTCTCCTTCCACCAACGGTTAGAAGCCATGTCATAGCTGTGATATTGTAGAAGGAAAATGGAATTGGGAATATCCAATTAGTAAAGCTTTCCACTTCTAGTAAGTGCAAATGTGCAGACAGTGACAGAGAAGAAGCTGCCTGCCAATGCCCACCATTGGCTTTTTTTTTTTTGGGGGGGGGGGGGAGTTTATCTAAAAGAAAGTACAGCACATCAGGAGCACATAACTACATAAATGCTACAAATCATGACATAAACATACCAGGGTCATGCAACTGCCAAAGGCCCAAAACAATTGGCAAACCAATCCCCATACATTATGCAGAAGGTAAATAACGGGATACAACCCTCAGTGTTGTCCGCCTAATCTTCTCCATTACGTAATACACGTGAACAATTATACATGTATATTAGCATCTGTATTTCATTTTTTTTTTTTTTTTTTGGGAAGAGGTTTAACAAAAACTAATTACAACTACAACAACAACAAAAAGCCTCAAAACAAGTTGAAATAATGTTCTATTTTTGAAGCATCAAATAACTCTAGAAGAATAACACTAGTTACACTAAATTGATCTGGCAAAATTATAACTGAAGTTAAAAAATGTAAGTATTGCCTGATATGACATACTCATTCAAAGTTGATTTAAAACTGGTTAAACATGCTCAAATCACATGAGCAACTGCTCCAATTTGCAACCTCGACTGCATTATTTTTGTAGGCCAGACAAATGCTTAAAAATTTTTATAAATCCATAAGGATAATGAAACACGCATCAAACAACAACCTGAACCCACTGTACCAAAACCTTAAGCCACAAGACGACAAGTTGGATTTAACCAAATACAATATCAAAAGAACATTCTGCATACATCCTCTACTCTGTTTCCTTATTTCCAGCCAAACAAGTTAACAGTAAGACACAATACCCCAACAAGAAGACATCTTTCAAATGTAGAGCCAATAATCCAACGTTTACCAGAAAAGGCCATTTGCCAATTGTATTGCAGAACATAACAGACAACAGAACATAGAAAGCCCATAAAATCTTAAAACACTTACTTGAAGATATCACTCCCATCGAGCATGAAAACACTGGGAACATCCCAATCCTCATCCTCAACAACAACAATTTTGCCAAGCCGCCTCCTCTCCCTTCCTCCCACATATCCCCAAGCTCCCTCCACTTCCCACCATTTTTCAAGTCCATCACCACAGCATCCCTGTAATACTCATCTACTGGAAACACCCCTGAAACCGTCCTTGATTCACCATACCCACCATCACCCAGAATTCTCTTTCCTCCCCATTCCCAGCCACGAAGCCGACGCATCCAGCTCGAAACCGCGGCAACCCATCCAGAGCCACCCACTCATCTTTCCTAATATCATACATTTCCACGGAGCTCATCCTACTCCCAGCAGCCCCAAACATGGTGTGTCGAGACCCACCACCGGCAACAAGGATTCGATCCGAATCGGGGACTGCTGCGCAGCAAAGCTCCCGCGAGGCGAAAGCATGGAGGAGAGCCGATCCCAGGACGAAGTAACAAAGTTGAAAGCGAAATGCGGAAGAGGACGAAGATGGGCGATCGATGGGGAACGAGCGGGTGTCGAAGAGGGACCCACCAATTACGTAGAGGTGGGGTCCAATTGAAATAGAAGTGAAATTGCAGAGGCCATAGACATGGGGGTTGCAGGGCATAGGAGGGAGAGCGCACCAAGCGAGGTTTCGAGGGTCGAAGACGAAAGGGGACGCGATGGAGGGGTCCTGAGGGAAGATACAGATGAGGTGAGAAAGGCGAGTGGTCGAGAGGAGTTTCTGGCGAAAAGCGATTAGGGTTTGGAGGAGGAGAAGAAGATTTTCCACGATTTACAGGTGGATTTGAGACGGGCATGGTGCGAGTAAGGAACGAATGCGAGAATTAAACCAGAAAGATCGTTCGGGAGGCCTGGAATTAGGGTTAGATTCGGGATTTGGGCTCGTGTTTCTTCACTTGAACACGAAGGAGACATCTCCGTCTCTCTCTCAAAATCTCCCCAAATCAGAGTCACCTGTGCACAATCTGTATACATACATCTGATAAACTGAACCAAATAGATAATCTTAATCGATCAAACACCAATTTTTTTCCTCTCTTTCTCTACCTGATAAATTGAATCAATACTCTACCTATTCACCCTCTCAATAAATTTCTAAACAAAAACGGTAGTCATTTCCCCTCTTTGAAAAACTGACATATAAATCATTTCTCTCTCACTCTCCTCTGCCAAATATTCATTGACAAAAAATAAAATTGCATACTCCCAATTTATCCGGCAATCTACTTTTGATTTTTCCGTAATCTCTCCACCATAAAGATGAGATTCCCATGAAATATTTTTCGGAATGTCAAATCAAATCAGACGAAATCAATTCCGTCTGCACTCACAATCTCTATCTCAGACAATCGTCGTTAGGGTCGAATATGAATATGAATATATATCACCTCACAGCAACTGCTACTCAGCCCAGAGAGCTCTTCTTCCGTGGTGCGGTTGGTTTTCTTCTTTCGCAAGATTATCGACCTTTCCACGAAACTTTGAGGGGGTAAAAAGGGAAATAAATGCCCTCTTCAATGTACACTTTCTTGACACGTGGTAATTTCTGTGTAAGAATATTCTTTCGAAACTGCCACGGTAATTTGACTGTTTCCAAATCGGGTAAGCCCATGCTCCATTTAGGGATGTAAATAGGTCGGGGTCGGCCCGTGACGTGACCTGACCTGACCCGGAAATGCCCCGACCCAGCCATGGCCTGCAAACTCCGTACAGCCCCGACCCGACCCCGTTCTTCTCCCTCCGAGTTAGGGCTTGAGTCACCCTTGACCCGACCCAGCCCATGTCGCCTTGCCCTGTGCCCCGACCCACCCCGCCCCCCTTCCTTCCTTCCTTCCTTCCTTCCTTCTTTTTTCTTTTTACCGTTCTGCTTTGGCAGAACGGCAAGCCTTTCTATTTTTTTTTTTATGTTTGCCAAGCACTAGGCAGTGCCTAGCACGGTAGCACCCCTCCCCCTTTCCTTGAATTTTTTTTACCGTTCTATTTGGCAGAACGTCTCCTTCCTCTTTTTTATTCTAAATAAATTCTACAAAATTACAAACTTCCCTACCCTCTTCCATTATAAATACCCACACTCACATTCACTCACCCCTCACAAAAAATTAACAAAATTTCTCTCCAATTATGCTCAAGTGTGCTCTTCAGCTACCAACACTCAAGTGTGCTCTTTAATTGTGCTCAAGTGCATTCTATTCTATTTTGTCAAATTTGAAGTCAAGATTTCAACTTTCAAGATCAAGTGATTCAAGGCTTCAAATTATTTTAAGTTAGTATTTAATTATTTTTTTTAATTTGCATGCATACATTTTTTTAATTTGTATAATTTAATTTTTTTATTAAATTATTTTTTCTAAATGGATCCATGGGACACTCATTTTTTTGATTTGGAGGGTGGAGACTCAATATTCTTTCTCACTTAAGAACAAGTGGAATAATTTGCATCACCATAAATACCAACACCTACTACACAGTTGGTGATGTTGGTGCATCATCTTCCTGTCACGCCGAACACCAGCGTGGCACTTCAAAAGCATGAGATTTTTTTATTAGAATTTCACGTGATGATGGAATGCATAAGGCTAAATGCGTTATTTGTGAGGATTTATTAGATGATAGAAATACATCTGGAATTAGTCATTTAAAAAGGCATTTAAATAGAAAGTACCAACAGGATCCTCGCGTTAATAGTTTAATTGATCAATATTTTTCACGTACAACACAAACTCAATTAGGTAATGAAGGGAGTAATTTAAATATTTTTTTTTATGACCTTGCAAGAACACAAAAAAATTTAGTTAGATATATTGTTAAAGATGAGCAACTATTTACAATGAGTGAAAATCGACATTTTGAAAATTTATTCGCGAAAGTTTTACACCATAATATTGCGATTTTTTCAAGAAATATTTCAAAAAATAAAATTTTACGAAATTTTGAATTAAAAAAGGATGAATTAAGAACTTATTTCATTAATTTTGAGGAAAATGTTTGCTTGACCGTCGATACGTGGAAATCGTGCCAAGATATTAAATTTCTTTGTATAACTGCACATTATATTGATGAAAATTGAAAAATAAATAAACGTATTATTTCATTTAAATTAGTTGAACAACTATTTACTGGATTCAGCGTGGGAGAACTTATTTTGTATGAACTTGTATCGTGGCAATTATCTATAAAAATGTTTTCTATTATTTTCGACAATGTTTCATATAATGATGTTTGTTTTAATTATTTAGCTAATGTTTTGTCTGCAAATGGTTCATTATTTCGTGGTCGTTGTTCTGCCCATATACTTAATTTAATTGTAAAAGATGGATTGAACATTTACGAATCTTCTATTGTAAAAATAAAAAGAGCTATACTTTGTGCCATGAGCTCTCCAAAAAGAATTAGTCTATTTGCTGGCATATGCAATCAAAATGGTTTAAAATCTAGAAAATTATCAATGAAAATTAATATAAGATGAAATTCAAGCTATATAATGTTAAAAGTTACTATTAAATATCAAAAAACAATTGATTTATTTATTTTAAGTAATCAAACTATTGGATTAGATAGTATTGAGCCAATTGATTTGGTAAATGTAATTTTTTATAGAGATTTTTTTACATGTTTTTGATATTACTACTAAAATATTTTGTTGAATTTATTATCCTACTTCTTCTACTGTTATTTATCAATTAGGAGTTATTGATGAAATTTTTAACAAATATGGTGATTATTATGCTCCTTTGGTCGCTGTAATGAAGGAAAAATTTGATAAAAATTTTAACTCATTTCCCATACATTTTGGTATTGCTACTATTTTAGACTTTAGGTATAAAGAAGATATTTTCTTTCAATTATTAGAGATGATATATGGGCATGAAAGTGCCTAAGAACAATTATATCAAATTAAACAGGAAGTGCAAACTCTATTGGGTTGGTATGATAGTAATTGTACAACTGTCCAACCAATTATGGTCACAACGTTCTCTTTTCACCGTAACTTTGGTGGCAATACGTCCATTTGGAGAAGAATAATATTCCGACGGACAGATGCATCAACAAGTGCAAGTGCAAGTTCAAATTCATCCGACCTCCAATGTTATCTCGGTACACCTCCAATAGAAAATGAAGATGGTTTCAGTCTTTTAGACTAGTGGAAGGGACAACAATCAAAGTTTGCAACTCTTTCAGCTTTAGCTCGTTATATACTTGCATTTTCAGTTTCTACCGTAGCATCCGAGCAAGCATTTAGTGCTAGTGGATGCGTTATCAGTTAATTCAGGAGTTGACTGGCCCCTCCGACAGTAGAAGCCTTGATGTGTTTACGAGATTTGTATCTTGCAGAAAATAGACAACAGGAAGATGCCAAAAAAGAGCAACTTACCCTTGATTTTGATGCAATGTATTTAGGTGAAAGAGAAGAACACGCTAGTGGATCTAGTGATGAATAATAATTATGTATAGATAGAGTAATATTTGCAAATGATAGTCACTCTTATAGGTGCTAACCTAGTTGTGATGTATAAGACGTGAAGTGATATACCTATTAATTACTCTATCATTTATTTATTTTTTTTATAATTCTACATTTATAAATTGTAATTTTAAATTTAATGTTAATTATATAATTGGTTATTATGTAATAAACTTTAATTTTTATCAATAACGATTTTAATGTGTTTGTTTGATTTTTATTTTTTTTAAAAAATAAAAAAAAATACCGGGTTTGTTGGGGCGGGTCAGGGGCGGGTGGCGTGACCCTTGACCCGACCCGACCCGACCCGAAGATCGGCTGGGGCAGAAGGGGCAGGTCGGCCCGAATTCACGAGTCAAGTCGGGCCGAGTCGGCCCGATTTACACCCCTAGCCCCATTCATCTAGATTTAGCCCTCGAAATTTTGTTACCAGGTTAGCCATTTATTTATTTATTTATTTTAATTTTGTTTCGTGTGTATTTGATCGTTAAATAATAATAATAAATATCTATAAAATTTAAATTTTTTATTCATTATTATGATTTTTACAAATTTATAATAATTTTTTTTTTACTTCAAACACGCTTTGTTCTTCTTATCTGATCCAAAGCTGAGATTAAGAAAGAATGAGGAAAAAATTTTGGTAGCATTTGGCAAACCAAACTCCACAAAAAATTACAAAAGATTATCAACTTTTTTCAATTGTTTTCAATTAAATTTCATCACATATTATTTTTTTCAATTGTTTTCAATTAAATTTTGTCATATATCAGTTACTTTAAAATGGATACTTTTTGGGAAAAAAATTTAATTTTTCTTAATTAATTATCTGGTAGCTATTAAAATATAAATGTTTTTGTCAAAAATGGAAAAAAAGTTAATTTTTTAGCAACTAACTTTTTAATTTTTTATTAATTCAACATTTTTGCCCTTCACGGCTTAAAAAATATTTACAATATAAAAGGTTAAATTTGATCATTTCAAAAAAAATCCAAAATGTTGAGTAGCCAAAAACTATTCTTCCAAAGAAAGCCTATATATGTATATAAATAGTTAAAAAAAAATCTTGAAAGGAGGAAACAAATAATAATAATAATAATAACAACAACAACTACAACAATAGCAATTTTGTTACTATATGTCATTTTGGCAAATTAATAACCACATTTAATTATCATGATGCTAATACTTTCCATTGGTAACATTAAAATGATATAATTTAAAAATAAAAATAAAAAATGAAAAGGAATTATGTTAGAGGATGAAAATGTTTGGAACAACTTCACACGCTGATAAGAATTGTGAGTCTTGTTGTTTACGTCATGATTTGCTAGCACAAACAATGCATGTTCTTTTACGATTTTAGATTGGAATTTAATGCACTCATGTATGAAAGAGTAAAAAAAAAAAATCAAGAAGAAAAATCAAGGAGCTAGATTAAATTGGAGTTTTAGCTTAATCTCCCACACTCAATCCTAATAGAAAGGAGAGAGAGATAATAGGAAATTTTTTTAATTTTCAAATTCTGCTCCTCAAAACTTACAAAAAAAATGCTTTTATAGGTTCTCTGCAGCCCCTAAATATTAATACTGCCTGATCCTTAGACTTCTAAAAAAAATAGATCCTTAGACTTTCCCATGGACTTTTAAAAACAAATTTCAAATAGATTCCAAAATAGACTCTTAGACTTCAAAACCAATTTCTAGAAAAAGAAAATCTGCTATACAGATTTTTAGACTACCAAAAGCTGTAAAACAGACTCTTAAACTTCAAAACTAACTTCTGGAAAAAGAAAATCATATGTGCAGATTTTTAGACTACCAAAAGCTGTGCTACTGGCCTGAATCAGTCCCTCCAGTTGAGATAAAACTCGACCTCAAGTTGGAACCATCTACGCTAGAAGAATCCCGATGATATGGCACCAAATGACAAACGTTAAACACCTCCAAAGTCTTGATATGGCTGGGAAGTTTTAGCTTATACGCATTGTCATTAATTATTTCTAGCACTTCACATGGTCCAATCTTTCTTGCACTTAACTTGTTATATTCACCAACTAGATAGCAGTCTCTTGTTAGAATAGCCCAAACATAATTCCCGATGTCAAATACCACTCGCCTCCAACCCTTATCAACGTGTCTTTTATACTTTTGGTTGTTTTCTTCAATTTGACGCTGCACTTTCTCATGAATTTGCTTGATTTGTTCCACCAAATCTTCTATTTTTATATTCACTCGAGTGGTGATAGGAAGAGGAACAAGATCCAAAACATTATTTGGATTGTGCCTATAAACAATCTCAAATGGACTCATCATTGTTGTGCGGTTTTTGGATCTATTAAAAGCAAATTCAGCATAAGGAAGAATCTGATCCCACTACTTAGGGTTGCTTCCAATATAGATGCGAATCAGATTTCCCAAGTTTCGATTAACAACCTCAATTTGCCCATCAGTTTGAGGATGGTAAGCTAAACTACAGTTGAGATTAGATCCTAGTTTCTTCCAAAGAGTCCTCCAAAAGTGACTAATGAACTTTCTGTTCAATCGAAAGTAATCGAATTTGGCACACCATACAAACGGACAATTTCTCTGAAATACAATCGAGCAATCTGATAAGCATCCATGGTCTTCCTACGTGGTATAAAGTATGCCATTTTTTAGAATATATCAACAACAACTAGAACAGAATCCATACCTCTTTGTGTTCAAGGAAGTCCGAGCACGAAATCTATGCTAACATCAGTCCATGGAGCACTTGGAGTAGACAGCGGCATATATAAACCCGCATTTGTAGAACTTCCCTTAGACACTTGACAAATATGATAATGTTCAATCAACCGGTTGACATCTCTTTTTAGTTTTGGCCAAAAGCAGTTGGCTTCAACTAAAGTACATGTTTTGTCTTTGCCAAAGTGCCCTTCATTATGTATGTGCCAAAGAATTTTTTCTCTCAAAGAACAATTCGGAATGCACAATCTGGTCCCTTGAAAAGAAATCCAACATGTAAATAAAAATCTACCCATTTGCCTTCAACTACTTCTGCATGGAGTTTCCCAAAATATGAATCAAAAGCATACAAATCCTTGAAAATATCAAACCCAACAACTTGAACATGCATAGTGGATAGCAAAAGTGACCTTCGACTTAAAGCATAAGCTACCTTATTTTGAACACTAGATTTGTGCTTTAAAGTGAAGGTAAACTGCTGTAGATATGTAGTCCATTTTCCATGACGACAATTCAAACTTTATTGCTCATTTATGTAATTTAAGGCTTCATGGTCAGAATATAATACAAAGTCTCTTTATATCAAATAATGCTCCCAGTGGTGGAGAGTTCGTACAATTGCATAAAATTCCACGTCGTAGGTGGAATAATTCGGCCTTACTTTACTCAGTTTTTCGTTGTAAAATGCTACAAGTTTCCCTTATTGACTGAGTACTACTCCAATGCCAACTTTAGAAGCATCACAATGGACCTCAAATACTTTATCAAAATCTGGTAGGACCAGAATAGGGGCTTCTGACAGCTTATTTTTTAGGATTTGAAAGCTTTTTTAAGCTTCAACAGTCCACTTAAATTGTTCTTTCTTCATACAATCAATAATAGGCGTTGCAAGTGAACTAAAATTCCTAATAAAACAATGATAAAATGAAGCTAAACCATGAAAACCACGCACCTAATGAATGTTTGTTGGACTTAGCCAATTAACAATGGCTTGCACCTTGGATTGGTCCACTTGAATTCCCTGAGACAAGAGCTCATATCCTAAGAATAGGACTTTATCTGTTATAAAGCTGCATTTCTTCAAGTTGACATATAATTTTTCCTTCCACAAAGTCATCAAAACAACTCTCAAATGCTCTTGGTGTTTTTCAAAAGAAGGGTTATGCACAAGAATATCATCAAAATACACAACTACAAATTTTCCAATGTTTATGGTTACAACATATGATTCATTATACGCATAAAAGTGTTTGGTGCGTTTGATAAGCCAAACGACATAACCAACCATTCAAACAACCCTTCTCGAGTCTTGAAAGCTGCTTTCCACTCATCACCTAGACAAATTCTAATCTGGTGATAACCATTCTTAAGGTCAAGTTTCGAATACACCTTGGCCCCCGCAAGTTGATCAAGCATCTCATCCAATCGTGGAATAGGAAATCTGTATTTGATAGTAATTTTATTAATAGCTCTACTATCAACCCACATTCTCCAACTCCCATCTTTCTTTGGAACCAACAAGGCTGGTACAGCACATGGACTTTTGCTTTCACGCACATATCCAATCTCCAATAACTCATTAACCTGTCTATTATGCTCTTCATATTGTTTGGGACTCATTCGATAATGTGGCTTATTAGGCAAACTAGCTCCAGGTACAAGGTCAATGTGATGTTGGATATCTCTCATAGGAGGTAGTCCAAGGGGCAAATTTAGTGGCATAACATTAGAAAATTCATCTAAAAGTGATTAAATAACTGTTGGACAGTTTGGCTCAAAAAACTCCTCCTTACCCACCATGACATAAACAACACCACTTTCTTCAAATTCCTCCACAAACTTGGCTATAGAGAATAAATTAACACCTTCCCCTTGCTTGGGTTTAGGTGTAACTTCTTCCTTAGATGGGATTAGAATTATTTTCTTTTTATCTTTGTAAAAAGTGTATGTATTTTTGCAACCATCATGTAAGACTTTATTATCATACTGCCATGACCTACCAAATAAGATATGACAAGTATCCATTTCCACTACGTCACACCACATCTTATAAAAATACCTATTACCAAGAAAGTTTGTAAGGGTGTGGGTGTTTTTCCACTAGTAGATTTAATTTTGTGACTGCCTCTTGGGAAATGATATTCTCACAACTTCCACCATTTATAATCAGCTTACATACACATCCAACAACAGTGCAAGTTGTTTGAAACACATTATTACACAACCAATCCTTAGGATCTTCATGCCTCAGTGCTATTAAGGCTTTCGCTAGACATGGCCCTACATTAACTGTGACTGTTACTTCATCATATTCGTCATCATATATGGGTTCTTCCTCTTCTAAGTTATGTTCATCTTTCCCAACTTCTTTTATAAAGAGTTGCTTTCTTTCACGGCTGTTCACTTTCCGACATTTAGTAGATTTGTGTCCGGGTGCTCCGTATTTGAAGCATTTAACTGCTACCCACATGAAACAATGATGCATCTTTGGAAATTCCAACACTTTGATGTGAATAAGCAGCTACATTGCTGCCCTTTTGTGGTGCCCCAACAACTGTAGGGTTGTTGCTATTAGACCCTTGCAATTGGGCCATAGAAGTGACAACACGGTTGAAGAAGACTAGTTGTTTGCAACTCTATTTGAACCCCTTGTTTGCTGAGTTTTAGTAGCTTTAGCACGCTAATAAGCTTGTGAAACACTCCATATATCTTGTTGATTAAGTATATCTTGCAAGTTTATTCACAGCCCTCTGATGTTTCTCGCCACTTTTTGTTCTTCATTCTCATTTAACTCATTCCTAAGAACAAGTTCATAAAGTTCTTCTGCGTAATCATCAACCGTCCTACCCCCTTGACGACAATTCTGCAACCTTTGATAAACCAATTGGGTGTAATTGTAAGGAAGAAAAGTCTCCTTCAACTTCTTACGCATCTTTTCCTAATTAGTAATCTTAGGCTTTCCTTCACTTTGGTGTATCATGATGAGTTGATCCCACCAAGTGGAAGCTCTTTCTTTCAATTTCACAGCAACTACCTTCACTCTCTTATCTTCCGGCACATCTTTTAAGTTAAAAAACTTTTCTACAGTTGATAGCCAATCAACAAAACCTTCACCATTTAGATCTCCAGCAAATTCTGGAATATCCACCTTGAATCCACCATCCCAACGCCTCTCAATAGCTGCTGGTCGGGGTATGTTATTTGCATAAAAAGGATTTACATCCTCTTCATCAGATTCAGCGCCATCTTGAGAAGAAAGTTGATATTGCGCATTGCACTGGGTTAAAGCTTCCACCTGCCTTCTTAGATCTTTTATCATAGCGAGCAAATGTTGTTGATCAACTGCTGCATTTTGATCGTGTTGAACAGCTGGTCTGCGAGGTGGATTTTTTCTTCTTAGCGACATATTGCAGCTGCAAAAAGAACAATCAAGTACCCAGACAAACCCAAAAGGATTAGAACTTGCTCTACTACCAACTGAGGCACTCACATATGAAAATAGTGAAAAAAATCAAAAAGGAAAATGAATGAACTAGATTGAACTAGAGTTTTAGCTTAATCTCTCACACTCAATCCCAATAGAAATGAGAGAAAGATAATAGGAAGTTTTTTTAATTTTCAAATTCTATTCCTCAAAGCTTACAAAAACTACTCTTATAGGTTCTCTGCAACCCCTAAACATTAATACTGCCTGACCTTAAGACTTCTAAAAAAAAAACAAACCCTTAGACTTTCCAATGGACTCTTAAAAACAAACTTCAAATAAACTCCAAAATAGACTTTTAAAAATCTATAAAATAGACTCTTAGATTTCAAAACTAACTTCTAGAAAAAAAAAATCTCCTATGCAGATTTTTAGACTACCAAAAGTTGTAAAACAAACTCTTAGACTTCAAAACCAAATTCTAGAAAAAGAAAATCTGTTGTGCAAATTTTTAGATTACTGAAAGCTATATTACTGGCTTACATTAGAATTGGAGTTGCATGTGCTAGAATCATAAGAACTTCAATAGTATGGATAAGGATAAATATGAGAATTAGGTGGTAATGCCCTACAGTCATAAGTACTTCAAATTTACAATCGTAAGTACTTCAAATTTGCCAACATCTGATGAGACTGCAAATATGGATGTAAATATGAAATCTGCTAATGATAGTAAGACTAGGATATAAAGAAAAATTAGATTCTGGTTGATATAAATATAATTTTGATATATATATATGAGTGCTAAGATAGTAATCTGTTAAATATTGAATATGAATATAAATAATTATATTAATACGTGTATTGTGATGAACATGAATCGCATTTATCATCAGAATCAGACACAATAACTAGTGAATGGAGGCATTATGCCACTCTTAATGGATAAGTACGAAGATGGTGAAGATTCACTTCTAATGGAATTGTAGTTTTATTGCATTAAGATAAAAAGAAGAAATAGTACAAATTGAATTAAAAGGCTAAAACTACTGAAAATGAAAGAAAACAATAAGAAGATAAAGAAAAAGTTTGTGATAAAATGAAGAGACCCTTTCTTTAGCTACTTTTCTCATGAAAAATAATTGCCTGAAAGTAACCGCTATCTTTTGTAACTTTTAGTAACCCCTCACTTTATCAACAAAGTAAATTCTCTGGCAGGTTGGTTATAACTTTCTCAAGTAAGTGGTTGTAACTTCTTCGAGTGGTTACAACTTCTCTAGCGATAACCTCCCAGCAAAGTTCCGATATCCTTTAAACTATTTTTGAGAGTTCTAGAATATTCTACAAAATTCTAAAATATTCTAGAGGGTTTCAGAAGATTCTGGAATTTTTTTGTGTACTCTAAAATATTATAATACATTCTAGATTTTTCTGAGTATTCTAGATTATTTTTGGGAAATGTAGAGTAATCTTGAATATTCTGTAAGCGTTGTGAGCATTCGAGCTCTTACACCTATAGCACATCTGCAATAGCAAACGTAAAGGAGGAGGGAGCTACTTAATTCATTCCCTATGACTTTGTCTATGCTCCAACACCATTTTTTCACCTTCAGATGTGGTCCAACCACTTAGGGTGGTGGACATAGGTTTACACCCAAGTTTATATAAACCAAATAGGACAAAAAGGAAATGGTTATATACTAAAAATTCATATTGAAAATTTATTTTTTTGCTCACACGTATTTTCACTGTCCAAAAAGACTGACTTGACCATTGAAAAGCATTCAGCCACACCCCGCCCAACTAGTAGTTTTTTTGTATGTTTGAACAAGAAAGGCAGAGCTTACTTGCAATTTAATCCAGACAATCATCACCATTCAGCTACATCCTACTCAAAGTGTTGATTGGACGGTTTACTAAACTAATACTCCTTAGTTTTTTGACATTCCAATTGGTACTGTCTGTGAGAAAAAATTGCTAGTCATGCGAAAACTTTATCATGAGCAAAAATGAGCCAAAAGTGACAGAATATCTTCACCAATAGGTTGTAGGAAGACTGCAATCTGTACCACACAAGACCGAACAGTCCAAGATCTCCCCTAGGGTTAGTTTCAATATATCTAGGGTCCGTGAGAATGGATTGGGGGAGATGGAGATCACCATCATGGAGTCAATGGCGACTTTCTAACCTGGGATAGTATAACTCTTAGTCAATACTAGACAAAGATTAAGTTAAGAGAGTAAGAGCTTGAGATCCTCCGGAGCAGTTGGGTTTGTTTACTGTTTTTCTCTTTATGTTTATAGATATTTGAAAATTGACAATAAAAAGTTGTTTGTTAAACTTGTTTTTAATTTTTTGTTTCAAAAGAATTGAAGACCTAAATAGAAAAATATAAACAAAAAAAAATATTTTCACTTTCATTTTTTGCTATTATAAATATTTTGTCAATTTTAATACTTTGTCAAATTTTATTGTATCACATTAAAATGAATTATTTTATTCAAATATTTTATTAAACTAAAATTATTTTTAATAAATAATATATTTAAATTAATATAAAAGATATTTTATTAAATTATTTTTAAGAAATACTATAATTTAGATTATTTAATTAATAAGAAATATATTTTATCAAATTATTGAAATAATTATATTTAATATATTTTATTTTATTAATTATATTATTTTTATAAATAATATAATCAATTTAAATTTAACTAATTATTGAAATAAAGTTAACTATTGTTAATAAAATTACATTTCCAAACGTGGTTTTAGTTTTCATTTTTGGAAAAAATGACAACAAAAAACATAAACAATTAAATATAAATAAAAAATGATAGTGTTATCAAACAAGCCTTTAATTATTAATTTACAATTTTAATTTTAATTGTAATAATTAAAGGCCTGTATTTATTATTTTTCTTTTCGATTAATGGCCACATATAGTGGTGAAACTGTAAACGATATTTGACAAAAACCCTTCATCCAAACAAAATGAACTTTCAAACTCGTAATTGTTATAATTAAAATGTCAGACCTTGAAGTGATATACGGTAAAAAGTTCAAGGTTACAAAATATAATTTACCCATCTAGAGTATAAATAAGTGCAACGTTAGGTTGTTAAAGTTAAGAAAATATTAATTTTACCTTTAATGTACATGTATAAAAATAATTATTTGAAATTGAAAAGAAAAATTACATAAAAATGGACTTTAGATAAAAATATTCTATTTTGATGAACTTAATTTTTGAAATTCTCAAAAAATAAAATTTAAAATCTTGAATCTCAAGTTCATGAATTTGTATGATAAACACTAAAATATTATTTAACTTTAATGTTTCTCATTTACTCTATCTCTTTCTCATAGTTCGTGCATAGTATAAAATAAGTTGTATTTGATGCAAAATTTAGGAGTTTCAGGTGACTACATTGAAAAAATCAACTGCATGGGCTGCAATAAAAAAAATGAAAGATTGAAATTAATTTACACTTAATGACATATAATTTTGACATTCTGTATTAATTGTGCTTCAATCAAATTTTTTAAACTTTTATTTTTATTTTGAAAATAATTTTAATTAAATTAAATTGAAACTATTGGATTAAATATAAACAAATTTCAGCATTTGATTTTTCACTATATCTCCTGAAGTTGATCTTTTCACTGTAACCCCCTAAAACTCAAAATTTAGTTGTACCTATAGCAGAATATGTCGTACATAGTGCAAAATAAATTGCACTAGGGGGCCGATTGGATGCAACAAATAGGAGCCTCCATAAAATAATACACCCTTATAAGTTTTGATGTGATGTTTTTTGCTTAGTTTGGGAAGTAAAATTTCTCCCCTCTAAAAATTATCCCCCCTTCTTAATCTTGGAAGAATGTGTATTATTTTTGGAGAGGGTTTGAGCTCTCCAAAAATTATCCCCCCTTATATGGATTAAATTGGACCATTATACCCCTTCTCATCCCCATTTCTCACCTACAAAAATGTATTTTATATTAGAAATAAATTCTTTTTTAATGGAAAAATGTATTAAAAAATTATATTAATGAAAATAAAAAAATATATATTTTATATATTATCTACGAACTAATTTATATATTTTATAAAATTTAATTTATTAATAACATAATTTATTTATAATTAATTTGTCTAAAATTAATTTGTACTAGTTGGTTTTCACATTATATAATTAACATAAACATATAATTAAGTTTGGGTAACCAGTTTAATTTAATGGGTAACTAAGTTTTAGGACACCACAAGGGCAAAAGAGTCATTTGACTGTTTTTTTCTATCATTTATCTCTTCTTATTTATAAAACATTCAAATCAAGTCAAAAGTTATCCACCTTCGTAAACATCACATCAATGTGGGCTAACCTTCTAAAAATAATACCCCATCTTATTTTATATCCCCTCTAAAACTTATCCCCCTGAAATTTTAGCACCATCCAATCGGGCCCTAGATGCATAATTTTGTTACATCTCTAATATAATGAGTTGCACTTTTGAATCGGATTCCCCTTGTCCGTACCAGTTCTGAGTTGACTGTTCGACGCCCGGGGAAGGCCCCGTGAGGAGCCGTTCCCAGTCCGTCCCCTGGCCGGCACGCGGCGACCCGCCCTCGCTGCAGGAGCAGCTCGAGCAGTCCACCGGGGCCGAGTGGCCCCTACTGCTGGTCGGCAAACGGACGGCGGGCGTATGCGTCGCTTCTAGCCCGGAGGGCTACACTCGTAGTTCGTCGAGGTGTGTTTTGGTTGGGGGGGAGTTGTTGCATAGTGTACGTCATGGTGTGTGAGTGGTGATGGAATTGTGTATATCGGTTGGTGCATTGCTATCGGATTCCCCTTTCATTGTTCGAGACAACCGAATTGGGGCTGGGCATGCCCTGTGGCTTTGTGCTTGGCTGGCCTTACGCCCTGCCAGCTAGCAGGCTGAGGTCTCGTTCGTTAACGGAATTAACCAGACAAATCGCTCCACCAACTAAGAACGGCCATGCACCACCACCCTAGAGGGCTACACTCGTAGTTCGTCGAGGTGTGTTTTGGTTGGGGGGAGTTGTTGCATAGTGTACGTCATGGTGTGTGAGTGGTGATGGAATTGTGCATGTCGGTTGGATCCCTGCCTGTGCAGCGAACTTCCCTCGTCCATTCCCCTCGACGTGGGCGGGGGACGGCAATGGGGCATGTCAAGAGGCATGGCAAGCCCCGTGGGTTGGCACGGCAAGCCCCGTGGGTTGGCACGAGCAACGCCACGGGGCGCTGGCAAGCCGCGGGAGCTTGCCAAACTGGCTTGTGGCAGCCAAGCGTTCATAGCGACGTTGCTTTTTGATCCTTCGATGTCGGCTCTTGGTGAAAAGAGAGAGAGAGTCAATCTTAAAGATGAACATTAAAAAAGAGAGAAAGATAAATTAAGTACTAACATTAAAAATAAAAAATTTTTAAAAAAATTTAAAAGATGAAATAAGTTTATAAATTTGAAATTCAAATTTTAAAGCTCGATTGTTTAGAATTTAAAAATTTAGATTCATGAAAATAAAATATTTTTCGATAAAGCCCATTTTTATGTAATTTTTTGAATTAAAAACACGCTCTAATATATCTATTAAAAGAATTCAAAGTGAACTGACTTTTGTTTTATTATCTATAACTATATTTTTATTAATTCCGTAATAAGTGAAAATAATTTTATTTTTGAAAAAAGTAAAAAAAAAAAACTTAAACAAAATAGGATAGAGAGTTGCCAAAAAAAAAAAAAAAAGAAAAAAAAAAGAAGAAAAAGAAAAAAAAAAGGAAATCGGCTAAAAATAATATAAAAACTAAACAAACACTGAAGTCTCTTCTCTCCGCCAAAAACGTCCGTTGGAGAGAGAGAGAACCACAAGAAGATCCTGCAAACTCAACGGCTCCGAAGTTTTAGGGTTGTCCAAAGAATGTCATCTCCACATACCAAAGAACACGCACTCACAAAGATCAAGCTCAGAGTGACAACAACAACAACGGCAACGACAATCAACGACCGATTCAATTCAGAGATCTTTCGCATCAATGCCATCGTCCATGCACTCTCCGGCGATGCGCCAAGACCATCTTCTCCGGCATTCAGCGATGAATTCGTGATTCTGCAATCGATACGCAATTTTTGGCCATTGTTTTACATTCTTGGCATCTTATATGTGATTTTCAACGTAAGATTGGGATCGGAGAGGTTCTTGATTCGAAATATTGACGAAAAGGGGAAGACATTGATGTACTTGACCATTGCTGGCAGATTCGAAAATGGTAAGCGAGCTTTGGAATCATTTCCTATTACTTTCAAATGTTTTCGTGATTTGATAAATTTCAGTTAGTTGATTAGTAAAATTTTGAAGTAGTTGTATTACTTGTTGAAGCACGAGGCAATTGAAAATTAATGGTTAGGCATTTATTTATTTATTTTTTCACGATCTATGAATTCTTATATATTAGAATGAGAATCAATCGAGCCTTGTAAAAAGTTAAAAATTATGCAATAACTGAAAGAAAGACATGTTTGGAAAGACACACTTTGGAACAGAAGATGTAGATTTTTGGTAGATATTCTGGTATTTTTGCAAAATACAGAGAAGGATAAAGGAGGGTTAAAGCATTCATGTAGTACTAAGTAATACATAAATCGTGGAAAATGGTTTAGATGAGGGCATTGGAATTTATTCTTAGAAAATCAGGTGCAGAAGTGATGGTATAAGAACTTGTTAACATGCAAAAGGGCAAAACAAGAATTAGAACCAGGTGTTATCATGCACTTGATACGTTTAGGACTTAAGAGGCGTTGCAGGAAATTTGTTGAGAGATGATTGGTGAGTTACCTGCAGCTGCATGATCACTCTTAACTCTTCATACCATGCATATTTACACATACTGAGAGAAAATAAGTTATTATAAATAATAAAATTGGTGCCTCCCTAATAGCTTAAAATTTTTAGTAAGATAGTGGCTAACACTCTAACGACATGCATAACGATTATTCAAGCTTCTTTAAAAGTTCATTTTGTCTCTTGCTTAGAGAATCTATACAAATCTAGTAACTAAAATCCTTACATATATTCGATTACAAAAAGTAGTTTTAATGATGGTTGGAACACAGTTTGCTTTCCTATGTCATAGGGAGGGTTGGGATTAGAAATTTGTACTTTCAATGAAGCTCTGCTAAGCAAGTGGCTATGGAGATATACAAAGGAAAGAGACAGACTTTGGCACAAGATAATAGTGGCCAAGTTTGGGGACGAATGGGGTGGATTGAGCTCAGCCAATTGCACAAATTTATATGGGTCAAGCCTTTGGAAGGGGATAAGGAAAAGATGACCTTGTTTCAATAACCATTTGGTTTGGAAAGCTGGAAGGGCGGAGAGGATCCAATTTTGGAGGCGTAGGTAGAAGGAGGAGGGAAGACTAATGGACTTATTCCTTGATGTCTTGGACTTATTCCTTGATGTCTTTAACTTGACAATTAACATAGAGATGTCAATAGCAGATTGCAAGTTATCATATGATCAGGCCCCCTTGGGAGGGGGGGTTTGGGAACGTGACTCTATGGAGAAATTTTCAAGATTACGAGATGGAGTGTTTTTTCCCACACGATTTGAGGAAGTAGAGGATTTAATGCCATAGGTAGGCTCAAAAGGGGGATAGTTTGAGGTGAGATCCTACAACAAGGCCTTAATGAGGGGGGGACAGTGAAGTTTTTGTGGGCCAAAATGTGGAAGGTTGGGTCGACTCCCAAAGTTGCTTTCTTCATATGGTGTGTGTTAAGGGGGAGGATTTTCACCTTCAATAATCTCCGAGTGCGGGGGCATGTCGTGATTAATAGATGCTTCTTATTTAAGTGATAGGAGGAATATATTGATCACTTGTTCACTCTTTGCAAGTTGTCTAATAAGTTGTATGATTTGCTTTTGTTCAGTTTTGGGGTGAAGTGGGTTTCCCTAAAAGAGACCAAGAGTTTCTTTATGTCTTAGTGAGCTTGCAGCTTAAGCACTCTGGAAGAAAGGATTGGAAATTGACTCTGTTTTGTGTTTTCTGGACCTTATGAAAGAGAGGAATAGGAGAACCTTTCAAGGGATTGAGAACTCACAGAATCAAAAGTTTGCTTATGTCTTATTTGTATAGTTGGATGAAGGGGGGTTTAGAGCTATATTTACATTCGTTTTTCGAACTTTGTTGAGAATATGAGTTGTTAGTTGGGAGGCTTTTGTAATTTTCACTGGCATTTTAACCTTTTACAATTTTCATTAATAAAATTCTTTTATTCACAAAAAAATAAAAAAGGTGATATAATTTACAAATTTCCACTATATTGGTTTTGTGGTATCATAGGACATGGAAAACATTTAGTATAGCAGCTATTTATGATGACACATTCATTTATTATAGCTCCGTTTCGAGCTTCAAATTATTCGAAAAACTCCAAAAAACTTATCAGTCAATCAAAATAGAAACATGAGATTGATAACAGAGAAATACTTTACCAACTGGCAAAGTAATCCAGGTCCAATTTTGGAGATCACCTAAACTTCTACTATGAGGGTGTTTGGTTGGCCAAAACCAACCAAATCCCACAAATTTTTACTAATTTTTTTATACTTTCTTCCAATGAAATTTTACTAAATATCACTTTTACATTAAGTTTTGTACTTTTACTGTACTTTTTGGCCAAACTTTTGCCAATCAAACGCCCCTATATAAATTGGGTTACACAACCCTACTCGCAATTTTTATGACCGCACAAATTCTTTTGACCTCATGCTCGACTCCTCGATACACCTAGACTAAGTGAAAAAAAACTTTTCAACTCCTCAGAAAGTGCGCATTGGAATCCTCTAAGACTTACAAACTCAAGAATGAGTACAAAACAAGAGAGAGATTTCTTAGCTCACAATAGAAAAATTCTCTCTCTCTAAAGACTATAATATGCCCCTTCAATCTCTAAATTACATTAAGCCTAGGTGCATATATATAGACTAACAAAGACCTAGACTTTCATAAATTGAATAAGGAAATGAGATCTTTAGAATCTTTGGTAGGTCAAACTTTCGAGTTCCCTATGCCTTTTCTGCGAGGTATTCTGTCCAGGAGTCGAACCCTCGCCCTGCCTGTGCCTTGCTTGCGCGGTCTTCTGTTTTTGATTTTCAACCTTTATCCTTGATGCTCGAAGTCTTAGGCTCTCCGCGGCATGCCAGCGGACTATACTATTTCGCAACTTGACAGGCTAGAATCACTGTAGTCTCCCATTCATTTTGGGATGCTTTCCTTTTCAAAACTAGGAAACTGAATTTGTTGAATTAGGAAACTTGTGTATAACTTTAATATTTGGAATTCTTTTGTTGAAAATTTCATCATCTTTGGAAACTACTCTCTCTTCAAATTAGGAAACCTGCTTAATTGCAAATTTAATTCTTTTGTTTGGATTTGCCATATATGACTTTTACAAACTCCAATAGTTCTCAACTTTTTTCCAATTAAATTTCGCCATGTGTCACTTTTTATATCAACTTTTGATTTTTTTTTTTTAACTTTTTCAGCACTCTAAACGCCACCTATGTTAATCGATTAGTATAAGTTAAAAAATTTAAATTAATGAAGCAGATATGTTTAGGAAAACTTGTACTTAAAACAAAAATCATAACATTGGTTCAAAAGTTAAGTGGTAAAAAATCAAGTACTTATAAAGAACAAAATAAATTTAGCGTAGAAATTATGTGTCAGTTTGCATAATCAATGTAGTAATCAATCAGGCTTTCAAAGTGTGACAATATATTTCTACCACTTGCTGTGTGAATGAGAGATTGGATGTGGTCTTTTTGCTTCTTTTTCGGTCGTAGCCCAGGGAGGGGTATCTTGGCGCATTATTTTCTAAAGGAAAGGTAACAAGTTTTTATTTATATTTTGATACATTTCTTAGAAGAAATTCAAAAATTCTGGAGGTTAATGAATTTTTAGGTTTGTAAAGAGATGAGTGATTTATTGAATGATTTTACACCCAATTGGATTGTTAATGACTGTTATTTATAATTATACAATAAATTTATTATCGTTTTGGTCATTCATATTTAGAAAGGCTAAAGTCCGTGGCTCAAGCTTCATGTCCTTTGCTAATCTTCTATCCTGTCGTCATATCCTGAATAACAGTAGAATGAGGTCACTGAACAATTATGATGTTTGGTAAATTTACTAATGGACATCAGATTAAAAGGAAAAGAAGGAACATATAGCAGTAAAGCTAGAGAAAGAGAAGGAAAAGGAATCACTGTGCTAATACCATTGACAGAAATAGTTCCCACTGGCTATAGTAACTGCTATGAGAGAAGTAGAATATTGAATACCAAAAAATAATGTAGATGTTCCAGACATATAATTGGAAGTACCAGAGTCTATAATCCAAGAGGTAAAAGAAATAGGTGGAGAGACATGTAGTAGATTACCTTGATGAGTAAGGGAAGTAGAAGGGAGAGAGACCTGATGAGCTGTCTGATATTGTGGGAGCCATGAATAATCAATCTTCTCCAAAAAGAGTCACAGTATGTAGATGTTCATTAGTAGTAGATGCCTTATTAGAGGTACCAATAAGTTTTGACTCCATTGATGCTTTCAAGAATTAAGGAAGCAACAGTGGCCTAGATAACAGATCACCAAAGCTGAGATAGAAATTGTGGTGGGAAAACACAATCTGGAATAGTGGCGAAGATAATGGTGACTGACGAAGGTGAAGTCGATGGTGACTGACGTACATTGAGGCTGGTCGACAATAAAGGCTGAGAATGGCGGAGACTTCGATCTTCGACCATGGAGAGACTGTTGTGATTGCAGTCGCGCTTGTCGTCAACTAGATTGGACTTCGATCTTCAACATGATTTCTAAAGTTGACGGATTTTATTCTTACTAGAAATTTCATTGTTGTCGGTATTGACGTGTTGACATAGGTAATAAATAAGAGAATACTAAAGATCCGAGCTTTTCTTATATCCTCTAAATGTCTTTTATTGAAATGGAAATCAATTAATCAATTCTATAATAAATTAGTTAATTAATTTATTTGTCATAAGTCTTTCATTACTAAAATTTTCTTTCATATCGAGTGATCGTTGTCGACTTCGATTAGTGATCGTTGACTTAGACTGTCAACTAGAGTTTGACTGCGATGATCGTTAACTTTGATCTTTGATTAGACTTTGAGCGAGGACACCAGTGACTTAAAACAATGCCGCCGACTGCAGTTAGTTTTTTTTTTTTTTTTAATTATTCTAAGATCATTGCTTTGATATCATGTAAAGAGATGAGTGATTTACTGAATGATTTGACACCCAATTGGGTTGCCTATGATTGTTATCATACAATAAAAATTGTTTAGATACCTAGGCTAGATACTCCTAGACTTAGAAACACCACCTCTAGATACATAAATACAATGAGTATACATTACCCCTAGATATATGTACATGAATATACATTAGCGGGCCCTACTAATAAGATTATATAGGTTTTCAAACATAAAGGATGGTGAGTATATGTTTAAACAAGTGATTTCCATGTCAGGGAAGTTTAACATTGAAGTAACATCTTTTTATAGAGCCTTGGTGGATCATAGGGTATATTTTTCACTTGGAAATGGATTGGAATTCCAATGGCACCTTTAGAGGTTAATTTCTATGGGTAAATTACATCTACCTCCCTTTAACATTTTCGTAATCACACTAAGCATTCACGGCATTTAAAAGTTACACTTACCTCCTTTAATTTGAAATGTTGTTAACATTGACACTCTTCTAATAAAATCAATTGTTAAAATTTAATAGAAAATTTTAAAATAACTAAAATTTTAGGTATATTCTTATTTTATCCTCCCTCTCTTTCATTTTTATCAGTTTTCTTTACAAAAATCCCCAAAAATAAGGTAAAAAAAAAATAAATAAAAATATAGAGTTTTTGAGGATTTTTGGAAATGAAACTGACAAAATGTGAGAGATGGAGGGGTAAAATAAGAAAAATATCTAAAATTTTAGTTAGTTTGACATTTTATGTTAAGTTTTAATAGTTGATTTTAGCCGAAGGGGGTTAATGTTAATAACATCTTGAAATAAGGGAGGTAAGTGTAACTTTTAAATGTTGTGGGTGTTAAGTGTAATTATCCAAATGTTAAGAGGAGGTAGATGTAATTTACCTAATTTCTATTAGGATGGCAATCATGTCATGTTGTGTTTGGATTCATAATTTGTGTATATTCATCTTTATACTTAAATATCTTCAAATTAAATGGACATAAGTTAATTAATTTATTTCACAATCCGATCAAATCATGTCACTTTTGAGTTAATTTATTCGTGTGATGTCATGTTGTCTTCGTGTTTTCTTGTAGTAATTTCATATTTGTCGTATTGACAGTGTTCATGTTGTGTCTTCGTGTTGTGTTTAATATTGTTTCCCCGAGTTTCATGCATCAATGGTGCTCGTCTCCTTATTGATAATTGACACGTAGATGTCATATTTTGGTGAATAGTTGGTTTATGTACAAGCAAGATGTGAAGTCAATTTGCAAAATTCTTCTTATTCATTGTCATATGGATAGGGACCTTTTGGGTTATTTTATTAGTATTTGAGGGTTTGGATTTTTCCTAGAGGCATGGTGGAGAGATGGCAGGGATACAATTAAAATATATATTTATTAGCTATGTTTATGATATAATATTCATAAGAAAACCAATTCCATTATTCAAGACATAAATCAAATATATTTGAACAGAAAAAAAGTAGCAAAATATGATCTAGTAATTTCTTATGATTTTAAAGGTTTTGGCCATAAACCTAAAGTTTCATCATGTTTTAAGAAAAAAAAAAAAATGATGAAACAATTGGGTATGCCATCTGGTGTGTTTGACACGTATTTTAATATGTTAAGGAATGTCTGTGTTCGATATTTGTTGGATAGAGATACAACATTCATTTTGATTGCTTCATATGAGGTAGGGACAGTTGGGAAGCTTGGAAAGGAGGAATTGATGGTGGCATCTATGAATGTTATGTGGATATTTTAAAGGGAGTAGAATTGTAGGTGTTTTAAATGGTATAAGGGAATCATTATTTAAGCTATAGAGTGATCTTCTTCTTCATATTTTTTTTTTAACCCTTCTAAATATTTGCCATTGTTATCTTGTTTTGATTTTAGTCTATGAACTTGTTAAACACCTCGAGCTATTTGCAGTTATTGACTGGGCAACTTGTTGATTGCTTTGCAACATGTCAATAATGTTAACGATATCTATGCCTAATAAATGAGAATGGTTGTATTGTGAAAATGAAGCTCCATTGAGAAAAAGGTTTTGGAGATTCGCTAAAGAGAGGAATAATTTGTGGAGGCAAATTGACATGATTAAATATGGACTTGAATGGTGGGAATGGACGACCAAAGAGGTTAAAGGATCTCATTACACAACCCTTTGGAAAGGCATTCAAAGGGCTTGACTAGCCTTCATGAGGTTTATTTCTTGGGAAGTGGATAGAGGCAACTAAGTGAGTTTCTGGTGTGATTACTGGATTGAAGATAGATGCTTAAGCGCGTTATTACTTGACGTTCATGAACTAACAGTGGCTAAGGAGTAAGGATGGCTAGGTAGCAGACTTTTTTCAGAATCATAGTGGTGTTAGTATTTGGATACTATAGTTAGGAGAACTACTGGGAGTATAGCTTACTGGCTTCCTCTTCATTTTATACTCAATGAAGGTACGAAAAGGAGAGGATGGGTTAGGATGGAGCAATGAAAAATCTAGCCACTTTGAGGTGAAATCTTTTTACAAGGCTTTGGCAGGCAATTTAGGGGACTAAGAAACATGGATATAGATATAAGATACGGACACGATACGGTTGCGAATACTAATACGATAATTTTAAAAAATGAGGATATAGATATGGCGGAGACACGGAAAAAAAATATAATTTTTATAAGTTTTACATATAAATATAACATCTACAATGAAAATAATTTAATAATTCAACATAGAAAAATATAACAAAATATAGGATAAAATATTTTATAATTTTAGGAGGTTTTGGTTACTCCAATCTAGGTTTGTCTTAATCATAGATTTGAAGAAAAATGATAAGTACATGTCGCTTGGAGTGTTCGAAGAGTATGTGTGTTTGTAAGTGTCAGATACGGATATGACATTCATGTTGAAGTGTTCATGCTTCATAGAAGTAGGATTTTCCTTGGAAGTGTATTTGCAGCAATGGAGTGCCTTCAAAGGTTTCTTTCTTTGTTTAATGTTCGTGTAACAGAAAAATCCTCATGGTTGATGATCTAATGAAAAGATGGTTGACTTTGGTGAAATTGGTGTTGTTCTGCAAAAGAGATGGGAGTCTATCAACCATCTTTTTATTCACTGTTATTGGACAAAAATATCAGGGGATTTGGTCTTTTCTATTTTGGGATGCACTTAGTCTTCTGTTTGGGAGATAAACAAGTTTCTGAAATGTGGTGGGAGCTAAAGCTTACAAGAGCAGAAGAAAGGCGTAGCGCTTGATTCCCTTTTGTTTGGTTTGGTTAATTTGGGGGGAAAGGAATGAGAGAAGTTTTAAGGCACATAAACCTCCTCGTATAGATTTTTTTTTTTTTGATTGAAGAGTGTCTTTTTGGCTATTTTGTATGGTTGGTTATCTTGGGGGCAAAGAGCTGTATTATATAACGTTTTGCACTATTGAGAGCAGTAGAGCAGATGGAAGTTACTTGACTGGTATTTTTAGTGGAGTTGTTTGTATTTGGATGGCATCCCCTTGATGCTTTTTAATATAAATATCTTTATTTATCAAAATAATAATAATAATAATAATAAGGGTAGCAATAATGCCTGATCTCAGTTAATGATCTTTTTAATTATTGACAAAATTACCTTTGTCTATTATTTAACACAACCTTGATTCTCTCTTACTAATTAATTTCTCTCTCTAAATCTCCCTCATCAATTTTTGTCTATGAATTGTTAATGCCAAAGTTTAACTAATGTTTTGTTTAGTTATTTACAAAATTACCCTCATCTATTATTCTATCAAACCTACATTCTCTTCCTTATTAATTCCTTTCTCTCTAATTGTATCTATTCATCTCTATCTTTTTCCCTCCTTTAAAAAACATATTGTTCTCTCATTCTCTCTCTTCGAAAAACATTTCTATTCAAAATATAATAAAATAATAAGTTTCTCATTTTAAACATAAAAATTATTAATGTGCCATTGAATAATAAAAATATTCTCTTTGAAAAATACTCCTCAAAATATAGTTGAATAATAAATTTCTCGTTTTGGAAAAATTTATATTTTTTATTTTTTTATCAGTATAATTTTTTAATACACTTTGTCACTAAAAAAAATGAATAGGATTTCATTTTTAATCTTTTTATAGCAAACAAAATCCCAAATTCCCATAATTATATATTATGTATAGAAAATATAATATTCTTTAAAAAGATTATAAAAATTTTAACGCAAACAATTTACTAGTAATAATAATTTTTTTAATCTTTCGATTTCTAAATTCGAATTCTTTGATTTTTTTTTTTTTGTGTGAATCTGGCCGTTAGGTCTGAATATTAAGTATGAATCATAGTTCAAATATTTCTTAATCCATGTTTTGATAATTTTTATTTAAAATTAATATAGTCACAATTATACATGAGTCTAAATTTCTAATAGTATAAATTTTTCTTTTATACAATTGCATTGAAATTTCATTAATCTAAAAAACATTTCATGCCAATAAGAAATTTCAAATATACTAGATAAAATATTACAAACAAGTAGACTTATTTTTACAATTTAATGTTACATTAATACTTCTATGTTTAAAACGAGAATTTTATTATTTAAATATATTTTGAAGAGAGATGTTAAGAGAGTACTTTTTCAATTCAATGGCACATTAGTAATTTTTAATTTTAAAATTAGAAATTTATAATTTGACTATATTTTGAAGAGAGATGTTTTCCGAAGAGAGAGAAAGAGAGAACAGTATGTTTTTTAAAAAGAAAAAAAGAGATAGAAATGAATATATAAGATAATAAGATGAGATAGAGAAAGAAACGAGGAAGAGAGAATGTAGGTTGTGTAGAGTAACAGACAAGGGTAATTTTATAAATAATTAAATAAAACACTACTTGAGCTTCAGCATTAACAATTTAAAGGGAAAAATTAATGAGAAGATTTGGAGAGAGAAATTAATAAGGGAGAGAGAATCTAGGTTGTAATGAATAAAAGATAAGGATAATTTTGTCAATAAATAAAAAAATCATTAATTGAGCTCTGGCATTAACAAGATCTGCTTTGACATTATCGCCACCTTAATAATAATAATAATAATCATGAGAATGACGCCATCCATCTTGGGTTTATCGTGGTTTCTTTCAACAACTAGTTCCACAGTTGAAGGGTGCTATTATAGGTTTTCTATCTGATAAACTCAAATCTTGACAATTTTGTGAAAATCCCAAGCATTTAGGACCATCCCTTTGATGCAGTCATTAAATTGTATGGACTAGTGACTGTAAACATGTAGAAAACTGTAAACTCTGATTATGGTCTGCAAGCCTCAGGAAACATATTGAATTTGTCTTGACCTTCCTCTATGCCATATATATGTTTGGGGTGTTGATATAGATGCACCTAATGAATAGACTTTTGGGCATGCATAGAATCTTTTTTATCTTGTTTTCTATTATATTTCCTCCACATCAATTTGAGCTCCTTAACTGTGATAACTTTTGAATTTCATATGCAGGCCACTCCAGAGAATATCATTGTAGGTTCTCATGTTTGGGTTGAAGATCTAGATATAGCTTGGGCTGATGGACAAGTATCAAAGATTAATGGAGAGGAAGTTACGATCCAGACTAGTAATGGGAAGACGGTACAAAAACATTAAACCAACTGGACAGTAGTTTTTTTGCATCTTTAACTTGATTAATTTCTAGTGGATGAAGTGAGTTATCCAACCAATTCGTATGTGCTGATCAAAATTTTGAATTTCAGTTCTATCATAAATTTGTGACTTTGTATTGAATTTTTAACAGCAAAATTCTGTAGCGGAAGTGCTTTAATCCGCTATCTGATTGCTACAGTAGGTGCATAATTCCTTTCCTTGTTGATCTATAATGACAAGCAGAAAAAACAGAAATCGAGGGTTTGAGAGATCCTGAAATGACTCCACATCCTAATTACAGGAAATCAAATTACAACTCATTGGAATGGGCTTTTTAAAGTTTCATAATACTGCTACAAAAATTCTAAGACCTCAGGAGTTTGTTTTTTTGCTTACGGTCCTTGTACATTGGCCATCTAAACTACTCAAAAAGTTAGGTGATAGTCACACGACTACGGTAAAAAGCATTGGCTTTAATTAAGTGAAACTTTCAACTCCAAACCAATTGGCAAGGAGTGGAGAGTCTCAATTAGGATCTTATTCTAGTTTTGGATGATTGATTTTATTGATGTGGCATAAATCGCCATATGCTCCCTCACATGCGACATGCGAGCAGGGTCACTTGTGGAGAGGCAAATAAGTGCACCATATATGAGAACTACACAACCGAGAGATTGACTGAAAAGGGGACAAGTCCTCTCCAAATCTAGCTCTGGTACCATTTTAAAGAATCCAAATCCAAATGGATTGGCAAGGAGTGGAAAGTCTCATTAGGATCTTATAATAGTTTGGGAGGCTTGATTTTATTAATGTGGGATAAATCCCAGTAAAAGTAATCAAGGAAATGTACATTCACAGCTGGACAGACAGATACAACCTACAGGCTAAACTACTAAGCAAACTGTCAAAACTTACTGCTGGTCGGCCTGGAGTTTTGCACTTGTTTGATGCCTCTCTATCCCTTATATAATCAAAACATAATGTTGCTCAATTTGTTACTAAGGGATACTTTTCTAGGGGGAAAAAAGAAGTAATTGGGGTGCAAAATCTTTTTTTTTTTTTTGCTTTTCCGTTTCCTACTGATAAAAAAAATCTTTTTTTTTCTTTTTTAATTATTATTCTAGATTTATTTCTTGCCTGAAAAAGGGATATGATAATTTTTATCTAATTTCATTTTGATAAAATATTTACAATATGGGTTCCTGAAGCGAAAAAAAAAAAGGAGGAAGAGAATAAGAAAAATTGTCCAGGAAATAATTTTCACAGAAAACACAAGGACACTGGGAAATGCTTATATTACAAGGATTGGATATATTTATAGTTAGAAAAGTGATTAGAAAAAGATAAGAGAGAGTAATAACTCTTTTTCTGCTCATTTATTTATATTGCAAACTAAATGCAATCCAACTGGATAAACACAATACAACCATCCATAACCAGATAAGATGACAAATATTGATACTAATCCTAACATGCCTTTCAAGTTGGAGCATACAAATAAAAATTACCCAGCATGGAAGTGAGTGCTAGAAAAGAGGAACAAGACAGTGGTTTGGTGAGAAGATCCGTCAACTAGGAAGATGAGCGAACAAATGGAGTAGCCATTTCTTTGTAAGTAACAAATCGTGAATGAAATGACAATCAATCTCAATATATTTAGTACGCTCGTGAAATAGAGGATTATTGGCAACAAAAATAGTTATATGATTATCATAATGCATAGATATAGGAGTAGGAATAGCAAGACTAAAGTCATGCTATAAGGATTGAACCCAAAACATTTCAGACATAGTATGAGTCATAGCACCGTACTTAGCGTCAACACTAGAATGCACAACACCTTGTTGCTTCTTGTTATGCTAGGTGACAACACTGTCTCCAACGAAAGTATAATAACCAGAAGCGGAACTAATGCACTCATGTATGAAAGAAAGTAAAAATCAAGAAGGAAAATTAGAGAGCTAGATTAAACTAGAACATTAGCTTAATCTCCCACACTCAATCCCAGTAGAAAAGGAGAGATACATAATAGGATTCTTTAAATCTTTAAAAAATCTGCTCTCAAATTCTTACAAAGGCTGCCTATTTATAGACTCTCTGCAGCCCTAGAATATTCAGATTATTTAATGCAATTTGACTGACCTTTAAACTTCCAAAAAGACTCTTAGCCCTAGGATATTGGTTTATTTTTGTGTTTGTTCCTTATTCCCTATTTAATTACATTTTTACCATGTGAAAACTGGCTTGATTCCATCGTAGATGCTAACAACTCAAACATGTTTCAAGTAATCATTGCTCACCAAAGAATACAAAGTGAAGTTGGGAAGAAAAAGCTATACATTGTTGGCTGTATCTGAATTGTCACTCAGATTATACTAGCGAGTTTTAATATATCTGCTATGTAGAGTCATACTCCAGTGCTGTGGGTACTCTAAAAAGATTAAATTGGTTCAAGTCATTTGTACTTGGAAGATTTCCAAAAATCAGATATTTGTCGGTTTATTTTTGTGTTTATTCTCTATTTCCTATTTAATTACAATTCATGGTTTAGGATTTCACTGCTTTACCCTGTGTATAAATTCATTATCTATGAATAATTACAATGTATGGTGTTTATTTTGTATGGTATAAATTTTATTTTATTTTATTTTATTTTTGGATGTTCAAAATAAGAACCTTTTGTCTACAATTTTTTCTTTGTAAACATAACTTTGTTTGCTCATGAAATTGAGTCATTCTTTCTGTTCTTTTCTCTTGCTTGTTTTTGTCCTTCTTAACTTGTTGCTTTCACAATTCAATGGAAAAATTACAAACCACTCTCTTTAAGGTTTCCTGGTACCTTCGTTGCAAGAAAATGGTAAAATCTACCGCTGAAATAGGATTTCTGTGAAAGTATACTCTCTCTGTTCCCTGTTTCTTTTAAGAATGGCCAGATATAGTTTTCCAACTGTAATTGGTTCTTAGCAAAAATTGTGTATATCATACTTCACATGTTAATGAGAATAGTACTTTTGTACTTATTCCTCAGTTTTGACAAATTTTTTCCACTTATTGACCACTTCTTGTAGAGTTCATATGCCTACCATCGTTAATATGTGGAAACAAGTACCACTGAAGATGTATTCCTAAATTTACCACTGGATGTATTCTTAAATTTTCATGTGTGATCATCGTTACCTATGGAACTTGATATTAACATTTGTAAATAGAACATCATTATGTCTTTATTGATTTTGTAATTTGGCTTCATTCATGTACTTGAAAGTTTGAAACATATACTTTATATGGGCAGGTTGTTTCTAGTTTATCAAAAATTTACCCAAAGGATATGGAAGCTCCTGCTGGTGGTGTTGATGACATGACTAAGCTATCATATTTGCATGAGCCCGGAGTTCTACAGAATTTGTCAACTAGATATCAGACCAATGAAATCTATGTAAGACTATCTGCGCCTTTAGTTTACATCATTGGCTAATTAATGTTTGCCTTGGTGATAGAAAACAATGAATTAATGCAGTTCTGGGTGGCTCTGTCATAACATTATATCCTACTGTGACATAATGACAGACTTATACTGGAAGTATACTCATCGCCATTAATCCATTCCAAAGACTGCCTCACATATATGATAGTCACATGATGGAGCAGTACAAGGGAGCAGCACTTGGAGAACTAAGTCCTCATGTCTTTGCTATTGCTGATGTTGCTTATAGGTAACCTTTACTTTGATTACATTCTATATTCAAGGTTTCCTAAAGGATGATCCAAATAGTTTACTAAATTGCTTGAAATGAGTCAGAGCAATGATCAACGAGGGCAAAAGCAACTCCATTCTGGTCAGTGGAGAAAGCGGGGCTGGTAAGACGGAAACAACCAAAATGCTCATGCGCTACCTTGCCTACTTGGGTGGTCGTAAAGGCATTGAAGGCAGGACAGTGGAGCAGCAAGTCTTAGAAGTAAGATGGATGATCTAACTCCAGTTCTGTGCTTGTTAATGTTTAAATTTTAAGTGGGGCTGATGCTGGCAAGGATCATTTAAATGTCTTGAGGCTTATTGTTGGGGGTTCAAATTCTCAACATGGGTGGGTATCTAAGACAAGTATGCAGAATTGATGTCTATTATGATTACAAGCTTTTGTTGTGGTGACATAAAGTTGAGCACTACTATGGATGTGGCCGGCACTGCAAAAATAAGATTTCCTCCTGGCACAAAATATTATCTGTCCTTATTGACACATTGCCTCATGTTTGTTTCCACATCTAGAAGTAGATAAAAGATGGTTATTACTAAAAGGAGAAAACATTTCATGACTGATGTTAAAGAAAAAAAAAAAAAAGAATGTACGGTACCCATGTTGATGGTGTGAAAAAGCTAGAGGCTCCCTCAACAATATGTGCACTGAACTTGCATAATTTGTTTACTTCATTTTTTTTCCATCTTCAATCTTCTTAGAATCTTTTTTCCTAAAAGTATGAAACTGAACAATTTTCAATTGTATAAAAGGGGGGTAATGTATATGTATGTAATTGATTGATTCAGAATCAGGCTTTGACGAAGGATGCCGGTTGGATTATAGAATCTATTTTGTCAACATCATATATGCACTGTGAGGGACTTTTTAATGTATTTGAAATTTTGAACCTTTTTTCATGACTGTTTTATGTTAATAATTCTGAAAATAGATGTTGAAGGCTGTTGGTAGAAATAAATATTCTTTTCCTATTTAGAGTAGGATTTTATTTCCTTTTCTATTTAGTATAGGATTTTATTCCCATTCACAGTATAGGATTTGTTATTCCTTACCCATTTTGGACAATATTTTTGCCTAAATCTTGTTATATATTGACATGGTATTAGCTAACAATTTTCTTGTGAGATTTTCCTTGAATCCTGCTCTCTTGACGGCAGCTCCTTTTTGTTGCTCATCAAACTTTCGTCATTCTCTCAAAGATCCGTCAATTTTCTGTTTGTCCAACCTTAACCTAGATAATCAAAAATTCGGAGAAAGAATTACAAAATCTCATCACGTCACTGTTTCAGATGTCTACTATTATCGTCTCTTCAAAACACCATTGCCGGAGGCATCAAACATTGTCAACAACTCTCTTGTTTCTCTATTAGTCCCCAGAGAACCCTAGAGTTGTGTTCAAGTTGCCAGGGGAAGTCTAGAACCCTCAAGCCAGTTTCAGGAGTGGTAGCCAAAGTCCAAATGTTGGCCCATCCTTACTCCATAGAGTGAGTTGCTAGTTGCTGACAAAGCTCACTGTTGAAGACTTGAACCCTAGCTTTCAATATAGTTCTAATGCATGCTTCAGACGTTAGCATGTAAACCTCACGCGCGATGACGAATTGTTGGCCCGCAAGCTCCGGAAAATTCTTACGGGCATAATGTAACTTTAGCAAAAATTTTGAAAATCCCTAAGGACCCCCCCTTTAGGCGACTTTTCTAGTGCTATCCATGTGGCAGTCAAAAGTAGTCCAAGACCTCTTTGGAAATAACAATGTAGTCCTACTTTGTTTTTGTTCAAGATACGGTAAAAAAAGTTTTCTTCAAGAATGTCCTAGCCTATTCTAGATTATCCTACTCCATTATCGGTTATCCTATACCAGTTCGAGAATATCCAATTCCAATCCAGAATATCATACTCTAGTGCAGAATATCCAGTTCCAATTTATGATTTATTCCTATCCCAAAATAACCTATTCCAATTTACCCCCCAACTCTGAATAGCTATTGCAGTTCAATTTAATCTAATGTTTTTCTTCAGTCGGTTATTGTTTATTGGCTTCAACAATTGCACTGTATTTGAACATGAGATGTCAATCCCTTAAGTCTCAGATTATATTCAAAGGGAGATGTTAATTCCTTCAATCTCAAATTAAGGAACCTATCAATGTTCTAGTTTTTCTCTTTAGTTTCTTGTGTCTATATCAAGAGACCCTTGCTGTCTTTGTTCTTTCATCTGTATTAAGAAACCGACATGTTTCAAGTCTTCCAACTAAATATCAACACCTGAAGCATCCCTAGTTATCGAAAAATGACTAGTAATGTCAAATGTAGGTGGTTGTAATAAACTCTTCCAGATTTTGGGAAGTCGACTAGAGTCATTCTAGTCAACTCTTTAGATTTCAAGAAGTCAAGTCAATAGAATTTTGTTGTCATACAACCACTTCTTTCGCAGCAATCCAACAGCCAATTTCATTGCAGTCCTGCAAGCAATTTCACTACAATTCAGTAACCAATTTCGTATGTGAGTTGAATATATTTGTAATATGTTTAGAACATTAGACATATATGTTCCAACATGAGGGGGAATTTCGTATGTGGTTTGAATATATTTGTAATATGTTTAGAAGATATGATATATATGTTCCAGCACGAGGGAGAGCATTAGAAGTAATAAATATTCTTTTCCAATTTATAGTAGGATTTAATTTCCTTTCCCATTGACTATGGGATTTTATTTACATTCCTACTTAGTATAGGATTTGTTTTTCCGTACTTATTTTGTTTAGGATTTCTACCATTATAAATATATGCTTAGGCTCCTAGTTATGAAGGTCCAATTTTCACCGAATCTCTTTGTATTTTGACACAAACAATTATTAAAATTTCATTCTAGCAGGGTGTTTTAGTTAGCTCAGAAACGGAAATATTTATGGAAGTGTTTCAGAAACATTTTGAAAGTAGCACAAAAATATAAAAATTTCAATAAATGTTCAAAAGTATTTATTTAAACTGTCCAAATGCACAAAAACTTAATAATAAAATAATTAAGGAATTATTAGTTTGCTATATTGTGTTGTATTTTTTTAGTTTGTTTTGCTATATTTGATGAAAGCATTAGAATTTTTTCCACAAGTTCTGTTTAGGTCTATTAGGAAACAAAAACTTTTCGATAATTTTATAAAAAAGAAACTATAATTTGATCTTTGGATGCAGGATCTCAAGTCGCCATGTTGAGATTTTTTTCTACTTCGTGTTGTGATTTGCAGAATATTTATACCTCCTTTATGTTTTGTTATATTTATTTTTCTATCTTAAGTATATCTAAAGTTCATGTACTACTCAATTAAATGCAGTCGAATCCAGTTCTTGAAGCA
Source organism: Vitellaria paradoxa (assembly GCA_019916065.1). Lineage (NCBI taxonomy): Eukaryota > Viridiplantae > Streptophyta > Magnoliopsida > Ericales > Sapotaceae > Vitellaria > Vitellaria paradoxa. Next base: position 12,443,735 of record CM034243.1, on the reverse strand, counting down.
TTTGGCAATGCAAAAACAGTTCGAAATAACAATTCTAGGTGAGACTTCTGAGTCATTCTATGAACTGTCTTTGATGTGTATTAAAGAAAATGCATTTTTGAAAAATTGTTGACATTTTGTTCTTATTGATGCTTGCCAAAACATATTTATTGCAGCCGTTTTGGTAAATTTGTCGAGATTCAATTTGATAAGCAAGGAAGAATTTCTGGAGCAGCCATTAGAACCTATCTTCTCGAAAGATCTCGTGTTTGCCAAATTTCGGATCCAGAACGCAACTATCATTGTTTTTACCTTCTTTGTGCAGCACCACCAGAGGTAGGTTTTTTCTTCACCCCTTGATGAAAAACACTGAATTTATATTCAAAACAACATTTTGAATAATTTTCAAATCTCACCAGGAAGTCGAGAAATATAAGTTGGGAGATCCTAGATCCTTTCATTATCTTAACCAATCAAATTGCTATGAACTCGCCAGTATAAGTGATGCTCATGAATATCTTGCCACTAGGAGAGCTATGGATATTGTTGGAATCAATCAGAAAGAACAGGTGTAGCCTTTGGTTCCAAAAAAAGCATTTGCAGCATTTCCTTAGATGCAAAACTGGAAATAACATCTCTCTCTCTCTCTCTCTCTCTCTCTCTCTCTCAGGAAGCAATTTTCAGAGTTGTGGCTGCAATTCTTCATCTTGGTAACGTTGAATTTGCTAAGGGAAAAGAAATTGATTCATCTATTCTAAAAGATGAAAAATCCAAATTTCATCTTCAAACAACAGCAGAACTTCTCATGTGAGGCTAGGGCCCCTTATATTTTCATGGTTTGTTATTTTCCTTTTTGTGGTTGATACCTGTTTGTTGTAAATGAGTTAATCCTTATTTCAGGTGTGATCCTGCTGCATTGGAAGATGCACTACTAAAGCGTGTAATGGTCACCCCAGAAGAAGTTATTAAAAGAAGTCTTGATCCTATTGGCGCAACAGTCAGTAGGGATGGTTTAGCGAAGACAATATATTCTCGTTTGTTTGACTGGTAAGATATGTGTGTTTGGATACTTGAATTTACTTTTATGGTTATGTCTAAGGATAGTTTATTCCTAGGAATAACTCCAGGTAGTTTGAGGTGCTGATGTGATGCTAAAGCTGCCTGATTTCTATGAATTACAGGCTGGTTGATACAATTAATGTTTCAATTGGGCAAGATCCTAACTCAAAATCTTTGATTGGGGTCCTTGATATCTATGGTTTTGAAAGCTTTAAGACTAACAGGTATATATTGATCATTGGGAAAGTATGATTTAATAACAAAAAATGGATAATACTGCAGTGACTCAATTATTTGACTGGTTTTAATTATTCATGGTTGCAGTTTTGAGCAATTCTGTATTAATTTCACAAATGAAAAGCTCCAACAACATTTCAACCAGGTATGATGTTCATCATATTTTTGAACATTCTTTAATCCACTTGCTGAACTTTACCCTCAAACCGTTGTGGTGTTGTTCAGCATGTGTTCAAGATGGAGCAAGAAGAGTACACAAAAGAGGAGATTGACTGGAGCTACATTGAATTTGTTGATAATCAAGATGTCCTGGATCTTATTGAAAAGGTACCCTTCTTTAATCTAGTTTCCTTTTTGGAGCATGAGGAGATTAACTGATGCGTATGGCTATGCTTGTTTTTTTCCATGAAATCTGGAACTTAATAAGGATTAAACATCATTAAGATGAAAGGCATGCATTCTACCAGAGAAAGAGCAAACTGCTTATTCAACAAAGGCAGTTTCTCAGTAACATGAACCCATCCTCTAAACTGAAACAATGTGCTAGTACAATCTATAAAGCCATTCCAGAAAAATATTAAATCCATCCTTCTTGCATTCAAAAATCACTGTAAGATGCTTGGCTAAAGGGGAGACAACAAATATTACAAGACAACCAATACTAAAGGTTTGAAAATTTATGGATGGCAAGTAGTTTTGCAACCTGTGATTCACTCCTCATGGTTTCATTACCTAGGCAGTGATCAAGAAATTTGAGTTATCACTTTTACAATGCATATAACCTAAAACTAATTTGCTTGCTTAGAATTGAAGATGAGGGTGCCCTACAATTCTATACATAATTTCGGATTATTATTTTGTTTCTTAACTTTTAGATTGTTAACCACCATTTCACCTAAAAGAGAGAGGGGTAACTATTATTTATATTATTATTTTTATGCTCTCAACGTGCCCCTCACGTATGGGATGAGTTTTTTCTTGAGTGGCCTAATTGCGCGCAACTATTGATATTGGGTTGGTTGTGAGGTTTAAACCTAGGACATTTACATGTACTAACTAAATTCTTAATCATCATCTCACCTTAAGGCCCATTATTTTGCATAATTTTTATACTTTCAACATTAATTTTCATGGGGGATTAATTAATAGATAAATGGGTATGCAAATGAAAAGGCAGGATATATGACACAAAAACGGAAAATGAAGCAGGCATGATATGGCCCAAGCTAGACCAAAGGCCACCGGTTTTGGTAATTCAAGGCCACCCATTTTACGTCAATATACATTATTTGTGGGCAAGTACCAGTTTGATTATTGTAAAACATGCATGGGTCTATTTGTGGTGTAGAATGCAATATTAAAAGAAGTAAAGAAGAAGAAGAAACAGAAGAAGAAGAAGAAGTCGAAGAGGAAGAAGCAGCAGGGAGGAAATCAACTCAATCAATATTTATTCAAAAATAATAATCATACTAACCCTAAGTAGGGTTTAAATACTAATCATCTATAATTTATGGGCCAAACATAGGAAGCCTTTAATCAAATAAACTTAATACTAATTTAGCTCAAAACAAATGGGTCCAAATAATAAATAAAAATAAACTACAATTATGCTAAACAAAAGGCCCATTTGGCAACCATTTTGTTTTCAATTTTTCGTTTTTGTTTTCATTTTTTTTAAATTGAACACAAAAACTCATTTGGCAAATTTGTTTTTAGTTTTCAAAAAAATGAAAATTGTTTTCAAAAATTTTAAAAATTACGAAAACATGAAAAATATATTTTCTCAAGTTTTCACTTTCAATTTTCATTTTCTTTCACAACCACTACCAGTCACAACTATCACCCACCATCAACAACCACCGTCCATTGGTCGCCACCCATTTCCAGCCGCTGTTGCCACCACCGCCCATCTTCGGTTATTGCCAATCGTTGCCGCCGCTCACCCAGCTCCGACTATCGCCAATAGGTGCTATCACCCCCTCACACTTCCAATTTGATAATGAAATTATGTTTGGTGATAGTAGAGTTCTTATTTTTATTTTATATAAAAATATATTAAATATAATTTAGTTATTTTAATTATATTATTTGTTAAAACTAATTCAATCCAATAAAAATAAAATATATTAAACATAATTTATTATATTATTTTTTAAAAACAATTTAATAAAATATATTTCATGTTAATTAATTTAATTAAGTTAAATTAATTAGATTTAATTAGTTATTTAAATTTAATTATTTTAATTATATTTTTATTAAAAATAATTTAATTTGATAAATAAAATAAATTTAATTAACTTAAATTAAATTGGTTTAATTAGTTAATTAAATTAAATTATTTTAATTATATTTTTTATTAAAAATAATTTTATCAAAAAATATAATTATTAGTAATTATATTGATAATTAATAATTCAATCCAATAATTATATTTTTTTTGATAAATTAACTATTAATTAAATTATATTAATATATAATTTAATTAGAATTAATAATTAACTAAATTAAATTAATTGTAATCAAATTTGGGTAATCAAATTAATATAAAAAATGTTTTATTAAATTATTTTTAATAAATAATATAATTAAATTGAATTTAATATATTTTATTTATTAAATTAAATTATTTTTAATAAAAAATGTAATTAATTTAAGTTAATTAAATAATTAATTTTATTAACATGAAATATATTTTATTAATTGTTTTTTAAAAAATAATATAATAAACTATGTTTAATATTTTTTATTTTTATTAATAAATTACTAATATAGCCTAAAGCAAATGGATCGAAATAATAAATAAAAGTCAACCACAATTATGCTAAACTAAACTCCTAATAATCAATCCATAATGCCAATGGTTGGGCTCTTTAGCCTGACGTCCATACACACGTTTACTATTGTCCGCATCAACTCTCCTGGGTTGGAAAGAACTTGGCTCTGATGAGGAGATGGCATAGAGACTTTGATAAAAATCCAGGAGGTTTGGATCAAGTTGTTGTAGTGTCTTAGCAAGAATCTAAGTTCAATCAGAAATAGGATGGCCAAACCAACGAATAAGGAACCATCAAACCACGCCATTCTTTATGAGATCAACCTGCTCATCTAAGATAGTATCAATTTTGTCATAGTGTGCAAGGACTAGTGGTAGTGATATAGTAGTAAATACCAAGTTTGGATTATGGTCAATGGATGGGGCATCAAATGGTTCATCACTCATCAGGAAGGTGAATCTGTCCTTTGTAGGCAGAAGGTCTTAAACATTAAAAAATGGGGCTAAATTAAAATGTTAAGGAATATTAAAAACATAGGCATTTGATCTAACCTATCTTAATATTTTAAAAGGACTAGTGCTACGAGCTTGCAATTTCGAAATAGATCCAGGAGAAAACAATTTCGGCCTTATTCGAACCATTACATAATCACCGACATTAAAAATAATATGTCGTTTGTGTACATCAGCTTTATGTTTATGTGTTGCATTAATTGTCTTAAGTTGCTTATTGATCTCAACATGCAAGTTACGAATATGTTGTGCAAAAGTATCAACTCTGTATAGAAGTCTAATAACACATATGAGTAGGGGCTTCTACCTCAAAACCTAGGTGTTAAGGTGAGAGACATCTTTTATACGATACAAGTAATTTTTCTCATGGGTCAATATGTAATAACTTCTAATAGCCTCTCTCACGTTGGCCCGTGTGGACATAGATACAGCATGGACTATGGTGAGGCATAGTTGAAAACCTGTTCTAATACCATATAAAGAAGTCCGACAACACATATGAGTAAGGGCCTCTACTTCAAAATCTAGGTGTTAAGGTAAGAGAAATTCATCTCGTATATGGGACAAGTAATTTTTCTCATGAGTTAATGTGGGACAACTTCTAATAAGCTCACTCAGACACTAGCAAATGGGGATATGGGAACTAGGTCCATAGGCTTCCTGGGTTTATAATCACGTACAACATCTAAGGAGTTAATTCCTATAGATCTATTCATGGAGTTGTATAGGCGAACTGAGCTGTAGGTAAAGATCAAATCCCAATTCCTATGATGGTTCTTAACTTGACACCTTATTCGATTCCCTAAACTAAGCTTAACAACTTTTGTTTGGCCATCAGTTTGGGGATGATATGCTGTAGAAAATTTGAGTTTGTGCCAACTAGATGCCAAAGGGTTTTCTAAAAATAGCTTGTTAAACAACCGTTCTTATTGGTCACAATGGTTGTAGGTGGACTATACAGCTTAATGATCTTAGAAAAGTATAACTTCGCAACTTTAGAAGTATCGGATATTTTACTATAAGGGATAAAGTGAGCCATTTTAGAAAAAAGGACCTACCGCCATGAGAATAGAATCATGTTTTTTAGGTGTGCATGGGAGTATTAAAATGAAGTCCATACTAACATTTTGCCAAGGACAACTAAGAACAGAAAGGGGAGTATAAAGTTTATTATTATTCTTTCTATGCTTATCTTACTGACATCTTTCTTTAAACTTGGCCAATAAAACTGATACTCAATTTCGTCAATGGTCTTGTTACGTCCAAAATGTCCATAAAGACCTCAAGCATGAACTTACCACGCTAAGAAATCTCACACTAAGTTTCTTGGGATGCAAAACTTATTAGTAAACATGAACCCATCCTGAAGATGGAACCCACTAGAAACATCGGATTTTCCACTCTATAACTCTAGAAAATCTCTCCAAAGTTAGTACATGACTCATAATCATCCTCAAGCCTCTTGAATTCTATAATCTTGAAGCTTATGACAGTAAGGACACACAATGACTATGAGTGTTAGCTACCCTATTGTCAACTTCCGACTTATGCTTTAAAACGAAAGAATAGTCTTGCAAGTATTCAATCCACTGACTATGCCTATTGTTAAGTTTCTTTTGTGAACTAAGATAATGCAACCCTTATGATCTAAATAAAGGATAATGCAACCTTTATGATTTAAATAAAGCACAAACTTGTTTGGAAGTAAGTAATGTCGCCAGTAGTGTAAGGCTTGCACTACCACATAAAATTCCTTATCATAGGCAGAGTAATTTTGCTTGGCCTCACTCAGTTTCTCACTAAAGTAAGCAATTGGGTGACAATCTTGACTAAGAACTACTCCTATATTTACTCCTGATGCGTTGCACTCTACCTCAAAAACTTTTGAAAATCACAAAGGCGCATCAGAGGAGATTCAGTCAGCCTTTTCTTGATGTCTCCGAAGGCCCTAACAGCATTCTTTGTCCATCTAAACTCTCCTTGTTTCATACATTTGGTGAGAGGGGCCATAAATGTGCTAAACCCTTTAATGAATCGACAATAGAAAGTGGCTAATCCATGGAAACTTCTAATGTCATAAACAGCTTTGGGTTTAGGCCAATCGACAATTGCTTTAACTTTTAGGGTGTAGAAATAGCAAAATAGGAATTAGAGGAGTGTAAATTTCTCCTCCCCCTTACATTATATTTATATTGTTAAACTACAATCAAAATAGGATGGACAACTAGTCATGGTTATCAACACAAGAAAGGAAATAATCAATCATATAATCAACAATAATATTCTTTAACGCGCTCCCTCAAAAATGCCCAGCTTGGAAAACAAAGTCTAGAAGGTAGGATGAGGCAACAACTTAGTAAGAAGATCAACTAATTGTGACAAAGATTGAACGAAGGGAGTATTTAGTTGTTTGCGAATCAACAAATCATGGATTAAGTAGCAATCAACTTCAATATGCTTAATGCGCTTGTGAAATACTGGATTATTTGCAAGGAAAATGGCGGCATGATTATCACATTGCATAGGCATGAGTACAGGAATATCAATTTCAAGGTCATGTAAGAGAGATTAAACCTAGAGCATATTAGAGGTAGTATGAGCTATAGCATGGTAATCAACTTCTATACTAGATCGAGCAACAATTTGTTGTTTCTTACTATGCCAAGTAACAAAATTATCGCCCACAAAGATACAATAAACAGATGTCGAAAGATGATCGATCCGACTCCTAACCCAACATCACTATAACCAGTGACAGTAAGTGCAGAAGATGGGCGATATAGAAGATCATGAGTAGGGGACTGTTTCAAATATATACCACAGATAGCTTCAAAGTAAAGGGTACAGGGAACATGCATAAATTAACTGACAATACTCATTGCATAGGTAATATCAAGATGAGTGATTGTGAGAAAAATTAGTTTCTCCACCAAGTAACAGTAGCGGCTCACATCAAGAAAGAGCTCGCCAGAAGTAGTATCCTATTTGGTAGAAGGATTCATTGGAGTATCAACTGGTTGAGCACCCAAAAGACCAGTCTTAGATAGTAAATTTAAGACATATTTCCACTAACAAATAGAAATTTCCTGGGAGGAACACACAATCTCGGGTCCCAAAAAGTTTTGAAGGCTTCTGAGATCCTTAGTGTGAAACTAAGTAGTGAGATGTTGTTTTCAAGCCACAACACTAGAAGCATCATCACCAGAAATAATAAAGTTATCCAAATACACAATCAAGATGATAGTGCTAGAAGAAGTATGATGTATAAAGAATGAATGGTTAGCACAAGAGCCTGAGAAACCAACATCAATAAGTACGGAGCTGAACCGTTCAAACCAGGCACGAGGAAATTATTTGAAGCCATAAAGCGCACGCCACAACCGATATACCAGATGTTCATTACCCAGAGTACAATAACCTGGGGGCTGATTCATATAAACTTCCTCTTGAAGTTCACTGAGGAGAAATGCATTCTTAATGTCAAGCTAATGTAAAGTCCAACGACGACTTACTGCCACATCAAATAGAATTCGAACAGAATTCAGGTGAGCAATAGAAGAAAAAGTCTCAGTGTAGTCCACACCATATGTCTGAGTCTACACTTTGGCAACTAAATGAGCCTTAAAGCACTCAACAGAACCATCTGAAAAGTACTTAATAGTGCAGACCCAGCGGCAACCACTAGTCTACTTGCTAGGAGGAAGAGCAGTGAGTTCTCACATCTGATTTTGATGGAGAACATGCTTTCTTCATCCATAGCATATTTCCATCTCGGAATAGATAAGGCCTGTTTATAAGATGGAACAGACACAGAAGACTAACAAACAAATAAGAAAAGAGACGATAATAAATGATGGCAAGACACACAATTAGTGAGAGGATGAAGAGTGTAAGTATGCTTATCTTTCCTTAATGTAATAGGCAAGTTAGAAGGAGCAGGTACCTCAGTTGAAGGAGGAGAATTAGTCGGGGAAGGTAGGATAACCCTTCTATCACGACCACACTAGTACACCCATGGCAAAGGAGCAATAGAATGAATAATAGGAACAACAGTAGGTTTTTCTAACTGTGCTAGGATGTCTGCAGTGGTCAAGTCAAGAGATGGTGATTGAGACAAGGGAACATACATAGAAGACGTGAGCCGGAAGGGTAGGAGTAGACACTCCCTAACCAAAAATAAGTTCAGATGACAAAGTATCACCATCAGAAGAAAAGAAAACTATAGACTAAGAAAAGATGACGTCAACACTAACAAAATATCTTCAAGATTCAAGGTCTATTGCCTTGTCGGATATAATTCCATTGATCTAACAAGTTACCGTGATAAGATGAAGGCAACTATTTGTGCTTAAGTCTCACTTTCATCTCCTCCCAATCTACCACCGGGTGTTCATGACGCCTAACAAGTAGATTCTCAACACTTTCCCAATACAATTTGGCACTCCTGGTAAGTTTCATTCTAGCGAACCAATGTTTTCTCTCTTCAAAAAATTGAAACCACTAAACGAAACGGTCCATGTCTTCAAGCATTTAGTGAACACCAAAGGGTCTAGGCAACTATCAAGAGTTGAGGCTTCTATTTTGACTTGCTTGGTTAACTCATCATCATTATGTTCAGGTGACGCATCATTCCTATTATGTCGTATAAGTTCTCTATCTGGGTTCCTAGGCCTATTGCATTCCTTAATTGCGTCTATCCTAGCACTTAATTGAGCATGAAAATTATGTATATGGGTGGTAAGGCCTTGAATTGCTTTTGTGAGGACTGCTAGTTGGGTTTGTAATTGATTATCTTCCATTGTGCTACTAGATGTCAATGTGCGACCACTACACAAATGCATACAATGATTCTATGACTAAACTTGTTGAGATCAATAACAACTCAAACAAATTACTGTTAACACAAACCTTACTAGAATATACGGGTAATATATATTGTTGATTTGATTATTAGATAATTCGAATAAAGTGCAAACGATAGTGCTGTCTACATCTTTTTTCCCCCCTTAATTTTATTTAATTAGGGATTAAAACATCAAGAAATAAAATGTTAACTAGTCTAAAGGTATGCCCAGTGAAGGTCAATCACTTTTCAAGACTTCCAAGAAATAAAGGTGAAACAAATAATAAGGAATAATAAAGTAGAAGACTACAAGTGTGGGGTAGTGGTTGGGGTTAACTCAAGGGAGAAAGGAATATTAGTATGGGTAGGGTCCAATGCACAAAATAATGCAATTAAATGCTAAACTAAAGAGATATTGATAACACTAAAAATATTATGGACCAAAGTTATTGTTTGAATTGGTAGTTGGCAGTGTTCTGTCGGCTTGCAATCTACAAAAATGGACTAAGGGGTGTTCTGGAAAGGCTCCAGAGCTTGTTAGAGGGTGGAAGTCTGGTTCAGGTCACTGGAGGGAGGCGATTCTAGTGGTGGGGGTTGATTGGCCTCGTCAGCGATAGTGATTAGAAGAGGGGGTTTGGTCGAACCAACATCTAGTGGGCTCTGCACACGATCACGAAGCTATTGTGGTAGTTGACGAAGTTGCAAGTGTAGTTTTGATTAATTCAATCAATCAAGAATCTCTTCTCTTAGTGTTGGATTTTGCGGAAGGTCTTTGATTGATCTCAGGTTTACTTTGACCAATCCTAGGTTTGCTATTTTGATCACCTCGAGTTTTGATCGCAATGGTTCGAGATGAATAATAGGGTTTTGGGCTATTAATAGTGAAAGATTTGATTAAGGTGTAGAGATGAGGTTTTGCTCTGATACCAAGGTTGATGTAGAACGCAATGCTAAAAGAAGAAATAAAGAAGAAGAAGAAGCAGTTGAAGAGAAAGAAGTAGCAGAGAGGAAATCAACTCAGTCAATATTCATTCAAAAGTGGTAATCCTATTAACCCTAATTATGGTTTAAATAATAATCATCTAAAATTCATGGGCCAAACATAAAGGGCCTTTAATAAAATAAACTCAATACTAATATAGCCCAAAGCAAATAGGTTCAAATAATAAATAAAAATAAACCACAATTATGCTAAACTAAACTACTAATAATCAATCCATAATGCCAATGGTTGGGCCTCTTTGGCCTGACGTCCATGCACATGTCCTTATTAGCCTGCTTTACTGGTGTCCGTACCAATTTGGCTGGCTAGAAATCCATTATCTGTTCAATATGTCCCTAGTAATATCATTTGGGAATTTGGCATTGCTGTGGCATTGATCATAGCTAATCTTTCCACCGGGATGGGTAAGCAAAATCATGGGATTGGACTTGGGCAAATATGTCTTGCAGAAAGGTTTGTTTTAAGCTTTTCATCCTTTTGCTAATATAATCATGATTTTTATTATTTACTTGTGGTTTTTATTCCTCTAGATGTATATTTTCCAGAATTAGGCATTTTCTAACAATTTATACCCTGCAAGTTTTGAGTTGGTTCTTCTTTGCAAACCTTGTATACATTCTAGGAATGGCTGATTGCCAAATGAAGAATCACTTTCCTGTAATTTAGTTAATGGAATGACTGCCATGAAGTTTTTTCAGTACATCAGCCCTTTAAGGAAACTGTATTATTCTATTCATTTTTCCATTGCAGAAACCAGGAGGTATTATTGCTTTGCTTGATGAAGCCTGGTAAGATCACGCTTCTCCAACATATATGCCTACATGAATGTATAAGCCGTATATGTGTATGTTTGCATGTCATGAAGGATGGGTGTGCCTTGGTGGCATGTCTATGTCTATATCTATATCACCACATCCTACAATAAGCCCCCCTGTGCAAGCACTGCTGACGTGTAGAATATGCATCGACATATTCTGGAAATGCATCTGAATGTGTCTATTTGTTTTTAACTTTTTCGGAATGGATGTGCTTGGGGCACAAGGGACACACATGCGTCTATTGCCCAGAGGTACATGAGACAAATCTTGGTACAAAATTCACAGAGCTAAAACTGTGGTAAAAAATTAAAATCAAAAGGATATGGATTTATACATTAATCACTTCTCTTCAAACTTCTTTAATTTGTGAAACCTGAAACCCTAAGAACTTCCATTTTTTGTTTGTGAATGCGTAGGTTTCATAAAGGAAACATTATTGCTCCCATGTTTTGCCAACATGTAATGTAGAAATAAAATATTTTCTTTCATTCCCATACAGTAAAATATGCATTTAGTTTTCAATGAAAAAAATAGTTTCCCATTACGAATAAAAAATATATTTCTCTATAGTCGTGTTGCTGCTGCATCCTTTTCCTGAATTTTGGAAACTGTTTTTGTCGACATGCTTGCATCGTGTTGTATCTGCATGCCATCTCCATGTTTATGTTTCGTAGTTTGTTTAATTAGTATTAGTGTCCATGTTTACGTCAATTGATTATATGCTTTTTGGCCTCGTCCTGTTTGCAGCATGTTTCCCAAGTCAACTCATGAAACATTTTCAGAGAAGCTTTATCAAACATTCAAGTCTCACAAACGATTTATCAAGCCAAAATTATCTCGTACAGATTTTTCAGTTGCTCACTATGCGGGCGATGTGAGTTGGATTTCTCTCTCTCTCTCTCTCTCTCTCTTTTATGGTTGCTGGTACTTTAAAAGAAAAAAGAAAGAGGGCTTTCTATTGCATTAATTTTTCATTGTTTCTTTCAGGTTCTATATCAATCTGATTTGTTTCTAGACAAAAATAAAGACTATGTTGTTCCTGAACATCAAGATCTGTTGAGTGCTTCCAAATGTTCTTTTGTAGCAGGCCTTTTCCCTCCAGTTCCAGAAGAGACAACCAAATCTTCCAAATCTTCTAAGTTCTCATCCATTGGTTCTCGTTTTAAGGTATCATATTGTTTATCAACTTGCTTAAGATCCAGAGGATTTTCCTCAATAAAATTAGTTATTGAAAGATATTGTTAATCACAATCTGCCACATCAAGAATTTAACATCCTTCCTGCTTTTCAATTCATGCAGTTACAACTCCAACAGCTAATGGACACACTGAATTCTACGCAGCCCCACTACATTAGATGTGTGAAGCCAAATAATCTTCTTAAACCCGCTATCTTTGAGAATGTCAATGTCATGCAACAACTACGTTGTGGTGTGAGTACGATAGAAAATTGGTGTTGTACTTTATGTACGCTATATATTTTAAAAAGTTGTGTATTTCATGTTCATATTTGTTGATCTAGGGTGTTCTAGAGGCAATTAGAATCAGTTGCGCTGGATACCCTACTCGCAAGACATTTTATGAATTTCTAAATCGATTTGGCCTTCTTGCTCCGGAGATTTTGGAAGGAAAGTAAGTTTATGTTCTAGACTGAGTAGAGAAACTATATTATTTGTTTGAATATTCTTTTTGGTTGCTTGGTCAACTTGGAAGCTTTAGGTTGTGCTGTTTAATTAACATGGTTAGATTCTTACACTTGTTGGAAATTATGAGCAGTCATAATGAAAAGGATGCATGTAAAAAGCTCTTGGACAAGATTGGGCTTACAGGGTCTCAGGTAATATAAAGCTGCCTTTGCATATTGAGAAGCTGGTTGTTCTTAGTTAATCATGTTCTTACAATTACAAGAATCTCAAAAAGTTAATATTCTGTAGTTTGCATATTTTTTCCTCCGCTAATTTTAGCGGTGTGCATAAATTAGGCACTTAGAAACATCTAACTGATATTGATGTGTGCTTGAAATTGATGAATTTCAGGCTTTTTTGATACTCATTTAAGATGTGTCTTTTTTGGTCATACACCTCACAAATTAATCTTCTATTAAAAGTTTCCCTTATGCATGTGCGCCTTATAATCCTTTATCTCATATGACAATATTTTAATTTGTTAATTCATTGTTTTTGTTGGTTATGGACTAAGGAATCATGCTTTTTGTACTATTGACAATGAATGACTTATCATGGTTTAAAAGCTCTAGTTTTTGGAGGTCCTAGTATTAGGTCTCATTATTTGTATTTTTTCCCTATTTTTTCATGTGCATTTTGTTCTTTTTTCTATTTTGTATCATTTATTGAGTTCAATTTGTTTGCCTCTGTTAGACCACCATCTCACCCAAAAGCTTAAATTATTAGAGAGAGCAGCAATTTTATTATTTATATTGACTTATTTTCTATCAATACACCACATTTTGTGCTTTAGAACTGACTTTTTTTTTAGGGTCCGAGCACGTGGGACTTTTGATTTTTGTTGGGCAGTGAGGTTTGAACTTAGGACTTTTGCCTACTCTGGTACCATATTGGATTGTTAACCACCATTTCACTTAAAGCTTAAACTATTAGGGAAGGCAAAATTTTATTATTTATATTTATTTATATTTTCTCAACAGCCTCTATTGTTCATGTATGAGACAAGGTTGTGCATGAAGAGTGTTTATGGCTAGTTATAGGGTCAATTTCTTAATAGTGTAAGCTTTTAGGATAATTGTTGTCTAAACAATAAAATTGAAAAGATTCTAGGATAATTGACTTAACCATAACCATTTAGATACCATGTTCCCTTTTTAGGGCACTTGACTCTGCAACTCAACTATATCTCTTTGTTGATTTGTTCTAGCACAAGCCATCTTTATATTATTTAATTTGAATAAGATATTAATAATGTGTTATTGTTTTCCGTGTCATAGTTCTTCGTCAAAATGTTCAAACTAATGTTTATTTTTCAAAAATTGAAAATGTTAAGACATATTTATGTCATAGATTTATATTCTTTTTTTGTATTTGAAAAAATAAAATACCTTTATGGTTGCTGCTTGTGCACCCTGGAAGGCTGGGCAGGAAGGGTTTGAATTGTCTTGCTTTATGCTTTCTTCTTAGGCTACTTAATATAGCTAAAAGAATGGTGTGATTATTATTGCATGCTGGCTTATGGTTTGTGCTTCCTAGATGCCTCTTATATTCATTAGAGTTCATAAATTGTTTTGCAGATAGGAAAAACAAAGGTTTTTTTGAGGGCTGGTCAGATGGCTGAGCTAGACGCGCAGAGAGCACAAAAACTTAACACTGCTGCCAAGGCTATTCAAAGGCAGATTAGAACTCATATTAGTCGCAAACGGTTTATTGCTCTGCGTGAGGCTACTATATGCATGCAATCTTTGTGCAGAGGTGTGTATTTCTAGAGAGCGCACACTGTTGTATTTCGTGTACTTAACTTGAAGGATGCTAATCTTCTTAGCTCATAAATATGTATGTGTTTTTATTTATCTTTCCTTTCCTTGCTTGCTAGGCTTAACTGCCCACTCTCTTTTTTTATCTACAAGACCACATCATCTATAAATTCACTATTTCTTTTTAATTTGGTCATGACCATTTAGGAAGACTTGCATGCAAATTATATGAGAAGATGAAAAGGGAGGCAGCTGCTCTTAAAATTCAGACAAGCTTACGTGGGCACTTGGCCAGGACAGTCCATACCAGGCTCAAGTTCTCAGTGCTTGTCGTGCAGACAGGTTTGCGGGCAATGGCTGCTTGTAATGAATTCAGATACAGAAAACAGACTAAGGCATCAATTATTATTCAGGTTATTGACTATTTGCTTCTGTATTGATTGAATGTTTTAATTTTTGTGCTAGTTATTTTTCAATGCATGACTAGAAATACTATTTGCAGGCCTATTGGCGTAGGCATAAAGCATTTTTGTATTTCAAGAAACTCAAAAGGGCATCAATTGATACCCAATGCAGATGGAGGGGGAGAGTTGCCAGGAAAGAGCTTCGAAAACTAAAGATGGTCGGTATTGGTGTTCTCATGCTATTGAAGTCATAATAAGTAATTCATTCATTGCCCTTGTCATTCTTTCATCTTCTGATTGTCGAGCCAAGTTACTAAGTTTTGAGAATTAGATGTAATATGATGGTTTTGCCGTGAATGCTGCCTAAAAGCATGATTGGATGTTTAATTACTTGGTAGTCATTTGAAGTAGAAATAATGAGCATTTGATGCATTGGAAAGCATCCATGTAATGCATGTGGAAATTGTATTGCATTCATGATATGTATTGTTAATGGTACTTTTCCTGTGTAGATAAAAACACCACCTCTGATTATATAGTGCATTGTATTTTTGCCACATTTCATTGTAGAATTTTATATTTTCCTGGAAATCCTCTCATATTTGTATATCCCTTGTGTGCATATGCAATATTTTTCAGGCTGCAAGGGAAACAGGGGCACTGCAGCAAGCAAAGGATAAACTTGAGAAGCAGGTGGAAGAACTCACATGGCGTGTGCAGTTAGAAAAACGTTTGAGGGTAATACATACACATATATTCCTATTGTATGAAGTACTTCACTATTTCTTCAGGATATACTTCACAATTTCTTCAGGATATGTAAAATTGGGTACAATAAGCATTTAATCTGACTTCCAAAGGCCTCCTCTTTAGAAAATGAGTTGAAATTCAAATCTATTCTAGCTATAGAAGTAATTACTACAGAAGTTTTCTGCCACTTCCTAAGAATGTCCATTGGGAATAGCTTGGACTTGATTATTGTTATTTTATGTGATAGAAGTCATGGTACATGTTTTTATGATTCTAATAGCTTTAAATCATGTATACAGACTGATCTGGAAGAGGCAAAAGGGCAGGAGGTAGCAAAGTTGCAAAGTTCCTTGCACGCATTGCAAAGCAAAGTTGACGAAACAAATGAATTGCTTCTTAAGGAACGCGAGGCTGCGCGGCAAGCAATTGAGGAAGCATCTTCTATTGTCAGAGAAACCCCAGTGCCTGTTGAAGATACTGAAAAGATTGAAACTCTGACTATTGAAGTGGGAAAATTGAAGGTATGGCTGGTTGCGTATTTTTCCCTTTTCAATTTCCTTTTCTTTAATTTGTTGGTGTTACCGAGTGTATTAATCACATGATGGTATAAAAGCATGTTTTGTGCTATCCATCATGTAATATTCTTATTGACCCTTGGCACTAAGGGAACATGTACCATGTTTCCCTCCATGATATACTTTATGATTTATGCTATAATTTAGAGATTTTTATCTCTTTGACTTTCCTTATTTTTGGTGCTTTCCTTGCCTATATAAAGACATTCTTTGTATCTTGTAATGTCCATCTTTAGTGATATAATTCCCTCTTTTCTCTCCATGTTCTCTGTTTTGTAATTCTAACATACTAAAACCTTTGTAGCTTCTGTCCGTTCTATTTTGTTAGTATTTACCTTGGTTTTATGTTTCATAGGGTTCGTTGGATTCGGAGAAAGAACGAGCTGATGATTTGGAACGAAAATATGCAGAAGCCTTACAATCAAATGAAGAAAGGAATAAGAAGTTAGAAGAAACTGAAAGAAGAGTTCATCAACTTCAAGAATCTTTGAACAGGTTGTATTAAGCTTAACATTTTAACATTGATATTAAGTTTATGATTTTAATTGCTTCAATTTTGGGTATAGCATTCATCTAAGAAGCATGGACACTGATGTGTGACACAACACGATTTGGACATGCATGTAAATTTTCAAAAAAATGTAGGGCATCGACAAGGCCGGGACATGCAAAATAAACATGTTTTTATATATTTTATGTCAAATATATAAATAGTTAATTCAAATTTAATTAAAAAAATGCAGTAAAACACTAATTAGAATTAAAAAAAAAAAACCAGACTTGTGGAAAATCAGAGGAAAAAACAAAGGGAATTGAAAGAATATATTTTTCTGTATCTTCTATTAATCATAATAGGGTTGCTTATATACACTCGAACCCTAGCTGCAAATTAGGAAATCCATCCCTTAATTCTAGGGGTGCAACTATTACGATATCTCCTATTAAAATTGATCCTTTCCTGCACTCCCTCTTAAGCTAGTGAATAGATATTTTTCATTCCCAACTTGGATATACTTATTTGAAACTTTCTACTGCTCAAGCCTTTGGTAAGCACACTTGCAAGTTACTGGTTAGCAGACACATATGGTTTACAACTCAAGCCATGGTCTAGCTTTTTTTTATGAAATGTCGGTCTATTTCAATATGCTTTGTTTGATCATGCTACACAAGATTAAGTGTGTTGCTGATGGTAGGTTTATTATCGCAATAAAGTCTCATTAGGCTATCCACCTAACCTTCAAATCTGCTAAGATGATTTTTAGCCACAATAGTTCACAAATGCCTTGAGCTATTGCTTGAAACTCTACTTCAACACTTGAATTACCACTTGATTTTGTTTTTTACTTTTTCACGTTACAAGATTTCCATCAAGAAATGTACAATCCTTGGAAGTTGGTCTTCTATCAATCATTAATTTAGCATAATCTAAATCTGTATATGCTTCAAGTATCAGACTTGTTCTCCTTTTGAGCAAAATACCTTTTCTTGGAGTTCTTTTAAGATATTGTAATACTTGATTTACAGCTTGCATGTGAACTTCCTTGGGATTGTGTATAAACCAACTAATGGCACTAACTGCACAAGCTATATCTGGCCTTGTGTGAGAGAGATAAATGAGTTTTTCTACCAGCCGTTGATACATCTCCTTGTCCACCATATCATCCTCCTCAGCTTCTCCAAGCTTGTGGTTGGGATCTATTGGTGTGCTTGTTGGTTTTAATGGCAATTTTCATGTCTCTTTCAATAGATCTGTGACATACTTTTGTTGGAATATAAAGATTTCCTACCTGAGGTGTGCAACTTCAATCCCTAGGAAGTACTTCAACCTTCTTAATTCTTTGATCTTGAATTCTTTGGCCAAACATTGTCTCAAAGTTTCTCTCGCCTCATCATCCCCACTTATAATTATATCATCAACATATATTAGAAGAGCTGTGGCTCCCCCTGAATTTAAGTGCTTGACAAATAATGTATGATCCTCTTGAATTTGTTTGTATCTAATGTCCATTATAACTTTTGTAAATCTCCCAAACCATGCCCTAGGAGATTGCTCAAGCCCATACAAAGCCTTTTTTAGTTTACACACTTGATTGGTAGCTAGGCTGCTTTCAAATCCAGGTTAGATTTTCATATAAATTTCTTCTTCAAAATCTCCATGCAAGAATGCGTTTTTTACATCAAATTGTTGCAAATCCCAGCCATAATTCACAACCAAGGATAACAAAATTCTGTTAGTATTCATCTTGGCCATGAGAGTAAATGTCTCTTGATAGTCCACGCCATATGTCTGAGTATAATTCTTAGGTACTAACCTTGCCTTGTACCTCTCTAATGACCCATTTGCTCAGTATTTTGCAGTATTAACCCTTTTGCATCCCACAAGTTTTTGTTTTTGCTTTTTTTTGGTTTTTTTTTTTCCTACAGGTAAATTCATTAGCTTCCATGTTTTGTTCTTTTCTAAGGTTTTCATCTTTGCATTCATGCTTTGTTTCCAATTTTCATTAACTAAAGCCTCGGATATATTGGTAGGAATAGAAATATTGTTTAGATTCACAAGAAAACACTCATGAGAAGGTTAAAATTTTTCAAGTGACACAACATGAGAAAGTGGATACAGTGGGCTCTTGGTACATTTCTTGGTTCCCTTGCTAATAGCAATAGGAAGATCCGAATCCGGATTGCTACCTAAGTAACTTTCGGATTCAATTTGCAAAGAGGAATTAGAAATTGTTACCCCATTTCCAAATTTTGGGTCATTTTCTTGGATTGGTGCAAGTTCAGGGACTGAATCCTTTTTCCTCAAGTACACATTAGCAAACGAAGGCAACTTAGCATACAAGTTTTCTATCGGAACATGTTCAGATTCTAGTTTATCAGATGGCACAGAGACAGATTCACAAGTAGGAATAGGATATATAGGGATACTAGGTGACTTAGGTTTGGACAATGGAGGAAGATCAATAAGAACGAAATCCTTATCTTCCATGACTAGATTCTCCCCCTAAAGATAAGGAGTTAAAAAATAGGATTCGCTTTCATGAAAAGTGACATCTACAGAGGTATAAAATTTCTTGGAAGATGGATGGTAACACTTATAGACCCTTTGAGTTGGAGAATATCCCACAAAAATATATTTGATTGCCCGTGGGTATAATTTACCCTGGTTTGAACTGTGAACACGGACAAAAGACACACATCCAAATATTTTAGGAATGAGATAGTTGGAAATACTTAGGATAGGATTGAATTTTGAAAGCATTTCCATGGTGCTCTTGAAATTCAAAACTCTAGAAGGTAACCTGTTTATAAGATAGGAAGATATTGGAACTGCTTCCCCTCAATAAGATTTAGGCACGTTATTCTGAAATAGGAATGCTCGGATGGTATCAAGAAAATGACCATTCTTTCTTTTGGTCATTCTGTTGTGGAGTGTTTACACATGAAGACTCATGAATTGTCTCTTCTTTTTGAAAATATGGAGTTAAGGTCTGGTTAAAGTAATCCCTTGCATTGTTTGAGAAACTGTTTGATTTTGATACCAAACTGATTTTGTATCATGGCATGGAAATTTGGGAGAAAAAAACTCACATCAGATTTGTTTTTGAGTAGAAGAATCCAGGAGACACTAGTGAAATCATCAATAAATGACACAAACCATCGTACACCAGAAATATTAGAAATAGTAAGACCCCAAATGTCACTATGAATTAGGTAAAAAGGAACTCAACTTCTTTTGTTGCTAATTGGAAAAGGTACACGTTTGTGCTTTGCAAACTCACACACATCACAATGAAAATTCTCAATCCCTAACCCCTTACACGGAGAAGAAAATAGAACCTTAAGAGTCATGAATGATGGATGTCCATGTCTATGATAATACGACCAGTCATTTCTTTATTGAATAAACAATGCTTAGAAAGAAATGATAAGAATGATTTACTCTTGTTGCCCCTCGGATTGCTTGGCGTCTCAAGGTAATAAAGCCCGTCTCGTTCCTTAGCACGTTTAATTGTCTTCCTCGAATTCTGGTCCTGAAATATGCAATAAGTAGGGTGAAAAATGAGTTGTAGCACAAATCTCGAGCAAGTTTTTGTATAAAAATAAGATTAGTGAGTGATTGATTTGAACATCTCCTAGACCTGCTTTTATGGTTAATGAACCATCTACTGTGGCAATTTTTTGATTGCTTGGACAAGTGTTATATATGCTAAATTTTTGTGATGAATGAGTCGTGGTCAGTAGCCCTTGAGTCCATGACCCAAGAATTGGCAAAGGTTTCATCCAAGACATTTAATCAAACGAAAATAGGAAACTTATCTGAATGCACCAAGGAGCAAGTACCTGAGGGTTTTTCAAGAGTTCCAAGTAAAGCCCTTAGCCCTTAGCTTCTTGATCTCATGTCGATTAAAGTCTCCTCGCTTCTATGATCTTGTCTCACTCTATTACATTGTGGTCATATGTGCCTACCCATCGTTTTTTTGCTACCCTCCTTTGTTTCCCCACTCTTTACCAGATATAGAGGGTTTGCTGTAAAGTTTTCAACACTTCTCTCAGTATGTCTTAGTTTCTTGCAGTAGGTACACCACAAATTATCTTTGTTATCACAGTTTGGATTTATTGATAGATCTGCCCTTTCGTTTTCAGAGGTTATTGGCTGTTCCATGCTTGCTTTTGGATTATTGCTGCTGCTAGCTACTATAGTAGAGCTTTCCAAGGTCTAAGATTGAAGCATGACTCCTCTCCTGCTCTCTTCTGCTCGAATGATAGAAATAACCTCATTCAGAGAGGGAATTTCATCCTTACCGAGTATTTGAATTCTGACTTGATCGAAAGTCATGGACTTGATCTTTCTTAATTTAGTTCTTCAAAATCACTGTGTCCTAATGACACTTTGCTTCAACTTATCGGTAATGGTCAAGTTCTTTTAGCATATTCGCATGCTTTGCTTCCCCATTTTGCTGCTCCAGTTTTGACTTTGATCTCGTATACCTTGGCTGCATTTCTGGTCTTTGAATGTCTGTTGAACAGCCCTTCAAATATCTTTTGCAGTGGTCAAGAGCATGCACGTATCACTGATCTCACGGGTCATTGAATTCCACATCCACACCATAATCATTGAATCTTCCTCTTCCCAGGCATCAAATTTCGGATCTCTCAGATTTGGCCCTATTCCCATACGATGGTTTATCTTGCCATTTCTTTTAAGAGTTTGAATAAGTTGGGACCATTTCAAGTAATTTTTTCCATTCAACTGATATACAGCTTGAATTTCCTATAGCAAATTGCACAGTAATATCTTTTGTCTCTGACATGATGAGAAAATAGCAGATTGGCTATATGAAAAGGGGAGCGGTCGAACTAACAACGATCAATGACACTGATTTGTAATGACATTGACTGGAGATGATGACGTGAGTCGACGATGATTGTGTTAACACCCACCGCGATTGAAGACGATGAGAGAGGCGATACCCACTTCAATTGTCGATGCACAGAAAAGCAATGATGGCACCTACTGCATTTGTCAACTTTCTGTACCTTCTACAGTGATGTTCTGTCGACGGGGATGGTTCCAGCAATAGTTTGATATCAACTGAAGTCACCTTCTGAACCAAACAACGATTAAGGCTGAAAAGAAAATTAGCAATTAAGGCCAAACAATCAGAAGTGAGCAGAAAAATTTTCCAGAGAGCTTTAGATACCATGTGGAGAGCTAGAGGAAAAAAACAAAGGCAATTGAAAGAATATATTTTATTGTGTCTTCTATTAATCATAATAGGGCTGCTTATATACTTTTAACCCTAGCTACAAATTAGGAAAAGCATCTCTTGATACAAGGGAAAAATTCTAATCAGATCCTAATTAAATCCCTTAATTCTAGTGGTACGACTGTTACAATATCTCCAATTAAAATTGATCCTTTCCTACATATACCTTAGTTGTTGTAATATCCTTTGTATAACAATTATCTTCTGTTAATGGGTCAATGGGTCGCCAACCATACTAATGTATTTGTCCACCAATTGAAATTTTCATTATTTATCATGCATTTAATGGGATTCTTGTCCATCTGTTAGGCTTGAAGAGAAGCTCGCCAACACAGAGTCAGAAAATAAAGTCCTTCGTCAGCAGGCTCTTACCATGGCACAAAATAATAAGCTCCTATCAGGACGCTCTAGGTCAACTATTCAGGTAATCCTAAAATAAAATTGTGCTCGTTGAACTGTGAACTACTGTTTCCTTCCATGTAATGAAGTTATATTCTTTTCTGACATTTGGCAGAGGGCAGAAAGTACAAAGCCTAATATGGTAAGTTGAAGTCCTTGAAGAATTGATTGAGTCAGTTTGGACTGTAATAACTTTTTGCTGATCACCTCTGAAATGTTATAGGACCTGCATAGTGTTTCAATGAACTTGAGGGATCAGTCAGAGGTAGAGGGGAGACCCCAAAAATCACTTAACGAGAAACAACAGGAGTATCAGGACTTGCTCATTCGATGTGTTGTTCAGCATCTGGATTTCAGTAGGGGCAGACCTGTTGCTGCCTGTATCATATACAAGTGCCTTAGACAGTGGAGATCATTTGAAGTTGAACGGACCAGCATTTTTGATCGGATTATCCAAACCATAGGCCATGCGATTGAGGTACTAATTGCAGAGTTTAATTGTTTGGTGGTGCAATGCTATTTCATCTTTGAATTATCTGATGGCTCTATAGAACTTGAGAGTTACTTATTTGAATTGAAGACTCAGGACAACAATGATACCTTGGCCTATTGGCTATCCAATGCATCAACCCTGTTGTTGCTTTTGCAACGGACATTGAAAGCAGGAGGAGCAGCTGGCATTGCTCCACAACACAGGCGACAATCTTCAGCAACTCTATTTGGCAGAATGACACAGGTAAAAAGAATATGAATTTATCAATTTTGGGAAAAAAAAAAGAAAGTCCATGGCATTCAGCATGTGTCTCAATTGTTGCAATAAATTCCTTTTAGAGTTTCCGTGGTACTCCACAAGGCGTCAATTTATCTATTGCCAGTGGTGAATCAACTGGCGGGGTGGATACCTTGCACCAAGTCGAAGCCAAATACCCTGCATTGCTGTTTAAACAGCAATTGACAGCATATGTGGAGAAGATATATGGGATGATACGAGATAACCTGAAAAAGGAGATTTCTCCATTGCTTGGGTTGTGCATTCAGGTAATTGAACATGTGCTAAGAAATCACACTTTAAGCAAAACCAATGTAGTGATATTTAACTATCTTAATCGTGTTCTTCACTACCCTTACTGCACCACTACCAATATATATATATATATGGCATCTTGCATGGTGTAGGCACCAAGGATATCTAGAGCAAGTCTAATTAAGGGGACAGCCCGCACCCTGGCCAATGCTGCTGCTCAGGAGATTTTGATTGCTCACTGGCAAGGGATTGTAAGGAGCATAGGAAATTTCCTAAATGTGTTAAAAGCCAATCATGTAAGTATATAATCTATTTATGTTGCTGTTTCTTCTTCTTCTTGTTATTTTTTATTTTTTAATTTTGTCCATGGCTTAAAACATAATAAGTTTCTATGACATGGACAGTAAATCTCGCGTCTGTCTCTAACCTTGTTCTGCTGCCATGTAGATGTAGTTGATTTGATCAGAACCACTCTGTCTATAAGCAATGTAATGAGTCCCTCACTTTTCTTTTAACAATCTTTAAATTGCAGTTCGGCTGGCTAAGGACGAGCAAATCTGCAATCAAATCCTTGAAATAGAACCTAATGTTTTCTTTAAAAACTCAGAAAAATTTTCATTAGAGCGAGGTTGAATGCATTAACAGTCTAAATTGGGATTTTTAATCATGTCCAGGCCTTGGAGCTTCATTGAAAAAGGGGGATTTATCATCATATATACACACAAGTGCAAATATAAATAAATAAATAATAATAAAATGCAATTTCAAAAACTTTAAATTAGTTACCAAATGTTCCAAAAGCTTAAACTTTTAAGGGAGTATATTAAGTTATTTTAATGCTTCCCCCCCCCCCCTTCGTGCAACTCTAACTTGCACTTCAAGTAAAAAGATATTAAAAAATTAAATCAAATCGTGCACCAACATGGAAAAAAAAAAAGTGCACAGCAATAATGGGGATAAAGGTTGCTCCTCTCTGTGTGTGCAATAAACCTCATTAGCACTCATGCCCGGCTCTGTGAGTGCAAGTTGATCCCAAATCTTAGCTATAACTGAATAGAACTTTTGTATACTTCTGTCATCTTGTCTTGTGGCACGAATATCATGTTCAAGTTGGTATCACTTAGCAAAATTTGATTGAATGAACATGGTGGACAAATAATCCCAAATGGCCTTGCCTATGCTAAATTAAGTGAACTCCTATTGCTTGATTAACATAGTTGTTGATCCAAGTCATTGTTCATTTCCCAATTATTCAGCAAGAGTTTATAATTATCTATCTTAACATATGTCGGGGCTTTCTTCTGGCCAGTTTTGTAGCTCCTCATATTTTTGCTCAGTAATTTTTTTTTCAATAATATAAGACCTGTAGAGTAGTTAGCCCCAGTTGATCTAACACAAGCTCCCATGAGCATAGGATGATCAAAGGAGTATCACAAAATAAATTGCAACAACTACAACAGAATTCCAAAATTTTCAGAAGAAACCTAGAAGTCACTGATCAAAGAACCAAATACGCTTGCTGTTCTAAGATTTGAAGCCAAAACTACAGAAAGAAGGAATTATTCAATAGCATCCAACTGGGCAACTTGCCATATCAAGCCAAAACCAATGGAATCTAAACCATCGTATTTTGTAACTTATCACTGTGAAGAAGGGATGAAGCAAAAATCACAAGAAAGTTGATTGGAGCCAACTGGCTGACTCACCAGAGAGTGGTGATGCTACTGCAAGGAAGACAGTCACCAAAAGACTATCCACACACTGGTGGAGTAATGATGCATGAGATTCACGCGGTGTCGATTGTTGAGCACATGAGAGCGTGACTGAGTTTTTGACACGACTTCAATGATGCCACTCACCTGGAGGAGATGATTATGTAGGTTGTTTCAAATGATTGCAAACTTGTTTGGATAAAGAATGGGTGAGGAATCTGTTCTCCAATTGCAATGAGTGAAGAAGGTCAGTCTGTGCGATTGCAACTCACTGGAACTATTAGGGCTAATCTCATATTGATGTCATCGTCCGTACAATGACATCTTCAATACCTTCTCCTTCAGGTTTCAACAGCTACAAGGATTGTCATAGGTTAAATGGAAACACTGCTATGATACCATGTAAACTTTATTTAAAAGAAGAAAATCAAAGCAACGATGGTCATTAGTGATTTTAATGAAATACACCTTACAACGTGATTATGAAATAAGCTGTAATGTTAAATACCCCTTACCACCGTGTGTATGAAATGAACTGTAACTATCATGCTATTTTGGGGAAATGAGATTTTTATCGCAGTAGTTGGAGTTAATGATGTTATTTAAAATTCAAATGGACTTTTCAATTACTAATATAATAATAGATCGCAGTCAGATATCCTAATAACTTGTGCTCTCTCTCTCTCTCTCTCATGCAATCTACAAATTTCTTACTATTTTTTCATTTTTTTTTCCTCTTGAATCGCATTTAATCCTAGGTGCTTTCTGCAAAAAATTTTTTCAGGTACCCCCATTTCTTGTTCGTAAAGTGTTTATACAAATATTTTCATTTATCAATGTGCAATTATTCAACAGGTATGGAGTCTAGAAGCATTCGGTATATTAGTATAATTTTGTAATACTTTTGTAGAGTAAGGTTATTAGTTATTACTTTTGATTATTCCTTCTGGTTGCAGCCTGCTATTAAGAAGAGAATGCTGTTCATTTAGTAATGGTGAATACGTCAAGGCAGGATTGGCTGAACTGGAACATTGGTGCTACAAGGCAACTGATGAGGTAATCTCTCTCTGCTTTTCTAACATTTTTATAAATAACTGATGGGGTAACCATGTTTAGATCCTTCGCCACTCAACAATTTTTTATTCCTATTTTTTCCCTTCTAAAGAAAATGAAAATTTTCAGTACGCAGGTTCAGCCTGGGATGAGCTCAAGCACATAAGACAGGCTATTGGGTTCCTGGTATTACATTCCATGCTCTGTTTGCTTAAAAGTTCCCCAAACTTCTTGTGTTAACTACAGTAAACAGAGCAATGCAAGTTTCTGCAAAATTTTGGAAAACCCTCTATTTCTAGTTGTCCGGTAATTGGTATAATTGTGGGTTTTTGGTTCCTGATTTAGGTCATACATCAAAAGCCAAAGAAGACACTAGATGAGATAAGTCATGACCTTTGCCCAGTTAAGTGGTCCACGTTTAAATTTGTTAACAAACCATTTATTGAAGGTACACTGCTCTGAACCAAGTCCAGTTTTTAATTATCCACAGGTACTTAGTATTCAACAACTCTACCGAATCAGCACGATGTATTGGGATGACAAGTATGGCACACATAGCCTGTCTCCGGATGTAAGTCTCTTTTCCTGTGCTTAACTTGGTCAGGCTTTCTATCACTGCAAAATTGTAATATTTAACAATTTGCATTATATTATTTGTATCATCGCTTGGGCATTGCTGGAAGTAGATATGAGAAATGGTCGAGGACAACTCTTTTGAAGTTAAATGTATAAACATTTCCTTTCATTTTTTTTTTCTTTTTCTACGAATGTGGAAGTTAAATGTATAAACATTTCCTTCCATTTTTTTTTTCTTTTTTTACAAATGTGATTATATATACATGTGCATCATAATCAAAACATTATATATGTTTGATGATTTACTTGGATAGAAATAGCTTAAAATTTCCACCGCCGGAATCAGGCGTACCTCTTCCAACATCACTTCATAGATTATTTTCATTCTTAATTCTACCGATGGATCAAAGAAACCCTTGGGGGGGTATATCTGATTTGGGTGACTTCTGCATTGTAATATTTTGATTGACAGGTTATATCCAACATGAGGGTTCTAATGACTGAAGATTCAAACAATGCTGTCAGTAGTTCTTTTTTGCTGGATGACGATTCAAGGTGAGAGACAAGATTGAATCATATGATTGTGTATTTCTGCTCTCTCTCTCTCTCTCTTACTGGTTGTGGTTTTTTCTTTAGTTTACTGGAGGCCATATTATTGTGCTCTGGGCCACTGATTTTTTTTTTTTTCCCATCATTTATGGTGCAGCATTCCATTTTCAGTTGATGATCTCTCCAAATCAATGGATCAGATTGACATTTCTGACATAGAACCACCACCGCTTATTCGTGAAAATTCAGGATTCAGTTTCTTGTTACCACGTGCTGACTGATCACTTTTCAGCATACCCCTTTATTTTGCTCATTATATCTTTGCCTCTATTTTGAACTTTCCCTTGCCCTTTATGCTACAATCTTCCTAGAGACATCTCTCTCCTCCTAGGATCATCCAAACTTCCAATTCTCTATGCAACCTCTTTACTCACTTATCTTGGTCACTGGGGAAGACATTCTTGGAACATTAGGGTTTCATTCTGCTCAGAACATTCCAACTCATTCCTGAGAGAAGAATGGGAAGTAAAGAAAAGAAAGGAAGGGAAGTTTTTTTTTTTATTTTTTTTATTTTTCACCTGAAGTGAGATTTAGGCAGGAGAGGGTGCTTTGCTGTGTGTACATAACTTGAAGAAAATGTATCCTGTTAACCACATCAATTGATTCGAATTGAATTCCCACCTGATAATTGGTAGGGTTCAACGTGTTTGAGATGAGAAGAAAGTTGACTCTTCTATATCCATTGTCCTCTTTGACATATTTTTTTCAGATCGCGACAGCAAGAGAATTTAATTTACTGGAAATAATAAGGGATTGTCAGCAGTTTGATTTTCTGTGATTTCTGCTTCTGCATGTAGAGATATGACAGAAACTGAAGGGCATATATGTGTGTGTGCGTGCGTGCGCGCGCGCGCGTGTACATATATGTGGAGGAATCATTATTTTGCTTCAAAGGAAAGAAAGATTTTCATTAAACTGCAAAACCAACATTATCAGCATATAAAGGGTTAGAGTCTAAATAAAGCACTCATAACTCTTACAGATTATAGATCCGAACTTTGTTCAATAATTTTGCCAATGATTAGATTTAATTGTTTAATTCAATTGAAAATTAAATTTGTATTTAGTAAGACTATTCAAATTCAGACAGTTATGATGGTTAAGGAACAGTACTTATAACTGTTTACATCTTCATCTTTATATTTTCTAAAGCATAGATGAACAAAGTTAATTTTTTTTTTTTTTCGACTCAATTTATGAACAATCCAAGTCTTAGGGGATAAGGGTCATCAGATTCGGTCATGGACTTAGGGATTTGCCATTAAAATAATAATAATAATAATTAGTGAAGACTTAGGGATTTGCCATTAAAAAAATAATAATAATAATTAGTGAAGACTTGAAGAGAATGGATGTCATCCTTCTAGTCCCCCCCAAAAAAGCGCTCTCTCTCTCTAATTTTTAAAATATTGTGATTAAAATTTTTAAACTTCTTCTTCTCAAACATCTTGGTGCATAAAATAATTAAAAAAACCTGAAACAAATGTGGATTTAAAGAGCAGACATCGATTTCGATGTCAGTTTAGAAATCGTGAGGTCAAGATCATTAAATTGAAATCTAACGATTTAGATATATTCATATCTTTTTAGAATTAAAAATAAGTTAACACATCTAAATTGATAAATTTTGATCTAACCAACCCTAATTTTAGTATCACCAAGTTGATTTCAGAGCCCCCCTTTTAACAAATGTAGCCAAATGTGAAAGCGCAAGGATTTCGTAGATAAGACTGGAGTTGTGGGCCGAACCTTCCTGGCCCCATAACGTAGAAACCCGATTCATGTGGCCCAGTTCAGAAGACTCTTTTGCCGCGCAATCAAAACTTATATATTTGAGGAAAAAAAGGGCATTAGGGTTGAATCAGTCGGTGAAAATTAGCAACGACTTTGGAATCAGAATATAGTACCAGGCCGGAATTGAGCCATCTGGTCATCTACGCCACTGGGGTCAACCCATCAAACGGGCTGTTGTTTCAAAATTTTGTGAATGGGTCGGGTCCACCACCAATTGAATGTTTCTCAAGAACTGATGCACGGACAGTTATAATTAAAAAAAAAAATTAAAAAAATTAAAATTAAAAAGTTCTCCAATCTTCCGTAAATTCGCAAACTCTCACATGCAAACACGCATAAATTGCTTGTCAAACAAACAAAGCCTGACGTTGAGAAATGCTAATGCATATAATAGGCACCTTTTGAAAAAATTAGCACGTGCTAATGATAACTAAAAAAAATTAGATTAGTAGTTAACTAAAAAAATTAACTAATTTTGTGTTTGAAAAAGAAAAAAGTTATATTTTTTTAGGTTGCTAACTTGTAAGGGTAAATTGACATTTTTACCCTCAAAAGTTTAAAAGAATATCAAAATATAAGAGGGTAAAAAAGTTCAACCACTATTAAAGTAGCCATTAACATATGTTAATGACTACTCTTCCCAAACGGTGCCTAAGAAGATTGCAAGCAATAGCGTTTCATAAAATGTTAATAATTTTATGACATCTTATTTGGGAATCATTTAGTTACCAAAGTGTGAAATAGTACGCATTTTCAAATTCAAAACTTAGGAAACTTTTCAATCATTTATTAATCTTTTTTTTTTGTTAATCCCTATATATATATATATAAAATAAAATATGACGATTTTTGAAAATATTCCTCTCACACATTAAGGTATAACGATTAAGAATTAATTTTTTTTAATTCAACGATTGAGATTATTTTTACATTTTTAACTTCCTACTCAATTCTTATTTTAATAGACATCATTGTCATTTATCTCACAAAATAGTTTAGACATTTTGAATTTTATCATGTTTCAAGGGTCGCGATCATTTACAAATCAAAACTACCAACTTAAATTCCGCCCAATTATGATTTTTAAAAAGTTAAATCTTCCAAATTAAAGTACTATAATTTGTATTTTTTTTTATGATACTTATCAAAAATTAATTGGAAAGAGAAAGAAAAACCAAAATACATGTAGTAGGTGCTAGGATCTAAAATTTTGAAAAGAAAAATTAAAACCCATGACTTATTATAATTTTTCTGATTTAAAATTTTTGCCTAAAGTTTCAATTATATAAGAAAATTAATACTAATTTTGTTCAAAGTGTGATAAGCATAGGTTATTGCTAGTGTATGCATATATATATATATATATATATTTTAAAAGAAAAGAAATAGAACAATGAATTGGTGCTAATAGTGGATCTAGATTTGAACGTTAAAGTTGAAAAATTATCTACAAGTCAGTTAGGATTTTTGAAAAAAAATAAATAAATAAAATCTTTGGAAAGAGAATTAATTTATATGTTAAAAGAGATCAAAATTTTTTACTAAAATTATAATAAACTTTCAAAAAAATTTCAATAAGGCGACTGTCCCTATAAAATAAAAATTTGGTTTATTTTATTTTTATAAATTCACTAACTACATATATATATATATATATATATATACACTTTTTTTTTTAAGGGTAACTACACACACAATACTTTTTTTTTTTTTGAAAGGTAACCCCCTGTGTGTGTGTGTGTGTGTGTGTGAATCCCTGATAAATACGGCAGGCAGGAAACGAAACTACCAAGAATTTTGTTTCATCTACAGGGAAAGGAATAAAATAAAATAAAATAAAATAAAATAAGCAATAAAAAAGATGTCCTAAATTAAGATATATAGGTTTAGCAGTAACTGAAGCCTGCACTGACGTTGTTGTCATCCATGTTCGATCTCTTCTAGTTGTCCATAAGTCGACCTAATTCCTCTTCAATTTCAACGTAGACTTTGTCAAAATCAAGCTATATTATTGCTCAACTTAATTAAACCCATTTCTTTTATCATAAAGGAATATTAATTTACGCCTAGACATCCGGACAAATCCAATACGTATAATTACAATATATATATATATATATATAGAGCAAATTGCATTTAGTTAATAATAATCAATTGCATTTTGTCTTTCATATATCCTTTTCAACCACTTTCTTTGTCTTTGTCGCAACCCACAGTAAATACGTAGTAGAATTAATTGGAGAATTAAAATTTTATTTTATTATTTAAGAAATATGTATAAATGGGTTAGATATTCCTTCCTTTTTTTTTTTTTTTTCCTAATATACATGGCAAAGAACAATTCGAGCGTGCGTGCATGCATGCAACAGACATATAGCAAATTTTTTTCTAGTTGTTAATTAATTGCAGAAGCTGAGGTGGCTGATGACATGGATCCCCGTCAACTAAAAATAATTAAAAATAAAAACAAAAATGATGTCCGCTCGTGATGTGGGATTTTTTGTACAATGGGAAACAAAAGGGTATGTGATGTCTCAGTGCTGCCATTTTCCACTTGTAAATACAAAGCTCTGCACAAACGACACCTGACAATTGGGATTATAAAACCTACTCTAATATAATAAAACCGGCCTGCACAGAGAGAGAGAGAGAGAGAGAGAGAGAGAGGGGGGGGGAAGAAATTTGTTGGCTTAAACCCTTGTTTTCAGTTTTAGCTCTGTATTTAATAATGTGACCTGAATACGAACTTACTAATTAAGTAAATATCAAAGCCAAATTAATGAGTCCAAAAGGGGATATCCTTCCTCAACCTAACCTCGAAAAGACGACGTCGGCAATGTTGATATCATTGTTTTTAGTACATGTTTGTTTGTTGTATGAAAAATGAAATTATTAAATAGGACATATTCTTTTGACACATTATTATATATTTAATTTTTATTATTTATACATTAATTTAGTTATTTTTTTTATCAGAGGATGTTGGGACATTTGGAGGCACAATTTTTAATAATTTTTAACAAAATTTGACCAAAAGTTGTTAGTTATAATTGATGTATTTGGTGAAACAAAAAGTGATTTTTAACAATTTTTAACAAATTTTTACAACTTTTGGGTATTTGGCAAAATTTCTAGTAACTTTTAACAATTTTGAGTAACTTTTCGTAATTTTTATCAATTTTTGATAACTTTTAACGACTTTTAGTAACTTTTGAGTTGAGAAGATACTGTAACAAAGCAAAAAAGTAATAAAAGTTAGTAATTTGGCAAAAACTCAAAAATCAAAAGTTGATAGTTTTTCGCTAAAAATTTCGTTGCCGAACGCTCCCATTATCTCATAAAAAATGTAATTAAATGTGAAATAAAAATTTAAAATAAAATATTATGTGTTTCTAATCTCATATATATCTAAACAAATATGTTCTAATGAACAATGTTCTATTCATTTATATATACAAAGCTGGTCGAAAACATTAATTTTCAAAATATTTGAATGGAACAAGTTGTGCGTCCATGAAACCTATATATATATATATATATTGCAGTGCAATTGTATAACTTAATTACTTAATAATTGCCAATTTGTTATTTAAATTTGTTATTATTTATCTATCTAGATAGTATGCA
The DNA here is from genome assembly GCA_019916065.1 of Vitellaria paradoxa. Taxonomy (NCBI): domain Eukaryota; kingdom Viridiplantae; phylum Streptophyta; class Magnoliopsida; order Ericales; family Sapotaceae; genus Vitellaria; species Vitellaria paradoxa. The sequence goes on along the minus strand of CM034243.1, from coordinate 12,410,775 downwards.
TACCTTAATATATATATATACACACAAACACTAATGAATAACCAATGTTTAAGTTATTCTTCAACTAAAATTAAATATATACCTATTTGAAATTTAAATATATTGGCACATTTTTCTTTTTTAAAAACTCAAAATAAATTTTATTTTCATTGTATTATTTTCGACAAGTAAAATTTTTATCTTTCTCAATGTAACTCTTTAAATATCTCAAGTAAAATTTGTACGAAAAATATTTTTGAAATATGCTGTATTTTATAATATAAATATATAGGCATACAAACTGATTTTGATGCATGTGAGATCATTGCTTAGTTAATAATAAGCGGAATCATCGGCTTCAAAATCTTCTTTCATACGGTGCCGACGTGACCAGACAGACCTTAATCACAATCTTAATTCAAGCAAGTTAATTAAATTGTCAATAAGTGACACCTTGCATGCATTATTTATCATGATATATGCCTATACGATGTTGATTGTGATAACGGAAGGACGGTGGGTAATCCCATCATATATATATATATATATATATATATATATTATGGTCCCATTTGATTTACAAATAAACAACAAAAAATTTTATAAATCTTTATTAACTTTATATCATATCAATTTTTTTTTTCACCGTACGTATTATAAACTCTCAATTTATCTATTTTTTTTTATTCTAAACCCACCCTGTATATGTAAAACGATTTGATTGAGGAATAGTAAAAAAGCTGCAAATTAAGATTGAAAGTAACACAGACAACTAAGATTTTTTGTTTTTAATTTCTCGGTATTTGCTCAAATTGAGTAAAATGATTTTGCCATTATGAAATTTGACACGTAAATTCACGTTTGCACTAGTGACGGGTAGAAATTTACACGAAAGATTTTTTAAGCCTTAGTGCGCTGGTTATGTCAATGTGAAGTTTTAATTTTAAAATTAATTTTAATTTTAAAGTTATTGACATTTTTTATTATACATTTTATTATTATGGTTAATTAATAGACTTATCATGCCTCATGCCTAATTTCTATTTTGTTTTATTTTTTTCGATCGTACATGGTATCGCCCGAGATTGTTGCATTTTACATTTTGTTTATTACGTTATACTGGCTAAATAATTTTTATTTTAGTTTTGCAATGAATAGACTAACTATATGAAAATTGATTCAATGCATAAAAAATATGATAAAATATGAAATAGAATGTATTATAATTTTAGATATCAAGGTTTCTTAAAATTTAAATTATTTTTTAATCAGATATTTAAAGAAAAATGTAAAATAATAAGTAAAATCACGTGATATATTGATGGACTTGAGGTGTATATTTGTCCGATACGCATTAAATACAAATATAAAATCATTTTGAAATGTATGTATTTAGTAGGATAAAACATCTCAAGCTTTGTTTGAAAGTCAAATTTTTTATAACTTTAGGTAAAATTTTTTTGTCTATTTGATAAAATAAATAGAAATTTTAGTAATTTTTAAAAATTTTTAGGTATTTAGTAAAATAAACAGAAATTTTTAGTAATTTTTGATAACTTTTAAGTATTTAGTAAAAATTTTGATATTTTTGAATCGGGTTAAAGTGAAGTGACCATTTACTCTCAGTCAACTCAACAAAAGAAATAATTTTTGATGTTTTATTAAATATCTAAAACACTAAAGTTAGTATTTCTTTTGGGGGAGGGGGATGTCTTTTTTTACTCTCCAAACGGTGCCTTATTTAGATTGTTTCTCATTCTATGCGGTCAACGAGGTCACTATTTATATGATCATGCCTATGCCCTTCAATTTTCTCTTATATCTCACCCTCTCCTCTGCTCTTCCATCCATATAAAACAGTAGATCTTAGTTTCTCTCTCTCTCAACTAGCTTCAGTTGAAGTCCTCAAAATTTTAGAAATGGAATCAGATCATCAAGAAGATTCATCAAGTACTGAAGAAACCGATCGACCGGAACGAGACAACAGCGATGTGGGCACTGGTCGGTCCTATGAGTGTGTGTTTTGCAAGCGAGGCTTCACAACAGCGCAGGCCTTAGGAGGGCACATGAATATTCATAGGAAAGATAGAGCCAAAAATCGGCCTCCCTTGGATAATCCAAATAAGTGCGAAGATATCTATGTGAATCCCAGAACTAATAAATACCAGCCAATTTCAAGCCAAACGCAGCCTTGTGCCGCGATTACGGAGGCAAAGGTTAGTTATCGAACATATTTTCCGGGTTCTGCGTCAGCTGAAAGACCCTCGTATACGCACCGTGGGGACGAATTTTGTGCTCAAATCCCACAGCGGTTGAGTCCATTTGAAGATGATTGGCGCATGAGTTTAAGCTTGCAATTTGGTCCAGTGGGCGTTGAAGATAAAGAGAGAGAGAAGGGAGGTGGAAGTGAAGACGATGAATTGGATTTGGAGCTTCGGCTTGGCCTTAATCCCTAGCTAGCTAGCTAGAATTATATACTGGAGATATAAAAATTTATATATGATTATATATATATATATATATATATATATATTTGTACAGCTATATGTGGTTCAAATCTATACAAATTTCTTATGCCCAAAAAAAAAAAAAAAAAGCCATTTTACGAACTTTTTATAGAATGGTCGTCTTTGCATAGGCTTATCTTATGGTAATTAATTGGACATGGAAGGCGTGGGGGAAGATGAAGGAAGAAGTGTTTTGTGGTTGGAAATTGATCAAATTAAGGAAGATGCATGCATGAGCGAGCAGTGATTCATGATCCCTTTCCAGAACCGGGTTTTTGAGAGGTATAGTTGTCTAGATATAGTTGTATATATATATGTTTAATTATTAGGGTTACAAAAGATGTTCTTCAGTAATATGTATTTTTTTTTTCCAGCAATCTATTTATAATTACTTAGTTGTGCAGAGTACTTTTTTTTTAACCTAAAAGAATATATTTATCTACCATCTATATTATTGTCTTCCCTCTTGAAAGTTGAATTATTCTTATGATATACGGAAATTAATCTGTTGTTGTCTGACTAACCAAAGCTAGGACCTGTACAGTTCTTAATTGGCTGAACCATTAGTCAGTCCTATGATCTTTTTGGCCATTGATATAAAGCTATTAAGTTAGCCATAGAACTGGAGGAAACAAATAAAACAAAGAAAAATTAACCTGAAGAAGGCACTCCATATCTCAACTCCCTTTCCTGAAGAAATAATTGCAAAATCTCGACTAGGTTTGTAGATCGTTCTTGATCAGGTAGCTAATTAGCATCTTCATCTTCTGCTTCTCAAGAACTCCAACTAGGACATTTATTCTCAGCATCACGTATAATTGCAAACATGAAAAGTTATTTCGTGTGACAGTAATTACAAAATGACTTTTATTATAATTCAAATACATGGAAATACCGTACTTATTCAATTGCTAATTAATATCTTGAAAATAGTTAGATGGCCTCTCGTAAGGCCTACGTTCAATGCTGTTAGTATTTTGTACGGGGTTTATTTGTGTTATTAATTTTCAAGCAAACATTTTATTTGTAAGTTTTATTTTGTAGAATTTAAAATGTCACAATGTTATCTAATGAGTCGTGAATATCAAGATAAACAAGCAAATATTGGCCAAAGACTGTTTGAACACTTCTATTGATCATCATAGATGTTTGAAAGAGGATGAAATTGACAGAATATTTAGAAATTTGTTGAGTTGAAAACTACACAATTATTCTCTAGTCAAAGGCAGCTCGCGCTTGTAACCTACTTGGGAGATTTGAGTACCAGAAAAGACAAGAATCCAGTATGTATCGTAGGCAGCTTATTCAATGGTTAGATTTGATATTGTAAGAAAGTATTGACGGTTTTTGAAGTTAAAATACAATTTTAGGAGTTAAAGTTATATTTTTAACGTTTGAATTCCTATGAAAGTTTATTCAATAGTCAAACTTAAAACATTTTCATCCATTAGATAAACTTTTATAGGAATTCAAATGTTGAAAGTATAATTTTAACTCTTAAAATTGTATTTTCAATTTCAGAATTGCCTAGATTAGTGCAGCCCATTAAATATTTTAGTTTGATGTTCAGTAATAACACTGATTTAATGGACTGACTTAATACTATATTAGATATTCCATACCATATATAGCCATATGTCAAAATATATTATTATTATTATTATTATTATTATTATTGTTGTTGTTGTTGTTGTTGTTGTTATTATTATTATTATTATTATTTAGACGATAATTTAGAACTAGCACTACTACAGAATGTGGAAAGCTTGACTGATCCAGCGGACGATCGCCAGAAGGCAGTCGACAAAAGGAGTATGGCCGGCCGCTTCATTCGAAAATCACAACTGCTTCAGGCGGTCGAGAATGTCCTTTTTATTCCCCCCAAAAACCCCCTCCTTTCTCTCGCGAACTTCACTTTTTTGGCGCTCTGTCCACTACGTTCTCTGCGCGCTCTGTTCGACACCCCCATTCACCGCTCGTCCGAGGACCCCCATTTAGTTGGATCGGCAGCTTTTCTCCGGCGAGGTAAGCTTTCTCTCTCTCTTTTCATCTCTCTCTATCTTTCTCTCTTTCTTTCTTCCTCTCATCGTGTCTCCACTGCCCTACGCTACTGGCCCTGCATAACCAGTGTATTAAATAAATGGGTTAGTAAGGTTTGACAAATGAACCCCCATTCTACAGTTTATGCAAAGCTTCAACTGCCTTCTTTTTTTATTTTTTTTATTTTTTTGGGCTAAGTAGACAAGAGAATGGAGGGGATCTTTGTGCTCCGACATATTTGTGGGTTTAAATTATGTGAGTTAATTTTGTTCAGAATTTGTTTAACAAATTATTTAACATGTTGTATTGAAATGAATTTGTTTGGCATTTGTTAAAATGCCGTTTGGAATTTGTTTAAATTATCTATGTTAATTAATTTTTCGGTTGATATTATTTATTTGGAATTTTTTTGGGCTTAAATTCTGGTTGGAATTTGTTTGGAATTTGGTTTGAATTAAACTTTATGTATTCTGGATTCATTGTTAAATTTGGATACATTGTTAATTAATACATTGTTGAATTTGGAAATTTAATTATTTATTAAGTTATGTTATTAATTTTGTAAATGAAATTGTTATCCTCATTTAGGATAAAGCCTCCACACCCAAACTTCCTTCCCATGAATTGATCATTTAACTCATAGAACGACAAAGTGTCCTTATAACTTTTCGAAGTGGTAACCATGAGGGTAAAAGCAATTGGAGCAATGGACATATACCAACAAACAATACATTCTTTCAGGCTGTTTTCTGCACAAGATGCAAAATTGCTTAAGCCCCCACTGTTGGGTGCTATAAGTCCATTGCTAAAACATGTCAAAGTTGCCACCCAAAGGGAGAAAGAGACTTTCTTGGAATGTCGTAACCTCTAAATGAGAAGCTTTCACACCCAACATAAAACTTAAAATGGGAAAAAACCTTGAAGGGAAGACTTCACATTTGGTCACATCACATGAATTGCTATTATCCACTTACTAAAAAAAGGGTAAAGGAAACGCTGAGGAATTACCATTACCCAGACCTCTATGTTTACGTCTGTAATATGATTCATTATCGTTATATAAGGAAATGAATAATTGGCCATTAATCTTTTGAGTTTCTTATTTGATTAAGGTTTTGTTTTTGTAGCTTTTGAATATGCTTTTGGCCAAACTTTCTGTGGGTGGACTTCTGCAACACATTTGATGTTCAAAAGAAATAAACTCTAGTAGTTAAGTTCTTTTACCTTCTTGTGGCCTAGCTTTCTGCCCTGTTGATTGTGTTTTTGATCTATGCAACTTTTTTCTATTTTATGTTAGAAAAACGTAAAGGACAAATATGGAGGAAGTGATATATGTCATTTAATTAAGCATGCCTTTATATAGGCTTACAAAAAACAACCATAGAATACTAATGGTTAAAAACCATAAATGTCACCAAATGCACATAACTTCTAAAACAAAGAAAACTCCCAAATTAACTCACACATAATTCCCTATAACTCAAAAAGCCACTACCGGTTATACACATCAAACCACAACCGGTTACACAAAAACCAAAAGCCACACATTAATACAAACTAAATGCAACAAATAAAGTTTAATAATAAAAACCTTTTATTTTCTCAACACCCCCCTTAAACTTGATTTGTTACACCAAGTAAACTCCTCTTTTTGATGAAAGTCTCCAACTTGAGGGGCTTCATGAAAATGTCCGCCGCTTGGTCTTGTGACTTGATATATTTGAGTTCCACTTCTTTATTCGTAACGCAATCCTGAATGTAGTGAAATTGGGTATCGATGTGCTTGCTCCTCCCATGAAACACCGGATTTTTGGCTAAGGCAATGGCCAATTTGTTATCAACAAAAATCTCCATTGGACCTTCCATTTGAAACTTCAACTCCTTCACTAAGTTTCTTAGCCAAATTGCATGACATACACATGAAGTTGCCGTGACGTACTCCGCCTCGCATGTTGATAATGTGACTATGGGTTGCTTTTTTGAGATCCATGTGAACGCCGTTTCACCAATAAAAAATACAAACCCTGTAGTGCTCTTCCGATCATCCAAGTCACTACTCCAATCACTATCACAATAACCAACAACATCAAAATTGCTAGAAGAGACATAGGAAAGACCATACCCAATCGTCCTTTTGATGTAGCGAAGTATCCTCTTTGCCATTTTGAAATGCGTTGTTGTCGGCTCCTCCATAAATCGACTAATGATTCCAACCGAATAAAGAATATCCGGTCTTGTGCATGTCAAGTATCTCAAACTTCCAACCAAGCTTTTGAAAAGTGTAGAATCTACCTTCTCTCCTCCATCTTGCTTGGTGATTTTAACTCCACATTCCATCGGTGTTCCAACCGAATTAGCATCATCCATGTTGAACCTTTTGAGCACTTCTTTAGCATAGCCCTCTTGGGATATAAAAATCCCATCTTCACCTTGTTTGACCTCGATCCCAAGATAGTAACTCATGAGACCAATGTTCGTCATTTCAAACTCCTTTGCCATCTCCCCTTTGAACTCATCAAACATGCTAGGATCGTTTCTGGTAAATACTAAATCATCAACGTATAAACAAATGATTAGTATGTTTTCATCTTGCATTTTGATGTAGAGGGCATGCTCATAAGGACACTTCATATACTTCTTCTCTTGAAAGTACTTGTCAATCTTCGAATTCCATGTTCTCGGTGCTTGCTTCAAACCGTAAAGAGCCTTCTTCAATCGAAGCACTTTGTCTTCTTTACCCTTGACTTCATAACCCAACGGTTGCTCCACATAGACCTCCTCCTTAAGAATTCCGTTCAAGAATGCCGATTTGACATCCATTTGATGTATTTTCCAATGATTATGGGCTGCCAAAGCAATAATCAAACGAATAGTTTCAAGGCGAACAACGGGGGCAAATACCCCATCATAGTCGATGCCGTGTTGTTGACTATACCCTTTCACAACTAGTCTCGCCTTGTGCCTCTCAACATCGCCATTGGCCTTTCTCTTTGTCTTGTATACCCACTTTACTCCGATTGGTTTGTGCCTTTTTGGAAGCTTGGTCAACTCCCATGTTTCGTTTTTCTCTATTGCTCGAATTTCTTCATCCATTACATCCTTCCATTTTTTGTTTGCAATGGCTTCTTGGAAACTAATAGGCTCACAATCACCAAAAAGACAATAGAGAATTATGTCATTTTGATTTTCATTTACCTCATTAAGTTCCCGTAGACTTCGGGTTCCTCTTGGGCCAATTTCGTTCTCCGAATCGCTGGAAAATGCCTCCATTCCGTTGGACGATGCATTGCATGACGCGGAGCCTTCAGATGACGACCGATCAGTCGACCGGGGTGACGCTGGAATGGGCAAAACTTCACTTATTTCGTCCCTGGTTGGCTCGTTTTCATCGTCTTCTTCAAAGTATGGAAGGAAATCATACTCCTCCTCCTGTATATTCCAATCCCAAGAGACTTCCTCATCAAAAATAACATCACGACTAATAATTACCTTCCCATTCAAAGGATTGTAGAGGCGATAACCCTTTGAACTTGCGTCTCTCGCTTCGATTGTCAAGCTTGGTCCTTTTTTTCTCCGACACATGAGCATATGTAATACTTCCAAATACCTTGAAGTGACCAATTTCGGGCTTTCTTCCGTTCCATGCTTCTTGAGGCGTCTTGTCAAGCACACTTTTGGTTGGTGATCGGTTTGTCAAATAGACCGCATAAGCTACGGCCTCCGCCCAAAATTCCCTCGGCATCTTCTTCGTCTTCAGCATGCTTCTTGCCATGTTCAAGATTGTCCGATTCTTCCTCTCTGCCACGCCATTTTGTTGCGGTGTCCTTGGCACCGTTAACGGACGTCGGATGCCTTTTTCATCACAAAACTATTTGAACTCATTTGATGTGAATTTACTACCTCGATCGGTTCTCATGGCCTTGATCGTAAGGTTGCTTTCATTCTCCACATGCACCTTAAATCTCTTGAAGATTTTAAATACTTCCGATTTTTCCTTCAAAAAGTACACCCATGTTTTTCTAGAAAAATCATCAATAAAGAGAAGGAAGTATTTACTTTTACCATGAGACTCCGGTTTGATCACTCCACACACATCGGCATGGATGAGTTCTAGAGGCTTCTTGGCTCTTGTCATAGACTCATTCGGAAAACTACTTCGATGATGTTTTCCGAGTAAGCACCCTTCACACACTTGGTTCGGCTTGTGAATGTGCGGTAAACCGCGCACCATCTTCTTCTTCGACAAGCCTTCTAAACTCCCAAAATTGAGGTGCCCGAACCGTAGATGCCATAGCCAAGATGGATCTTCATAACACGTCTTCAAGCATTTCGGAACATCATTACATACATTCAAAGGAAACATTCGATTTTTGGTCATGGAGACTTTAGCAACAAGTCTCTCATGATTATCTCTCAAATACAAACAATTATTTTTCATTTGAGCTTCAAAACCTTTCTCTAACAATTGTCCTACACTCAATATATTATTTTTTACATTGGGAATGTAATAAACATTTGTGATATTTTGATGTTCTCCATTTTTTAACCGAATGAGAATTTTACCTATTCCTTTGATGGCGGCCAAAGAATTGTCTCCAAAGGTAATATTACCTTTCGCCATCTCGTTCAACTCCGCAAACATCTCGCGGTTCCCACACATGTGATTCGAGGCTCCGGTGTCAAGATACCACATGCTATCTCGACTCTCTTCTTCTCCCTTTGAAACCATGAATAAGGTCCCGTTCTCCTCCGCATAATTGGACTACCCTTGATGGGCGTTGGATGTGTCGGCGGTTGACCAGTTCTGATGCTTCCGGTCGATCGGCTCTGTTTGGGATGAGTAACACTCATTCGCATAATGTCCATATTTATTACAATTATAACATTTTACCTGAGATTTATCTCTCCCGGACCTTCCACCACGTCTTCCACGACCTCGGCCTCCTCTTCCTCTTGAAGATTCACACGAGTTTTGAGAAACGTTGGTGTTGGCTTCACCTCTTCCACCATGCCTCGACCATCGCGACCTCTTCCACGTCCATGACCATTCTCCTCTTTGAGTTTGAGTTAGAGAAGTTGTTCAACGGTCTCCGTTTGCTCCATCTTCCTTTTCTTTTTCTTCTCATAGGCTTGCAACGAGCCTATAAATTGTTCAATCGTCATGTTCTCGAGATCCTTCGTCTCCTCGATTGTCGTGGTGATGATCTCGAACTTAGTGTTTAGGCTCCGTAGAACCTTCTCCATGACACGAACATCGGCGATTTCTTCACCGTTCCATCTCAATTGGTTGACAACGGTCATTACTTTTGTGTGATATTCCACTATCACCTCCGTCTCCTTCATCTGTAACGATTCAAACTCACCACGTAAAGTTTACAACCGTACCTTTTTCACACGATCAGCTCCTCTATGAGTTGATTGGAGTTTATCCCATGCCACCTTTGACGTCTCGGCATTGGCAATGGTCTCGAACGTGTCTTCGTCCACCGATTGGTACAAGATATAGAGGGCCTTCTTGTCTTTCTTTCTTGTCTCCTTTAACGCGTCTCTTTGTGCTTGATCGGCTCCAGCCTCCGCCTCTTAGAAACCGTTCTCCACGATCTCCCACAAGTCTTGTGCTCCTAGTAACGCCTTTATCTTGATGCTCCAATTGTCGTAGTTGAGTTTGGTAAGCATCGGTAGTTGAAGCGGACCCATTCCTCCACCATTGGCCATTTTTCTCTCGATTTTTTCTGCACGCTCTGATACCACTCTGTTAGAAAAATGTAAAGGACAAATATGGAGGAAGTGATATATGTCATTTAACTAAGCATGCCTTTATATAGGCTTACAAAAAACAACCATGGAATACTAATGGTTAAAAACCATAAATGTCACCAAATGCACATAACTTCTAAAACAAAGAAAACTCCCAAATTAACTCACACATAATTCCCTATAACTCAAAAAGCCACTACCGGTTATACACATCAAACCACAACCGGTTACACAAAAACCAAAAGCCACTCATTAATACAAACTAAATGCCACAAATAAAGTTTAATAATAAAAACCTTTTATTTTCTCAACATTTTATACCATAAACCATTTAATTACACTAGATTCTGGAATAGTTTGTTTGTGATTATACCCTGGTTTTGTAATCCAGTTTTAAGTTTGTTTTTGCTATCATTTTTTGTAGGCGCCAATACATGTCCTTGTTTCTTCAGAGAAGTTTTGGTTACTCACCAAGAATCGTGCAATTTCTCTTCCATCTCCCTTTGATAAAAAAGGAAACTATGTTACAAGGTACCCATTTATTGTGATCACATTATTATGAAGCATGAACGAGCAAAAGTAGGTTTCTGTCATTTCTTTCATTTCACTGCCCGATGTTTAGATGAACCTTCATAGTTTTAATACCTTGGTAAACCCTCTATTCTATTCAGTTAATGTTCCACTCCAACTAGTAAATTGGTTACACCACTATCTACTTGCCTCTGTGATATCTCCTGACATTTTCAAAACAAGAGCAGCAGGATCAATCCCATTTATAAAAGGCAGAACTAGTAGTTTTAAGTTACTGCTGTTTAAACATGTAAGATTATGTTGCATTGTAATCCTGGACCCTTTTGATGGTCTTTTTTCTTACACATCAATGAAGATGGTCTTATATGTTGTATCTGTCTCTCAGAATGGAAAATATTTGACCCTGTTTGGCAACCTTGACACTGTTCTCATTAGATGGTTTTGAGATAAAGGGATTGACCTTCTTACATGAGTTATTAACATTTTGCATTACACTTTCGATATGGTTCCAATATCCGAGAGCATTTTACTATTATAGACCCTTTGATGCAATTTGAGTCAATTAGTACGTTGGCTGGGTCAGAAAGCTGAAAAATTGGGGGTTGAGGTATACCCTGGCTTTGCTGCTAGTGAGGTGCTTTTGAATTTACTGGACATGTCTAATGTTTGTTGTGATTGAATATTTTGCATTGATGAGTGATGTTATTTTCCAGATTTGTGCCTTTCAGGTTCGATGGGTTGAATATAATTGTTTTGTGCCTTTCAGGTTCGATGGGTTCGCAAATTGATTTGAGGTCGATTACCAAGGATGCACAGGGATGTTGTTTTGTTTTCAAAGTGTTTTTAATCAAACCATTCAATATTATGTGTATTTTGCTACGTATTTTATGAAAATTTACAATTCTTGTTAGATAATTTTAATTTTATTTTAGTATATATACAGGTATAATCAATACACAGGTTTTGTTATATAAATGTACAGTTGTTATTTTAGTTTAAAATGAAACTGACTTTTTTTTAAGGAATAACGCTTTAGTTGACCGCCTAGTAGCGATCGAGAAAGACCTTATCCAACCGCCATGAAATGGGACCAGAAATATTTTTTTTGTCGACCACTTTGGACGGACGAAGCTCTTGTCGACTGCCTTGAGGCATTCGAATATTATTTTTCTCGACCCCAGCGTATGCGACTGCTAGTAAGCAGTCGTGAGGTGGTCGACAAACCTTTTTTCGACCACTTTAAAGACTTTTCTTGACCGCTTTAGGCGGCCGACAAATCCAACAAGCTATAGCTTGTTCAAGTTTGGTTTTAGTCAGGGAATTCTTGTAATATTATTGATCTGTCTCCATGTCATTGAGCATAGATTCAAGAACTACTCTAGAAGTGGGAGAGTTTTGCTACAGAGGTTAAATCAAACATTTATATATATATATATATATATATATATATAAATTTATTAATAGAAGTTATTGTTTTGATGTAATTATTTATTCATTTATAAGACAATAACATAATAATATGTACTTTAGTTACCTGAATATCATTGCCTAATTTTAACAATAAATTTTATAAAAATTTCTAGCAGTATATGTAGGAAAGATAAAGCAGATTTATCCATAAATACGTCTTTTTTTTTTAGTTAGGCAAAAAAAAAAAAAAGAAGATCTCTCTTCATCTTATAAACTAAGTTAGCCAATATGTGCATGGATAGTTTAACAAAAATCGGTAGCCCCATATATTCATATTGGTAGAATAAAAGAAGAAGAAAAGAATTATGTATTGATATTGATGATCAATATTGTATAACAAAACCCTATATTTATAGGATAAATAAGAAACATAACTTAATAGGATTATTACTAATTTAGAATATGTATCAATTTAGGATATGTATCAATTTAGGATATATATATATATATATATATAGGAATATTCTAGAAATAATCTAACATCTCCCCGCAAACTCAAGGAGGTATAGGAGAGACTAACTTGAGTTTAGAAACTAATTCATGAAATCGTCCAGGAGGGAGAGGTTTGGGAAATAAATCAGCAGTCTGAGTAGCGGAGTTCATATGGAAGTGCGTTGAAGGAGGTATAGAGAAGCGCATTGAAAGGTTGAAGGCGAATGAAAGCGCATTGAAGGATGCTCGTAGAAGCGCGTTGAAAGGTTGAAGGTGCACGGAAGTGCGTTGAAGAAGGCGCGGAGAAGGGAGAGGCGTGTTGTGAACGGTTGAAGGCACACGAAAACGCATTAAATGAGGTGTAGAGAAGCGCGTTGAGAGGCTGAAGGCGCATGGAGGCGCGTTGAAGGAGGCGTAGAGAGACGCATGGAAGCGCGTTGAAGGGGGCGCAAAACAGTGCGTTGAAGGCACATGGAAGCGCGTTAAAGGGGGCACGGAAACAGAGGTGACGACAGAAAGAGCAACACTAGCGGCCAAAGATGTGGTTGTTGGATGCCTAGTCTACCCAAGATCAAAAACCTTAAACTCTAATACCATATTAGAATAAAAGAAGAAGAGAAGAATTATGTATTAACATTGATGATCAATATTGTATAATGAAACTCTATATTTATAAGGTAAATAAGAAACATAAACTTAATATGATTATGACTAATTTAGGATACGTATCAATTTAGGATATATATATATATATATATATATATATATTAGAAATAATCTAACACATATATATAGCAAAAAATAGCTTCAGAAGGGTACGCTGAGAATGAAACAAAACGAACCAGCTGTTAGTCGAGCAATAGAGGAAGGAGTCAGATTGCTTAGCTTCAACAAATTAGAATAAGTTGATACATTTCTTTAATTTTTATTTAAATTAATAAAATAATGAATAAATTGGATATATTATATGAAAAGGAGTTGAGGTCCATATTTGTATTTATTGACTTTAAATTACTAATTGGTTTGAATTTTAATTATTCAATTTCTAACTTACAATTTATTTGTGTTAAAATTAAGACCTAAAGATAATCAATAATAACCACCCAATAATTTCAGATTTTTTCATAATTTCTGTTATTTAGGAAGGTGTATTAAATTTAAAATTAGAAGATAATAAATGCGAATGGAGTAATTATATTTTTAAATCATTCACCATCTAGTTTTGATGAATGTGAGAAATAGTAATTATCAATGAATTATTACGATGATGAAGAACTATAATTATTTGTAAAATACTATGTTATTGTGAATTATGATTATAAAGGAAATGGTTTATATGATAATTGCATTTCATGAAATGTTTTTATTAATATTATAAATAAACATGAATCGTATGAGTTGCATTTGCGTCATGTCAGATAGGGTGACAGGAAAAAGTTAAGCTAGATGAGGGCAAAAAAAAAAAAATAAAAAATAAAAAAATAAATAAAATGAGATCAAAGGTAGCCAAGAAGACATACTAATTAAAGCCAATCTTTATATTTGAGTGCTCAAGTCATTGGCCAAATGAAGTCAATATGCATTGCATTGATATCTAAATTATATATATGCGTGCGTGTATGCACGCGCGCGTGTGTTTGTTGTGGAATGCTTAGTTGGGAGTATAATATGACAGTAGTTGATACAAACATATTACACTGATTAATTACCAAAAAAAAAAAAAAAACATATTACACTGATGGGTCTTGAGTTTAAATGATATTACAGCGGGATTTGAGATACATTAGTTGAGTACTATTTGCGATTAATGTGGATGTTTGATATTAATAATTGAGGCTGAATATATGATTATTATTATTTACTATTTTTTTCTAATTTATTAGCATTTATTTTTTAATATAATACTTTTATCGAGTAAGTGACAGTAACATCCAATATTTAAACTTTTCAAGTTGACTTGGCAGGTATGTTTGGTTACTCATTACCTATTGTCTAGTTTCAAGAGTTTATGCACACATGAATTTAGAAAACATAAACCTTGTTTATATGACTTAATGAAATATGAATTTTGAATCATATCTAGGTGATTGAGAAATTAATATTTACGGTTATTTAAAGAATTTGACAAGTTATGCTTTAAATTGAGTTTTAAAATTATTATTGTTAAGTAAAATAATTTGGCCAGAATTAGACTGGTGTTCACTCTACTTTAGAAGACAAAAAAAGGCTTTGTAGGAAGGGGTGTTTAAGTAACATTGCTCACATTTAATTTAGTTAATATTTTTTCATTTTAAAAATTAAATGTCAATCATTTTTAAGAGTGAAGACAAATTGTGAATGTAAAAAGTGAATAATTAAAAATAAAAAATAAAAAATTATTCTTATAATGTTTATGATTTAATTTTAACTTCAAGTAGACTCTAAGATTAAACATATCTGCCCTTTGGGTGGAGATGGTTGAGAATTTTCCGTGATTGACACTATGAATATGTAAAGGGTGAGCTGAGCATACATATATATATATATATAGAGGGACAATCCAAAATTTATAATTAATGGGAGCAAAATTACATTTTTAATGTAAATATGTGTAGAAGTAAAATATAGTGGGGTAAAATATAGAAAAAGTTATGCTTTATAAGAAAAAAATAACAAAAATAATAAAATTTTAATACAATTTTTCAAGTCAATAGTAACAACTACCTCTACTAGGCCCTTTTTTGATCTATCCCTACATATATATGGTAATTAACAGTTTAGTTTTACAACACGATGATTAACTAACGTGAGGTATATATGTATAAATATAATGATATATATATGTTGATACAAAAATACACTGGATCTGTGACAATAATCTTTGAGAACACGTGAAGTGGTGGTCCCAAGAGGGACGAGCGGGGGCTGAGTTTTGAAAATTCTTTAATACTTTTATAGATTTTAGAATTTTTTTTCATATAGTATATTGTTTGACTTTCTTTAAGTTTTTAAAAATCTTTTAATATTTTCAAAAATTTTAAGATTTTTTGCATATAATATAATGTTTGGTCCCCTTAAAATTTATTTATAAAATTTTACTTTACTCTCTATTCAATACAAAACTTTTTATATTACCTCTCCTTACCCAAAATCTTGGGTTCGCCATTGCACATGTGACACTACTCTCAAGCACAGAGGCGCCGAGCAAGCATGAGCCTTGCCTGAAGCATATTTCATTCCCAACCTCATCAATTGGGTCCCATAAAAAGAAATATAATCATTGGTTTGTAACCATAAATGTGGTTTGCAATGAATTCAGTTTATTTATTGTGATATAATTAGTTCAATTAGTTGGTTATTTGGTCAGTGGCATGCATATGACATTTAGACATTTTAGATGTCACATCTCACCCACCAAAACTTACCATATGCATTGAATCCAAAGTGATGAATATTAAATGTAAAATAAATCATATACTTAATGAAAAAATAAATAAAGTGATGATAATATAATAATAATTTTGTCCAATCATTACCTCATTAATTAATTTATTCATTCTCTTAGCTTATAAATTGTCTAGAAGGTGCATAAAGTAAGGTTCCCTTATTATTACAACTTAATTCTCTCTTACTGCAATTTCCTCTAAACTTAATTATTAACTTAAATTTCAGAGTTTCCTTGGACAAGAATGTTTGTGTTTTCAGGTACTAGGGAGCGATTTCATTTGGTGTGATGACTTTGTGCGAAGGTATTTTTTTTATCTCCGTGCAATATATATATACATATATATGCATGATGTGTATAAAAATTAGATGATAAAAAAAAATATAGGGATGTTAATTTTGAATAAGAGCAGCTAGCAAACCTTGAATTGGTTCTTGAACTTCTTCTCGTTGTAGATATATATATATATATATATACATATTGTATTAGTAAAGACAGTCGCGGGCAGGTGTTTCTTTTGGCTTGCAGGCAATGGAATTCCGGCCTTAATTAATTAGGTTTCACATAAACAAATGGAAAATAAATTGTAATAATATATATTCACGTAGCTGATCGATCCTAAATAATTAATTCTTTTGTTGAGGTTGAATTGAGGCCCGGCTTGCTTCCTTAAAATTATTGCGTAAGTTCTCATTTTTTTTTAATTTCTTTCTCTCTCCTTATTAGTCCAAGGGCATGCAACTGCGTCGAAATCGAAATAGTTTTAAGACTTATCATATAGAAAATTCAATATTTTTTAGTCATGCATATTTGAATTAATTATTCGCTATTTAAAAATTTTTGTTTAGATAAGATTTCTTATTTAGGTAATTAAGGACAAGCTTAGGCCAACACTCCCATTGAATATAATTAGGGTGTATTTGCAGTTATAAAAATTAATATAATTTTATAAAAGTTTTACTCTCATAATTCATGATAAAAATAAAAAATTTAAAAATTTTTTAAAATTTCATTTTGACCCAATTATATATCTTCCGTGTCTCCACTGTTTCCGTCGCATTACTCTCATATCGTTTTTATATTTGATAAAAAAATAAATAAAATAAAGGGTTAATAATCTTTATATTTCTTGCATGTAAGATAAAAATCATTTATACTTGGTAAACTTAAAAAACCTACTTTTACACACTTTGGCCTCGTTTGGTAACGTTGTCATTTTCTGTTTTTCTGTTTATATTTTCAAAATTTTGTAAACTCGCAACGGAAATATGTTTGATAAACTTGTTTCCGTTTTTTTGTTTTCAAAAAAAATAAAAATATAAACAAAAAAACGTAAACAGAAAAAATGTGTTTTCACTCTGATTTTCTTTTTTGTTATCAATATTTTGTCAATTTTAAAACTTTGTCTATTTTTGTTACATTACATAAAAATAAATTATTTTATTCAAATATTTTATGAAAATAAGTTATTTTAATAAATAAAATAATTAAATTCAACAAATTAAATTAATTATATAAATTAATATAAATTATTTTTATTAAATAATAAAACCAAATTAATTAATTTAATTTAATTTAATAATTAATTATTGCTAAATTATTTGAAATAAATATCGTAATTAATTTATTTAATTTAGTAATTAAATTAATTTATATAAAATAATTAATAATAAATAATTAAATTACATTAATTTTTAATTTAATTTAATTTAATAATTATTATTAAATTATTTTAAATAAATATCATAATTAAATTAAATTATTTATGATTTAATTAATTTAATTTATATAAAATATATTTTATTAAATTATTTTAATGAATAATTTAATTAATTTAAAAATAAATAATTTAATTTAATAATTAATCTAATTTAATTATTTATTTAATATGAAATATATTCTATTAAATTATTTTTAATAAATAATATAATTTAATATATTTTATATTTATTGAATTAAATAATTTTAATAAATAATTTACTGTATTAATTTAATTAATTATATTAATTAAATTAAATTAATATAAAATATATTTTATTAAGTTCTATTAATTTTTTAAAACTAATAAAATTAAATATTTTCTAAAATAAAAATTTAATAATTATAAACAAACTTACATTTCCAAACGCAGTTTCAGTTTTCATTTCAAAAAAAGTAAACGGCAACAGAAAACAAAAAACAGAAAACGGTAACAGAAAAATAACAACAAAAAAATAACAGCGTTGTCAAACGGGCCCTTTGTACTTCATATTAAAGTAAAATTGTCAAAAAATTCTTTAAAGATAATGGTTTCACCTCTTAGTAACTTTAAAAATGCACTCACACCCAATGTAGTTTATATTGCTTGCATTTATATCCCTAATTATATTTAATTTTCAATTAATATTTTTGTCTTTTTACTAAAAAGTTTGACACCATTTACAATTTCACTTTAATTGTAAGTGGGTGTTTAAAAAAAAAACACTAAAAAAAATTTTAATTTTCTTCAATCAAATTTTGTTATATATTACTTTTGTACAGACTTTTTTATTTTATTTTTTGGCGCCAATCAAATACCACTTAAGTATGATGGGTATACAAATAAGTTTTTGAAGTTTATATAGAGTATAAATGCTTGTCACTCCTAAGTACAAGATGCATAGAGATAGTTATTCCTAAAATAAATGCATACTAGCAAAACACGCTTTACTGTGCGTATTTCTAATGTAATTAAAATTTTCATCATTAAAAATTTAAACATATATAATATGTGTCAACTGAGTACAAATATATACCCACCAATAACATATATCAATCAAGAAGAAGATGGGTTAAAAAAAACAAAATTACTAAAAAAAAGTGTTAATAACAAAAGTTCATAAAAATTTTGAATATGTGAAAAAAATTAAAATTATTTGTTTGAAGTTATTATTATTAAACTATATTAAGCTAAATCAATAACTTGCGAGATGACATTTAATGTTCAAATATTATAAAAATAACCCAAATATTTATAACAATAATAGAATGACCCATTATAACTTTACTCACAAAAAAATAAAAATAAAACTCATAAAAAAGTGAGACACATTCTAAAATATAAAAATAAAACACAAAAAAATCTCAAAAAAATGGAGACACGTGCAAAAGTACACTAACATCTAAAAGAAGAGTGTGTTAAATTGAATTGAAGTTGGTATAACTTTTAATATAGCTAATATTATTATTGATATGTTATGATATAATAGTGATGCTTGATTAATAATTTTTAATATAATATTGACGATTAGTTTAACTAGTAAGATCATTAGTTTGTTTCTCAGTGGTCATGGTTGCTAGTTCGAGTCTCGTTAAATCATTTGAGAGTTTACCCGGTACTTAAGTTCAGGGTTCGAAGGATTAGTTGAGGTACGAGTGCATGCAAGCTGGTCTGTCCCAAACACCCTAGTTTAAAAAAAAAATTAATGTGACTAACATAAATTACATAATATCTAAACATAAAAAATTTATTATAATATTTAATTATAATTAAAAATAATTTAATTTACGTATATTAAAATGCAATATATTATACTTATATATTAAAATTATATATCGTAATTAATTAAATACCAACAACTAATAAATTAGACAGTTCAACACCCTATGGCCACCCACCGTCCAAATCAATTGAACCAGCAACCAAATGAAAATTTTATCTTAAAAAAAAATTTTTAATAAATAAATAACCAATTCTAATTGGACAGTTCAATACTTAAGGAACCCATCCACTGCTCACATTAATTACAGACTTTGCAGCTTCTTCCATCTTCTTCAACATTACTCCCTCCCTCTCTCTCTCTCTCTTCAAAAACAACACTCTTTATGTTTCTCTCTCAAGTTCTAAACACTACTCTCTCTTTCCCATTTTCTTTCTTTTATCCACCTCACTCCTCTGCATCATTCTTTTAACTCTTACAAAATATGCGTTTATACACATTTATATTCTGGCAACATCAAAATCACATATTCCTTTTGTATTTGATGACCCTTATGACAATAATCTTTGTGTTCATGGAAGTGACTACAAATTCATGGGTCGAATCAAAGTACCAGATAAAATGCTCAATGGGCTCTGCGCACGCCAACCCATGCAGCGTCCCCTCTCTACCGCTGACGTCTCCGCCGTCGCCTCCGTCGACACCATCCTCCAACTGTCCTCCGCCACAGTCCCCCGCCGGGGCTAAATAAGTTTATTTTTTAATTTTATTTACTTTGTTCTGTTTGCTGAACCTGCCCAGCAAGCAGGTGATCCGCGGGCGCTTATGATGAAGACCACAGAAGTTCGTGTGTCTGCACAGTTAACTCTGTGTATATATATATATTTGTACCATTGTATGTATGTGTTTGGGTAGGAGGTGATCTGCCAAAGCTGTGTTAGGTGAAAAGGGCAACAGCCTCCAAAGTTCAAATTTTAACTGTTCAAATTTATTCAAGTATTTCTAAAATTAAGAATATATGAATAGATTTAGATCGTTAACTTTTAGTTAACGATTCAAATTTAATATTCACATTTGAGATTAAGCAGTAATGTCAACTCCTTGAGTCCGTATTAGGTTAGTTTTCTCCCGCCCTTCTCACTTGCATCACTCTCTCACAAATCCCCTCTCGTTTTATTATATTAGGTTCTGTCTGAGAATTTATACCATTTTGACTTAATTGATTAAATTTATTCTTTTATATTTTAATTTTTTTAAATTTTCAAAAATAAAAATATTAAATTAACAAAAACTTAACTTTTTTCTCTCTTTAAACACTAAAAAAAAAAAAAAAAAAACTAACTTAGTAATTACTAACTAAAAGATAAAAAACTAACTTTTTAACTTTTCAAATCAAGCTTATTATAAAACTATTGTATGGTGCATTTGACGCTTATCTGAGCATGTCTGTATTTGATAGGAATAATACGCGAGTGCGCTAGTTATTTTGAGATGACAGTGGATTTGCTCAAACTGCCTTAAATATTATAATTTAAGAAACTTGTCAACATCCAAGGCACCAGTGGTCTAGTGGTAGAATAGTACCCTGCCACGGTACAGACCCGGGTTCGATTCCCGGCTGGTGCAGTTTGATATTTTGCAATTTGCAGGTTCTTTTTTATTTATTTTTTCTCTGCTGATAGGCTGAAAGGAAAAAAAAGCGGAACTCAAAATTTAATGCAAAATTTAAGTTATAAACAACCAATCAGTAGTTCAATGTTCGAAAAATTTTAAAATATGAATTTGTCAAAGACTTGTCCTATAATTAGAAAATTACATGCTCATCAAATATTTCTATTCACTTCCTAGAAATACCATTTCTTCTCTCCCACGTCCACAACTCCAAACCTACCATCATCTTCACCTCAACCCCCAAATATTGTCACCCTATTTTTATTTTTTATTTTTTTAACTTTTTACAATTTTTTTTTAAATATATTAATTATTACTATATGATGTACTACACATTACAACATTCAGGTGTTAGTCATAGTTATTATGGATACTAATTAGCACTGCATAAAATCCCTATTTTGCTCTAGTCAGTACTATGAGTGTATTTGGAGTTGTATAAAAGTGTATAAAATAAAATAAAATTGTAAAAGTAATGTCTCGTAATTCGTGTAATGAGTGAAGAATTTAAATTTTATTATCTCGTAATTCATGTTTGTAGAAATTTGTAAGATTTTATTTTATTTTATTTAACTCCAAACGGAGCCTATATATATATAGCATCTCAACTGCTCCCCTATCCCAACCCAACTGCTCCACTACCCTAACTATTGTCATCCCCATCCTCTTCTATTCTCTTCTCTTCCATTTTTATGTAGCTAGTATTGGTTTGTACATGTTATAACTATCACTAACACTGAATGTTACAACAACTAATAAATTTTTTTAAAAATTAAAAAAAAAAAAAAAGGAATGGGAATGGTGATGAATGGGGTGGAGAATACGTTGTGAAGTAGGAACAATTGAGCTAAAGTTGTTGTGGGTGATGGGTTTAGGTAGTATCGATGGGATTAGCGTAAAGGTGACGGCGGCTAGAATGATGGTGTTAGTGTTAGAATTAATTAATATTTAATTCTTTAATTTGTGTCTTAATTAAAGCGGTCCATATAAGAATCTAAATTTGATAAAGAATTATTTAGAAAGTTATTATTGGTAAAAGATTGTAAGTTAATTTCCTAACCATATCCTACTTTGATAGACGGTAGAGATTAATTGATAAATTAAGAAATTGGGTAATCTCTCTCCCTATAAATAGTGAATGAATTCTATCAATTTATACACATTAAAATTACAACACATTAAGGTTTATAGGGTAAGAGGGAGAAATCCTAGTTTCCAAAAGGGTTTTATTTTGTTGAAGGAGAAGATTCAAGAATAATAATCTTGAGGTAACTTCCACATTTAGATTTTCAAAGCAATGGTTTAAGGTACGTGTTTTTAATTATATTATGTAAGTAGGCAAAATATATGAATATTATGAAGATAAAGATTCTGTATATTTAATTAAATATTATGTGTTAATTTAATTATAAACTTACAGTTAGGGCTAGAGTCGGGGTTGTTGGAGCAAAGAGTCATGGCGAGACTAGGTTGTTGGGGTGGGGCGCAGTAAGGTCTAAGGAGGAAAATTTTAGTTTTTGGTAAGATATTTTGATTAGAATTCATTATCAATAATTTAGTTTGCTCAATCCATCATTTTGAAATTACAAAAATTAGGGATATTAATTTATAATCTTTTAACTTTACTCCCATGAAAATGCAAAAATTTTTATATAATAATGATATTTTTTCAATTATAAGCTATATTAATATTATTTCTCAAATTCGTGATACATAGAAGATATACATGAATGGAGGCTGTATTTGCTTTTAGCAGTTAAAAAAGATACAAAACATGCAAAAACTGTTAGCTGAAAATGTCTACTATTTTATTTTTTAAATTTGTGTAAATTATATTTTGTATTACTAAATATTTTATTAATTTTTTTTCAAGAACTAGAGTTTTTAATTGTAACAATTAAAGACTTATTGTTAAAAATTATTACAACTTGAGGTAAAATTAAGTTAAGCCAAGATTTAGTTTACTTGAATTTAGCTTGAACAAATAGTATAGGGCTTAAGCTTGATTCAAGTTTAAATTTTTGTATAAGCTAGGGCTCCACAAAATAAAAGGACGTTTGAGTTCGATTTTAGTTTGTGAATAGTTTGATTAAAAAAAGAAAAAAAACATCAGTTTTTTGTTTAAAAATTATGTCCAAAAACTAATAACTCAATTGAACTAAAACAATGTCTTTTCACTAAATTAAAATGATATATTTTAGTTTAAAATATTACAAATATATTTTTTTAAGCCATACTCATAAGGTTTTGAGTCAAGCATCTTGTAACCCTAAGTTTAGCTCGTATTTTAAGCTAGCCAAAGAAAAGGCTTGAATTCAACTTGTTTGAGATAACAAATCAAACTCAAACCGAGTTTGAGGAATTTGCGAGCTATTTGATTCGTGACTATCCCTAATTGCAACATTAACCCTATGTTAGAAAAAAAAAAGTATTCGAAGTTCACACATTGCATTAATTTAAATCTTATACTCTTATTTGTTACATTAAAATGTCAAGTTTTAAAGTAAGATTGATGAGAAGTTTAGGATATAAATTTTAATGAAGTTTAATTGGTTTGTTGTGTAATTGCTTTCCCACATATTAGTATTAGGATTTGATTTATAAAAGGTTTTAATTTTGATTGACACTTCAATTCTTTTGTTTTAAATTTTTGGTATGGTAAGTTCGTGATTTTTTAAATTATTTTTTAATTGACATGATTAAATGTACTTTATAATTGCCGGGAATTGGGGCCGCTTCCATTTCTCCTAGTGTGTAATGCATGTGATTATAATAAAAATTTTAATAGTCATCAATTTTTTAAGAAAAATATTAAATATATCCCACGTTTACTTTTTTTTTTTTAAGACAAAAAGAAACTGAATATCTATTTATTTTGAAAAAAATTATTCTTTTATTTAGTTAAAGAATGGCGTCGGCGATGAAAAGGCAATCCAAATTATTTTCTCATTTATAATATATGAAAAATAATATTAGCACTCAAAGTCAAGATATATAAAGTTTTCCACGTTCCATCAGCTCTCACAATAATGGTGCTTTTTTAAAGTGTAGAAACTTTTGAAGTGCTAATATTATTTTTCATAAAATATTACCTCTATGTATATATATATATATATTGTATGAGTAATTAATTATATTATAATTCCATTTCAGGAATTTTAGTTAAAAAATTATATGGAAAAGTAATTTAATTGACTAGAAAACTTTTTTTTTTTTTGGGCTAAGTAATTGACTAGAGAACTTAATTCAGTGAGAATATTAACTTTTGATTGGATAATAATTAAGTGTAGGAAGGAAAACCTACCAATCAGATATTTTAGGAATGCCATTAGGAGCAAATTTCCAAAAAAAAAAAAAAAGGAAAAAAAAAAAAAAAAACTTTGAACTTGGAATTCTGCTATTGAGGAAGTACGAAAAAAGGTTGCCTGCAGCTGGAAGGGAAGCATCTGTCATATATATGGAGGTAAACTCACCTTCATCAAGCAACCTTATCAAACTAAAGTTCGCATTACATGTCCTTGTTCAAGATCCCTGTAGGAGCGGCAAAGAAGCCAGAAAAGCTACAGAGAGATTTCTCCTGGGCTGATTCAAGTTTCCAAGAAAGCTATTCACAATCTGAAATTGGGAGATCTTAATAAGGTGTGAGATGATTGAAAAAAATATGGGAAATGCTAGTTTCAAATAATCAGCTAAACAAATAGATATAAAAAAATAAAATGACACAAGGATTTAACGTGAAAAACTCAAACGGAAAAAAAGCACAATATTCTTTCAATATATAAGTGAAGTTATAAAGTTACAATCACAAAGTTCCCAATCAACCTCTCAATTTTTTGTGTTAAATCTTTGCTCGAGTCCACAATGCACCCTTACTAGTGAAAGACCAATCTTCAATTCCTTGAAGATTACAAACCGCAAATATATGAAATTATTTGGTTAAGAGGAAGAAAGAGAACTCTTGAATTAATATATGGACCTTTTTCTCTTATGTTCGCCGTAGTATAGAAACCCTAGAAGATCGGTCTCTATTCATAAAGAGCTCAAATGATCCAATCATATGTAGGATTATATAATTTCTTGTTTTTAAAATCCAATCATACGTAGATATCATGAAGTATCATGATATCTAAAGTAACTCATTCATTGTCTAAAAATGACATACAACACCGAAGCCTTAGCCATCTGCTCCTTCAGCCATTGAAATGCCCTCATAAGCTTTTCTCCAAATAATTAAACTTTCTTCCCAATTAACTAAGTCAGTAGACCTTCTCACTGAGAAGAGGCTGAATAGAATTGTTGTAATAACACATCAAAATCTGAAACCTTGCATATAATTCATAAACTTTTGTCATGTTCAACTGACATAACCAAACTTTTGGAAAACTAATCATCATAATCCAAACGATAATTAACTGATCTCAAACTTTTACCTTAAAAAAATAAAAACTCAACTTACTTTTCTTAAAACACAATTAGTCAAACAAATTGCCAACTCTTAGCGGTTAATGCTTACCTTGATTATCACTGAACTTACAACCTTATCTTGTCAAAATTCCAATTTTTGTATTTTTACTTATGCAAAACTTTAGGATGTCCTCATGACAATATACAATATTTAACAAAACCATAAGATAACAAATCTTAAATTTAAATTCTGAATTTTATCAATTTAACCAGCGCCATATGACATGGCACAACAAATAGAAGAAACACATGGCATAAGCTCCACGAAAAATTCAACTCCCGTTAAGAAAGAAATCCTCACCATTCTGAAGAAGCACATCCACAAATTTACAACTTATTTTAGGAAACCAATATTGAGACTCTTTCTTATTTCGCATCAAACTAACCATCAAAATAGAAATTCCCTCAACGCGCTTAATCATTAAATACTAAAGAAAATAATATGACTTTAGCCTCAACTTAATCCTGAACTAGGGGATCCTTAAGTAAACAATTGTCACTAATCCATAGTAACGACTAATCATCACATAATAAGTGAGTAACTTACCCATTCCCACTTTTATATCAATTTTATTTCCCAAATAAAACTCTAATATCGTTCAACAACTATACTCATTTAACAGTAGAATATACTCTTGATAAATCCATGAGTCACTAACTCAGCCCTTCAAGCCTCTTGAATTCAAATTCAAAATTTACTGTTAACTATATCGTTCCATAAAATTTTCATGTTGTTAACCAACAAAGCCACTGTTTTGGGCAAAATCTTAGTTCTAGCCATATTCACAACCCACTATAGTACAGAACATCATAATCCTTAATCATAAACTCATGAAATAAATTCTAAAAAATCAGTAAGACACAACAGAAACACGTAAGCCTCATTACCCAAGGCTCAAAATATTCGCAACCTAGTGTTTTAATACTAATCTATCACGCCCCTAACTTAATTGTCCAGATAGATAGTATGGAAATGTGAAAACCAAAATAAATAATAAAATCCAATTCAAATTTAATTCACATTGAGTTAAAGTTATCAAAATACCCAAACACATTACTCATTCCCATATAAAATAATATTTGATTATATCACCGTCTATTTATATATAACATAATCCACTCTAATATTATTTCCAATAACCATATCCAAGGTCTACACAGTTAGAACAAATACTATAATCATATTTATATTATCTTAAATTAATGACATCATAAATGTAAGTAGCAAACCCACGCCTTACGTAGCACAATTTATAATATTAATAATTAAATTCTCAGTTAAGAAGAATAAACACAATTATTATTACATATAGCTAAGACCAAACTTAGGCTACCCATACCCCAAGTTGCCTATGTATCCTACTTCGGGAATTAGGTCACTGTAGTTCTTCAATTTATACATCTTATTTCATAACCAAACTCATGATTAACCAAATAAACTATACATCTCAGTCACATTATATTAACATCTTAATATAAATGATATAAATGCAATCTCATGCAATGGGATGTGATAGAATGCAATGTCAATGCTTATTCTCTAATCTTCATCTACCCCTAATCTTATCTTAGAATGGGTGACGCTTAGTAAAGCACGCGGGGTTACCAACCGCACTATTTGCACTTACGACAAATGTATATCTTACTATGTATATATATATATATATATAAACCGAATGGGGAACAGTACTACACCCCTATTATTATAAGACTCAAAGGAATCATGTTACATCCCTTGGTTTTTCTATTAGAGAACGGTGTTACACCCCTAGTTAGGTATCTGCTTAACTCAAGCAGCGTCTGGCCATAGTCTAGAAAAAATGTCATAATCATATCTCATAATTAACATCCCACCTCCAAATGACTAAGCTCTAGTCATATATATATAGACTGGGGATCATTTGGTATTTTTAAAATCTCATTTTATCATTTTTCTCAAATCACGAATCCTACCCATATATCTAACCCGTACCTCGGCACATGTCCACATAGATGTGGCACCCTCGGCCAATCTATAGTCACAACACAAACCAAATGATACCACCTCAATCTCATGCGCATGGTATGCTCAATCATGTAAATAAATATAATCTCAACACAAAAAAAAAAAAAAAAATCTCATTAGGCTTGATATTGATTTGGGGTTCATTTCATCATTAAAAATCCATAATAACTTAATTTAGGCATATTATCATGCTAAAGCATGTTGGTGGCCTACAGAAGGAAGACAAAAGGAGAGCCAAGCATAGATTTGGGGGTACGCCCTTCTACTTTTTGTGGATTGCGCCCCTCAGGTGTGCTCCTCTACTTTTTGGGGCAGGAGCCTCTCATACACATGCGCTTCCTCTACTTCTTGTGGGGTGCCCCCCTTCATATGCCCAGTTTTAGGTTCTGTTTTTAACGAAACCCAACTCTGATTCATTCCCCAAATCACCTATTCAAGCTTCAATCTCAACAATAACTCATGTATAAATACTTAAACACTTAAATCATATGTTACTTTAACATTTAATCAAAGAAAAACTCAAATATATGCAAGACATTCACATTTACATGCATATATATAACCACATTCATATACATATATATATGCACAAATCACATGATAATCAATGAAATCAAGCATATATATATATATATATATATATCAAAATCATTCTAATAATATCTAAAACACAACTATAAGTCCCACCTACCTTGAATTCGAAAAAAAATAAGAAAAATAAAGAAAACCGGTTGAGCTTTCAAACTTCAAAAGCTGATTTCTCCCTCCTCGGGCCAAATTACCGAAAATGGATATCATCATGACATTCATGACATTGAACACTACCCCAATCCGCCAACCTTCTGCTCTAGATCACAATTTCTCTATCTACCCTTTCTCTCCTCTCTTTCTTTTCTCTCTTCTATTTTTCTCTCTTTGTTTGCTCTTTGGTGACCGAACCAAAGGAAGAAAAAGGAAAGAAAAGGAAAAGGAAAGAAAGGAAATGGAAGAAATAAAAGGAAAAGGGCTGGGCGGAGCCAGAATTTTTGCTCAGGGGGGCACCAGACGCCGAGGGGGGCACCGAGCAGCTAAGAAAAAATAACAATCGACTTATTTTTCAATTAAGAGTAGAAGAAAAACGATATTATTTTTAGAAAGAAAATAAATTATTCTTGAGTATTAACTATTGAATATATTTCTCATAGTTAATGGTTCAAGCATTTGAAATTTATTAGAAATATCCCTCACTACAAAAAATATAATTATTATTAAATTTTATTATCTATAAAATTTATTGTGTTATATGCTAAATTTACTTATAGTATAAACAAAAATATGCAATAATATATTAAAAGGATACATTTTATTTCACAAAAAATACCAAATTTGATTCTTTTAAACTTCTTATATGTTAAAAAATTTTGAGTTAACTTTAAATTTTTAATAAAATCAAAATATCTTAATTTTAAATAATTTAATTTTTAAATAAAATTAAAATAACAATGAGGGTATTTTAGTAATTTTATCTTAAAAATTGAGAGGGTTCACTTGGCCCCCTTGCCCCCATGTAGCTCCGCCCCTGCCCTTGGCCCATTTATCCAACTAAATATCAATTCGAGCCACACCCAACCCAAGAAAAATAAAATAAATCAATTCAATCTTATAATAAATATTTTATTACCACAAAATAACACATAAATAGTCAACAATAAATACCGGATATTACACTAATTGAGAGAAGGTAATTTTTTTTTTTTTTTAAGACGTAAGGTAATTATTAATTGGTGTTGTTCATGCAAAAGAGATAATGAGTGTATAAATCACCGTACCATATATTGTTCATGAACTAAGGAATTGTGGTATTTGTCTTTTGCTTCTTTTGGTATGTCTTAGGTGCTTCCAGAGGATGCTAAACAATTTTTTAAAGAATGGTGGGGAAATCAGATCACAAAAAAGTGGAAGAAGGGTGAAGGATGGTTCCGTATTGCTTAGTTTGGTTGATATGGAATGAAAGTTTCATTTGCATAGATCGAAAATTTTGTTTTTGGCTACATTGTATAGATGGTTATCAGAGGGGAAGAAGCGGGATTTAGATAAAACTATCTTTCCTTGAAAGCATAGCTTTTTAGATTTATGGGTTTTTAAAGTCTCTTTATGACTGGGAGGCATCACTTGATGCTTTTTTTAATAATATGTTCACTTCACCCCAGTTTCCTCCCAAATTTGGAGGTGAAGTACAATGTTCAAATTATGGGCCCTCCTTCCCCTTCATAAACTTCCCCATCTTATCTTTATAAAGAGCTCAAACACAATTAGTGGCTTTTCCCCTTCGGGTCCTTCACTTCTCCTCCTAACCCCTCAATCCAAACAGTGTGTTAAACGAAAACCAAATTCTCTTCTGTGGTTGCATGAGTATACTACATCTTTGCTGAAAATAGAAGTTGCTCATTAATGTTCTCTCACTGTTCCACTCACTTGACTTGCTTAAGAACTCTTTGCAAATAAAGATCAACCATGCATATTTTGCAATATATCTTGCAAAATGTCTCGTTTCGTTTCAAAAGTGGACTTCAAAGGATGGAGAAGAGAATAATCAAAATAAGATATAACTGGAATTGTCAAATAATCGGTGGTCCAAGATATTTGCTCATCTTTTTAGTGTAATGGTGAACTAATCTCCTCACGTGACCTCTATTATTATCTTTTTAATAAAAGTTTTTGGTGCTGATATTAAAAAAATAAAAATAAAAATAAAAATACATAAACAAAACATAGTTGGTCCAAGTGCCAACTCAATTATCAAATTCGTGTTATTCTTTCTCCACTATTTTCCTTCATTCAACTGTCAACAACCCTGAAAGAAAGATTCCGCGGTTCAAAAGCTATAAATCCAAATCAACGGACGAGAAACAATTCAGCATTAGTGTCCTAAAAGTTGTTCTATGTTAAAAAGTCGTCCCCTCATCATGACTCTGCAGTTTTCATTGCTTTTTTTGGTACTTCAAAAAACAGTTTTCATTGCCACCCATGGTTAGTTGATAGCTACTGAAAAGCCACTGCCACCATACTGTGTCATTGAATCAATTACTTGTTTTCCCCCCTTGGTCTGTTTTGGTCGCCACTCAACTAAGCGGCTTGCTAGAGTAGGGCGCTACTTCAGAGAAAGAAATAAAAAAAAAAAAAAAAGAAAAGAAAAAGAAAAAGGATTCAAACATTTTAAAAATCATCAAATATAGAATTTAATTAATTTGTATCGCTTAGATATTTTTTTCAATTAGGTAATTATGTCAATGAACAAAAAGTAATATCGTTAATAATGTAATTAATAGTAATTATTCTTTGAAAAAAAATGTAAATTCAAGACAAAAACATAACTTTATCTGCTTAAGATAATAAAAAAAGTTCAAATATGCTTTAATCTTTATTTACATCTATGACGTGGTAGTCTATGCTCCTGTCCATCCATTTTGGATTATGCATTTTCTTATTTTATTTAGAATTAGTATAGAAGCTTTATTTTAATTAATTATCTTTTATTTTCATCCATAGACTATTTTGTAATAATTAAAATAGAAATATATCAACGTTTCAAAGTTTAATTAAAAATCTTTATTAGTTAGGAAAATCGTTTTCTATACGGTATTGAATTAACTTTATTTTCTTTATAAATAGGACTTTTTGTAATTAGTTTTATTCACTTAAATTATTAAATTTAATTAAGATTATTTAGAACTTTGTGTTCTTGTTTAATTTTGTTAGATTCAAGAACATTTCTTTGTCATACTTAAGAATGAAATCACATAAGAATGAAATCACATTAAACGCCTCACTATTACGCCAATCATCCTTCTTAATTTTTATTTTTTCATGAGAAATTCTTTTATTAAAAAAACAATTCTATCTAAAATGATATAGATTGGAGTCAGAATTGTTAAGATACGAAATTTTACATAACTTTCCAAAAAACCATAATTTATGATAGAAACAAATGAAAGAAAATGATTGATGTAACAATTTTTAATTAGTGTAACGATTAAGTGATTGATGTAGCTAATTTCAATTAGTTAAGATTAAGTACTTGCTGAGTTGAGTTGTTTAAAATGATATGGAGGTGTTAATTTTAAATCATATGAAAGTTTATTTGTAGAAACATTTTTCTTGTCTTTTGGAAAGGCAATTTGCAAGAACTGAAACACTAATTTGTCCCTTTTGCCTTAAACACTGCACCACGCAACCATCATGGCAAACATGCAGTGGTTTGGAAAGATTCGTCTTTTGTGAGCACCAAATTTTGTCAGTGCATTTGCACGTTAAATAAAAGATAAGTTGAGGCAAAGTTTCTCACCTCATCATGATTCAACAGTTTATTTGTTGTTTTGCCACACCATTTGAGTATAAAAAGCATGAATTCAGTGTTCTTTCTACCCCAACAGAAGCTAGATAGAGCTTGCCCAAACAAGAAGATGAGACCTCTTATGAGCATTGTTGCTGTCATTCTAGCATTAACTCTTTTTCAAAGCATCAAAGCACGGGAAGCTAGCAATAGCAAAGTCCTTCATGAAGAACCACAGAAGTGGATCAAGAGTACCAAAAATCTTCCGTTGCAGTCTCCCAGTAAGAAGGGTCCATTTCACCGTCCTCTTTTTCCAAGCATCAAAGCACATGAAGCTAGCAATAGCAAAGTCCTTTATGAAGAAGGACAAAAGTGGATGAAGAGTACCAAAAATCTTCCGTTGCAGTCTCTCAGTAAGAATGGTCCATTTCACATTCCGGCCCCGAATCCCAAAACCGAATTTCCGGTATCGCCTCCTCCGGGGCAGAATCGGAAAACCCACTACTCTGGTCATGCCATGAGGCGCCACGAAGCCAGAGATTAATCATAAATAAAGAGCCGCAGTCAAACATTATCAATATGGAAGAACAAAGGAAAGCGTATGATTTATGGGATCGTCACTCCTTGCTGTTGTATTTTATATATATAATATATAGTTGTTTTTATTTATATATCATCTCTCGCTCTTAGTAGTTGTAGAGACGTTTGTCTTAAAAAATTAAGCACTGAAATAAAGCCAGAGCAAGTTTCATTCTATGACTTAGAGAGATTTCTCAATGCATCTGCGTTGTAGAGTTTCATATTTTAGCACATAGTTGTAAATTTTATGCCCAACTTTACTATTGCATATATATGGTAGATATTGCATGGTATTGTTCATATTGTTTCAAATTTATTATTGTAAAAATATATATTATTGTAAAAGTTATGAATTTGCAGATTGTTTAGCTCTCAGTGCGTTCCAACATTGGGATTCCTAATCTCTCCCACGTAGTTCATCCGTTTGTTTTATCAAGAATTCATCTTCTATGTAAGGTACGTTTTTTAATTTTGATTTATGCTTCCCCATCATATGAGGTTATAGTTCTAGCTAACAGCTACTTTTTTATCCATATTGAAACTCACCTATTATTTACGTGACATTCCTCTCCTCTTTGTTTTAAAAAAAAAAAAAAAAAGTTCTTTTGCTTTGGAGTGCTCTGTTTCTCTGTTTTTTTTTTTTTTTTTTTTTTTTTTTTTCAGTTAAAACTTTTTCCTTGAATTTTTTATATACTTCTTGCTGGTTTGCCCCTTGTTTGTTTTCAGACATAGGGCCTTGAATTCACATGAAATACTGGGGCACTCTCCTATGTTAGATGCCTTCGATGGAATGACAGGCGGCGCAGACTTTTCTTATGTGACCATTTTTAGGATTCTCAGAAAGTGGGGTATTTTGTCTAACTGCTCTAATTACAAAACTGTTTGTTTACCCAACTGCTAGTTATTTCCGTGATAAGAAAAAAGAGCATGTGGTTAGTTATGGGTCTTTTGTTAACTATAAATAACTAACCTCTTTCGTGCAGAGAGATCACCCAATTATCAGTTGCTATACAATTCTCTGCTATTCATATCATCAGTTTTTTTTTTTTTTTTTTTTGGTAATTTATTCATATCATCAGTTGCTGTACAATTCTCTCTTTTTTGGCAAAGGAATTGTATTTCCATTGGAAGAATGGGCATTGTGAGGATCCTCAACTCTCCAAATGCTCCCCCTCGAATTCGAAGAAAGGCAATGTATTGCGCCACAAAGTCGGGCGAAAGTTGACAAGAGCAAGAGAAAGAGCAGACTGCAGAGTTGCTCTGGAAGGTTGTTTCTGTGTGCATACAGGTTGGGTCAGAGAAGAAAAGGTTTGTGATCAAGGCCGAATGTGCTAATCATCCTTTACTCCAGATGCATGCTTCTAGAAGACGCTGAATTGGAGTGCGGATACCGTAGAGAAGGGCCCACCTTGATACCGTGTGATGTCAATCTTTTCTACTAAGTGTTAGCACAGATGGACGGAGGAGAGATTGATTCGGATTGCAGCATTGCACATGGCTCGTGTAGCCCTTTGTTGGGTTTTGACCCATTTTTCCACCCAACACGCGAGTGGTATTCATCTAAAAACACCGAAAGGTGATCTCTTCCGTTATTATTTTTAATTTCTTATTTTTTCATAGTGTATAAACAGAGGATGAGGCAAAAGTGTTTTGGGATAGTGTGAAAATCACCCACCAAGGTAGCGACAGACAAAGGGAGCCTAAGCTCGGAGAAGCTCAGGCAATGGCTTGTAGTGGAGTCATGGGCTGAGCTGAGAGGTGAGAAAAAAAAAATAAAAAATAAAGCAATGTGTAATAGTTGAGATGTTTGTATTTCTGTAATATTTTATACATCTAATAAAATCCTCAATTAACGGTCGTGAACAGTTGGTCGAACCACGTAAATTAAGCTGTTTTGTGCTTGCTTACCTAGTTACCTTACTTTATTTTTGGACCCCAACACCTTTTAGTCCATCTCTTCGTCTTGGCAGCAACATAGCTAACAGTTATGATTCATACAGCCTTCTCACTCCATCTCCTTTGCTTAAGATAATTCAGTATTGGTATGTCTATATATATATATATATATATAGAGGATCAAGTCATCTTGTATACATGCACAAACAGCTTATGCAGGGGCGGAAGTAGAAACAAAGCTGTCCAGAGTTGTAATCTGGGTAGCTTAGTTTATTTATTTATTTTTTTTGTTTAAAAAATATATATTTTTTTCAAATTTAACCCATCTTAATTTTTTGTAACCCTATTCATTTCACCTTTAAATCTTCCGTTCAACTTAAATTTTTTTAACCTAATACACTTTATTTTTTAACCCTTTATTCGGCACAGGTAAAATTCAAATCAGGGTGCGGCCCTGAGCTTGTGTCTTCATACATGTCTGTACGGAAGCTACCTACTAGACAGATGCACTCTCCTGGGATAGGAGATGTTAATACATAAGATGTAGCCATGGTACTGCCTTCTTTTTCTTTAAAAAAAAGGGATGTACGCATGAGATACAACAGTGTAAAGCAAATATTTTCTTGATGGTGAATATTTTTGGGAGTTTCATGAAAATCTCTTGTGATTGAATTCCATATCCATTCATTTTGCTAAGTCGCGCGTTTGTTTGTATAATCCATCATATTGGGATTGGAGCCAGTCTTTGTCAAGACTCATTAAACTGTCTTTTAACACTATATAAGGCCTAGTTTGCTTCAAGAAAATGGAATAGTTATTTCTATATTTTCATTTAATTGTTTTGTTTAGTATGTTTACCTAAAATGTTAATTTATATTTATTTAAAATGTTACTTTATTGGAAAAATAGAATGATAGTATTAAAATGATCATTTCATCTCCTTGTACCCAATTAGGAGGTCTTAGATTTAGTGATATAACGAGTTGGGTACCTGCTTAATTAGCTACTACCATTATCAAATTCGTTTATTTTTTTTACCCGTTATTATTCCAAACTCATTTATTTTATTAGTTAGAATGTCAAACCTGTCTTGTTTCCTCCCACACATTAAAAATCCATTTGAAAAAACTCGCTAAATATCTGTTTAGAAATTAATAAACCTACTCAAATAGGGAATAATTAATAATCCTACATGCAATCTTTGCAATGAAACACAAGAAAATCTTAATTATTTCTTCTTTGGTTGTAAATATTGAGATGATTTAAGGAATTAAGTTTATGAACTCTGCTAATTGAGAAAACAACATCGCAACCAAATAGATAAGGTGAATTGGTTTATAGGCAAAATAAGTGGGAAATCCTTTTTTAGTATTATAAGAAAATTTGCATGGGCTGCTACAATCTACTACATATGGTTAAAAAGAAATCAAAGAATATTCTTAGGCCTCACCGCTTCTTGTGCTTAACTACTAAAACTTATTAGAGAGGAGATTAGATGGAAGGCATTCCAATTTGCTAATGTACATAATGCAAGTATACATATAGATATATACATTAATTGGAGAAAACCACTTAGAATACAATGTAATATCAAGGGAATACCCTCATGATTTTGTATTTACTTTTTCATAATTCAAATGAAAACTTACTTACCAAAAAAAAAAAAAGAATAGAATAATGAATATATAGAGTGCAGTAGAATTTAATAATAAATTCTCAATTAGTTTCATAAAAATAACTCAGATAAAAGTATTATTACTAATTATATATGCTTTATAAAATAAAACAAATATAGTTAATATAAGCTTAATTAACATTTGGTAATTTTAAATTTTAAAAATGCTAAGAGTTAACTGTTATTAGAGAAATAACCTAATTATTATTTAAGTTTTTTTTGTGCTCTTTAATTTAATTTTATTTTTTATTCGTGTTTTTAAATTAATTACTAACATATTTGAAATATATAAATTTACTCATGAGTTCATTTATATAATATTTATAACGAAGTGCATCCTTTTTCGGAGCCCAAGTCCCCTTTTGGATCTAAAGCCTAAGCAAATGGGTCTCTTTCAGAACTCATGAGTTCTTTAAAATTTATTATAACATGCTTTTATGGTTAAAAAAAAAAAGATAGAGTTGTGGCATTTTAATCATGTGAGACAAAGAAACAAAAGTATTGTGGATGGGAAAGAGAGAAAAAAATAGAGGAGGCAGAAATTTTAAAAATAACTCAAAATCTGTAAAAAAAAAAAAAGAAAGAAAAAAAAAAAGAAAAGAAAAGAAAGAAAGAAAGAAAAGTGGAATGGAAAGTAAAGAGACATGTCACGTAGGATAAGAGTGAAAGATATGAGAAGAGAGAAAGTAAGTTATTTTAACATTATAATTAGTGTTGACCCGTGCGATACATAGAATTGAATAATATTTTTTGGACAAACGTAAATTTCAAATACATTACAAAATATTTCAATAAAATTACATAATTTCATAAATTAGTTAGAGTTATTTTTTTATATTTACATTTTTTATTTGTGTCAATGTTAGTAAGTCAATAGAGTTGTTCATAGCCAGATTTACAAATAAACAAAAAAAATTATATTTTACCAAATCTCGACCCTATCCGATCTAATCTTAAAAATAAAATTTGCTCTAGAATATATATTAAATTATAAACTTACGTAATCAATCTGATCTCTTTTTTTTTTTTTTATTTTAGACTCTTTGTTTACTTGAATATATATTTTCTTTAATTGTTGACTCATTTTGCATTTAGTTAAAAATACTATTAATCTTAATTATATTAATCAGTTAAAAATTATCTTTAAATTTTTTTAAAAATAAATTATTTCCATGCTTAAATAATATTTTGAATTTTTTTGTGTTTTAATTTTAAGATATACATTTTTTTTTTTTGTATTTTTTGGTGTGTTTTTGACAAACTATTTTCTTTGAGAGTGAAACATAATATTTAGTATTAATTTTTTATTCATTTTATAAAAATAACTTAAATTAAAAATATTAGTAATAAATCATACGTTGTACTTTATAAAAAAATATAGTCAACCTTACCAATTTAAATTTAAAATTAGAATTTAGAA
The DNA here is from genome assembly GCA_019916065.1 of Vitellaria paradoxa. Lineage (NCBI taxonomy): Eukaryota > Viridiplantae > Streptophyta > Magnoliopsida > Ericales > Sapotaceae > Vitellaria > Vitellaria paradoxa. The sequence continues at coordinate 12,373,155 of CM034243.1, read as the reverse complement.
AAAAAATTCACTCCCTAAGACTAATTTTATTAAAAAATTTTAAGATTAATTTTATTGAAAGGTTTGTAAAAATAAAAAAATATAATGATGAATATAGTGTATCATATAAGATTTGATAATAAATTTTTAATTTAGTTTCATAAAAATAACTCAAATAAAAAATATTATTATTAATCATGTGTACTTTACAAAATAAAGCAAATATAGCCAATGTAACTAATTTAAATTTAAAACTAAAATTTAAAAGAGCAATAACTTAATTATCACTTAAGCTTTTTCTATTTGTGTTTTTTGATTTAATTCTATTTTTATCTTTAATTTAATTACTAATATATTAGAAATATAAAAATTTTACAATTATATTAAATTTATAAGCAAGTGGATGCTCTTTAGAGCCCATCAATTCAATCATATAAAATTTATAAGTGAATTCATTTTCAGAACCCAATAAAATGGGTTCCTTTTTAGAACTCATGAGTTCTATTACATTTTAACAAAATCACATGTCACAGCTCTAATACTTTTATAGTCAAAGGAAAAGATAAAATTGTTGTCTTTTAGTAATGTGGGATAAAAAAATAAAAGTTTTGTAATTGAAAAAAGAGAAGAGAAGATGAGGGAAGGAAAAAATAAAAAATAATTCAATATTCTATAAAAAAAAAAGTAAAAGAAAAATCAGAGAAATATGCTACTTAAGATTGGAGTGAAGGAGAAAATGAAAGAAAAATACATTATTTTAGTGTTATAGATATACATAAATGTAGGTTTTTTCTGTTACTTTTTCCCCTTGTGTTTTCCGTACTTAATATTGCTCGTTAGTTGTTCCCCACTTTGTTTCAGTTTGGATTGAGGGGGCCTGAAGTTATTTTTAAATTTCAGGAACCTAAAGTTAAATCTTAGCCGCTCAATTAATATGAGCATGATCTGATCCTTCAATTTCAAAATTCATTTTTCACCTTTAAAGAGGGATAAAACAGTCAATTGAAAAAACATTAAATAATGAATTGAAAAGAAGAAAGAGAAAATTTTAAAAGATAAAAAAGAAAAGAGAAAAAAATAAAAACTAAACATAAATAAAGATAATACGTAAATATAAATTAATAAAGATATAGTAAAATTTTAATTATTTTTATTTTTAAAAATAATTAAATTTATATTAAAGATAAATAAAAATATATTCATTTTCAAAATTATTTTATTTTTAAAGTTATATTGAAATTTAGGTATAATAATTAATTGAAAATTTTAATTATTTATTTATTTTTAGTTATTATCTTTATTTATTTTTTCAATTATAAATTTTAGTCAGACAAAAAATATATTATATCTCAATTTATCATTAATATAAATTAACATATTTTTAAAAAGTAAAAATAATTAAATTTTATTATTTTTATTTATTTTTAATTGTTATTTTTATTTGTCTTTAGTTACTACATCCTTATTTATTTTGAATTTGTAACAGTAAAAATATGATAAGTAAAAACAAATAAAGATAACAATAAAAGATAAATAAAAATAATAAAATTTAATTATTTTTACTTTTTAAAAATATGTAAATTTATATGAAAGATAAATAAAATATAATAAATTTTTTGTTAGACTAAGATTTACAATTGAATTATATCATTATTTACTTTGGATTTGTAATAGTAAGAATATGGCAAATAAAGAAAAATAAAGATAACAACTAAAGATAAATAATAAATAATAAATTTTAATTATTTTTGCTTTTTAAAAATATGTTAATTTATATTAAAGATAAATAGAGATATAATAAATTTTATGTTAGACTAAGATTTATAACTGAACAAATAAATAAAAATAAAGATAACAGCTAAAAATAAATAAAAATATAACAACTAAAGACAAATAAATAATTAAAAATTTAAATTAATGTATATAAATTTAATTATATCTTTAAAAATAAAAATAATTAAAAAATTACTATATTTTTATTTATCTTTAATATAAATTTAATTATTTTTAAAAAATAAAAATAATTAAAATTTTACTATATCTTTATTTATATTTAATTATTATCTTTATTTATGTTTAATTTTTCTTCTTTCTCTTTTCTCTTTCATCATTTAAAATTTTCTTTTTTTTTTTCTTTCAATTCATCGTTTAATGTTTTTTCAATTGACTGTTTTATTCTCTTTAAAGGTGAAAAATAAATTTTAAAATTAAAAGGTTAGATTAAACTCATATTAATTGAGCAAAGACTGAAATTTAACTTTAGGTCCTGAAATTTAAAAGTCCTGAAGTTTAAAAGTAATTTCAGGCCTTCAACCCTTTCAGTGTACGTTCAGCGCCTTGAATACACAGGTGACGGCTCGGTTTTAACTACACATATTGCACATATATTTATTTGTACATTACCGTCCGATGTATGTGACACGTATGCCTTGCATGCTCTTTTGCCCACAAAGGTCACGGTTGATTGGAGGGATTGAATGGTAGAGTAAAGTTATTACTATTAGATAATATATGGAATTAATTTTTGTTATTTGGAATTATTTTTTTCATATTTTATTGTTTTGATATAAAATAAAATAAAAAATTTGATTTGATATCAGATATGATAATAAATAATTTTAAACTTATTAAATTTTAGCGAGAAACATATTAAGATATGTCATTCCACTCTATGATATTACTTGTTGTCTATTTTGAGATATAAAGTTCAAGTAGAGTTTCAATATTGCAAATTTAACATAGAACTAAAATTAACTTTTTCATATCCATTCTCAACCATATTTAGTAACAAACACTGTCTTAAACCATTAAATTAATGGTATTATTTATTCTCCATTTTAAAATATAAAGTTCATTTTGAAGTTCTACATGCCGTTTGGTGGATAAATTTTGAGTATAAAACAACTTTTATTATTGGATGTTTGATTAAATATTAATTTTTATCTTTTTTTTTATTTAGATATAATAACTTGCTCAACTAAAAAATTATCAAAATTTTTACCTAGTATACAAAAAGTTGCCAAAATAGCTAAAAAATTTACCAAACATTCAAAAGTAGCCAAAAATTGTTAAAAGTTAACAATATTACTAATTTTACCAAATACATCAATAATTTTAATTAATAATCTTTGATTAAAAATACTAAAAGTTGCTAGAAATTAAACCTCCAAACCTAATATACAAATTTAATACAAAATTAAAACAAACTTGGTTATCTCCAATTGCCAGTCATATCGGAAAACAAAAACTGCCTTTAGTCCATTGCGAGAGTATTTGGTGCGATGAAAATCACTAAAAAATTTTGTTAATTTCTAAAAATTTTTAAAATTCTTCAATATATTTTGTACTATTCGTACTTCGTAAAATATAACTTTATATATATTTATATATCTCAATAATTTTTTGTAAACTTTAATAATATTTCACAAATTTCAATAACTTTTCTTCAAATTCAAAAAATATTTTGCATATTTCAATAAATTTTGACATAAAATTATTTCGACAGATTCAAAAAAACTATTCAAACGGTTTTTTCTATTCTTTAAAAAAACTAATACAAAAAATAAAATGTTTAACTATTTATCTTTAAAAAACGTAATTTAAAAATTATGCGTCTAATATTAAAAAATTACTTAAACTACATTTTTAATTATTTTTTTCACGCCTAATGCCTCCTAAGGGAATGTTTGGAAGTTCAAAAAAATTTAAAAAAACTCAATTTTTAAGGTTGATGTGGTATAAAAATAATATGTGACAAATTTTGATTAAAAAAATTTGAAAATTTTTAAAATTTTTTAATTTTTTTGATTTTTTTTTCTCTAAACGGGCTCTATATCGTACAACGCAAATACCATCGCAGGCTTTGTACGTGATGTGTCCTTCCGCTAATAGGAATAAAGACGCTGCATAACAAATAGTTACAGTGTAGGAAAGTAATGAATCCTAAATCATGGCGTGCCGACCGTCTGTGATTCGAATTACTTGTGATGTGTGCCCACGGGAGGAGTTAGTGGGACGTGAGATGGAAAGTTGCTGGTGGGCGTCCCTTGGATTGTCCAACAGCAAACCCAATCCTCCAAGGCACCGCCCCCCGGGGGCCCTTGTGGTGGGGTCCATTGATTCTGTAATTATCGATTTGATTCGTTTCAAACACTGCCCCGGGGCTTTAACTGCAAGTGGGCTACTCTGGTCGCACGAACGTCTCTCGAACTACACGCCACGTAGTTTTGGACGGCCGGCTGTGGTGCGTCCACCGCTTTAACCGCAAGTGGGTCATTACAGTAGCACGAACTTCTCTCGAACCACACGCCCACGCAGTTTTTGAGGGGAGTTGTGGTGGGGTTCATTGATTCGGGTATCATTGCTTGATCTGGTTCGGTACAAACAGTGCCCCGGGGCTTTAACCGCAAGTGGGCCATTCTGGTGAAAGGGCAGTCTGGCAGCAAAGTTACTGTTTTTTCTTTTTTTTTTTTTTTGGTAATAACAGCAAAGTTACTGTTAGTTACGTTACCTCAATGATTTGGACCAGGACGTTTCGTTAGTTAAAATTAATTAAAATTTATAAATTCTTATTAATTATTATATATTTTTTAATTAAAATTTATCATATATCATTTTTATTTTAAAATTTTATATTTTTATTTTACCTTCTGATCAAATTTTTATAAATTAAACACCTTCTTAACCTAACAGTTTGAATTTGTTTGACAACTTTTTTAATTAAAAATATATAAATATATTTAAATTATTTGATCACAATCCAAAGGCTTAAAAAGTAATATCACGAGATTAACATCAAACTCCACGTCAACCGCCCAAAATCTTATTCGGGTAGCATGAACGTCTCTCGAGTCACACGGGGAAGAGTTATGATTATTACGAGACTTTCTGTTTGTTTGCGGGATTGTTACGGGGAAATAGACTATTTTTAATTGGAATTTAATCTTTTATTTAGTTTTCAGTATTAAAAATTCAGATTACACTATTTATAAGTAATATTATGAGAGTGGTGATATTACATATCTTCCATTCTTGAATTTATTTCTCGTTAAAGTCTAAATGTTCAAAATTATTTTTTGTCAAATCTTGTGTTAAATTACATATTTTACCTTACTTTATATCTCATCAACCAAATAGTAAAAAAAATAATCTCATATAAAAAATTAATCTCATATTATATCTAATCCTATATATTATTATTCATAGTATTATTTATACTCCATCATTTATCTCCTAAATCAAACATAGCCAAAGTGTTAGCTAAGATGGACAGTGAATCATGGGACGGAATCAAAAATTTAGTATCCGGAGTTAATTCTTATAAATTTTAATATTTTTCTCTAACATTAAAAATGTAATTCAAGAATTAAGTAATTGATTTCAAAATAAATTAATGACTATAAACTTAAAATATATATATATATATATATATATCATTTATAGACTTGTTTAAAAATTATTTAGTTGATTAAGTTAAATTATTAATAGTCTAACTAAACAATCAATTCATATATTTTATTAATTACTCAACCCACGAGTAAGTTTTATATGTTATTAATTGCTTAAAGTAAAAGAGCAACGTGGTTATATTTGAAAAAATTATCTGTCCATAAATACCCCAGATCATCACCTTTCATATTTTTCAAAGAAGTATTACTTTCATACAAGAATTTAAAAATAAAAAACTCAGAGTCATGCCTTAATTTTAAATAAAAAAGCACCATTCAACCACATATATATATATATATATATGCATAAAAATTCGGTTTGTGTATATAGCATTGGTCTCCCTTGCGATATCATTTCATCCATCGATCATAGCCAACTTGAGAGTGGCCTTTTTGTTTTCGTTTTTTTTTTTTTTTTTTTCTCTTTTTTAAGGTTTTTTTTTCGTTGTTTTCCGTTCTTGTTTCTCAGCCAAACTGGACAGAGTCACCTGCAATATAGGGCTTAATTAATTGGCTGCCTGTGTTATTGTTTTTGATTGTTTCCTTGTTTGTCCTCTTCCAGTTCACTATGGAGAGAGAGAGAGAGAGAGAGAGATCAGCATCTCAAATGTGTGTGTCTTGAACTCTCAGGAAGTGGGACAGTTTTGACCATATTGGGATCATCTCCTATGTCAAGCAGCGATTGGGCTCCCTGCAATTATTTTTTGGCTATTTTCTTAGTATTTGAAGTCTCAACTGTCCATCTCATTTAAAAATTAAAATGAAATCATTAAATAGGATACATAAAAGATTGTATTTTTAACCCTTAAATAACATCAACGATTGAGATTTAAAATAATAGAAATATGACTCAAAAAAATTAAATTGCAGGGGAGCCCTAATCCATCAAGCAGACCTCTTCTATGTGACGTGCGTGGGATAACCAGAACGTGAAGCTAACTTGTGGCTAATTTTACCGTGTCGACAATAGGATCATCCGATCACGGGCAACTGAATAATTAGTAGAGGCGCTCGTTACCGCAATAATAATAATAATAATAATAATAATAATAATTAATAATATATTATTATTATTATTATTATATTATTATTATTATTATTATTATTATCTATAACGCATCATTTATTATCTCGAGTCATTGCAATTGTAAGTAACTATAGTAATAATGATTGAGTTGTATGTGATTTTGTGGTAATTATTTTATCTAGCATTATTTTACATACTAATAAGTATTTCTCTTAATGGCCAGTTCACTAGACATTGGAGTTCCCAGGCTCATGTGTCAAGAGCACGATGCTCCTGAACCAATGGTACATTTTTCTTTTATATGTATACATACGTACGTCTATATATATTTATGGGAATAATAAAATTTTTTATTAATATTTTTTTGGTGGTTCTAAATTTTATACAGTTGGAGACTTGCAATGGCTGGTATTGTGACTCTTACTCACCATCCAATCCCAATACCCCTAAGATGTGGACTGAAAACTGGACTGGCTGGTTAGTGTAGTTATATATATATATATATATGCCTAGACTTTTTTTTGGGGGGGGAGGGGAATATGCCTGGACATTGTTTACTGAGCAATATTATTCAATAAATTTTAGGTTTAAAAATTGGGGTGGCAAGGATCCACATTCTAAAATTATTATATGGTTTGTAATTTATCATCTGTAATATTAATTTTTTTTAGTTTTATTTTTATTTTTATTTAATCTCATTTTAATTTACTTAAAATGTATTTTTTTTAAACTTTTTTTTTCAGTACCATGGTGGAACCAATTTTGGAAAAACAGTTGGGGGTCCATACATTACCACAACATATGACTATGATGCTCTCCTAGATGAATATGGTAATAATATTTATTCCATCTTAAATAAAATTTAAAATTTATCAATATTATTGAATCTATTATTGTTGATTTTTTTTAATTACATATTTGTATGATTTATGTTGTTATTTTTATGCCTGTCTTTCCTTTCTAGGTAATTTGAATCAACCAAAATGGGACACTTGAAGCAACTTCACAATGTGCTAAAATCAATGGAGAAAACTCTTACCTATGTAAATGTTTCTAGCACTGACTTTGGCAATGGAGTTTCGGTGAGTTTACACTTATATATATATTTAAATATATACAGAAACATATATATTATATATCATACATACAGTAGACATTATAAATTTCTGATTTTTGTAGGCGACAACTTATGCAACCAATGAGACTTCGAGTTGCTTCTTTGGCAACGTAAATACCACCAATGATACTGCTATTACCTTTCAAGGAAGTGAATACACTGTACCTGCTTAGTCTGTTAGCATTCTTTCAGATTGCAAAAATGAAGTATACAACACAGTATAGGTAAAATTTTTCTTCATCATTTTATGTTATTTATTTTTAAATTAATTAAATTTATTTAGATCAAAATTTAAATTTAAAATTAATCAAAATGGTTCATTATGAATTAGGTAAACACCCAAACAAATGTGTTGGTGAAGAAGACAAATGAAGCAGAAAATGAACAAAGTGCCTTGAATTGGAGTTAGAGGCTCGAAAACACTGATCATACTATTATACTTGGAAATGGCCATGCTTTAGCTAGGCACTTGATTGATCAAAAGGTTATCCTTCCTCCTCTTCTTTTTTTTTTTTTTTTTTTTTTTTTTTCAATTTAACCTAATTCTAATCCAACTCAGTAATTTAACTCCACTAGAATTTTTCATGATGGTGCATTATCTTTTTTTTTTTTAGTTTAACCTAATTTTAATCTAACTCTATAGCTTAACTCCACTAGAATTCTTCATAAGAATACATGTCCTGCCGTTACGAAAAAGAATTCATCCCAGGTGATCAAAGCAATTATTATCTCTTCTTTCTCCGTTAATGGTTTGAAAATAATAGTACAGCAGACAATTCAATACCAATCATCGTTGACCCAACAATGTTATACTTAATTTATAGGGTGTTGTGATATAATTTTGTCTGAAACTCTCTCATTGCTTCTCTGCAGTTACCAAAAAGAATTCCACCCAGGTAATCAAAACAATTATTATTTCTTCCTCCTCCATTAATGTCTGAAAATAACACTTAGACCCCTATTATACTGCAAACAATTTAATAATAATTATCATTGATCCAACAGTTTACAGGGTATTGTGATATAATTTCATTTGAATCTCTCACAGTGCTTCTTTGCAATTATCAAAAAGAATTCCATCCACACTGATCAAAGCAATTATTATCTCTTCCTCATCTATTATTGGTCTTAAAATAATACTTAAACCCCTTTTATACAGTAGACAATTTAATAATCAAGTCTCATATCAATCCTTCTCAATATAGTTTCATACTAATTTACATACATATATATATATATATATATTGATTGTAATATAACATTGCTTTATTTTAGTTTTTGTATATTTGTTTTTTAACGCATATTATCACACGAAAATATAGTTGTCTGTTGTATTATCTTAGATCCGTGTTAACTTATGACTTTTCAAAAAAATAAAAAATAAAGAGTGTGAAAACACTATTTATTTTTTTGTTTATATTTTTCTATTTAAGTCTTCATTGTTTTAAAAATAAAAAAAATAAAAATAAGTTCAACAAATACGTTTTTGTTACTAGTTTTTAAAAATCTTTAAATTTAAACATAAAAATGATAAAAAATAAATTTACCAAACATGTCCTAAAGTTTATAAAGCAAACTATGCCTACTTATATAGATTTTTATTCATCAAATTGTAAGTTCCACCTGTATTAAAAAATTTATATAGTGTTTTTATAATTAAATTGTTATTCTTGAAAATATAGGATATGATGATATTTACATAAAATTTTTATTTTTATACCAAATAATTTAGATAATATTGATCTCATTTCTAATATATATATATATGTGTGTGTGTTTGTTATGATGATGTTTTGAATTTTGAACTACAGTTATCCTTGTCGGGTTCAAAACTACTTGATTGTGATATAGTTTTAAAGATAAGCTCATTCATTTTTATTGGAGTTTTGGTGTAACCTTAATTTATCATTTTGGGTAATAATAATGTGTAATTGATTTTTTTTTTTTTAACCCGGCTTCGGCCCTCGCTTCTTCGTATCAGTTCACCCAATGGTTGGAATTGGTTTGTAAATGCAGTGGGAGGAACCGATCGTCGGACTTCCCCCCACCAATCTCCGAGTGGATGAGGTGATATTATGCACTTGAGGCTCATTTTTCGATCAGATTGTTGTTTTATGGTTCAATTCATGTGCCAGTTTATTTAGTTTTCAACTTGATAGCCAGCTTCAATTAGTTCGCCTCATGCAAATCAACCAAGTGGTGCAAAATCAAGTAAAGCTGGAATGCAAAGTGCCAAACTTCCTTCTTTCAAAAGATTATGTAAATTAATTTGTGAAACTTTGTTGATTAATAAACAAGTAATTTTGCTTTGTGAAATGAAAAATCGCTCGATGTTGCGGATTTTGTTTCACTTATTTAATTAAGATGAAAGAATTCTGATCTAGAATTATTGAACTTTAGCCAAATGTTTGGCAAGTAGTATTACTCTGGATCTAGCTTTATGAAAGTACAATTTTCCTCTGCTCAGCTTCTTCGATCTTGAAGTTCCCAGAATAGATTCAGGCTTCCTCAGGTAAATATAATTGTTATGAAGTTTTTTTTACCCTGGAGATTATATTGATGATCCATAATTCTATTTTGGAGGTCCTGGAAGAAGTTACAAGTGCCCTTGAGGATTTATGTACTAAAATAGATATGTAATTTGCTTGTAATGATTAATCTCTAATAAATTTCAAGTGCTTGAATCATTAACCGTGAAAAATATATTCACTAGTTAATACTTAAGAATAATTTATTTTCTCTCTAAAAATAATATTATTTTTCTCCTACTCTTAATCAAAAAATAAATCAATTGTTATTTTTTTTGGATGCTTGGTGCTCCCCTCGGTGCCTGGTGCCCCCTTCAGCGAAAATTCTGGCTCCACCCTGTTTTGGAAGCTACATCTTTTGTACCAGCAGAGGAACTCTTCTGCTCTGATGTTTCCTTTTTAAGTTTCTTCTACTCCTCATTTGCAAATTCCCCTTTCTCAGCCCCTCTTTCTTAGCCCTCCTCGTTGCCGTTCTGCAGCCCATCTGGCATATAACCCTCCTCCAATTCCATAGGCCCACTCAACATCTTCATATTCATTCTCAACCTTCAGCCTGACAAAATGAGATATAAAACCAAACAAAATCAAGCAATGTTGATTTTATGTAAACCTTCATCATTTAACTTGAGTTACAACATAGATTTGTGAATGGTATCAAACAGATCAGATTTAAAAGGGAAAAATATTATATATCAGGAAACTAAGATGGCAAATCATATGAGTGAACAGTATCTCGTTGCGCTTATCATACTGAACATAAACAAATGTCATTGAACATGGAAATTTCCCAAGCTCTGAAAATATCATGATGATTCACAAATTGAAATGTCAACTAGTTACCCATGAGAAGAAAAAAATATTTTAAAAAATATGCAATATCACAAAAAAAAAAAAGAAAAAAAAAATTGTGACGAGAGGTCCTATGTCAAAGCTTGCCAACAAGATTCAAGGAAAATACCTGCGCAAGAATGATAGGCCCTTCCTGTGATGCAAAGAGATTTTCCGCTTTCATTAAGTCAACAATTTTTGAAAGAAAATGCTTAATTTCTTTCTGCATTGATGAAAAAATTAACGAAGGTTATGATAATAGACAAAATGCTTAAAATTATCTAAAGTAAGAAACTACAATTGTTAGTAAGAAACTACAATCGCTAGTCAATTAGACAATCATGCAACACAGACCTCATGAACGATAAATATGTATTGCAGCATCAGTAATTCATTGTACCAATGAATAATGACAAGAAGGAACAGAACAACAACGATTAATAGCGATGAAGTTGGCAACTCGTAGAGGGAAATTATCAATGTTGTCAACATCTGAAAGGTAAGCATCCACCTAAAAATGCCCTTGCAGTACAAATTAAAAAGCCCAACACTATCCTAAACAACCCACCATGCATTTTCCTAATCATGGCTTAGATAATAGAAAAGACAGAACCAAACTTTATATCTCTCCCCTGACTGCTTCATGGAGTTCCAGAAGACATAAGTCTCAATCTTGTCCAATCCCCCTTCCTTGGATTTCCTAATAAGTTCCGGCCACACCTAAAAGTTGTCACAACCACCGTAAAAGCTACATTACACAACGTACATGTAAGTTACCAAAAAAAAAAAACCCAATACCAAACTCACTTCGTGTGTGCTTCTGGGATAATGTATTGATCCCAATTGCAAGACCCGCCTCTTCCCATCAATAAGTAGTGCTTTCCCGTCATATGTCACATTTGTAGAAAGCCCTCTTTCACGGTAATAACTTTCAAAAACTAAAATCGCAAACAAAATAACCGCCCATGGATTCTTTCTTCCCATAGTTTCCAATTCACCAAAGTACCCAAAATTGCAGAAAATGCGGATATGAAATTTTCAAGATTGCAAGTTGAAAATGAAAGCTAATTAGTGATGCCTACTAATCAAGAACCCACATACAGATTCAACTTCTTGTATGTGGGGATCTATCAACCTACCCATATGAATCGTTACAACAGAAAAAAGAAAATTGAGATTCTTGAGGCTCCGGCATTCCGAGAGGTCCTCCGGCCGTCGAGTTGATGGAATTGTTGCAGAGAGAAATGAAACTGAGGCTCCGGAGTCGGCAGAGGACCGACGGGAAGGGCTCAGCAATGTTAGTCGAGGAGAGGCAGATTAAGTTAACAGACTGAGTCCCCGAGTCGTAGGTGATTCTAGAACAGGTGCGGGGATTGGCGCCTAAGTCATTCCAGTGGGAGAAGACACCGTCTGAGTCGTTGAAACCGAGCTTGACTTGCTGGAGACAGGGTCCTCGGCTCAGATAGTGACCCCAATACAGATATATATATATATATATATTTTATGGACAAAATATAATTGTTTTATACATAACAAAATATTTCAATAAAATTACATAATTTTAACAATTTTTTTATTGATTGAATAACAAAATCTTGAAATAATTACAGAGTTGATATTGGATTGAGTTTCAATATTAAAATTATTAAAAAGTCTTAACTATTTTTAATTAAAAAAATAATTTTATCCCACCCAAATTTCTATACCCAAACCATATATTATGCATATAAGTTTATATATATATATATATCAAACCATTGTCGAGTTCAATACTTCATCCGTATTTTATCGTTGCTGATACTTTGCCGCCTTTTTACTTTTTTTTATTGATCAAATAACAAAATCTTAAAAGAATTAGAGAGCAAAAATTATAATAGATGGAGTCAATTAGTTTGTGTTATAGAGAGAAAAATTGAAAAGAAAAAAAGTCTTACACTTCACTTTGCTTTTCAATCGGTAAAATTATGCAACCGTCCTCATTTTTTTTAATAAAATATATCGTATAATTTTAATATCATAAATATCTTCTTATAAAAATAAGGTAATTTTATAATTTTATTTAATAAAAAATAAAATAAAATGTAAGAATTTATTTATAGAGTACAAATAAGTACACCCCCAAAATTAATTTATTGTGCTTTAATGGTTTTTAACGTGAAGTTAAGACTTTCATTTACCAAAGGATCACAGTGAGACTTTTTATTTATAAAGGAGCTCACTAATAATTTAATGTTTATTTTTTATTAAATATGAGACATATATATAAGTAAAATATGATAATATATTACGGGTGCCATGTCCACCCCTAGAACTCTTTAGGTCCGTCCCTTGTGGCATCAAAGGAAAGGCTTGCCCACGATAGCTCTCTCTCTCTCTCTCTCTCCCCACTTCGCCTGCTTGTGTTTTTCATTTGAGATTTTACCCTTACAAAACCTCCTCCCACGCCTTGTCAAAGTCATGCTTGCTATGGCAGTCTCTTGGATTATCCATCTCTTTGACAGAGTGTATGATCATGATCATGATCATCAACATCGACCAGAAGACATTAATCGTGGGTCGGACTCTGCAGAAGAGTCCCGCCCATCTCCTTCTCTCGTCCCAGTGCCGGTCCACATCATGGCCGGAACAACCAAGGAACGATTGCCCGTAATGGAATACGATTCCTTGCTTAAGAGACTGGGAGAAGGAGGAGGAGGAGGAGGAGGCGGTGGTGGTGGTGGTGGTGGTAGTAGATGTCATCATGGGGAAGAAGATTCATTATGTGCTGTGTGTTTGAGAGGAATCAGCGGGAGTGATGAGATCAGAGAGCTCTCCAATTGCTCTCATTTGTTTCACAGAGAGTGTATCGATGGTTGGGTTGATCAAGGCCAGATCACTTGTCCTCTCTGCAGGTCCAGCCTACTGCTATTGCCTCACCAGAGTAGGAGGATGTCTAACGAGTACTGCAGTGGTGGAGATCCATGGAGGAGGGAGAGGATGATTTACTTGTTTGGGGAGGATTCTTTCTGTTTTCAGTAAATGCCTCTTGATTGTGTGCATATATATATATATATATATATGTAATACGTAAATGTAATCCTCCAACTTGGACAATGAAAATTGTCGGGTGATCGATCATCCATATGAAGGAAAACAAAATTGCTGCATTTATATGACTAGTTAATGGAAATTTCTTTTATTACTTTTATTCCTTGAATGATTGAATCCCAAATGTACATTCTCTTCGGTTTCCTTCTCTTCAGTCTCCTCCTCCTCCTCCTCCTCCTCCTTTTTCTTCTTCTTCTTCTCTCTCTTTTGTATGCCAAGTTTCAATTTTTAGAGAGACCAAAATAAACATTGAGTGTGTTAGATTATTTCTAAAATATTCTTATATATATATATATATATTCTAAAAGGTGATCCTCCTGATCGTTTTTTTTAGTTAATGTCCAAACTCAAGTTGATTCTTGCGTTACCACCTTGAGTTTAAGAGGGTGCTAGATTTAGTAATATATATAATTAGTATTCCTTATTTTGTATATCCTATCATAATTAGGATTACTATCTCCTATCAGGATTAGGATTATTGTATATAAGGGACCTTGTAACTTTGAATTCTGACACACAGAAATCACTATAAAAGATTATTCTTTTCTTTTTTTCTTCTTTTTGTAACGTGGTATCAGAGTATATGGTTTTTTATCCTAGGTAGACTAAGTATTCAACAACCACATCTTTGGCTGCCAATGTTACTCTTCCTGGTATCGCCGCTACCTCTGCTACTTCTCTACTCAATTTCATATTATTTTTGTTTATGCCATATCTGATTTTTTTAGAAATTTTTAAATTTTAAATTTCTCTTTTGAAGATATTTATTGCTGCTTCAGTTTCTCTATTGAAAACCCTAATCACTCGTTTGAAGACATACACATGCTATCTTGCACTTTTGACTTTGTGTAATTTGGCCATTTAATGTTAACAGAGTGAATTAATAGTACGTGTAAATGAACAGAACCAATTCGGGAAGTGAGCTCCTTGAATTAGTTAAAAAAATTTTTTTTTCGAAGTAGCTTGAATTAGGTTTGGCTAAACTGAGTGCCTTTATGTGGGAAAATTTTTGAAAATTTTTTAACATTTTACCTTTTTTGTATTTCGTGAAATTTTTATAATTTATTTATATATTTTAATAAATTTTTACAAATCTCAACAAATTTTAGGTGAGAATTTTGGCACTCTTTCAAAAACTTTTCCCATCCTTTATAATTGTTTTATTGTACAAAATTACAAAATTAACCTTATAATAAAAGACAATTAATACAAAATACTCTAAATATCATAATTACCCCCTCTTTTCATTATTATTATAAAAGTAACATCCCTACTTTTCACTTTTCGTAACTCCACTCCACTTTTCACTTTTTTGTAAGTACGTAACTTATAATATCATATGTATTCTCACATATATATATCTCTATTTGGTTAATTAAATCTTAAAATGAAATACCATGAAGAAGGTTTTATTGAAGCAGAACTTTTGAATGTGATTATTTTTTTTACAAGTAATATGGAGTGAATTTCATATTGTTATAAATCATTGAATCCCTCAAATAGTAAAATAACAGGTAAATTTTTCTAATTTTTCCCTTTCATATACTTGATTTCTTGACAAAGTAATATGAAACAAATTGTATATAATACTTTTTTCTTTTTATTTTTGTTAGTGTGTATTATAATATTACATTATTAAGGTTTTTTTTCCTTATTAAGCTTTTTTTTTTATAGTTCAAATTTGCAGTTTTTTTTTTTTTTTTGCTTGATAACTTATAAAGGATTTGTGTTAAAATTGTTGAATTATTTTGAACAGTGTCATATTTATTTTATTTTATTTAATAGTGACTATTCTTAGGAGTGAATGTCAAGATTTAAATTTTAATTTGATTTACCGTTATTTCAACTATTTTATTAGTGTATGAATTGATTAACGATTATGAAGTCTTATTTTATATCAATTAAAAAATAATAATTATTTATTTTCTTCTAAGATTTTTGATAAAATAAACTTAAAGGATATATTTACAAAGTTAATTTATAAAAACTAGTAAAAAAGTTCTATTACATAACTTCATGAAATTATAATTAACAGTAGATTTCTAATTTAACATACAAATTAATAAAAAGTGAAAAGTGAAAAATATTAGTTTTATAAAAATAAATAGAAATGGAGGGTAATTATACTATTTGATATATTTTGTATTAGTTATTCTCCATTATAAGGCTAGCTTTGTAACTTTGTTAAGAGCAAAAAAATGGTAAGTAGTGGGGAAACTTTTGGAGAATTGCCAATATTCCCATCTTAAATTTTTTACAAACCTTAATAACATTTTTCCAAATCCTAATAACTTTTTTACAAATTTTAAAAATCTGTCAACAATTTTTAAAAAATTGTAACATAAAATTGTATGAACATATCCATAAAACTCTTCGAATAGATTTAAAATTTAAAAAATTAACGTAAAAGTTAAAAATAATATTATTCATCTTTAAAAAATGTGAATTAATGATTGAACATCAAATATCAGAAAGTTATTCAAACATTAGTTTTTATTATTTTTCGACGCTCCGAACAGTCCCTTACTGAGTATTTATATTGACCATAGATTACGTGGATTTATATATTAAAAGAGCGAGAGAGAGAAACCTTATATTTTGTTTCAGGGCAATCACCGCATCACGTGGTACACGAGGTACACGCGGGACACCGTGCCGGTAGAGGAAGGATACGCTGTCTAATTCTTTGATGTGATTAGTGGCATTTGTATTGATTTGCTTTCTTTATTATTCACAAGTTTACTCCTTTAAAAATTAAGAAATTGTGTTTTTAAATTAGAGGGTCGAACCAAGTTGGTATGAATTGAACGATGGAAATTTAACCGTAAGGTTATGTTTGTTTTGAGGGATTAGATGATATAGTATAAGTAATATCATAGGATAATATATAGGATTAGATATAATATGAGATTAATTTTTTATGTGGGACTATTTTTTGGTATTTGGTTAGTGAGATATAAAGTGATATAAAAAATGTGATTTGACATGAGATGTGATAGAAAATAATTTTAAATTTTTAAATTTTGACAGAAAATAAATCCGAAAATAAGTATAAGTAATACCATATTTCACATGATATTACTTATGCCTCATTTTGAGGGATATACTATCCAAATGAATTATTTGTTCTTAATTATTTTACAAAACCAAACAAAAAGTATTGAATCCCACTAGACTCATAGTCCAATCTCCCATTTTCACCCCCATAATCAAACATAGCCTGAAAACATAATTTTTTTTTTTTTATGAAGATCAAAGTCAATAAATAAACTCAAAAGTTGGTCTGCCGACTGAAGTATATGGAACACACACACAGACACCCAACTCCCGATGTGGGAGAAAGCCACCACAGAGCTCACCAGGCATCTTCTTGGGCCTAAGCCTGAACTACAGAGTAGCCCATCAGAGATAATGAGATACAACACCGAGAAGTCAAAATTTATTTTTTTATGAAGATCAAAGTTATCAAATTAACACAAAAATTAATCTACTGATTGAGATTATATGAAACATACACACACTCAACCCCACGTAAGAGCGGCCCGAAAACATAAATTCGAAAAGCAATTTCGAACTCTCTCGTTCCTGTGTATCATATATTCGATCCGTACAGTACAAGCTGGCCGGCACATTAATAAGATCCAACTGGTTACCAGGCGTGACGGAGTTAGTAGGGCCCACGCCCCATAATGATTCTTAGGTGCGGCTGGCAATCAAACTCTAAGAAAAGTTAAAATATATATATATATATATATATATATTAATTTTTTTATTTTCCCCCGTCAAATTTGGTTCCGTATCATTTTTAAAGTAATTTTTTTTTTTTTTTTTTATCATCCAATCACCAAACACCACCTTAAGGCTTATCCTTGAGTTGAGAACTATGTTAACCAAAGTTTTTTTTTTTTTTCTTTTTTCTTCGCTTCCTTTTTCTCATTTTATATAATTATTTTAATCAAAATTTAATTTTTATTTTTACTACCGCATAAGATGGAAAAAGTCAAAACAAAAAAAGTTTTAACTAATGGTTCTCAAACCAAACTTTAATAAATTTTTTTACCAATTAATTTAGTTAAATTTTATTTGGCACTCGTGTGTTTTATTTGAAATTCTATTTCAGAACTTTCATTTTTTTGAGTAACAATTAAACAATTGAGCTTTTAATCAGTTGCATAGAACTTCAGTGACTATTTTGGGCATAAAAATTAGACTTTTCATAGTGTGAGAGGCAAAATAGTTAGAGCCTTTACATTGCAACTAACTAAAATTTTAAACTTTTAATTATTACAAGAAGACCCAAGCCCTAAATTGAGCTTTTAGGTAAGTTTTGAGCTTTCTTATTTTATATATATAACTATATTATTTATTTTCACATCAAGAACTTATCTCTACTTAATTTTATTCTTATCTTCTTTCTTAATATCATTAATTTTGTATTCATGATTTACTTACATGTCAAGATTATATCTACTTAATTTCATTCTTATCTTTATTTTTTCTTATAATTACTGTGATTAATTTTGCATTCATGATTTAAAGTTTCATCTAAAAGTCACTTTATTACTATTTAATATTTTAATATTCAAGTAAAAATAAAAGTTTATATTCTTACATTAAATTTCAATGTATGATTATTATACATTAATGCAAAATAAATCTACATTTATTACACAGCAATTGTTTACATCATAGTTGAGACACCTAATTATTTATTTTTTGGATATTCGTTTACACTTTTAGATTTTATAAATCTGAGTTTCTGCTCAAATAATATTATTTTTCAAAAATATTTCTAATTTAATACTCTCTTAAAAATAATTTCTTATCTAATATTTTTTTACTACATCATCTTTTTTTTTAGATATATATTTAAATCTTAGAAAAATATTAAAAAAAATTGGAGAGACTTAAGAGTGTGTGTTTCCATGTGAAACGAATGAAAAAATATAATTCTGTCTATTGAATAAATTCAATGGTTAAAAACATCCTAAATTAGAAAATTTAAACTTCCTTATTATATAGATTATCTAATAGCAATTTGAGGTTTTATTATTATTTTTCAAACAAAGAAAATATTGATTAAAAAATATAAATTTAACTACATCTAGAAATAAAAATGGACAGAATTACTGGTAAATTTAAATATCACATCTACTAATAAATTTATTTACATTCGTTAAACCAATGTTACTGTTTTTCTGTGCGAAAGTTATTATTATCGATTATGATTTTATTTAGGATTAAATATCTACTTACCTCTTAAACTATCAATTTTTTTTTATTTCCCCCTTCAACTACCAATTGAACTCCTTTCCCCCTTCAACTATCATTTTCTTTTTTACTAATGACAAATCATGTTTTCCATCTAAAATTTGTGACGGAAACCGTTAACTAATTTTTTTTTAACTAATGAAGAAAGAAAGTGGGTAATATGGATATTTCATACACTTAAAATAACTAAGGGTTTTTAATTTATTAATCAAAGCAAACTTTTGCTGGTCAAATCAAATATTTTCGAAGGGATTCAAAGCAAACTTTTGCCGGTCAAACCAAATATTTTCGAAGGGATTCAAAGTAAACTTATGCCGGTCAACTCCATTGTGGGATCTTGATGGTTGGCAGAGCAAACTTATAATCTTCTAATTGGTTTAGCAAAGCAAACTTATGCCGGTCAAAGCAAACCTATAACCTTCTAATTGGTTAAGCAACTTGGGGACCTTTTTTATTTTAAATCAATTGGAGCTTTTTAGTTTAGTCACCGTTTTTTAACTTCATTACGGATCTGAAGGGTTTTCATCAATAAAGCAATGGTTTTAAAAATGGCATGGGTCTTGAGGGCTCCCACCGGAAGAAAACCGACTTGTAAGTATCGAGCAACACTTTTTTATTGCAAAAAACCCACTTTTCGGGATTGATGGGGTTGAAATTGAGTTATTTTACACTGCAATTGAACTACTTTATATATAATAATAATCTTACCAGTTTGATTTAATAATGGTGATAATGGTGGTTTTCATTTAATTAGAGACTGGGGCACGTGAGATACATGTGTAAGTCGGCATATGACAAAAAAGATTCGCACAAAAGCTACTGGCTTATTTTTTTAATTACATAGGCATTGTATAATTTTTTTTTGTTTTGGCAAACAAACAAATTGTAAATATCACTCGTAAAAATAATGCGATGCACACGCAATCAAAAAATAAATCATTAGCTTTTGTGCCAATTTAGTTCAATGTAGATATTTAATCCAAAATACTCTCGTTCTAGTTCAATTGATAAATGAAGGGGGGAAGTAAAAAAATATAATAGTTTAAGAGGCAAATAGATATTTAAGCAAAAAGACTAATATAGTATTGGGACTAACTTTTCCATCCATCTATTGGATGAAAAATGTGATTTGTCCTTATTAAACGAAAAAATGATAGTTGAAGGGAGAAGGGAGTTCAATTGGTAGTTAAAGGGGGAAGTAAAAAAAAATTTTGAGAGTTTAAGGGGCAAGTAAATATTTAACCCTTTTATTTAAATATCATTTAGTGTTTTATTCATTGATTTGTATTGTTTCAAATATCAGTCTAAATTGTTAAAATTTATTTTCATATGATCACTACCAGAGTGCCGCGGCCATTCACACATGGTACCACGCAAAACACCCAAAAACTACTTATTAACTGTGCAAGCAATTCATTAGGGGCCCTATCATTTTTCTATTTATGTTCATTTGCCTATATTTTTTATTTTTTATATTTTATCATTTTTTCTAAAATGAAAATTAAAACTACATTTGAAAATACAATTTTGCTTACAATTATTAATTTTTTATTGTAATAAAATATTTAATTTTATTAGTTTGCAAAAAATTAATTGAATTTAATAAAATATATTTCATATTAATTTAATTTAATAAATCTAATTTTTATAAAATTAAATTATTTATTAAAAATCATTTAATTCAATAAATATAAAAATATTAAGTTTAATTTAATTCTATTATTTATTACAAATAATTGAAAAAATACAATTATTAAATCATTTAATTCATTAAATATAAAATATATTAATTATAATTTAATTATATTATTTCTTGAAGACATTTAAATTAAATATATTTCATAACAATTTAAATAATCGAATTATAATATTTACTAAAAATAATTCAATAAATTATATTTCATATTAAATAAATAAATTAAATTAAATTAATTTTAAATTAATTAATTTAATTAAGATATTTATTATATTAATAATTTAATAGAATATATTTTATATTAAATTATTTATTTAAATTAAATTAGATAAATTAATTAATTTAGTTATGATATCTATTAAAAATAATTTAATAAAAGATATTTAATATTAATTAAATTTGTTACTAAATTTAAATTAATTTAATTAATTTAGTTTTATTATTTATTAAAAATAAGTTGTTAAAATAAATTTAATATATTCTATATTTAATTATATTTAATCGATAAGTTTAAGTTTAATTAATATAATTTTATTATTTATTAAAAATAATTTTTATTTAATAAAATATTTGAATAGAATAATTCAATTTAATATAATGTAACAAAAATAAATAAAGTGTTAAAATTGACAAAATATTTGTAATAGAAAAACAAGTCAAAATATTTTTTCTACGTTTTTCTTTTTAAGTTTTTATATTTTTTAGAAATAAAAAAATATAAACATATTTAATAAATATGTTTTTGTTATCAACTTATAAAATTTAAAAGATATAAATAAAAAAATAGAAAACAAAAATATTATCAAACCAATGTTTAGCATTCAAACATTTTGTCTCAATCAATCATTTTTAATCATCTGTGATCAATTAGGTGCTCACTCTAGTTGTGCTGTACTTCTCCCTTCAAAATTCCAGAAGGTTAGTAATGTAGAATGCATTGCGATAGGCTTTATATAGCATTAGGATAAATATGGGCTTGGGCCAACATCGTCTAAATTGGTTTCAAATGGTCAAATTTGATGCAAAACAACCCAACAAGCAAAACTCATTGCTTTAGAATGACCTACGCCGAATTTTGGGGAAATTCCATCGCTTAGGTCTTCAAAAAGGTGATTTTGCCCCTTTTTGAAAGATTTTCAGCTCCTTTTTCGTGACCTATACAAATCCAATTTGAGTTAGGATTTTTGTGACATGTTTCCTTAGTCGTATAGTTTCTAGATTTTGGTTTATCACAAATTTTGCTATTTTTGGTAATTTTCTTATTTTGTTGATTTATTTTCCCTAACGAGCTAGGATCTTTTAGCCTATAAATAATATGTAAGGACTGGATCCTGGACAGTTTTTATTTTGATTAATAAAATTATTTTTAGAGATTTATTTTCTTTATTGTGCTTCTTTATGTCTTCTAGATTGACATACAAGATTCACGAAATTTCTTACATCAATTGCTATTAGAGCATCAGGCTGATTATGGCATGTAGTGGAATTGCAGGGAGAGGTCGTGGAGGCGCTATTCAAATTGCTAACATCAAGGATGTATATGATCGTGATGACACAGTATGTGATGCAAACATAGAAGGTCGACTCCGACAGCTAGAACAACGCTATGATCGGTTGGAGAAATTATTGGGTGAAATTTCTCAACAGAATGTTGCTTTAACTACTGGACATCAACCCCACCGTGGTCCAATGAGTCGTCATTCAGAGGAGGTCCAATGAGTCGTCATTCAGAGGAGGATACATTAGAAGATAAAATCGCTAACCCTTTCGTTGATTACCAGCCTAGGGGAAGGTGGAACCCGAGAGTAATGGCAAATAACTATGATTCTTATTAATGAAAATCTAGGATGAAGACTGAAATTCCAGAATTCCATGGAGGCTTGACGCCAGAAGAGTTACTAGATTGGGTTGCTACCGTGGATGAGATTTTGGAGTATAAGGGTGTTCTAGAAGACAGACAGGTTCTCTTGGTGGCTACTTGATTTCGAAGCAAAGTCGCAGCCTGGTGGCAACACTTCAAACGCACCAGAGTTAGGCAAAGAAAACAAAAGTTGGGGTTGTGGGAGAAGTTAAAGAAACATATGCGAAGTGCATTTTTACCCTATAATTATGTTCAGCTGATGTATCAGAGGTTGCAAAACTTACAACAAGGATCAAAGAGTATGGACGATTACATCGTTGAGTTTTATCAACTGTTGACACGGAATGAGCTTTCAGAAACTGACAAGCAAACTGTGTCCCATTATATTAGGGGATTAAAACCACAGTATCAGGATGTCCTCAATCTGTTTGATTTGTATTATGTTTCTGATGCACACCAACGAGCACTATAGTTGGAGAAATAAGGTAACTGCAGACCTTTTTTTATCTACTTGGAGTAGTCCCAATCGAGTTAGGAGTATAGTGACTAGATCGCAGCCATCTTGTGTGACTAATGTAGCCAAGAGTGCTAGTCCACAACAAAAGCAGGCAACCTCAACATCAAACTTCAAATGCTTTAAATGTGGAAAACCCAGGCACCGAGCAGTTGACTGTCGAAAGGGAGATCATCCTGGCAAAAACTTGCTTTTTGATGGGGAGACAATCGAGGATGATTCGAACCCTACTATTGAACAAGGTCCAAAGATTGGCGAATCAAATGGTGGTGAGGTCGAAGAAGTAGAAGGGGATCAAGGCACTTTACTGGTGGTTTGACAAGCCTGTTTTGCACCACGTGAAGTCAAGGGCGATGCATGATTACGCCACAGTATTTTTCAGTCCACCTGTACGATTGGCGGCAAGGTGTGCTGCTTTGTCATCGATTCCAAAACTCGGTGAGTCCGAGGTCGAATCCACAGGGAGGGCTTTGTTAAAAGCTCTAGACTTGTTCTCTTAATTAGTAGGTGAACCTAAATTAATTTAAACTAATTTTTCAGTAACTCAACTTTCGTTTTAGGTTCTAAACGAATTAAATATTAATTAAAGAAATTCAATTTAATTTTAACGTGCAAACAAACCATCTACTCTAAATTTTAAAGCAAATAAATCAACTCAGAAAT
Organism: Vitellaria paradoxa; assembly: GCA_019916065.1. Taxonomy (NCBI): domain Eukaryota; kingdom Viridiplantae; phylum Streptophyta; class Magnoliopsida; order Ericales; family Sapotaceae; genus Vitellaria; species Vitellaria paradoxa. The sequence goes on along the minus strand of CM034243.1, from coordinate 12,349,137 downwards.
TAAATCAAATAACAAGCACAATACTAAAGAGGTTCTTGATCCAACTTTCAAGTCCGGGTAGTTCACTACTTTGCCTTGGGATATTTTTATTCAAAACTAGATTAGGGTTTAATTCGAAAAGTGTTAAGAATATTGTAACCAAAGGTCAGTACCAGTGATCTCAAGCGGATATGGTTAAAGACCTTTGTTTCCAAAAGTTTTTCAAACAAACGAAACTAGAAATGAATTCGAAACCTATTTTTAATCTTGTTCGAAAGTATGTAAACGGTTATATTCGAAAACCCATACCAGTGACTTCAAACGAGTGTGGTTAAAGATTTTCGGTTTCGAATGTTTTCGAAACAAGTTGAAAATAGATTTTCACACGGTAGATCCTTACGCATGAGCTCTCACAACCCATGCGAAGGGTCTACTAACACCCCAAGGTTTTTCGTGAACTACCCATTCTTGATTCGTTGAATCAAGAACTAGGGTTTTACGCTAAAACTACTTTAAACATCACAAAAACGATAAAAAAAAAACATTCCATCATGCGAAAAAGGAATCGAAACAAGCAAAACATTATATTACGAAGTAAATCGAAATAAATCGAAGTGCAACTTACAATGTAACTCGGATGTAAAAGAAAAGATGAACAAGTAATGCGAAGACAATGATGAAAACTCCAAAAACCTCTATAAATCTACACGTCCAAGCGCACAAATCACTCTAAAATTAATCAAAACCTAATCTAACTCTCAATCTAAAGTGTAGGAAACAAAGAGAGGCGTCCCCCCCTTCATGGCCGTGCAATGGGTCCTTATAAAGATGCAAGGAAACCCTAGAAGATGAGCTTTCACGCGGCAATTGTAAATCACGGATGGTCCCGACCGTCTGGAGAGGGGGTCGGGACCGTCTGAAGTTTTTAACTTTCTGTGGTCCCGACCGTCTGGAGAGGGGGTCGGGACCGTCCAGCTTTTCCTTCATTGCTCTCTTTCATTCTCTTGGTTGGGTCTTTGGGCTAGTCTTTTCCATCGAAGATGAGGTTCGAACCATGACTTTTTCTTTGTCTTCTTGGCCCTCTCCATAGCTATAAACTTCGACATCCTTGCCCTTTTTCCTACAAATAAAACAATAAAAGTATAAGTAACACAATAATACTAAAACTTCAACTTTACTTATTTTAATGCATGAATAAGTGTTGAGTTAGGGAGTTTGTAATTACACTTTTCAAGTGTAATCAACATGCTAAGTAGGTTGCATAAATTCAGCAGTTTTCTTTTATTCTGAAGCACAAATCGAGATCCCTGAACTGTGTAGCTGATGCCTTGAGCCGTCGAGCTTCCTATCTCACACTTATGCGTACCAAGGTACTGGGTTTTGATACATTCTGTGAATTATTATCTACTGATCCATCTTTCTCTCGTATACTTGAGACTTTGGCAGAAGGTGGACATAATGAATTTCATTTGCAAGAGGGCTTCCTATTCAAGGGCAACCAACTTTGTGTACCGGACTCAAGCCTGTGGTTGAAAATCATCAAGGAATTGCATAATGAGGGCCACATGGGACGAGATAAGACCTTGGCTCTAGTGGCGGGTTCCTATTTTTGGCCGACTATGCGCAAAAGTTGATAAGTATGTGAAAAGATACCATGTTTACCAAGTTTCAAAAAGAACAGCCACTAATGTTGGGCTTTACATGCCATTGCCCGTGCCAACTCAACCATGGACTGATGTTAGTCTAGATTTTGTCTTGGGGTTGCCACATTCTCAGAAGGATAATGATTCCATCTATATGGTAGTTGACCGTTTCTCCAAAATTGTACACTTTATCCTTTGCAAGAAGACGACAGATGCAGTGAGGGTGGCACAGTTGTATTTCCAAAAGATCTATAGATTGTATGGCTTGCCCACTTCTATCGTGTCTGATCAAGATACTAGATTTTTGGGTCATTTTTTGCGTTGTTTATGTAAACTAACTAATATGCAGTTAGATTTCAGCAGTGTTTATCATCCTCAGACTGATGGGCAAACTAAAGTTGTCAACCGTTTCCTGGGCAACTTATTGAGAAGTTTAGTTAGTGATTAAGCAAAAAGTTGGGAGCAAATTGTGAGCCAAGCGGAATTTGCTTTTAATCATTCTGTCAACTGTAGTACTGGGTTTTCTCCTTTTCAGGTGGTCTATGGTTTTGTTCCCCGCTCCCTAGTGGATTTGGCTCCCCTTCCAGATTTGAAGCCCATCCATGAAAATGCTGAAGATTTCATTACACAATTGCAGTAAATTCACCAAACTACTTGACAACACATTCTGGAATCTAATGCTAAGTACAAATTGCAGACTGACAAGAAGAGGTGACATGTGGAGTTTGACGTAGGAGATTTTGTTTGGACTGTCTTGACAAAGGATCGTTTTTCAGCTTGCGAGTACAATAAGTTGGCTGCCCAAAAAATTGGTCCCCTAGAAGTAATTGAAAAGATCAATCCAAATGCGTATTGCCTCAAGCTCCCAGGTCACATTCGTACCTCCGATGTGTTTTATGTCAAACATCTCATTCTAGTGGCTGACAACAGTTCTGATGATGATACGAATTCGAGGGTGAAATCTTTTCAAACTGGGGCGAATGATGTAGAATGCTTTGCTATGGGCTTTATGGAGCATTGGGATAAGTATGGGCTTGGGCCGACATCGTCTAAATTGGTTCCAAAGGGCCAAATTTGATGCGAAATGGCCAACGAGCGAGACACATTGCTTTGCAATGACTTACGCCGAATTTCGGGGAAATTCTATCGTTTAGGCCTTCAAAAAAGTGATTTTACCATTTTTGGAAAGATTTTCAGCCCATTTTTTGTGACCTATATGAATCCGATTTTAGTTAGGATTTTTATAACATGTTTCCTTAGTCTTATAGTTTTCAAATTTTAGTTTATAACGGATTTTACTATTTTTAGTAATTTTCCTATTTCGTTGATTTATTTTCTCTAGCGAATTAAGATTCTTTTAGCTTATAAATAATATGTAAAGATTGGATCCTATACAGTTTTTATTCTGATTAATAAAATTATTTTCAGAGATTTATTCTCTTTATTGTGTTTTTTTGTGTGTTAGAATTGACATATAAAATTCACAAAATTCCCTATATCAGTTAGATTACGTAGTTTTAAAAATCGATCATCATCGTTATATAATATTTTCAAACTCCTTCCTTAACATTTTCATACTCTTTCATTCTCATTACACCTTTATGGAGTTTTGAAACGAGAAGTAACTTAGACATCAGACATTGTCTAGATTCCCCCCCTTGATAAGCACGCATTGTGTCTCTCCATTTGTTGGCTCTATATCTTTGTTGCCCACTATGGTTGGTGTCCAGCTACCGGAGAAATTTATCGATAGTATCAACCCCCATCATACCCCTTCCTTTTTGAATGTGGAAAATTCTAATATATATTTGTTTCAAAAAAATAATAATAATTGTGTTTATAGGCGAAAAAATTTATACTTAGTATACTAAATGATACCTTTGCATATTATGAGGGGGTTTTATAGATATATATTTATATATATGGAGGCTAGAAAAATATGAAGAAGAAAAGAAAAATCAAATCAAATCTTCTAGATATCTAAGCTAGAACCTCCAAGGAGCATGACTTCGTTTGGGGTGAAAAAATTAAAAAAAAAATAAAAAAATATTAAAAATTTTAAAAAATTATTTACTTTTTATCTTACTGTATAAAATTATAAATTTATAATTTATCTCACTTTTTTTTATTTTGTTTCACTTTTGTCACTTTAAATGCACACCATGTCTAATGTTGCCGCTCTCACCATGGGCGTTCCCTAATTTGTCTTGTGTATCAGAGTCTTGGATTCACAGGCAATCGTACTATTTTGGTATTCTTTTGTCCAAATATTGGCGTAACATCCAATGTGAGAGTACGTGCAAAAGTACATGGATACATAGTTAGACTCTCCTATGCGATCGAAGCCTTGAATTCACAGAAATTTGTACTCTTTTGTCCGTATAGACATTGTCATCATTGAGTTCACAGAAATTTCTACACAAGCTAACTGTAAATTTCTACCGTTGAAAACTAAAATGTGGAGTACTAGCTAGGACTTGTGTCAAGTACATATGTAGATGTATGCACAGCTGACCTCTACTATTACGCATGTACATAAAAATTGCGAGGTTACATATATATATATATATATATCTACAGCTCGCATCACTAAATAATTAACAAGCGTTGTACGAAATGGATATTGTAAAGAGTACGAACTCAAGATATTGTATGTTGAAGGCGTGGAATAGCAGGAAAAAGTCCCCAGCGAAAAGTGATGGTCAAAACAAGAGAAAGAGAGAGAGTAGCGGCGGAGTTGCACCGGAGGGCTGCTTCTGGGTATACGTTGGAACGGAGAAACAAAGGTTTGCGATCAAGACAAAGTACGCGAATCATCCGCTGTTCCAGATTCTGCTTGAATGCGCCGAATTGGAATACGGGTACGATAACAAAGGGCCTATAGTGATCCCGTGTGATGTCAGTCTTTTCCGCGAAATTTTAGCAGAGATGGAAAACGAACAGATTGGTTCAAGTTGCAGAATTATCATCGCACATGGCTCGTGTGCACTTTCAGCTTGAAAGCAGCATCGTAGCTTAATTTCGATCAATCACACTAAACCTTGATGATGAGTATTTTTTCTTTCCCTTTCTTTTTCTGTCTTTCCTTTTTTTTTTCTTTCGTAATTGTTAGTGCTTGTATAAGATTTCTGTTACATATTAGCAACTTGTGAGCAAACACTTTACTTGTAATGTTAATAGACTAGATCTAAAATGTCACAAGATCAATGTACGGTGATGAGGATGTTCTAAGTATGCAAACTCGGTTGGTATACATTCTAAGTGAGTTTGGGAGTTCTCTTGTTGAGGATTGTCCATTGGAATTAATGATATATTGGATAAAGGGCTAAAAGAGATACAGACTGAAAGGGATCCGTCACAGGTATCTCGTAGCAGCTCGCGGCCATTCCTTAACCGTGAGAAGCTGATTAGAACCTATCTGCTTTTTCAATACCTGTCACGAGTAATCCATACTTTCTCTTACCCGCGAACTACCAGCGAGAAAATTGGTTTTAACGCAGTCTGTTTTTCAGTATGCTTCGCAAGCATGCCAAGAAAAGTTCACGCCCACGAGAATCCATTGCACTTCTCGCAAAGTCACCTTTGTTTTTCTGAAATTAATTCAATCCAAGCTGTTATTTTTAACTTTATTTCTTACCGTTAATAACAAAAAATATTCTCTAAATTTAAACATCTTTCCTCATTTTCTAAAAAAAGCAAACACATGAATGGAGTTTGTATTGACTTAGATCGATCAAATTTTCTCATTTATCTCACTTTGGCAAATTAGTTTAGTTATGGGGACCCAGATATAGGTTGATATTTAGATTAGGGGGTGTGCTTCTAAACCTGTTGGAGCACATTTAACTTTACAGAAAATGTGCATTGTATGTGTCAACGAAAGTGAAATTTGACAGAAGTAGATCAATAGAACCAATTTATTAGGTTTTATACATTTTATTTGACAAGCAATCCCTTTTTTTTTTGTTTGAAAGATAAAATTTAAATATAAAATAAAATAAAAATATATACAAAATTCAAGGAGCATATCCCAGGCTCAACAAAGACAAAAAGTAAGAGCCAAACACGGCAACCAGCCGATCTAGCAAATATGCATTTTCATTGAAGCAAATCATAATGGAGGGAAAAAAAAAAAAAAAAAAAAGAAGAAAAGAAGCATTCAGATCCGATGATTAAAAGACTCAAAAGTTTTTTCAAATTTATATTTGTTTGTTTCGGGTTGACTGTTTGAAAGTATTGGAACGTGAATGATTGAAATAAAAAAAAGAAAACTAGCCGCCATTGAATTGACAATCAAGGCCTATATAAAGGCCTTCTATTGATGATAATGAGCACGGTTGTATAACAGAAGGAATTGAAGTAGTAGTCTCTCTCGTGTGTGTGTGTGTGTGTGTGTTTTGAAATGTAAATCTTTCGTATATATGCATATTCTCTGTGGTGGAAAAAGGGAGTTTAAGAAAAGTTTGAAGTTGGAGCTCTTAGGATTCTTTTTTTTATTATTGGTAAGCGGCGTTATTGGGGGAGCCCGGAGTCGAATCCGGGCGGATAAGTGGACAACAAGACAGCTCGCCAACTGAGTTAAATCTGCACTTAAGCTCTTAGGGTTCTTGCTTTTCAATGTGTTTGCTCTTTCTATGGCCAGGAAGAGCCACATCCGCACTGTCAACTGGATTGTAAGTATTTTTCCCACATGGCCCCATTGCCATGTGGGTTCTCTCTTTCTTTGCCATAATTTTGGTAACATTTGCATGCTACTCTCAACCTATTGTGTTGACCAAGTGACTAGCAATGTTACATATCAGTAAATATCACTAGTTATGAAAGATTACATTTCGATTATTTTCTTATGATTTAAGTTTCGTTTGTTTGAATGTAAAATATTTTTTAAAATATAAATAAATATATATATATATATATATTTTTTAAATATTTTACCTTAAAACAATCAAAGCTGATCCCTCATTTCTTGTAGGTACCCTATCCTTCCACCAACTATTTATACAAATCATGAAATTTGTTTGGTATCTTTTTTTTTTTTACCTTGCATATGTTTTCAAAATTTAAAAAACTAAAAATAAAAACATATTTTGTATAGTTTTTGTTTCTATATTTTTTAAAACAGTTTCCAAAAATTTTTAAAATTATGAAGAAAAAAATAATTTTCACTTGTTTTCGCAATTTATTTATTTAATTTTTTAGGTTTAATATTAAGACACTACATCAAAAGCAAACCTGCTTATATGTATTTACTTTAAACAAATTCATCTCCGAGAATTACTCAAGAAAAGAGAAATATGAAAACTACTAAGAAAAAGTAGCAAACGCTATTATAAAATTATTATAACTTCATACTATTATAAAAATTAGGGTAAATTACACTTAGACCCTTAAACATTTACGTAATTACACAGAGACTCTCTCACTATTTAAAAATTACATTAACTTTCTTTATTTTGAAATATTCGTAATACTTATACTCTTCTGTTAACTTTATCACTAACTCCGTTAAAAAATTATTGAAAAGACAAATATACCCTTGCATATTTTCACATATATATGCAGTGCCTTTGATTCCTCCACTGCTGTGAGCTTCCCACACTAGTAGCCTTCACCAATTCAAGTCGGCGTCGACGACTGCGATAGCCCCCACCAGCGAGTCTAAACATTTCTTCAAATTCCTCACTGGCAGCCTTTGCCTCTCCTTAACTTTCTCTCTCTAAAACTTTCTTCAAATCCGCCACTGACGAGGATTTGCGTGTACATATATACATATCCACACACACACACACACACACACATATATATATATATATATGCGTGTGTCTTTTTTTCTTTTCCCTTTATTGTTTCTTGATTAGTCGATGAGCCTCTTTCTGAACTCCAACCACTATTTGAGGCTGAGTGGATTATCTTTGATTTCAAAGCTAACCCATGGAAAGAATCTTGCAGCAATAGCATCCAAAGGTGAAGAAACGAGCAGCAATGACTTTGAGAAAGTTAATCAAAATCAAAGTTTCCCTCCTCAACGTTCTCAACCACAAGCCAAGAAAATTCGTATGGTAATTAGACAGTGATCTTACTTGAAAATGTAAATGAGAAATGTTAAAATATATTTTATATATTATTAGAATATTTCGTGATATCAAATATCTATATTGCCATGTGTAAAATATACAATCTTATACGTATATGTAAATTAAATTTTCCTTTTCATTATAGGATTAGGATTCTTATTTTAGTTTTTAATTCTAATTCCAGCCTTTGTCTATATAAAGGCTTCTTATATAAACAACAAATATATATAGATACATATTTTTTCTTCTCCAATTTTTGTGTTCTGCTTCTTTTTTTTTTACATGGTATCAGAGCAAGGTTCTGTGTGTTAATTTAATTTTTTTTTTTTTTTGGGCGTTGCACCTCTAGCGGGTTCTCGAATGCCTCTGTCTGGTTCTCGTTCGACACTCGCTTCGGACTGAGTCTTTCCCATCTACAATAGATAGCAAAAAGCACTGTGGTGTTTTCTTTAGACAAAGCTGCAACTCCTTAAGTAAAAAAAATTGGAGGGTCCCACGGCCATTATTGCTTTCTTGGGTCTCACGGCCAACTTGGTTTCCCTTAGGCAATTAATTTGCCTTTGATTATGCAGCTCTTCTCATAGCCACCATTGTTTTCCCTTGGCAAACTAACTTCTGTGAGTCGGGAAGAAGCCCGCAGCCGCTATCCGAAGGTGTGCACTGGGTGAAGTCCGTCCCGTGGACCAAGTCGGCAATAGCCCACGAGATGGTAAACCAGCCTAGGTAAGCTCTGGTTGACCGGCTCGATCGAGGGAAGCTGTTAGAAATCCACCAAAGCGGTAACCCACCCCCCCCAAAGGGGAGTCAAACCTGGGACAGCACACGGCCCAGGCTCTGAGGCATATCCGAACTTCCGCTCAACCACCCCTGAAGAGGCCCTTGGCAAACTAACTTGCCTTTGCTTTTCGTGGATTGAATAGGTATTGGGTCAGGTCCACTTTCTTTCCAAAATTTATTTTTTTAATTTTCTTTGTTGTCTTCAAATATGTCTGCTTCTATTTCTTCAACAAAGGAAGTCACGCAACCTATTTCTGTGATTTTAAATGGTGAAAATTATTCGGCATGGACGAATGCTATGAAGATGTGGCTTAAATGACATCTTCTTTGGAGATAAATGTCGGGTGAAGAGAAAGCCCCCGCAATTACTAACAAAGAAAAATACAATGTTTGGAAAAGCATGCACTCTCAGATTCTCTCTTGGTTTCATAATACATGTGCTCCATCCATTAGTATGACCTTTGGCCACTCCACCAACGCCAAAGTAGTTTGGGATATCCTAGCTAAATGCTATCAATCCACTGATCTTTCTCAGCGGTATCAACTTTCAATGCAGTTGAATCACCTTCGTCAGACCCCAGGACAGTCGGTAATTGATTTTTATTCTCAACTTACTTATTTTTGGGACCAGCTATCTCTGTTTGAACCAGAATTTGAGAACACTGCTGATGTTGAGAAGTACTATGCTTATTGGGACAGTATGAGATTAGTTGAGTTTCTTTTTGCCGTTTGGCAGCAATTTGAAGGTACTCGATCCTCTTTACTGCATCGCTCCCCATTGGCTACTTTAGAAACTGCACTAAGTGAGATACTTTCTGAGGAAACACAATTTTCGACCACGTCACTTCAGAGTTCTGAGATTGTTTTGGCTATTCCTTCAGCTCCATCTATTTGGGCTACTCTTTCGACTCCACTGCCTGTTCCACCACCTGTTCAATCTACACGTCCTTTTAATGGTTATTGCAACTACTATAAGAAATGGGGTCATAAGGAGTCCGAGTGCCGAAAGCGTCAGCGTGATCATCAACGTCGAGGACAGACGCAACATGCAGCTGCTGTTACGCTCCTAGAATCATCAGATGGTCCCTCTGTGTCCTCACTCAGCCCTCCTGCTACTATTGCTGATGTCGAAGCACTTCTTACCAAAGCTTTGTCCAAAGTTAATCTTTTCTCCGCTTTGTCCACCACCTCAGGTAATTCTCCTTGGTATTTAGACTCTGTTTGCTGCAATCATATGACTCCTGGCACCATTACCTTTGTTTTTAAGACTCCTTTGCCTGACTCACCTTCTATTTATACTGCTAATGGGTCTCACTTACGAGTTAGTCATTCTGGTAGTGCGTCTACCCCTACTTTTTTCTATCTTTGACACTTATCTTGTTCCAAATTTATCACTTAATCTCTTGTCTATTGGACAACTTTGTGAGCTTGGTTTTGAATTAATTTTTTTTCAATCAGTGTTGTTATACAGGATCCGCAGATGGGACAGAAAATTGGGATTGCGTGTAAAGTGGGACGTCTGTTTGAACTCACATCTTTTAATGCTCCTGCCTAATTTTTTGCTACTACTACATCTGCACCTGCATCTTTAAGTCTTTGGCATTCTCGGTTGGGCCATGCTTATCTGTCTCGTGTTCGTCTTTTTATTTCTAATGGTAGATTAGGGTCTGTTAAATAAGAGTCTTTTGATTGTATTTCGTGTCAACTTGGAAAACAGTCAGCTTTATCATTTAATAATAGAAATTCTATTTTTTCTACTCCTTTTGATTTAGTTCATTCAGATGTGTGAATACCTTCTCCCACACCTACTATGGGTGGTTGTCATGATTTTGTTGTGTTTATTGATGATTATTCCCGTTATACTTGGATTTATTTGTTGAAAAACCATTCTGAACTTCCTAAAATTTATCATGAATTTCAAAAAATGATTCAAACTCAATTTTCAAGAAGTATCAAGGTTTTTCGTTCTGATAACGCTATGGAATACCAAGAAACTTCTTTTATTAACACCTTAAAACAAAATGGCACTCTTTCCCAAAGATCTTGTCTTGGTACTTCTCAACAAAATGGACATGTTGAACTCAAACACAGGCATCTTCTCGATACTGTGCGAGCACTACTTATTTCTACATCTGTACCTGAACTTTTTTGGAGAGAAGCTGCCCTTACTGCTGTTTATACAATCAACCGTACTCCTTCTCCTCTTATTAATCAATAATCTCCATATGAGCGTCTATAAGATCATATATCTGATTATCATAATCTTCGGGTATTTGGTTGTGCCTGCTTTGTTCTTCTTTAACCACATGAGCATACTAAATTGTAACCTCTATTTCGATTGTGTTGTTTTCTTGGTTATGGCATTGAACACAAAGACTATTGCTGTTATGATCCTATCAGTAATCGCTTTAGAATTTCTCGCTATGTCACTTTCTGGGAACACAAACTTTTTAGTAGTATGAGCTATTTTTCTTCCATTTCTCTTAGATGTCACACTCCTTTGTTCACTAATATTTATCTTGATTTACTACCCGATACTACTGATTCTTTTACAGATCATATAAGTTCTTCTGATGCCTCACCTATATTGTCCCCCAACTCTGACCCCTCTACTGGTCCAACCAACACTATTTCCTCTTTACCATAACGTTCTACTCAGGTAAGAGAACTTCATTTTCATCTTCGTGATTTTCATTGTTATGCTACTCTTACTTCTTTACATGAGCCTCAGTCTTATCATTAGGCTTCCTTTAACCCTCTCTGGCAGCAAGCACTGGCTGAGGAACTTAGTGCTCTTATCAATACTCATACTTGGGACTTAGTTGACTTACCTCCTGGCAAGAAAGCCGTTGGGTGTAAGTAGGTATACAAGATTAAGACCAAATCTGATGGTTCTATTGAGTAGTACAAAGCTCGTCTGGTTGCTCGTGGATTTACTCAGGAGTATGGCATTGACTATAAGGAGACATTTGCTCCAGTTATTCGCATCACCTCAGTTCGCTCTCTCCTTGCTGTGGCATCTGTTCGACATGGGCCCTTGTTACAAATAGATGTTAAGAAATGCTTTCCTTAACGGTGACTTAACTGAGGAAGTTTTTATGCAATCTCCTCTAGGCTATGATTCTCCTCCACATAAAGTTTGTCGTCTTTGTCGAGCTTTGTATGGGCTTAAACGGGTTCCCCGAGCTTGGTTTTCAAAATTCAGCTCTACCATTGCACAGTTAGGTTTTACCTCTAGTCCACATAACTTTGCTCTCTTTATTCGTCGTACAACTACTGATATTACTATCTTGTTATTATATGTTGAAGATATGATTATCACTAGTGATGATTCTTTTGGGATTTCTAAGCTTCAACAATATTTGCGAAATAAGTTTGAAATGAAGGATCTTGGTCATCTCAGCTATTTCCTTGGTCTTGAGGTTTCTTCTGACTCTGATGGCTATTATTTATCTCAAGTCAAGTATACTTCTGATCTCCTCACTCGAGCAGGTATTTCTGATAATAAGGTTGTTTCCACTCCTTTAGAGCACAACCTTAAACTTAGACATAGTGATGGTGAGCCTCTTGCTAATCCTACTCGGTATCGTCAACTTGTTGGGGGATTTAATTTATCTAACTGTGACTCATTTCGATCTTGCTTATGCTGTTCATCTGGTTAGTCAGTTTATGACAACTCCACAATCTGTCCATTATGTAACAGTTTTTTGAATTCTTCGTTATGTGAAGGGTACTCTGTTTAATGGTCTTCATTTCTCTGCTCATACCACATTGGCTTTACAGGTCTGTTCAAATGCAGATTGGGCTGGTGATCCTAATGATCATCGTTTTACCTGTAGAATATTGTTTTTGCTTGGTGATTCTCTTGTTTATTGGTATAGCAAGAAACAGACAGCCGTTACTCGTTCCGACACTGAGCCTAAGTATCGTGCTCTTGCTACTGCGACTTCTGAGCTTTTATGGTTACGGTGGCTCCTTCAGGATATTTGTGTTTGTCAGCCTTCCAGCACTCCTATTTATTGTGATAGCCGCAGTGCTATTGCTATCGCTCATAATGATGTCTATCATGAATGTACCAAGCATATCGAGATTGACTGTTATTTTATTCATCATCACTTATGGGAGGGTGTTCTTCAACTTGTTCTAATTGAGTTTCGTGAACAGTTGGCCGATATTCTTACTAAAGCTTTATCATCAGGTAGTTTTCAAGCACTTGTTTCCAAACTCAATCTGCTCTCTGTCTTACTATCTTGAGTTTGCGGGGGGATGTTAAAATATATTTTATATATTATTAGGATATTTCGTGATATCAAATATCTAGGTTGCCATATGTAAAGTATACAATCTTATATGTATAGGTAAATTAAGTTTTCCTTTTCATTATAGGATTAGGATAAGTTTTCCTTTTCATTACAGGATTAGGATTCTTATTATTGTTTCTAATTCTAGTTCTAGCCTTTGCCTATATAAAGGCTTCTTGTATAAACAACAAATATATAGAGAGACATATTTTTTCTTCTCCAATTTTTGTGTTCTGCTTATCTTTTTCTACAAGAAAAAAATATACTTGTAATTAGCCCTTTAGAGTATAAATCAATACACTCATATTGCAAAATTATTTCTTATGAATTTACTTCTTAATTTCTTGTTCTCTTACACCATTTTTCCATTAATTGCTTGAAGTTAAACGAACTCAAGATTCAAATTATGTTGACGAATAGCCATATGAATTACAAATTCACGGTTCACATAGTTGAATGGGTTGCATAATTGAAGCCGCTTGGGGGTCTTATTTAGATTAATGATTCTAGAGGAGTTAAGATTCCAATTGTTTGATGGTAATATTTTGTCGGCACCAGCGTGGCTGTCCTTGAAGTCGAAGAGATCGAGGGCGACGACCCAGCTACGGGTCTTATCCATTCGAACGCAAATAGACCAAAGAAAGGGCTTGAGATACGCCGGTGACATTTGGATCCAGGTAAAGACTCATGTTCCGATAATCAACGAAGGACCCGTCATGACTGGTCATTTTGATCACCGCCGACTCGATGTTAGGGTTTTTGAACGAGGTTTGCTGTGCGAGGGCGGTGACTAAGACGCTGTTCTAGTCCTTCAAAGCTCTGGACACCCTTTTCCATAGCCTCATGACCTCTGTTTCTCTCTTTTGGAATCACCAACCAGCTAAAAAGGTCTTAATCTCTCTCTTCCCCCTCCGCTGCCGGCGTTCGACATCGCTGACTCCTCGAAAAATTCGGCCAGCAAGCCAATGTGTGTGTGTGTATATATAAGTATATATTCTCAATATATATGTAATTTATCCTTTCATTCAAGGGTATTTTTTCTTTTTTATAAACAACTTAGTTGATTGGTTGACTTTTATACTTCTATTAAAATTTAACGGTTTAAACTAATGAAAGGGGTCTAAGTGTTGTCAACATTTTAAAATAAGAGAGGTTAATGTAATTTTTAAATGGTAAGGGAGTCCATGTGTAATTACGTAAATGTTTAGGGGGTCTAAGTGTAATTTACCTTAAAAATTATAATCTTACCTCTAAAACCATTTTCAAAAGTCTAGTAAATATTTCTCGGGTCGTAAAATATTCAATTTATCCATATATCCTATTTTTAATCTAAATTCATATTTTAAATGTTTCAAAACGTTTAGAAGTATTCTTTAGTAAGTTTTATACTAGTTCAGCAAATTTTGGATTGATTCGAATTCAGGCCATAAAATAATTGTTTTAAGTCTGATCCCATTTTTGTTAAAAAGTAGAAAATACTACTTAGTAAGTTTCTTATCATTTTAGCAAATTTTGGAACGATCCAAACTTGGGTTATAAAATAATTGTTTTACCCTTGACTTATGTTTTGCCCAAATTCATCTTCTAAACTTTTTTAAAAAACTAAAAAATATTCATTGACATGTTTTTTTAACAATTAAGCGAATTTTTTCTTAATCCAAACTTAGCTTGAAAAATGAATGTTTAATTCTTGCACCCATTTTCGGCCCATATTTATATTATGCGTTTCTCAAAATATTTTTGGACATATTTTTTATTAGTAAAATAAACTTTGAACCACTTTGAATTTAGATAAAAAAATGACCATTTTATCTGTAGATTCATTTTTACCCAAATTTGTGCTGGGAGCTTTCCAAGAAGTTATAATATGTAATGGATTTGTCTATCATATATGTCTTAAAATAGTTATAGCAATAATAGACAAAATGTTGAGGATAATATGCACCCAAAACCAACCCTCATACTAACATTTGTTTTAAAATTTTCACTCACGTATGACCTTAGTCTAAATTGCATAAGTTCTTGATATTTACATATCATTTGTAAATGTAAAAAAAAATGTAATTTTGTTTATATTTTATTACCATTAATATTTGTTGTAAATTTCCTTAAAAAAGATTAAAAAATTGAAACATAGATAAAAACATCAAACACGTTTTGAAAAACATAAAAAATAAAACAAAACAAAATTTTAAAAGCAGTATCAAACGGCACATTAAATAATTATTCACATATCTATAAATTAGAGGTAGCGAAAGATGGATTAGAGTTGAAACATGTGAAAATATACCTTTTCAATGTTATATCTCCAGAGTCAGATCTTATTTTTAACGTAACTTTATTTTGTTGTTGTAGATCAAGGAAACTTCATATACCCGGTTATGCAGTATGAAGAAGATTTTAACAGTCGACGGTTTATTTCCAGGGCCTCATTCGTACGCCCGGAAAGGTGAAAGATTAATAGTCAATGTTCGAAATCAAGGGAAGTACAATGTCAACCTTCATTGGTATTGCGCTCTATCCCTCTCTCTTTATATTTAATATAATATAATATCCACACATTCTTATGTTCTTTTGTATTTTTTACTTTTATACTGAAAACTAAGGGTCCCACACATTGGCACTCAATAATGCATTCCAAGTTTGATGACTTTAACATTAATAAAAGGAAAACAAATATATGAACAAAACAGAAAGGAAGAATGTTTCATTTTTATTTTATTCATTTTGTGAAAAACAAGCCCCATTTTTGTGCTGTTGAGAACAAGTGGTAAAAAAAGGGTTTCGAGAAACCTTAACGTATAAATAAAAGAAGAGTGACCATCTTATAATTGTGCAGTTGAATAAATCTCAAAATATAAAGGTGTGCAGTATAATTTTATCTGGTGAATCCAAAATTGTATCCATAGGAAATTTTGAGATTGAACATTAAGATTTTTTAAATTCTTCTATCAACTGTTCTCTTTTTAAAAATAAAAAAAAAAATTGGTTTCGAGTCTTAAAAAAATTGTCGATTTACTAACTACTAAATAAATAAACTAAATTGCAATAACTAAATTAAACTAAAATGAAATCCATAGAATTAAGCATTTAAGATAATTCAAGATTTTGATCCAACCTACAACTTCAGATGAACACCTTATTCTCATGTTGATGTGATTTCTATCTCAGTTTACAGCTTACATTTAGGAAAAGTAAACTGGAAAGTTTTCATCATTAAAACTAATAATCCAAAATACAGTTTTAAAATCATGTTCAGAACAAATAAAACTAGAATGATATCATTTTGAAAACATTCCTTAGTCTAGATTTCTCTTCTTTGATTTTAAAATATTAAAAAAATTATAATCCAGTAACGTAATTAGAAATTTCAACGAAATATGATCGAAATTACAAATTTTCGAATGCTTTAAAAACGAAAAAAGAAGAAAACTAAATAACAAGTCTAGAATTGTTTCCCATATTATCAAAGTGTTAAAAAAATTCTAATCACATGTAGTTATCAATGATTTCAAGAAAATATAATCAACCACGTAAGTTTTCGAAAGTTTTAAAAATATTAGAAAACAGATCTAGGGAAAAAAAAAAACAAACAAACAAGAACCCCAACATGCAAGTTCTACATTGCATGTTTGGATTCATTCACATCCAACATTCAACTAAGGATTCACCCATCATTGATGGGTTGAATCAAGTATAAATCTATACTAGCATGCTAAGAAATAAACAAAATAGAAAATAAAAGAGAAAAATAAGAAAGCAAACTCCATAGATGAAAATGCTGTAACTTGTATTGAAAAACTGCTCTGTAATCAAAGTTTCGATCCAAACTTGAATGAAAATTATCTATGATTGCTTTCTAAACTAAACTATTTTAATGAGAAACTGAATCTGAAAATTACAGAAAAAAGCCTATGGCTGCCATTGCAAGATATGTATTTATAAGCATAAAACAAAACTTTAAACCTAGTTTTTATCGTACATTAATAGCTGTTGCTGTTTGAATAGCTCGATAAAGTGTCCAGACAGCAAATTCAATCTTCGGTTCCAACATGAAAGTTATAACCCTGTAAGTCTTCTTTTCAACCTAGAAAGAATCGCATCAATCGGAGTTGTGAGTGAAAAGTTATGACTAAAAAATTAATAATCTGTTGTGCTAAATCATCCTAAGAATTTTGAATTAATTATAGAACTTTGTAAGCTGATTTCAGGGTAGATGGAGACTTCTTTTGGACTTGGCTTTTCATGATAGTTATAATTAAGAATGTGTACTTGATTTTGGGTTTTTGAATCACCTCAATTGGACGCTAAAAATGTAAGATATGCTCCAAATGCTATCGTGATTAAGACTTGTCCAGCTTTCCAGTCCTAAATTTTGAATAATGTTTCAAGATCCAAACGATCTCAAATTTCATCCCATAATAGCTTTTTAAAAAGTTTGGGATGTCTACTACAATTTTATTGAAGACCACTTTCAAATTCTAAAACTCTTTCTACGTAAAAAAATGTATCTATTCTATTTTAATAGGTTATTTTAGTGTATTTTGTTTTGAAACATGCATAAATAAATAAACTAACATAAATAAAAAACTAAATAAACATATTAAAACACAAATTACCGGTATTAACATAGAAATCGAGACTTATGATTACGCTTTTCAAGTATAATCAAAGAGAAAAACCAATAATGTTTCGAGAGTAATTTTATGATCGCTGAAATTACCTTTGGCAATTAACCGATGATTGATTTCACCTTGGCAGAAATAGTTTTAACAACCAAAAATATAATTTCGATGACCAAAGGGTGGATTCTATTGTGGTGCCAACACAAATTTAGCAGGGTTGAACACAAATAAAGTGTGAATAAAAAGAGATAATATAACGAATTAAATAAAAGTAAGCTTTGCAACCACTGAAAAAAAAAAAAAAAAAAAACTTCCTTTTTGAGCTTACAACCCTCTTAGCTAATTTTTGGACCAAGAAACTAAAATCTCTTACAACCATTTAGTTAATATATATATATTGGCAGGCATAGAGTAAAATAGCCAAGAAATCAGTGGTCAGATGGACCAGAGTATGTGACACAATGCCCCATCAAACTAGAGCCATTTTCAGTTAGGAGATCATATTATCACCAAGGAAGGTACACTTTGATAGCATGCCCACAATGATTGGTCACAAGCCACAGTCCACGGTCCAATCTTTACCTATTCAAAAATTGGAATCGCTTACCCATTTCCCAAACCTCATGCGGAGTTTCTTATTATTTTAGGCATCTATTGCCTCATTTCTCTCTCTAAACGTTGATTTTTTTCTTTGGAGTATGTAATTTATTTTCTTTGAACTTGGTTCAATTTCCAAGCCCTTTCCATATTTGTTTTATAATTTTTTAACATGTATAGACAAATTATATGTTACTATATTTTTGCTATTAATGTAGGATCTTGGTATAAGGGAGATGTGATAGAGATAATTCAAACTACCCTTAAAACTAGATGCGATCCCAATTTAATAGATACTTTCACAATCAATGGTCAATTAGAAGATTTATACAATTGTTCTAAACAACATATATACGCAATAATATACTTAATTTCTATTAACCAAATTGTTTTGTATATGTCCTAAGATTGAAATTATGTTAGTACTACCTAGATTTGACTATATACGTATAAAACATTCTATGTCTTGCAGGAATATTCAAAGTAATGGTTGATTATGGCAAGACTTATCTTTTTCGTATCATTAACCCAATTATGAATGAAGTAATATTTTTCACGATAACTCAACATAATCTCACAATCGTTAGAATGGATGGTGCTTACATTAAGCCCATAAAAATTAATTATATTAAGATAACCCCAAGGTAAACTATGGATATTTTAATTACTACAAATCCATATGGAGATAGCCAACACCACCACAACTGCGATAGTGAAATACAATGGAAATTACAAACTCCCATCAACACTTTCATTTCCTAACCTTCCCAATTATACTGATCTTAATGCTGTAAAGAACTTCACTAAGCAAATCGGCATTAGCAACTAAAGAGCACCCAATTGATGTCCTTAAATCAATTGATACGAAACTTCTGATAACAATATCCATTAACTTACTTCTCTATGCAAGAAATTCTACTTGTGATGGGTCTAATGGCAACAAACTCTTTGCAAGCCAGAACAACATAAGTTTTGTTCTTCCAAAAGTTGACGTATTACAAGCATACCACAAGCAAAATGGTGAGATTTACACGACAGATTTTCCACGCAAGCTACCATTTGTTTTTTTCAATTTTATAGCAGATTAGTTGACTAATAATCTTTTTACACCTGAAATGGAGGCAAAAGTAAGAGTTTTGGAGTTCAATTCTAGTGTGGAGATAGTGTTCCAAAGGACTAATGTGCTGGGAAGGGCAAATCATCTAATGCATTTTCATGGTTATAGCTTTTACCTGGTTGGATCAGGTTTCGGAAATTTTGACAATGAAATGAACTAAAATAGTACAATTTGGTTTGCTCGCCTGAGATAAACACGGTTGGGGTCCCTATGATTGGATGGCCTGCTATTCAATTCAAAGCCGACAGTCTTGATACGTTTTCATATGTCCTTGTTTCATAAGTTTGTTTAGATGCTCAAAAGGACAACTTTGGTGTATGTTATAACATTTAAGTTAATCTAATTCATTTTAGGACACATAATGATACCTTCCCTCCCTCAAAAAATAAAACAAAATAAAATGAAGTAATTTAGATATTGCTATAGTATATTAGTGAAGTGAGAGAAATTAGAAGTTGCTAATATAATATTATTGCTTTTATTTTATTCTAGGAGTGTGGTTCATGCACTGTCATCTGGAAAGGCATTCTAGTTGGGGTATGGATACTGTGCTCATCGTAAAGAATGGAAAAACCAGAGCAACGAGTATGCGGCAAGCTTCTCGTCACTTGAATCCTTGCTCAGTGATCCCAAAAAATTAATTCAAATGAAAGGGTCCATCCCTCTTTCAGTGAAAGGAAAATAGAAGATTTGGGATCAGTCTGTAATAAGTCTAGTCCATTAATTTATTTGTTTGTAAAATTGATTTAATTATTTGTATTATTCAGTACTACTGATGCGTGTTCCAATTTAATCAACAACATTGTAATAAGATTATGTTCTCATATTGAGATGAACAATCTTATTGGTGTGTTATGCATATAATATTTCCAAATTGCAGTAACCCCTCGTGATTTTGCAAGGCAATTGCATGTTACAAAGTCAATGAAATGATAGAAATCATGCTAAGGGTAGTTTTGTGGGAGGGGCCATACCACCCACCATCTAAGGGTAGTTTTGTGCCTTCCCACCTTCATATATATATATATATATATATATATATACGCTTTGATTGTGTTTTAGATTAAAAATTTATAAGGTGAGAAAAAAAAAGTACTCAAAATTATTTGCTATGTTTAGTTTATCATGACAATTAAAAGCCAAAATGCATGACGCTTAAAAAAATTAAAAATAATTAAATTAAAAAAAATTAATGAAGTGGTGTATATCTTTTGTTTTTATCATATTTTTAAATTCATTTGAATAAAAATATGTATTTAAAATTTTATATTTTTTTCATTATATATATATATATATATCTATTTAATTATTTTCACTCGATACGGATATCGGAGGAATATTCCTTGACCAATCCATCACCATGTAATTAAAATTCTACCTAGTAGTACTTTTCTTTTTCCCTAGACCACTAAACACTCTGGAAAAACTTGATAGTTTATCCTGTCAAATGTCAATATCTATTTTTCCCACCTGGAATTAGATGCCCATTTTATTAACTTGTATCCACATCATTTATTCTGGTAATTTGATAAGATAATCTAATTGCCGTCACAATGTTCAATCTTGGGGTGCATTTAGGTGACAAAAAATTAAAAAAATTGATAAAAATTATAATCTTGTAATTTGTACGATGAGATAAAATATTTATTTTTTTAATCTTTTAATACTTTTTAGTAAAATTTAATATATATAAAAGAAACTTGAAAACTTCATCTGACCAACAACAATCTATCAGGACATTGTGTATGCTAATATATATAGACAGATATGCTATGTAACTAATTTGGAGACTGATGTTTCTGACAGGATCGAAAACGGTACAAAACATTCTATGTTTTGGTATCAGAAATTGCATGTACTGTTGTTATTTCAGTGAAGACACACTGCCCAAAATTTTATTAGGAGATATAGTTCTTGACAGTGTAGAACAGCCGAGAATTTAAAAACAAAAAAGAGCTATTGTGGAGCTGGAAGTTGACTCTCTCTCTCTCTCTCTCTCTCTCTACATTCGTCACTACTCATAATGACCAGTACATTTTATTCAAAATCATCATAATCACAAAATGTTACCTTTTATTTTTTTTTAATGATCAAAACGACGTCGTTTTGACGGAGTGTAAACATAAGCGTAAGAGATTGGTATAATTATAGCATTTCTATTTTATATAAAAAAAATGATATACTTACACCCAATCTTTGACCTCATGTTTACATCTTATCAATTTGTACTAATTATTACTCATAATTATTAGTGTATTTCGTTCAAAATCATCACAATCGTAAGATATTATCTTCTATTTCTTTTTAAAAGATCAAAACTACATTATTTTAACGGAATCTAAGCGTAGCATTACTATTATATATAAGCTGAAAGTTATTTTTAGTACAAGTAAGGGAAAATGCCTGAATTTTCGGCTTACAACGTTATAGCAAGTTCCTCCGTACTTTTCACGTAAACCGTTAATTTATTAAACCATATATACCCCACCACTGTCAAGGACTCAAAATCCCATTCATATTGAAATTAGGAAAATGATGAAAGGAATCAGTCCATTGGCTGTAAAGAAAGTTCATCTCTCTGCTTTGTGTCTCTTGCAATCCTACTCCGTTGGCACTTCTGTAATCGATTGCCTGTAGAGAACTCTGAGGTGAGATAGAGCTCGTGCAAGTTGGATTATTAGTCTGAAATTCTGGCATTATTCCAACCATGTTCCCAGGCCACTGATTCTCCACGTTCCGTGAGTCCATTAGGTTTTGCGCCAGTTGAGCCTTTGCTTGCATTAGTTGGGCTTGCAGATATACCACCTATATCCAAAAATGAAAAATAAAAAATAAAAATTATTCTCATCGTTTCATTATCTCCAAATTAAACAAGCAATTAACTGTATCCTTAAGAATTTATCAAATTTAATTTTATCCTTAAAGAATTTATCAAATTTATATTAAGCAGAAGAAATCGAACAGCTGTGCAGATGAACCGCAGATTTCAGCAGTCTTTGCAAAATTTGTGTTATCTTTTGGGTATTATTAAAGTAAATAAAAATTCAGTCTATTTGCACAAATTTTATCTGCTTCATTCCTGAATCACTGGTTCCTAAAAATCAATTTTTTTTGAAATTCTATTCAACTTCGTGAAACTAAAATGCTATTTGGTTTGCTTTTTTATTTTTATTTTTTATGTTTAAAAAATTCTAAAGTAAAAAAATAAAAAATATTTTATTTTCTTTATTTTGAGACTTATTTTATTTTGAATTGAAAAAGTTCAAAATGATTTTTTAACAATTTTTCATTTTATATGTAAAATTATTTTTTATTTTTTAAAACAAAATTTAAAAATATAAACGATCATATGCGTTTGGGTTGTTTTCTTTCTTTTCAAAGAGTAAAGTAACAAAGGAACTTATAATAGAAAATAAAAAATAAAAAAATAAATTAGATGACACCTAAAGTGATCGTACAAGATTTAGGGAGAAATTCGAGGAACCTGTTGTTGCAAGGCGAAGATACGGGCGACACAACCGTAGACAGGATCTCGAATCCTGGATTGAGCTTCGTAGGCAATTGTGAGGATAGCCTCGGAGCGGTCGGGAACCGGGACGTGCAACAAAAGTTTGGAAACATTACTGGCTCCGAACACCTTGTGAATTGCCGCGAACTGAGCCGGGCCTTGCTCCGAGCTAAAATAAGGAGCAAAGACGCAGTCGGCGGCGCACTTCCGCCGGAGAAACTTGCATGCACCACAAGGGGAGCCACTTCCAGTACTGCCCATGGAAATAAAAATCAAGTCACACGGGCACACTGGGAAATGGTGCTAATATATATATGTATATGTATATATTATGAAAGCCGTGTAAAAGGATTTGGAATTGGAAGGGTTGAGGTGTCTTAAAAGGGGTGCTAAATGGGGACATGACGCTACATGCATGTAGGTCTATAAGGGAACATTCAACAATTAATGGTTGATGCAATAGGGTTTTAGGATACTGTAGTGAAAAAATTTACCATAGACTTAAAGCGCATTAATAAGCGGTTATGATTTTTTTGTAATTATTTAATAATTTTATTTTAATTTTGTTAAATTTAATTTTAAAATAAAAATAAAAGTTAAAAATTTGATTGAATCATAATTAATATAGGCACTGTTTGGTACCGTCAAAAACCACTAAAATTTACCAACTTTAATATTTTTTGTACTTTCTTCCAATTAAAATTTTTCACATTTCACCTTTATGTCACAATTTTTTATTTTTATTGTACTTTTTACCTTATTTTTTTTTTTTTTTTGTAACCAAACACTCTCATAAAGTATAAAAAATTATATTACATTAAAATACAATCAAATCATAACTGTTCATTGGTATACATCAATCCGTTAAGTGGATTTTCTCCTGTAACCTCTAGATAGACTCAATACAATTGGACTTGGCTACTCTATTTTTTTTTTTTATTCTACTATTTTTAATTCTTTTAAATTTTAACTGTTTATTTTTATTTAAGACCTAACAATATAATTTTTTGTGAGTTTTATTATATTAACTTTTCCTCTTCAATTATTGCATTGTAATTATCTCTACATTTATTATAAATTGAATACATATTTTTAGTTATTAAATAGTAATGAACGGTTGAGATTTAAAAAAGTAAAAAAAGAAAAAAAGTAAAATAAGAAGTAACATGGTCGCCGGGTCCAATGCAATATGGGTATGGTACCATATTATAATTAAATAGCTTAGTCCAGCTTACAGGTTTATGGTATATATATATGTATATAATTGAAGTGGCTAGCGTTAATGAGTCTCGAATTTTTTTTTTTTGTTTTTTTTTTTGTAACGAAAAAAATCATCCAGTAATTTTATTTACTGAATTATAAAATTTCGGAGTAACTAATGCAACAACCCACTGCCACGGTCCTCCACTTAAATCCTGGCTACTCCAGGTGAGAATGGAACTTACAACCTAAGTATGTCACTTAAGTCTTAGATTTGACTCCCGCTCTACTGGACCAATCAAGGATAGATTCTTGAATTTGTTTTTAATTAGTTCTTTGATCAGTTTTCTCTTAGTTGTTTTTTCGTTTATGTAAAAATTTATTTTTCCGCCGAACGCGGCGCCTAGGAACTGCTGTTATTTGTTGCTTTGTGGAATTTTTTAGTTAATTAATTAATTTGTTAGTTTTCCTGCCATCTGTATTACATATATTATACTCTAAAAATATTGCATGGTGATTAGGTTTGGAGTCACTTTTACTCTATATTATTACTATATATTATTATTCATATATAGCACCATTCGGTGGATTAGGCGAATGAAATGACCAATAAGGACATCTCTAAATTAATTAATAGGGCTGTCTGCATTAATGCAATTGTGTTAATTTTAAGTATATTACTAGTAAATAAAAGATTGGGGGAGGATTCAAGAAATCTAGCTCAATGGGCCAAAACATAAAAAAGGGAGATGTATGGCATCTTTAACGAGAGTTTGACTTTGAATTGGTTTGGTACACTGTAATTTTTTTAAAATTTTTAAAATATATTTATTTTTTATTTCAGTACATGAATTACGAATTCATAATTTTTATTAAATTATTTTTTTTTTTTTTACATTCCAAACATCCTCTTTGTATTTTTTTTATTTTTGTTCCCTTTGTTGGGGAAGCTTGGAAATTGATCATGAGTACATCCCGATACCAAATGGTCATGATATCAGTGTTTGATTGGAATATTAAGGAAGGGATAGATATGATTAGTTCTACGTGAGTTCATCTTACTTGGTATTTGGTTATGCATAAATAGTGACGGTTGGAGTAAATTTTTTATTTTTAAAGTGAGGATATATGTATATACAGACATTAAAGTTAGCACTGTATATCTTCATATTCGGGTTAATTACCAAAAAAAAAAAATCTTTATATTGAGGTTAATTTTTTTTGTGTCATTTTTATCATTTTTAATTAATTGCACCGACTTCAAATTAGGTCTGTGAGCCCATGTGAAATCCGATGTCAGTTCAATTGAGCTCATCTTGTGTCTGGCCATGGGATTATTAATTCTTTCTGTAGTTAGCAAATACCCAAGATTTCTTCTTTCATTTCAACTTGCTGTTCTTGGACAGCTGGGAGGGATTCTGCATAGGAACTGATGCCTGAGGGCTTCAGTTTCAAAGAAACCCATTTCTTGAAGTTGTTACAATGAGTTAATTTGAAATAATTATAGTTGCTCAACAACAACCAAAAAAAAAAAAAAAATCGTCAGACTTGCTCACTATATATTCAGAAAAACAAAATTTAACCCTGCAAGACAAAGAAAGTTAAAGGAAATGATCAGAGAGTATTTCTGACTAAAAATTTTTCAATGGTAAAACTAGAATAAGTTTGAGATAATTGTAATAAAAAAAAAATAAATAGTTGATAATAATGAGCAAATCTATATTTTAGGGTAAAGTTTGATATTTATGATAAGATAGAACAAATAAAGTAATGTGTACATAATTAAATTGTAATGATTAAGTATTTTATGCATATACATCAGAGTATATATGTCGGTTTATTTTTCTGTAAATACCTTTCATTTCACATTTAATGCTTCCCGCTTAACATTAAATACGTGTGAAAGATTATCGTAATAGACAGAATATAACTTTGAGAAGCGTCCAAATGTCGCATCTGTCTACTAGTTATAAAAGAATGAACTAACGAAAACTACGAACTAAAAAATTCGGTTCATTTATTATTATTTTGTATTTATGATTAGAATCACGCCAACACAATCTTACAAATTTGGGAGACCCAACTGTGATAGTTTATTAATTATTAAATCAGTGTCAAGCATATTTCTATATTATATTCTTGTATTCGAGAAAATGTCAAGTGTCCTGATTATTTTTTTATTTACAACAATCAAAAATGACGTCTAAATCATAAAAACGATTTTAACCTTATTTCAATAGCAAAGTCATTTTTTTTGTCGATAAAATGAAACCAAGGTGAGGAATAGAACTTTACCTGCACATGCTTTGGAGAATTCAGTCCAAATTAAGGCCCCCATGAATTTGACGAAAACTTACATCATTCTATTTTTTTTAATATTTTAATAGATATATATATACATATATATTGATAGATATATAAAAGAATATGGATAACTATTAAATAGAAAATATACCTTAATTATTTTTAAATGTAAATATGATAACTAAATTTTTTAAATTTAAAATTTTTGAATTTGAAAAGACTGTAAAATAACTATTATATCCTATCCTTTTAAAATTAATAAATGTATATATACTTAGTTTTAGGTGTATTTTTATCAATTAAAAAAAAAAAGAGTTTCACTCGCTTCATCAAATAAGAGTTTCACCAAATTTCGGTACTCTAGTATAAATGTATATGTATTTAATTTTACAGATATTTTTGACAATCTAAAGAATAAGAGTTCATCAAAGTTATCGTTTTATAAAAATAAAAATTTTATTAAATCTCAGTACTCACTTTATAATAATATAGATATTATCCGAATATATATATATATAATTTAGTACTGAGGACGGCGAAAATAATAATAATAACAACAATAGAAACACCCAATTTGACATTACGAAAGAAAACACTGGAAATGGGTTTGCCTTGAGTTGTATATTGGTATCCATCAAGTTGGATTTTCTACAAAATATGCAAGAGGGGCCATATTTAAGATATTCATTACACGCATGCAACACTGAAGTTTGAACCCTGTGGTGTCGTTTCCTAGAGCCAAATTTTTAATATTGAAGAAAAGGGATGGTTAAGGGGATTCTAGAAGGCGTCCTGAATGAAATTTTGAAATTCGTTTCCATTTGAAATATGATGGATTGATTGACCACGTTTAATTTGACGAGGATTCTCATTAATTTTAATATTTAAAATTAAAAAAATTTATCAATTTGATATAATTTCATTTTACAACTTACATTTTAAAATTTTCATATCATTTGAAATGATATAGAAATTCAAACTAAAACAATAGAGTTTAATAAGAATTTATTATTTTTTAACCCATTTACGAAGACGAACAAATTTATCTTCATATATCATATTTATCATTTTTTTACTTCCTATTAATACAATCAAACTTAGTATTTATCTTAAATTAATTTAATTTAATTCTTAAATTCAAAATGTGTTTCAAATATAAAATTTTATCTACCAAAGTTAATCAAATTAATTTTTTATTTTAAAATCAAATCAATTTTAAGAGAAATATTTTCAAACAAAATGTTAGGGATAAATTTTTCTCTCTTTTTTTTTTTAATCTTTTTGTCAGAAGAAATTGATCCTCGTTATTGGATAATAATCTTTTTTTATTTTAACCAAATATGATTTTAAATAATCATAATTATTTTGCCTAATAATTTTATTGTAATATTACGCTTATACCCCACTCTTACGCTTCGTCAATTTGTACTAGTCACTACTCGTAATGACCAGTACATTTAATTCAAAATTATCACAGCCGTAAAAACCACATCATGTAGTGACTAGTACATTTGATTTAAAATCATCACAATCTTAAAAACGACGTCGTTTTAGCCATTAAAAAGAAAAAGAAAAAGTAGAAGATAACATTTAACGGTTGTGATGATTTTGAATCAAATGTATTGGTTACTATGGGCGATGACGAGTACAAATTGGTGGAGTGTAAACATGAGTATAAGAGTTGGATGTAAAGTAGCATTATTTATAATTTTAAAAGATTCTAATTAAGTTATTGTTAGTTACGCAATAATTATAACATTAAATTTATATCATTTTGTATTTCTTATATTTCTTATCAGTTATGTTACATTTGCTATCATTATACGTTAACGATTATTGCTATTTAAAATCAAATATACAAACAAAACGCACGTGTCGGAACACTTGTTTAGTTTTAAAGTGTCTCGATGGTGTTGAGATGGACAGACAACTTTAAATTGCTGCCATTAAATTTGTCTGAAAGGAAGTTTGCCCCATTGATGATGAGTTATGTCAGGTAAAAAGGTTTTTACTCTGCTATCCGATCTTTTGATAAAGGACAAGCCGTCAAGGGTTCAGAAAATTATATTTTAGTGAAAATTAATTATTAGATATATAAATAGTTGATGAAATTTCATAAAATAAAAAAAAAATTTAACCGTGGTTAGAAAAAAAAATAAGAAAGAGAAAGAAAATGATCAAAAAAGTATATAATTTTTTTTTTTTGAGTGAACACAGTTAATATTTTTTAATTTTTACTTTCTATTGGTAGGCACAATAGAACACTAAAGATAATATATATATATATATATATCTCAGAAAAGTATGCGTCCCTGAGAATTAGCTAGCTTCGCCCATAAAGCTAGTTGCATGTTATTTTTAGCTTCATTAATGCAATGTATAACAATTAAGTTAAACATTGTAGTGGAGCTGTTTGGATAGATGATAGAGAAGATTCTGAAATTTTATTTTAAGTTTAAGAATTTAAAATTGAGTATGAGCATTTGAATTTATGTAAAATTTCATTAGTAGTAAAAATTAAAATATTTTTATTCATTAAATAAGAATTTAAGTATTAAGAATATAGTTTTCGGGGGCGTTTAATGAGACGAAAAATAACAAAAAATAATGAAAATTGTGATTTGGGTAATTTTTTAGTATTTAGTGCACAGGCATCAAATCACATTTTTTAGAGATGAATAGTAAAATTTTTTAACTTTTGCATCAACTTTTGGGAGAGAAAAATAGTCCAAACAATTTTTTAGATCCCTCGAAACGGTTTTATGTTAAAATTTATTGAAAGATGTGAAAAATTTTTTATATTTGTTAAAAAGTTATTAGAGTTTATGTAATGTTATTAGAGTTTGTAAAAAATTTATTTGACTTTGTAAAAAATTATTGAGATATATAAATATATATAAATTTATAGTTATTTCACAAAATATGAAGAGTACAAAATGTGTCAGATAATTGTAAAGATTTTCAGAAATTTTTAGGGAAGGGATAGGTTCGTTGCGCTTACGTACCGGTGCACGTCCAATATACCTATGCACCGTTAATTTTAAAATAGTAACAAATCATCCAACGATTATGGTGATAACAAAAATTTATACTGGTTGTAACGGATTATAATTAGTTAAACCTTACATATTCCATGCACCGAACGGTGCACTGCACCGGATCTACTCCGAATCCAAATTTTTAATGATTTTTATTGCACTAAACAATCCTTTTGTACTTAAAATTATATTTTAATTTAAAAAACTCTACATCTATTTGAGTATAATATGGTTCCGTTTGGAGCTCTTCAAAATAAAATAAAATCTTACAAATTTCTATAAACACGAATTATGAGACAATAAAATTTAAATTATTTACTCATTGTACCGAATTACGAGATATTTATTTTTATAATTTTATATTATTTTATATAATTTTATACAATTCTAAACACTGTATACTCTTTGCCCGCTAGCTGTGATGTTAATGGATCCCCATTTCAATGACTTGGGAGTGGAGAGATGGGGGTGAATTCTAGCTGGCTGTCACTGCGAGACACACGTTTGGTGAGTATCTAACTAAGGGACCCACTTGCCGAAGGTTTACTACGTTCTAATGAGTGGGTTAACTTAACTTAACCCTAAAGTAGTCTTTTATAATTTTAATGGCAGCTTTTAGATGATCATGACCTCGCACACGTACTGATAGACAAAATGTCCCCTTGATTGACTGCACATGGGCGATCATACGTTAGTAGCATTGGCAATTATTACTTGTATCAATTAATCTTAATTAATTAATCAGATCTTATTGGTTCTCCAAAAAAACTCTACAAATTAAATATAAATCGAATAATTTCATTGATAGAGACGAAGCTAAGGACAATTGCATGTAACGCTGCAATCTTAAATACTCCTAATCCCCAACGACTAAAAAAAATATCACAAATTATAAAAAGTTAAAAAAATTATTAACTTTTTTTAATTTTTCCAAGTCAAAATTTTGTTACATATTATCTTTACATCAACTTTATATATATATATATATATATATATATATATATATATTGTACTTTTTTACCATCTAAACAATCCTTTCATATTTTCTTTTGATTTTCCAATTAAGTGTAATTCTGTTAGAATGTTAACCAGGTAAATATGAAATGGATATAACTTTTTTTAATTCTTATTTTTTTTAATAATATCCTTCTTCATTTTTGTCTCTATTCTTTATTGCAGGAATGAAAATATCATGTATACCTGTTCTTACTAGGTAGTGAATTTTTTATTCCCGTTCTTATATACTTGCCAAATATAATAACAATTATAAATTATATATTTATATGTGCAATAAAAATTAAAAATATGTTATATATATTAAATAAATATTAAATAAAATAAGCATATATCAATTTATAAATAAATATTTGAACAGGCACAGAGTATGGTGAAAACTGTCATATTTGTCCTTTTTCCCGTTTGAAAAATACTTTAAAATTCTCATACTCGTTCCCACTCATATTATTAGTATTGAGTTTCATACACTCTCTAAACAAGACGAATAAAGTGGACACCTGCTGGTGCAGGTAATTTTGTTATTTATGTTATTAAAATATTTTATCAAATCATGTTTTTTTTTAATAAAATAAATTTTATTAAATTATGTCCTTTATTAATATACTTTATTAAAATCAATTATTATGAATAATAAATATTTTATAAAATTAGATTAAATCTAATCTTATTAAATTAACTAAATTAAATATATTTTGTATCATATATTTTATTAAGATAAAGTTAATTATTACAAATAAAATTACATTATCAAACGCGTTTTCTATTTTTATATGGAGAACAAATAACAATGGAAAAGAAAAAACAAAAAATATTTAAAAAAATATTAAACACAAACAGAAAAATATAAATGTTAATAGACGGCCCTTAATAATTTTAATATTTATGCAAGTTTAATATATATTTCAGCTTTTTAAAAATCCCAAACCTGATCTTAAATTAAAAAAAAAAAAGAAAGAAAATCTCAATTCTGTCCATGAACTCAAGACAATAAAAATTATGAAGTATAATATTTATAATATATTATATATAAAATTAAAATATTATATTTAAAGTATGTAGTATATTTATTTTAAAATAAAGTCAAGTGCTGGGCCTGAGCTTGTTTATAATTATATGAATCCAAGCGTGACTCAAAAAAATAATTAGGCCTTTCTTTTTTTTTTATTGGGTCCATATTAACACGTGTTCCAAGCCAGCTTAAACAACAGACTGGAATAGTTATGGGCCTCTTGACTTAATTGGTTAGCATTCCGATTTTGATTTGGGCCTGGGGATTAGCACCTTCAATCGTATGAATATATCCTCACCATACTGCTCTTCCCTGTAAATAGGTTCGCCGATCTTAGGTTTTGTTTGGTATGTAGGAATAGATCAGAATGTAATGAAATAAAAGGTGAGAATGGAATTAAAGTAGGAATAGAATGGAATGTTTATTTCATTCTTTTGTTTGGTTGCTAACATGAAAATAATGGAAATAAAATAAATATTCAAATTTTCATAATTCGATTACATATTTTAAATAAAATAAAATATAATAAAAACTACTAACATTAATTTTTTTTTTCAAAAACTATAAAAATAAATTTTATTTTCGGAGTGCGAATTTGAGTTTAAAAAAAAGGATCAGGGGTAAAACGGTCATTTTATCATTCAAGTTTGAATTGGTCAAAATTTTCTTAACTATTAAAAAATATGTGAATAAATATCTTTTAATCTTTTGGGATGCCTAAAATATAAATTTATCCCAAAATTGGGCTCAGAGCAAAATACTCATTTTATAGTTTGAATTCTCAGACTGAAATTTATTTAATTATTAAGAAATATGTCGAGGATATTTATTTAGCCTTTTAGGCAGTTTAGAATGCAAATTTGGATAAAAAATAGCCCAGGGATAAAATTGTTATTTTACAATTTGAGTTCAAATTGAGATTAAATTTTCTTAATTACCAAGAAACACATTGATAAATATTTTTTAACCTTTTGGAAAGCCCAGAATGTAAATTTCAGTAGAAAACAAACGTAGGGATAAAATAATCTTTTTACAACTCAAGTTTGGATTGGATCGAAATTTATTTAGTTATTAAATAATATGAATAAACATTTTTATTAGTATTTCAGAAGCCCAAAATACGAATTTGAAAAAAAAAAATAGACTTAGGGGTAAAATAGTCATTTATAGCCTGAGTCCACATTTAGTTCGAAAATAAGGTTAAGGGGTAAAACAGTCATTTTATAATTCAAGAGAGTAATTGAGAGAAATTTTTTTATTATGAAGTCGTTGTTTGTTTTTTATTTTTATTTTTTTCAATTTTTGTATCAAATTTAATTGCAATAGAATAACTATTCCATCACTTAAATTGTAAAATGCCTTTTCCCACTTCATGTGGGAATGACTATTCTCATGAAATAACATTCCAACTTAATTTTTTGATAGCAAATAAGAAAATAAGTTAAAGTAAGAATAAATTCCATTCTATTCCTATATACCAAACATAGCCGTAGGGTTTATTTTTCCATATTACATTAAGGTTCTGTTTGGCAGTAAAGTACTGTATCTTTTTGTTTGGGATAATCTAACAATATATATATATATATATTTTAAAACGATGAACTAGCTCTTAATATATTTCTCATGAAGAAAGGCTTGCCACAAAGCACTTCACTAGAAACCACCACACAGCCAAACAGGCTACTAGGGTTTTTGGTGCCTCTTTGATCAATAGATCACTAAATATATAAACGTGATCTAAATAAGGGTGCATTTGGTACGAGGCTCAGAAAAAGTAAATGTTATCTTAATAAGATTTCACCCATTTCAATATGTTGACATTCACTCAATAAAATTTCACCCATTCTAATATATCAGGTCTATTTCATCAAAATTTAAGCAGGTAAATATTTCTTCCTTTTGAGAAGTTAAATATTAATTTTTCATTATATGATTAAAATATTATAATTATTCTCTTAATATTTATCATTTAATTTATGAATCCCAAAACAAACGCCCCTTATGTAAAATTCAAGGTTGAAGCTAAAAATATAGTTCAACTTCTAAGCTGGAAACCTTAATCAACTCACATACTTTTGTATTGGGCTCATGTCCAAGCAATACACACACACACACACACACACACACACACACACACTAACTTATATATAGACAGGAATTTCTGGAAAGGAAATTACTTCCCTGGTTCTTATTCTTTCATCGTGATAATTCTCTAGTTCTGAAAGCAAAAAATTCACTGAGGTTACTTAAGAATGTGTAATTAATTATGCTTGCATATATATCGTCGTATCAGAACACGACCAACTACTAACGAAGCTAGCATAACATGTGCAATGATACATGAATTTTCATCCACATTGGAACTACTTTGATGGGAAATCCCACACATTGCAAGAAAATGCAGTAAGTTCGAGAAAATTCAATCATAATTAATTAGTATCTTCTAACCCTAATTAGTTAAGTTTTATCAAACTATATATATATATATATATGTACACTCATTGAGCTAGAAATTAACCACAATAGCCACTTCCACTTTTGTAGGAATATATATATACATATATATTCTGCTTTAGCATGATAGAAACAACACTGACAATATATGATAGACACAAAAAGTTGGCACTCTTGTTTCACTTTCAAAACACTACCTCACCAAACATAAGTTCTAACACTGATAAAGCAATCCCATTGCGTCATACTCTGCAAGGCATAGAAAAATAGCCAACTGTTCTTTCAGATGGATTCATATACCAAACTGGCAATTCACAAAGAAAGGACTTGATCAACATTAATAGCTCAACAGATCATATCATCCTCTCTGGAGAGAGGGGGGAGAGAGAGAGAGAGTTATGGATGGAGTTGCTAAATAATATTAGAGAACAAGTCTAGATAGTATATATATCTATGGGTTCATTGCTAGACTGATTATAAGTTATCAGAAATTTATCACAAAAGCAGGATCAGTTTAACTTGCTAAATTAATTGCAGCTTCCTGTCGTTCACCCTTTCTTAGGGTTTACATGAACAAGAGCTATGAAAAATATCTAAGCAAATGTAAAAGAAGCCTCAGCCAACGTAAGCAATAGAAACCTTTTAAAAATATCTCAGTAAGCATACATACATACATATATATAATTGTTCATCTTCACTTTCTGATATCTCTCAGGAAACCAACAAGAACCAGAATAAAGGGAAAAGGAACAATGCCTGTCAGTGAAGTTAGGTCAAATTCTCATGGACTAAGAAATAGAGAAACAATAATTTTCATCTAATCTTCCTAATATTATAGTGCAATGGGGCATAATCTTCTCACGTTTACACTGCAATTCCGGAACACCATTGCAGGTGCATTTTTATAACATTCCCTATCTCTCTCTCTTTCTCATCTCTTGTTTATTTGAATTCTATATATATAATCCACCTTGCACAGTCATCTAAGCAATTAATTCATAAAAACTTAGGAATGGAATACATATATAGCAATCATCATTGAAACAAGTAAAGCTATGAAGGTTGGAACTTAGAAACATACTGCAATGAAAAACTCTTCTACAGTCACACTATCAGAAACACATTCTCCCTCTGAGAAAAACATTCAGAACCTAACTAGTTGAGAAGCCTTGAGAAATCTCTGTTGTTCATAATATCCAATCCTCTACCTATCCAAAAATAAAATAAATAAATAAAAATAAAAATATCCAATCTTATGTTAAAAGGAAAAAAAAAATAAAAAAATAATAATAAAAAATTCACTTGACACAGATCATGAACATTCAGATCTTAATTATTTTGAGGCATACATATGTTTTCATAGCCTTAAATTAATTAAAACCTTCTTGCCATTGGGGTGAGAGACAAAAATAGAAACTGCTTGGACCATATGCAATATTATTTGCTTACGAAACGGGATTGGTTTGTAAAGGGAAAGTGTAAATAGAAGCACTTACCTTCCACTTCTGATGATAGGGTTAATTTAATTATATAGGGGTCTTACTTAGATCAATAAACAAAGATATTAGCTTGATCAAAACCAGATATGTCAGAGAATTACACTATTATTCTAACACCAAATCCAAGGATACACAAGATCTAAGGAAACAACAAATGGGTAGATTATAGGGTTTCCAACTGTATGAACATTCTAGGGTTTCTAGTTTATTTATGAAAGTAAAAGTGCATGTTTGTGCAGTAGCATTACAAAATTGACAGATTAATATTTTTCACCCATACATACATGCATATATATATATTTCCCGAAGCCCGAGTTTGGACATGATCAATGGTGAACATAGCTGAAGGCCACTGCCTGAAGCTCCTCACAAACGTCTTGGACAGACCATTGGCTTATGTTTGTTTGCATATCAAGGGAATCCATGGAGTGAGAAGCCTCTTCAAAATTAGCAAAAGAGACACTTTCATCTGGGATGGTTGGATTTTCATAAGTTCTGGTAGGGTTTAGATTCATGAGATTGTTTTCAAAATATGGGTTGTTTCCAAAATTATCAGCTAGGGTTGGGTCCAATTGGGTCAAGGTGTTTGAATATTCTGACTGAAACAAACTCTGAACATCTTGTGGGCAAGGGGTAAACCTCTCACTCAATTTTTCACTTGAGTTTGCGACAGTGGAGCCATGGAGAATGCTCCAAGCTGCTTGTTCTTTCAGACAAGCTAGTTGTGCTTGTAGATTGAAAACCTGCAATTAAGTTAAAAGGACACACCAAAAAAAAAAAATAAAAATAAATAAGTGAACTTGATGATAAATAATAATTAAAAGAAAAATAAAAATTAGGGTTTCGATGGGTAGTATTCTGAGTGCAAAGTTAACAGGAGACTAGACCTGTTGTTGAAGAGCAAATATGTGTGACACACAACCATAAATGGGATCTTGAAGCCTAGCTTGAGCTTCATATGAGATTGAAACTGCAGCCTCACAACGGTCACTCACAGGAAGGTGAGCAAGGAGTTTTGAGACATTACTAGCACCAAAAACCTTGTGAATGGCTGCAAAATGGGTAGAGCCTTGTTCATGGCAGAAATAAGGGGCAAAAACACAACCCCTCACGCATTTTCTCCTCAAGAATTTGCAGGCACCACAAGGAGAGCCAGAGCCTGTCATCTTGATGATCTTAATTTTTTGAGGTTTATTAATCAATGGCAGTGAGAATTTGGTCTCGGCTTAGTGCAATTAAACATTATCAGCTTGTTTATAAACACTAAGAGGAAGACCGAGCTGGATCATATTATAATGAATTATTAATTCAATAGGGTTCCCTCAATGGCCTACAGTGCCTTATTTTTTATTTTATTTTATTGTTATTATTATTATCATTTTTTTTCCGGTAATAAAAACCCTCTTTCACTCCCTCCATTTTAAAGTTTTTTATACTCTCATTTAAGATTCCGTTCAGCATACTTGAACGACAAAAGAGCTAGCATATATAAACCAAAACCCATTTTTATTTGCTGCTTCTTGATTGGGTCTTTTAAGCTCATTTTATGAATGCCTTGAGTTATATATTATGTAGATTATATATACATATATATATATGTGATAACTACACCTACAACTACTTAATTAGGTGTTGAAGAAGCAAATTTAAGATATACTTAGATTGTCCTTCATGTCTTTTGCATAATTAATTTTTCAATCTGAAATGTGTTTCCTTTCCTTCTTAATTAATCTCTAGTTCGAAGATTGAGATCTCTTACAGATTTTAGTGGGAAGAAATATTGCTGTTCCTCTAAAGCATATCAAGCCCATAGATCAATGGTAATTAATGATTAGATGTGAACATGATGTGTCAATATTCAAGGAGAGTTCACCGATTTCTTTTCTGTTTCTTGAAGATATAAATAATATATATATATATATATATATTCAAGGAGAATTCAAGCGCATTATGCTTGGCAAATTCATAACTGGCCCCAGAACGCAAATAGTCAAATTGAATGACTAATATATACCTTATATATATAGTTAATTTTTTTTTGCCCAAGGGGACTAGGTTTTTTGTGATCAAGTTGTCCTCGTCAATACCAAGTAAATACTAAGTAAGATTATTACTGTGACCCCTTAAGCTTTGTTTTTCACGTGGGTTTTAATGAGTTCGAGAATTTTCATGAATTAACACATGAGGAGTCAATATTAAATGGATCGAAAATTAATCTTTTATTTACTCTTCATCATTTATCTGTTAATTCGCGCGGTCCTGCTTGTCAAACAAAACCTGAGCACAAGATTGATTTTAGACAGTAGTTGCATCCATTGCAGTACTTCTCCCTGCCTAATGTGAAGGTTTTGTAGTGAGCCTTTGTCTTTTGACTATATAGTCTTTAAGTCCTTTCGGGGGAGAACTGAGGCATGCCTTAACATATTTTGTACATTTTCTCAATTAATATATGTACTAATCTTATATAGTCAAAAAATAAAATAGTGTAAGTCAATACTATGCCTGTCTATATTCAAATCCATCTAGAAATATCTCCTAAATGGACATTATTTACTCAAAAAGAGGGAGGTTGACATTAATTTTGATATTAGTCCTGTGACATTTTAATCAGATCCGTTAAGTTAAAATACAACGATTTAAGTATATTCATAAATTTTTAATTTAAAAAATATGTAAATATATTTATACGGTTAAATTTTAATTCAACGATTCAGATTGTGTTGTCCCTAGGCCACTCTAGGTTGTATTTATCATTAATTAACAAAATTTCATTGCACACTTGGGCCACCCAAAATCAAAGAAGAACAAAAACATAGTTAAACTATGCAAGGTTATTTAGTTTAGGGTCACATTTTTTGACCCCTGGGTAAAACAATAATTAAGATAATTGATGGAGTAAGTGCCCCATTTATCTGACTCATGTTCATTGTAGAGGGATGGTGGTTATGATATCCACACACATATATATAATACTATGACTTCGTTTGGTTTGTAATTTTTCTCTGAAAAACTCTATAAATATCTGTTAACTTTATATCACATTAATTTTTTTCTTTCACTGCACGTATTACGAACTCTCAATTTATCTCAATTTATCTTACTTTTTCTTACTCCAAACGAAGCCTACATAGAATATAGATACATATATTATAAAAAATATGAAGGAAGACACAGAAAATAAGCATATTCCAAAAAAGAATGAAACAAAAGATGGTGATTCTACAACACTACTGTGCTGCCATTATTAATTGTTCTCATTATATAATCATTAAAAATCACTTTCAGTCACTTTCTTGTGTCACACATAGGCACCAACAGGTAGACATGCATTGCTCAAATGTGTATCTTTAGGCCCCACATTCAATCCTTAATAATGACTTCCCCCCTACTTAAGGGTCATCAACATTAACCAACAAAAAGGATGTTGCTCAGGGTGTGTTTGGGTATGGAGTGGTCGATGAGCATGCCATAAGCCGCTTATGACTTGTGGGAAGAAGCATAGAGAGCCTTTTAATTTGGAACACATTCACAAATTAAAAGTACTAAATCTTCAGTATTGAAACTATTCATGGACCTTTTTTTTCTTAAATTCTGGGGGAGCATGATGGCTCTTAATTAATTTGTTCAAGTCTCAATTAAGTCTTTGAGAATAACAGTACTAGAGATGATCTTAATAGCAGCTTTCCGTCAAAGTATATTTTAATGACTACAACAATATTATTTCCAAATCAATTTGGTTATAATTTTTTATAATATTTTTTTTTGGAAGAAATTGAAAAAGAACTTTCCCTAATTAAGCCCCGTGATTTTCTTCTCAATTAAAACAACCAAATTAATGCAGCGTTATAGGATAAGTGGATGACAAGGCTAATCTATGTGCTGCTATTGGAGAACATTGTTGAACGCATCAACAGTGATTCTTGCATGGCAGAGCCTCCCTGGCAGCCATTATCTTGATCACCATGGGGGAATGGTTTCACTCATGCTTAAATATTGTTGGCCACTTGAGCAAGAAAGAAAAAGAAAATAATTAATCTATCTTTAGACAGAGAAAGGGATGCTAACTGATGGGATTATTAAAATAATCCAACTTTAGACAATAATGTATATTGGAGGGGGGATTTTGATGCAGAATGAGTGGTCCTGAATTACACGGGCCAAATTGACTAAATTTAAGCTTTTACTATAACTAAGTGTCTTATTTGAATGCAAATTATAAGAATTCTGAATATGTTTTTAGGATAAATCATTTTAATCACCTACAATTGTGACACATATCTTTTCGACAGTGAAATTTTACTATTTATGTTAATTTCTTATTTGACAATTATTGTTAGGATAGAAGTTAAAATTAATTACTGTTAAAATTAATTACTGTCACTTTTGTATTGATTTCTTTAGTATTTCCTTTAAGGTTCTTCAATCATTTCATATTTATTAAATTTTATAAATTTTAAATATATTGTATTTTTCTAGTTTAACTACTAAAGTTTTGAAAGCGCTTTATTTAAGCTTTGAAATCAGTAATAAAATTATTTCTTTGAGAATTTATTATCCGTTTTATTTGGTGAATTGCAGAACCCTTAAATTAGAGTTTTATCCTTTAATCTAGTCTAAATCGCGTCACGTTCACTTTTTTTTTCGTTCTATGTCAGATTCAATTCATCTTAATATATAAATAAATAAATAAATAAAAGAAGAGCACACCCTTAAACTTAATCTTTTTTTTTTTTTTTAAAGGTAAAAGTAAATATATTAATCAAAAAAATTAAAAGTTCATGTACAAATACGCAGGGGCATACCCCTGGACAAATCAATCACCAATCACTCCTACAAATATGAGCATGAAAACCCCAAGTGAAAAAATAGCAAACAAAAACTCGGGAAATATCCCAACTCTCAACATCAATGCACTCTCTGACATAGAAGCAAGAGAAACACCAACAAACTATTCAATAATAGATTGAGGAAGATTCCACTGGTGAAGAAGACGGCAATTCTGATTCGTTTTTGGAAACCCCGAACAATCCATAAGCCGCAACCTTACCAAATCCTTGATGGAACTGAGGAGGGTCACCTCATCTTGGAACTGCTGTTCATATTGTCTCCTATTTCTTTCCCGCCAAATCACATAAACCGAGGCAGCAAGTGTGAGCCTCCCAATCAAAGAAAGTAAAGTGGAGCCTTTACAAACTGTAGAGGCCCAAGTAATAACACCGTCCCAATCACTAGGTGAATGTTGCAACCCTGAAATAGTCAATAAAGATTTCCATATTCTGCAAGTGAACGAACAATTGAAAAACAAGTGATCATGATCTTCACGTAACGCTCCATAGAACAAACATCTCATAGTAGAAATCATGCCAAAAGATAGAAGCCTGTCCTGGGTAGCAAGTTTCCTCCTAACCGCCAGCCAAAGAATGAAGGCATGACTAGGAATGTGAAATTTAAACCATACTACCTTGAACCAGCTCACGGGTGGAGTGGAAACTCTCAAAGAGTTCCAAACAGCCTTAGTGGAGAAAACCTTTTTCTCTTTATCCCAAAGCAACATATCATCACAAGAAGAATTAGGAGGCGATAGATCCTCAGTTTCCCTTTTAAGGTCCAGTAGTAGTGGGGAATTTGCAACAGGCCAACACCATCTATTACCTGCTATAATTCTATCCACCATAGCATCCTTAGTCAAACCCGAATCATAGATAACCCTAGCAGTTGGAGAAGAACAAATTGGACCCCTTGTCATCCAAGCATCAAACCATAAAGATGTATGCTTACCATTCCCCACTTTCATAGTCAAAAAAGGACGTACCTTATCTCGCAGCTTCATAATCTTCCGCCAAGACCAAGAGGAATTCCAAGGTACCTTAGCAACCCAAAAATGGTTTTTGTTAAGAAGATTAGACTTGATCCAAGATACCCACATGGAAGTTGAGCAAGGAGAACACAATCGCCAAATGAAACGTGTCATGCATGCCAAGTTCCAATCCTTATCTTTTTAACTCCTAGTCCACCCTCTTTCTTAGGCCGAGTGACCTCCTCCCAAGCCACCTTTGCCCCATTATGGTTTAAAGAGGACCCCTTCCAAAGAAAAGCACGAAAGACACCTTCTATAGTTTTCAAAACTCCAGCCGGTAATACAAAGTGAGAACACCAAAAGGCCTGTATGCTAAATAAAACAGACTGAATAAGTTGCAGTCGACCAGCAAATGAAAGGAATTGGTTAGTCCAGGTTTTAACCCTTCTCACAAGACGATCCACCAAAGTATTGCAATCTGAAGCTCGCAACTTTGTAGAAATGAGAGGCACACCCAAATACCGGACAGGAAGAAACCCTTCACGAAAGTTGAGTTGCTCAAGAATACCTGTTTTAACATCCGAATCAATACCAGAAAGAAAAACTTCGCTCTTGGAAGGATTTGGCCGAAGTCCTGAGAAGGCGGAGAATAAGTGAAGTGATTCTTGGAGCACGGAAACAGAGCCCATATCACCTTTGCAAAATAAGAGCAAGTCATCTGCAAAGCATAAGTGGGTAAGATGCGTCTTCCTACATCTCCAGTGAAAATGGAAAGCCGAGGATTCCAAAGTTTTCTTTGCAAGAATTCGAGATAAAACCTCCATGCATAGAACAAACAAGGAGAAATAGGGTCTCCTTGCCTCAAACCTTTCCTCCCTGCAAAATAGCCATTAAGTTCTCCATTAATAGAAACTGAATATCTAGGAGAAGAGACACATTCCTTTATCCAAACCAAAAACCGAGTAGGAAACCCCATTAGTCGCATTAATTCCCAAAGGAACTCCCAGTTCACAGAATCATAGGCCTTCATGAGATCAACTTTAATAGCACATCTTGGAGACGCTGTATTCGAATGGTATCCACGAACCAATTCTTGAGCCAAAAGAATGTTGTCCCCTATACTCCTGCCCTGAACAAAAGCAGCTTGTGCCTCATTAACTAGACTACGATAAGACCATCTTCAATCTTCCCGTAAGCAGTTTAGATATGCACTTATAAACAGTGTTGCAGCAAGAGATAGGTCGAAAGTCCTTCACCTTATCCGCATTTGCAATTTTAGGAATGAGGGCAATAATGGTAGCATTAGACTCTTTTAGAAGCTGACCCGAGGTAAAGAATTCCTTGATCGCCATTGTCACTTCTGAACCCACAATATGCCAAGTCTTCTGAAAAAAGTAAGCATTGAAACCATCAGGTCCTGGAGCCTTATTCGGGTGTAAACTGAACATAGCATCACGAATCTCCTCACTTGAAAAATCAGCCTCCAACCGTTCAATGAACTCATTACTCAAGGAGGGAGAAATAAATTCTTCCAAAGAATGATCGAGAACATTAGGCAACTCACCATCCGAGCCAAGCAAAGAATGATAAAAATCCACAATCTCCTTTGCAATCTGCCCTTTTTCAAGAACTAGACTCCCATCATCTTTTTGTATCCTCAATATCTTATTTGTATTCAATCTATTTTTAATAGAATGAAAAAAGAAAGCTGAATTTTTATCCCCTTCTTTCAACCATTGAATTCTGCTCTTTTGTTTCATTGAACTCTCAACTTCTTTGGAAACACAAGAAAGCCAGGTACAAACATTCCTTTTCTTTGGCCAAGAGGTCAATAGTACCGCCATTTGTGGCAATGGTAGATTGAATTGTAAATAGCTCCCTCCTTAAAATGTCTTCCAAAGCTAGATTTTGCTGCCCTTTTTTGATGGATAAGCCTTTAAGTGCTTCCTTCACCAATTTCAATTTTTTATACACCCTAAACATAGCAAAACCTTCAACCGGTGTTTGCCAAGCTGCTTCAACAGTAGGAAAAAACTCATCATAATCAACCCAATGGTTAAAAAATTTAAATGGCCTACGAACCTTAGGAATGGGGATACCAACATCAACCACCACCGGGGAATGATCCGAAACTCCAAAAGGAAGAAAATCAGCAAATGAAGTAGCAAAACTAGAAAGCCAAGTAGCATTTACAAGAGCCCGATCAAGTTTTCTCATAATATGCCCATGAGCCCGAGCATTATGCCAAGTATACATTAACCCACCAAACCGCAAATCTTCAAGCCCGGCGGAACAGATTACATCATCAAGCTCGTCCATACATGGAGACCAATCAAGAGAGCCACCCTTCCTCTCATGTCTAAAACGGACTGCATTAAAATCACCAAGTACACACCACGGTAAGTCCCGGAACACATTAGATCTTTGCCGCAAATCAGCCCACAAGTGTCTTCTCGCAACATAGTCATTAAAACCATACACAAACGAAACATGCATCATACCAGCATCATGTAGTGGTGTTAAAGAAACATGAACCACTTGAGGGGAAAAACCAACCACAGCCACATTAACAGCCCGTGGGTTCCATAATACCCATATCCGTCCCATATTATCATCCACATGATTAACAAAGACCTTCCAATCTTTCATCAAAAGCTTCATAATTCTTTCTTTATTTACCTCTTTAACTTTAGTCTCAATTATTGCCA
The DNA here is from genome assembly GCA_019916065.1 of Vitellaria paradoxa. Taxonomy (NCBI): domain Eukaryota; kingdom Viridiplantae; phylum Streptophyta; class Magnoliopsida; order Ericales; family Sapotaceae; genus Vitellaria; species Vitellaria paradoxa. Next base: position 12,305,490 of record CM034243.1, on the reverse strand, counting down.
AACAATCAACTTTGTGAGCACGAACTAGATTACGTACCTCTTGTTGCTTGAGGGAATCATTGAGTCCCCTAATATTCCATGAAGCAATCTTAACCATAGAGAATTAAGAAGATAAGTTACCCGAGGCATCCCTACCCCCACCTTTAGAATCATGCTTCTTTCGATTCAGCTTCTTTTTCCTCTCCACTTCATCTATCATATTAACCCTAAGCATGAGTGGATTATTTATGGAAACGGAACCACCATCCGAGGTTGGAGAATAATCTACCCCTTCAGTTGCCACATCACCCTCCTTCCTATTAGAGGACCGAACTAGTAACATTTGAGAGGGAATTAACACCATCCCCTAAAGGAGTTGAAAAATCTTCACTATGCCCTTTACAATTTTCGGCCATTACCTTCAAAGGAGCATCAACATTTTGAGGAACCGGAACAATTGCTAATGCCAATTCATCCAAAGTATCTACATCAGCAAGAACACCGAAAGAATTACTTGAAGAAGAAGCAGCCTTCTCAATCGGCCCCTTTATTGGAGAAGGAGACTTGTCCACCACTATCTTCTTACCACGGCGTTTTACTTCTTCCCATCCTTCACCAGCCGGATCCCCTTTTTGAACCTCTTCTTTTGCTGTAGTGGTTTTTTGAGCCCATTCTTGTCTCATGGTCTTCTTGCAATTCTTGGCAAGATGCCCAAATTCCTTGCATACCAAGCATTTCTTGGGAACCCAATTATACTCGACCCGAATTTCATGAGCAGCCCCATTTTCAAGTTCAATCTCAAATTCATTTGGTAAAGCATCTTCAATCCCAACTTCAATACAGATACGAGCATAAGTAATACGTTTAAGAGATTCTGTCATTTTATCCGCATGCAAAGGTTTCCCCACCAAGCTCGCAATAATACTAAGCCCCTCCTCCGTCCAACACTCCAGCGGAACATTATAAAAATGTACCCAAATGGGCACTTTTTTGCAGCCAACTTTGGATAAATTCATACCCACCCTCCACTTTTGAAGGAAAATCGGCCTATCTCCAAAATACCAAGGCCCACCCTCCAAAGCTTCATACATTGTCTGAGAGCTAGAAAACCGAAAAAAGAAGAAGCCATGACCATTGCCAAGAACCTCCATAAGACCTTTAGTTCCCCATAATTTGTTAGCACCATTCTGAACTAAAGAAAATGGCAATTTGTCCAAGAAAAACCCAACAAGAGTATTCTCCCATCGAGCTTCACCTTTCTTTACAACATGAGCTGGTATTTTAACTTTAAGTTTCCCTTCCATGGACGGAGGTTTAACATACTTAAAAGTCATACCTTCAGCTTCCTTCCCCTTAACCACAGCAGCCCAATTGGGTTTCAATGAATCAACCATCGTGTCCTTAAGAGGAGAGGACGGAATAAACTCACCCGGTTCTAAATTAGCAGTCCGAGGATCCACTTCACCTTCTTGTTCAAATTCAGCCATATCCGCCCATGAGTGTGTAGGAGAGACATGAGAAGACTCAACAAGGGCCACCTCCAAATCTGAAGAACTCTTACGCAAAGGAGAATGTTCATGTACATGATCTGAACTTTCAAGCCCATTAATCCCTTCAATCCGAGGCTCCATCAAAGATAAGGAAGATATCTTCACATCAGCACCCAATTCACCAACATATTGACTAGACCCAACGGGATTGACATCTTTTGTTGCAGCCACCATTCCAGCCGCCCGTACATCATTTTGGAGAGAAACCCTACCTTGCTCATGCACATCCGCACGTTCATGATGATCCTCACCAGGCGAGGTAACCCTAGTCGCAGCCGTCATGCACATATCACCTTCATAAGGAACCCTAGCCGCTCCTCTAGCAGCCCCCACCCTAGCTGGACCTTGCACATCATGTGTGGCAGCCGCAACTACAGCAAATCGTGATGCAGCCCTAGCGGCCACCTCTCCTTTGAACAACCCCGCATCAAGTTGAACACCCTTAACCCTAGCCGCATCTTGATTAGGGTTTCGGAAGCTCCCTTGAGCCGCCACCCTAGAAGAATCACGAGCACGAACATTAGGATGATGAAGTAACCGCACCTTCCCATCACCGAGTGCAACTCCACGGGAATCATGTTCCTCCTTTGCTTCTCCACGTTGCTTAGCAAAATCAGCCGAGCCAACACCTTCTTTTGGAACCCTAGCCGCTCCATTTTTCGAATCTCCAAGTTCACCCTTCTTCTTGAAATCTTGAACACCAAATCTTTGTTTGGGAACATCAAGTAACGATCCCTGCGATTCCATGAGTGCAAGAAACCCTAGAAACCAAGATCAGTTTCTAGAGAGAGAATCTAGAGAGAGACTCTCATCCTGGTCTTCCTGATCCCCTTAAACTTAATCTCTTTGAACTTTGCTCAAATTTTGAATTAATTAAATGCACATAACAAATAAAAATACTCTTCAAGTGCAAGCCCTTTTTTTTCACATTCCAAAGTTAATATCAAATACTTCCTCATCTAACACAGGGCCTCTAAGAATTAGTTGAGATGCATATAAATTAACCTGATACTCTAAGATATAAAAAAAAAAGTATATATATATATATATATATATTAATTTGTTATATATATCAATCATATATTTAGGAATGAAGTTATGGGATTTTAGGGGTGGCCATGCCTCTCCCCAATTAATGATATTTTACTTATATATGTGCTATATTTAACAAAAAATAAGTATTACGTTAATAGTGCCTCCTTTGTAAATGAAAAGTCTCACCTCTTGATAATGACCCTTTGGTAAATGAAAAATCTATCTCCATGTTAAATATTACTAAAGTGCCAAAAATTAATTTTTGTCTTTTTAATACAAATTTAAAAATATACCTCTCTCCACCCTAAGTTTCTTTTTCCTATACCATTAGTCATTATATTTTTACATTTTTCATTTACTCATCCCTTCATCGTTTTCACCTTCGACTAGCATTGACCGATATAATGCACGGAATTTTATAATAATTTTTTATTGGCAAAAATAAAATTTTAAATATATTATAATTATTTTAATAAAGTTGTATAATTTCAAATGATAATTATTAAATTATATTTTTATATTTATATTTTTTATTTATGTCAATTTTAATAAGTAAATAGAACTTATTAAAATCGTTTTCATATGAGTATTAAAAATTTATATTTTATTAAATCTCAACCTGACTCAATTCTAAAAATTTAATTTGGCTTTAGAATATATAATAAATCTCAAACCTTGAGCTAATATTTTTTTATTTTAAAACGTTTGTCAAATTTTTAATATACACTTCTATTTTTTTTAATTATTGACTTGAGTTAAAAATATTATTAAAATAATTTTTCAATCTAACTATCAACATGACAAATTTAAATTTTTATAAAATCTATTACTCCCAAACCTAATTAATATCTAAGTATTTTTATTAATATTAACATTTAGGAATTTTTTGTGCTTTTAAATTTAAAATATATTATTTTTTTAAATTTAAGTAATATTCAAAAATTTCTAATCCCTTTCCTAAATTAATATTTGGATACAAATTTTATAACTATAACAAAATAATAAGCAAATAAGTCCAACTATAATCGACGAATAGGCAAATAAGTCAATTTTATGAATTCATGAGTTTTTATGTTAATTAAGATCATTTACCACAATCCTGATAGTTTTATAAATAAAAGAAAAAGTAAAGTTTTATTTATTTACTAATGTAAGAGAAAAAGAAGTCAATTTTTTTGTGAATGAATAAAAAAGAGTATTCAGATAATAGGGAGTATTAAAGAATGTCACGTAGAATTAACATAAAGGAGAAGAGAAGAAGAGAAAAACATTATCTTAATAATAAATATAGATACTTCACCATTCCCCCTCTCAACTATACAAAACATTTCTCTCTGGCAAATGTAACATTGGAAAAAAAATTCTAGTTCTATTTTTTATTCTGGTGAAAGAAAATCTTAGATAAAAGGTTAGCATTTTTTTTTACTTTTTTTTGTTTTTAATTATTTCTATTTTTATAATCATACGATCGCTATTTATAATAAAAATTGTTTGGCTCTTTGCAATAAAATTCTAACTTCGTCCTTGCATGTATTGTCAAAGGGTAAGGCTTTGTAACGTGTAGATACCACATATGCATAGTGTTATTATTTATTTATCCATCTTCCTGTGGGGAGCGCTGTTTGTTTTCTTGGGCAGTGTTTGAACCATGCTTCCAATGGATATTTGTACATTTTGCAGTACTTTTTCACTGTTTTTTTTTTTTTTTTTTTGATAATTTAGTGGGGAGAGGGTCCTGGATTTTGAACCCGGGAAGTGAGCGGCCGAATAAGGGTCTCGGCCACTGGGCCAAGAGAGACTCGCTCTACTTTTCACAGTTTGAAGATCCTTTCTTAATCATGATTAGAACCAGTCAATCAACTTTTAATTTAGAGCATCCTCCATGATCAAAACAACCTAATTCTTGCTTCGAATTGCTTATACATATATAGCACGTATAGTACTTTCATCAGAACATGCAATACTTTTTGTTTTTGTCATAAACACATATATTATTTGTATTAATATTTTATACTATTTTGAATGAATCAACAAATATTTTGACAATATTATTATTATTATGAAAAGAGGGCAGAATCTCTCAAATTTTTATTAGTAGTCATCACTGGTAGCTGAGAAATAGCATGGTTACATAATTAAGTGCCAATTAAGCAAAATCATATTGCAATATTGAGCTATTCGGTGCCCAAACCGGTCATTATGGCTTGCACTAACGATGTGAGGTGACCAAAGAATGAAGCCTATCAAATACTATATTCAAACAATATGCATACTCCCACAGTAACACAATAGTATATGGTCACAGATGAAACATAAGAAGTATGAATCAAAAGAGATGACCAGCTATTATTAAAATGGGATGTATAAACCTGAAATGCAGAACCTCCAGATGTAAACAAAGATAGCAAAGAACACTGCACAAAAAATGCCTAAACAACTTAAGCAAAGAAAAAACTACCAAAAAAACAAACTTAAGCAAAGAAAAACTAATTTTTCTGGTATTTAACCCAGCTTTACAAATTTTAATAGAGAAGTGAAAAATCAAAAACTGAGCCTTTTTATTTATTTCGATAATGCCAAATGAATCGACCATTGAGCCTGAAAAGTATTCACCCCTGCTTTTGCTAGGGGCCATCAGCTGTTGAGTTCGATTCTCTCAAAACGTGAGTGAAGCTACACTAAGGGACCTATTCCACCTATCGATGGCATTCAAATGAAAATGCATCTTCCAAGGCGTACTTTCAGATCCAAACGTCCATTTGATGGCATTAGGGAAGGACGATTCAATGGTAATTTGTAAGTGCTTGGAAGAAGGGATTGAACTGCAGATTTGGAGAGCCTTCCAAATAGCCATTACTTTAATTAGCGGCATTTGATTCCCATCAGAGCCTCTAAGGGCTCCCCCTACTCTAGCCATATTAGGTTTTCTTAATGAAGATGCATTAACATTCCACTTAAGAAATCCAGAAGAAGGAACCTTCGAACAGCATGATTTTCTTAGAGTGATTTTCTAGTTTCGGCACCGCTATTGTTGTTTGCACCAGTCGGATCCGTCAGTGAAACATCGGCACATGATTGATGCTAGGGCGAATTCTAATAAACTCAATTTCTAGGTGAAATTATCAATTTCTCTTAGATTTTATTGATTTTGGTATCAAACCATACAGAAAATTCGAACCCATATAAATTATTCAAAGAGAGATTCAAAATGTGTAAGTTCATTGACGGACGATAACCATCACCATCAAGATTACTCATTGACGAACAATGACCATCACCCTAAGACTATTGGAAGACGACATATGTATATATGTGTATTTTCTTAAACTTCACATATATATATATATATATATATACAATTCTTGAATTTATAACTCTTGAAACTTAATTTTGGAAGATAAAATGGTTAAAGGCAGTAAATTGAACTTGGAGAAGTAAAATTTGGGTTTGAAAGATGAAGTTGAAAGATGAAGTTGAATTTGTTAATGGATAGTTTAGAGATGGAGGCCTTGATTTCAAATAAATCTGAATTTCTCCAATTTAAATGCTTTGTCGGTAGCCGATTTGCGCTTGAGGATGATGATGACATTAGATATCAAGGGAGTAAAGGTCATGGAAATAGACAATGATGGTAAATCAGGATTTGGGCAACACACTGATGTGCTGTTGAAGAGAGATCAGAACAGTTGGGGGAGATGGAGGTAAAATAATAATTTTCTCCTCGTTATATTTAAATAATTATTGACAGAAAAAAAATTATTTATTATAATTAAAATATAAGATATTAAAATGATACTAAATGTAAACTACATAAGAAAAGTTTTCATTCGTTATCTTTTTTTTATGTAATATACATGTTATTTAAAAAAAGAAGAGATATTCGTCAAAAAAAATAAAAAATAAAAAAAGAAATAGGAGAGGGCGCACGAGCTAATCCGTGGGCTGCGAGAGTGGATTTTCAGACTCTGCCTCGAATACCAAAAAGGTCAAAAAAATTTTAAAAATTTTTAAAATATTTTAACACATTTTACTTACTTTATATTTTATGAAATTTTTATAAATTTATATATTTTTATATATTTCAACAAATTTTTACAAACTCTAACAATATTCCTACAAACCTAAAAAAATTTTCAATAACTTTCAAAAAAATTTTAATATAAATAAATTAAAACGGATTTGAAATTCGTTTAAACAGATTTGACGTAAACAATTCTAAAGCAAAAATTAAAAAATTTCTGTCGAAATGTGTTTGGATAAATAAAAATATGTTTGAACAACACTATTTATATCTAAAAATGTGAACTAACGACTGAGTTTTAAAAAATAAAAAATTAATCAAATCACATTTTTTCGTTTTTGAAACTCCAAACCCCCTTTAATTCATGCCTTTCGTAGAATTTGTGATACACGTACTCCAGTCGAACACGTCACCATCGGCCGTTCACTAACCCTCCACACAGGCCAAATGTATGGCTGTTTATTGAAGTCCTAATTGGATATTAAAAAAAAATTAATAATAATATTAATAAATAAAATAAACAAAATAAATAAAGTACTAATTGAATACTAGATACGTTTGAAATTATATTAAAATGTATAAAATAAAATAAAATTATAAAAATAAATATCTCGTAATTTGTATAATGAGTGAAAAATTTAAATTTTATTGTCTCGTAATTCATATTTATAAAAATTTATAAAATTTTATTTTATTTTATAAAATCCTAAACGGAGCATCTCACAAAACGCTAAAATAAGGGTCTAATTTGTAATTTTATTTTATTTTATTTTTTTGTTCGTCTTCCACTTTTGGGACTGACCCACAATTGTTATGCAATTATAGAATATTTATATGTCGACCACTATTACAAGTGGCAAATTTTTACCACAGACGTTTTATATACTTTTGGATTTATCTGTGGTGGTCACATCATGCACGCAACCCTAGGACGCATTCGTTAGTATATATAAAAAAAAACGTTCAAAGTGGGGGGTGGACTTTTAGTCCTTTTAACGCGAATTTTTTATTATTACATTTTAAGAAGTGTTTAAAATGAGGATAAGTGATATAAAAACCTCAAAAAAATTAAAATATTTTAAAAATTTTCAAATTCTTCAACCAAATTTTATCACTTGTCATTTTTACATCACATCAACACTATCTTTTGATTTCTTTTGATTTTTTGAAACTCCAAACACTACTAAAATAAGATAATTTGTAAGTTTGTAATTGGTACATTGACATAATGGGTTTTTTTTTGCACGATGTAAAACACTAAAAAATTATAAAAATATCTAAAAATTTTTAAAAGTTATTCACTTTTTATCTCATTACACGAATTACAAACTCATAAATTATCTCATTTTATCTTACTTTTTGTGATTTCAAACGTCCCCAAAAGTGAATAACTTTTAGAGATCATCAACGTTTTACATTGCGGCAAATGAATCTTAAATATTTCTTTTAAAATTATATGAATATATAATAATATATATCAATAAAAATAATATATAAATATCATTAGGGTATCTTTATTTTTTTTTACTTATATAATTTGTATCATTTTAAATATTTATTAGTAAATTTTGATTTTTGTACATTGGTATATGACATTTTATTTTTAATATTTTAGTGAGTTCAATTCGCTAAACACGGTTAATTAAATGAGGCGAACGTGAAATTAAGAAATTTAAGGGCTTATTTGGTTTATTTTTCTATTTTTTATTTTTTATTTTTATTTTCTATTTGCTGTTTTCAACTCATTTTTCATTTTACGCTTTTGAAAATAAGGAAAAAGTTCAAAACGCATTTAGTTACTTATTTTTCAAATTTTATTTTAGAAAACAGAAAATAAGTTTACACATAAAATGAAAAATAACAAAAAATTATTTTGAGTATTTTTAACTCAAAATAAGAAAAAATTTTAAAATAATGAAAATAGTACATTTTTTATTTCTTTATTTTGAGATTTTTATAACATAAAATAAAAACAAAAAAAATAAAAAAAAATAAACCAAATGGCACCTAATTCATTAGGGTACGAGAAGATTTTTTTTATTGTTTTTAATTAGGATTAAAGTAGGGTTTAAATAAACCCAGCGTACTACTGTTCTTAATTTTTTTAAAGGGTGAATTAGCATCGTTTTTGTTTAAACTTTCAAATCAATTTTATTTTTTTTTTTATTTTTTGTCCTTTGCTATGTTAAAACTAATTATCTCTCATTTCTTCTCACTCCTTCCCCTATATTTCTTCTCTCCCTATTCTCTCACCCCTCTCTTAAATAGCCCTTCTATTTCATATATTTAAAATATATATACATACAATTATGTATCATACTAACAAAAAATATCAAAAATACCATTACTAGAATATATTTTTGTTTTGTGCATTGAAATTTCGTATGGGTCACAATGGTCCCAAGGAAAAACAAGATTCCTCTTTGTTCAATACTTTATATTGATATGGGGCTTTCATTATATTATAATGCATACATGCAATATATTAATACATAACAATATGCCATGTTAGCTTTTTTTTTTTTTTTTAATAAATATATCCTCTTTCTTTCACCCCTCTTGTTAATTTTTGTTTTGGGGGTTCAGTAATTTGAATCTCATTCTAAGGTACGTAACAACATAAAATAACACCATGTATCTTGATCCATCAAATTATTCTGCTTCAAACATTACCTCCAGTGAGGAAATAATAAAAAATAAAGTGTAGTTTTCTAATTTTCCTAAATAATTTGCAATGGAAAAAAATAGGGGGAAGAGTTTTATAAGGTTTTTGTTTTTTTCAAGATTACATTATTTATTTTAATCTAAATAATTTTTTTCCTTCCGATATTAGAAAGAGTTTTTTTAATTTTTTATTTTTCTAAATTATTTATTTGCTTACCTTTTTTTCATTTTTTTCCCACTCCGAAGAACCATAAATTATTGCATATAAAGAATGAAGGAAAAAAAAAAAAAAAAACAACGGTGTCTGTATAGCAACTGCAATTTATTTTCTTATTTTATTTTAGATGTTATTTTATTATTTTTATTATAATTAAACGTTTGTGCTCTAGAAAGCAATTATTTTAAAAGACAATAATTAAGGGCTCATTTGGTTTGTTTTTTGATTTTTTGTTTTTATTTTTTATTTTAAACTCATTTTTTATTTTACACTTTTGAAAAATAAGGAAAATAGTTCAAAACGCATTTATTCAGTTGTGTTTTCAAAGTTTGTTTTAGAAAACAGAAAGTGAGTTATACATAAAATGAAAAATAATAAAAAGTCATTTTAAGTATTTTTAATCCAAAATAAGAAAAATATCAAAATAATAAAAATAGAGTATTTTCTATTTTCTTATTTTGAGATTTTAAAAATATAAAATAAAAAACAAAAAAATAAAGCAAATGCCACCTAATATTTAGCAAACATTATTTAAAAATGTATGACAATAACTATATTTACCAATTGATAACCCTCTAAATGCCATATGAGACGTTTTTAGTGATATTATAAACTTATCTCTAGTAAAAATAATTTATTCTTATTATATTATTAATATATGTTTGTTTTTCTTTTATTTTGTTTTCTCTATTAATAAACAAATATGGTCGTAGTATTTTTTATGCTTATTAAAAACTCTCATCTTTGGTTAATATAATTTACTTTAATTTTTTAAAGTATTATACAATATCCGTACATCACAGTTTTTTCTTTTTTGGGGGGCGGGGGGTTGTGTTATATGTATAAGTCCACCACCAATGGCTTACTGCACACGTTTTATATTATTTTGGATTTATATCTGGTGGTCACATCATCCATTCAACCCTTCGAGGCATTAGTTAATATAAGAACACCAAAGGCTCTCATTTAATAAAAATATTTTAAATTCAAAGTATATATATTTTTACTTATTTTAAATTTATTATCTCCTAATTTTAATATTTATTTTAATCTCAAATTATTTTAAAATTTATTTTAATTTATAAAAATGATACTTTATAAGAGTACCTATAATATACGGTCGAACTAATCAAACCAAATTAAATTAATTCATTTGATTTGGATTTTTGGATAAATAATTTAATTAATTAAAAAATTAAGAAGTTTCAGTTTCGCTTGCAATTTAAGGAGTTAGTTAATTGAATCAAATTAATACTTTTAAATATAATATTTTAAATATATAATCTTTTTTGCAAAGAAAGTGAAAGATAGAAAAGAATTTATTTACTTATTCACTTAAACTAGATTGTAGTAGAACCTATTTCAACAATAGTTGTTAGAATGCCATTCAATTGCATACATATATATATATATATATATATATATATAGTAGGGGTGATACCGGTCCGGTTTGATCTGATTTTGGGCTATTTATGGGATCGGATCAGATTTTCGGTTTGAAAATTTTTAAAACTGGAACCGGTTGATATAATTCAGTTTCGGTTCAATAAGTTTCCGTCCGATTTTTATTCGGTTCCAGTTTCAATCCTGTTTCCATTGTAGGCTACAATTTTGAGCCAAGTCCAATATAAAAAAATTCAATTCTGACCCAATATATTAAAAAGTTTATAAAATTACATCAATGTGGCTTTCAAGTCTATTACGAACTCAAAAAATATTTTTACCTCTAGCCTAATTTCTAGCTATGGCCCAGTTTTTTCCACTGTGGCATTGTAAGCAATTGGTGGGTATTGCTCAGTGGTAAAGTCATCACTTGAAAACTTTGGGATTTTGAGTTCGAGTCTTAACCACTACATTTTGCTACACATTTGTATTATAACTAGTTCGGTTCAGTCCAATTCGATTGTAAAGCCCTCAAAATTGGAAACCAAACCAGTTTCAAAAAATTAAAATTTTTTAAACCGAACCCAAACCAGATTTTAAAAAATCGGTTTGGTTCGGTCCAATTTTTTCGATTAATCTAGTTTTTCAGTTTTTTATAACACCCCTAATATATAGTTTTTTACGAAAATATCTTTTAAAATATTTTTTTTATTTCGTTCTCAAACGATCAAACGAACTTATTACATTCTTGAATTATTCAATTTCGTTCTATTTGATCAGGACACAAAATCCATCTGTTAACTTCAATCGAAGGAGTTGGTGTTCGGATCAAATAAAACGAAATTGAATAATTCGAGGATGTAATAAGTGCATTTGATAATTTGAGAATGAGATAAAAAAAAAGGATAGTTTGAAAGATATTTTCATAAAAAATTATTTCTTTTATTAACATTTTTTCAATTTTAATATTTTATTCATTTTTTTGCATCATATTAAAATGAATTATTTTATTTGAATATTTTATTAATATTTTTAAAAAATAACATATTATTATAATGATTTATTTTATTAAAATTAAAATAACAATTTATGATTAAAATGATTTATTTAATTAAACTAAAATTATATTTTAAAAAATAATAATTACATATTAAAATATTTATTTTTATTGAAATTAAATTAATTTTAAATAAAATAAAATTTTATTATTGAAATAATTTATTTTATTGGATTATAATTGTGTTTTAATAAATAATAATTACATATCAAGCTAACCTATTTTAGTAAAATTAAAATTCATGATAATTACATATTAAAATAATTTATTTATTAAATTAGGATTACTATTAAAATAATAGTTTATTATTAAAATAATTTATTTTATTAAAGTGGAATATTTTAATAAGTAATAATTACCTCTTAAAATTATTTATTTTATTTGAATAATTTTATTACATCAAATTAATTTCAATAAATAAAATATTAATTTATTATTAAATTATTTTATTTATTAATATACCTTATTAAAACTAATTACTATTAGAAAGTAATATATAATATTAAATTAATCATTTTAAATAGATTTTATTAAATTTAGTTAATTTTAAAAAAAATTAACAAAAATAAATATTTTATTAAAATAAAATTAATTACCATAAACAAAATTATACTACCAAATATGTTTTTATTTTTTATTTTGGAAAAAAATAGTAACCGAAAATAAAAAATTAAAAACAAAAACTATTGAAGATATAAAAACAAAAAAAAATTATAAATGTTACAAATAAATCTTAAATTTAATAAGAGTTTTTTTTAATGAAAATATCCCTCTTTTTAAATTTCGTTCTCAAATTATCAAATGCATCTATTATATTCTCGAACTATCCAAATCTGTTCTATTTAGTCCGAACACTAACTCTACCCATTGAAATTAACGGATGAAATTAATGTTCGGACTAAATAGAACAGAATTAGATAGTTCGAGAATGTAATAGGTGTGTTTGATAGTTTGATAACGAAATAAAAAAAGTTAAAAAAAAGAGAGATAATTTGAGGTATATTTTTATAAAAAAACTCCCTCATATATATATATATATATGTTTTCTTATTTATAACAAGTACAAAATAAATGCTAACAATTTTGTTCTAGGTCCTAATACAATATATTGCAATACATAATGACTATCAAATAGTGTTGAATCATCTAGATAAAAATTTTAGCAGCTATTCAACATCAAACTAAGCTTAATGTCTTTGTAATTAAATGATTTGATTATAATTTTAAAATCTTCTAAAATAATAATTTACTTTGAAATTTAAGTTTTACTATCAAATTAAATCCAAACATATACATCCCTCCTTTTCAACCAAAGGATGGAGTCATAATTTGTTGAGATCAAGTCACCTATGGTAGCGTTTTGAGTTATAAAAAACAAGAAAAAATAAGATAAATTGAGATAAAACATGATTTTTTATTAATTTTGATATTTGATATTTTCTTTTTAAACTGTGTTTTTTGGAAATAAATAGTAGCAAACCGTTAGAACCGTTTCTCAAATCTGTTCTCACGGATTCAAAAAATTAACACTATTTTACACAATAGTTCTACTCTCTCTCTCTTGAGAGCGCCAAAACCATTAGAATGATTTTTCAAATCGGTTCCAATGGATTCAAAAAAATTTGTATAAAATAGCGACAATGGTACTCATTTGAAAGATTTCAATTAATATGATTGTCAAAAAAAATTTATGCATTCGGTTAATTTCTTTTTAAATTTTTATTTTCTTAGCGAAATATTAAAATTTTTTGAGGTTATTAGAGATTTGTTTTGTTTTATTTTGTTTATTAGAACACTAAACGCAGCCATATATATGATTACCCTTTAATTAATTGTCAAAAACAAACCAAATTTGCTTGAAGTTTCAACTAACCAATTAAAGGAATAATGAAAATCACCATTACATTAAATTAGGTGTACCCAATGCCAATATAAATGCTTGGCTCATATATATTTATATGTATGCAGTGTCCTCGTCAGTGCTTGAGGAGGAGAGTGCGGGATGGGGGAAGGGCATGTTTGGTTGGACGGATAAAGACGGTGTTGGAGAATGACGCAGACATGTGTCCACCGCATGACTGGTCAAGCCGACACACAGCTTGCACGTGGGGCCATCGCACGTGTATGGGTGATTGCCTGGTATCATCCAGGATTTTCTCCTACTTATTCTATCCACCCCCCCCCCCCAAAAAAAAAAAAACAAAAAAACACAGAGACACGCATATATTATATGTATTTACGCGTAATCTTGTTCTCAATCTAGAAGAAAATTCGGTCATAGGATGCCCACAAAGAAATATTGAATAACTATAATCATAGTGTCATTATGTGACACAGCTCCTGCATAGATTAACAATGCAACCTTTATTTCAGAAACTTTTAAAATATATATATATATATATATATAATGTTAAATTATAGACATTGAAAATTCTTAAGTCCTAATCTATGGAAGCTGCATTGAATAATCATCAAAGGTTCAAAAGATGAAACTCGTGAACTAATTACTTCGATCAAGACAACTCTTGACGGTGGTCATGAATTAAAATTCTCTTTCCTTGTCATGAGAGACATAATTAGGAAGCTTTGTTTTCAAGGTTTATAAATTCATCCCCTGTGGGTGGAAGCTAATAAAAATGGATCACATTTTATATATATATATATATATATTTATTTATATTTGCATGTGTAGTTTGAATAGGAGGCACTTGTTCAAAGTTCAAACCATAATATAGGGAGTGATATTGATAAAATTATATTTCTTTCTAGTATAATGACTCAAGGACAATTAATGGGATTGTCAATCAATTTAAGATGAGTTGAGAGAGAGAGAGAGGGGGAGAGAGAGAGAGATTAATGGTGATGAAGGACTACTTAGTTGGACTGAACTGGAAATCAAACAAGCTTTGAAGCTAAGAAATGTGATGAGAAAAAACAGTTGGAATCCACTCAGAAGAGGCCAAGAGAGTGTCGTTTGGCCATTTGTTAACTTTATTTGAAGGACTATTTGACCAAAGGACAACTATTCTAGCAAAATGGGACAAAGCATTGTCTTGTGAGTTTGTTTTGATGTGCATAATATGGTGGAAGATTTGGTCTCGAATTCAAACTAGTTCTTTTTTTCTTTATTTTTTTCTTCATCATTATTGCTTCTGGTTTTCAATGGTGTTAGACCCACCAAGAATTCCACTCTCTCTCTCTCTCCCCTATATATATATATACACTTTTGAAAGTACATTGCCTTTTGTTGAACCAAAAGGAGAGCACAGTAACCTTCTTTATTCCACAAGGGACTGGGAGTGTGTTAAAAAGCCCAACCTGCCTGCGACCGGTTTGCATAGAGTATGTCATTGAGATAATATAGTTATATCACATATATATATAAAACACATACATGTCATTAACTTAAATAATATTGTTATATATAGAGAGAGAGAGATAAATATGGTGATTGTCTTGCCTAGTAGTTTCTCATTACAAGGTTGGGCTCGAATTTGATCCCCAGGTTCTAGTGGGCTAACTTTGTATTGACATAAGAACTTAACCCAGAAACAATAGCTAGCCTTCTCGGTACAGGCATGGTGCTTTCCGGAAGAGTTCACATCATAAAGGAATACGATAGCTAATAAAGTGAACTTTACATAAAGACCAGTGCAATGTAACCCTAAAAAGTTGAAATAAAAAAGAATAATAAAAAATTATTAAAATGATTTTGTGAACCTATCACCTCTGAAAAAAGTTAATCAGAAAAAATTATCAAAATAATCAGTTAAAATAACTTTTATTGGGTAAATTAAATGTTAATATATATATATATATATATATATATAACACATTATTTTGATTCAACACGTTGAAAGGAATAACTAAATTTAGCTGTGAAGCATTTTTCCTTTTAAAATAAGTGTATATTTGAAAAAGTAGGAATATTGAGCATAAAGCTACTTTATGACAATAAGACACACCTCAAATTTACTTCCAAATGGGTGCATTTCCTACTTTTTCTTGGATGCTACAAACTCCTAGCTAGGGTAGGCTATTGATTGCAACTACTACGATTGTCAAATTGATGGCTATCCTTCTCTTTTTTCCTTTTTTTTTTTTTTTTTTTTTTGTTGATCCCTTTAATTTTAAGGTAGGTATTAACAAATTAATGGGTCCCCAATCATAATATTGATTAATTCATAATTAGACAACTAAATTGAGTGCATGAATTGAACACCTTACACACAAATAGTGAATTTGGTACAAAATTCACAGCAAATAAACAAACTATCGTTATGATTTAAAATCATTTAAAATAGTAAGACAAGAAAAAAAATAATATTATTAATCTCAAAACTTAATTCCATAGCCTAGTTTTGTAAGCTTACAAAGTTTAAATAAAAAAAAAAAAAAACTCAAACAAAATATAACTAAAATTAAGGAACAAAATAATGTAAAATAAATAAACAAAAAAAATTAATAACTTTAGAAATTTGTAATTTCAGCACTAAGGTAAATGAAATATATATTTTAAAAATGTATTTAAAAATATAAGTAAATATTATAAACTAATGCCAAATCAATAAAAAAATATTTATCAAATAATTTTTTTTTGGACAAATATTCAAAACCAAAATAGAAAAAATTAATCATAAAATTTTTTATATATTCTGTCTACATCATAAACTTACATTTTACATTGTTTACAATTACGTAATGTGTAGTCAATAATATTATCCACAAAATTCCTTCTTTCAGGTGCCAATTTTCGGTCAAGGATGACATTTATGTAGTATAGATAAAGTCTAGACCAACCAATCCCTAAGAGGACGGGTCGGAGGAAAACAGCCAAATCCCAAATTAATCACGATGGAATTATAATACGTTTACATTTAATAATCATAAATGCAGCAGCAACAAGAACAATATCATTATTGCTTCGAGGAGTTTGATTCCATTGCTGGTAATAACAAGGATGGAAACAGTACTGTTTGTCCGTATGCAGAACAAAGATTGGAAAATACGCCAAAGAAAAGCCGACACTTGTGAGATTTCGTCAAACTCGATCGATCATTCTTTGATTTACTTAAACGATAAGAAGAAGAAAAAAGAATCAAAATCCTTCATTACCAAGGATGACAATTTAATTAGTAATCTTGATTATCAATTTCAACTCAACTTTAATAAGATAATTAGAAGTGTAGAGGGGACTACAAGCCAAATTATTCGCGAGTACTGGGTGATTTCAACTCTAATTTAAAGCCTTAAACCCTTTTTTTTTTCTTTTTTTTTTTTTTTATAATTCATTTGTAATTCAAACTAAGCTTAAACAACTATATATATATATATATATATATATATATTATAATATTTTAAACTAAAATAATTTTATTTTGGTTTAATAAGAATAATATTATATATTTTAATTTAGTCAAATTATTCAGTTTAAGCTCTAGTGTTTATATTAAAACGATGTCATTTTAGCTAATCAAAATATTTATGAACTAAATTTGAACTCAAATTTTCTTTATTAAGTGGAGATCAAAGTTGTACAATTGAGTGTATCGAGTCAATTGTAACCCTAACAATTAAAGTGAAATTTGAATAGTAAAACTTGAACGAATATAAGATGATCTATTAGAACTTAACGCTAGTATAAAATGGGTTAGTGTTTTAATCATCTTGACCCGAACTCGATTGCTCCCCTCTATGATTATATAATAAAATAATTTAAATATTCCTTTTACGTTATACTAATGCGCAAATGATAACTATTCAAAAAATAATATACAAAAGCTGTTAGTGCATTTTTATACCACATTTTGTATTCAAATAATTTGTATTATTTTAATTTAATTATTTCTACTTTCAAAGTCATGGTGAATTTAACTGCTAAATTCATTTATTAAAGTGAGAAGGGTATGAGACGAGGGAATTCAATCTATAACAGATATAAAGTCAACTATGGAAAAAATTTTTTCTAATAGAGTCAAGATTTAATTTATCCAAATTCGCGCTGATTACATCCCTTTAATTACCACCAAACCATTAAGTCATAGCTACCCACATCAACTTCCATAAAAGATTATCTAAAATAAAGTAAAAAGTTATTTTAGAAAATTTTTGTTCAAAAGTACATTATTTCATATTTTCTAAGTAATTCTTTATAATAAAGAATGTATAATAACTTTTTACATCTGAAAATTTATCACATAATTACCAAAATCCCTCGTCTCCCTGAAAAACTATGAGTTGGATCATGTGGTCCGAATCACAATTTATTTGTGATCCAAATTGTAAAATATGACGACACTAACAGAAAATTTAATCCACGTTGTATGGTATAATGACAGAAAAAAAAAATAATGAAGTAGTAGTTTATTTATTTATTAGAATATTGTATTAATTTTATCTTTTATTTTATCTCATTTGCTTATAAATTTAGAATTTTAGAACTTAGAATATTTATTGAGGTTATATTATGAATTATTAGAATTCCATATTATTTTACTTGTTTCTTTTAAATACTATTGAAGTTATATATTTATATATAGATATACAAACGACCCATCTATAAATGAATTACGATCCAAAATAATACCGCAATTAAACTTACCTTTTTCATACCATATATCAAATAAAATATCTTACATATCTATACTCATTTCATGTACCATAACAAATTGTATCCACGTAACTCTGAACCACCCTAGATTATTTAGGATAGAGAGTAAGCCGAGAGACTCTTCTTCACTCCTCTCTCTCTCTCTCTCTATTTTAGAGAATAGAATGAATTTAAGGAAACCACTTTGGAGCATACATGATGCATGTGTAAAGGACTAAAAAATATGTGTTATTATTCACAAAAATCTCTAGGATAGTGTTAAAAGTCAATTTTGTATTGCAAATTAATGTGATTTTTCGGAGTGATCAACAAAAATCTCCAGGATAGTGTTAAAAGGCGATTTTGTATTGCAAATTAATGTGATTTTTCGGAGTGATCAACGTCAATTACCCCATAGTTCAGTCCTAAATAAATGTTTCAACTCCAGAAGCATATGATAGCAATTTATATCTTGCTTCAATATTCCTTCTGAGGTTAGAAGCTGGTTGATTACCGTCCATGTCTTATGACTAGCTAAAACACTTTCTGCAAACAAGCAGGTTGTCCAAAATAAGCCACGTTGTCATTCAAAAATCGAGCTACACAGGAAAGAAGATTCTGAATTTAATACAACAAAAAAGCTGCATGGAACATCATCAGATTAATTACATTCTCGTAGAGACGGTGACAACATTTCAACTTAAGCTTTGCTTATTTTTCTGCAAGACTTCTCAAAACTACGCTTGATGCAATTAATGAGATCTAAGAACAAATGCATAGATAATTACATATGGTATTACAGGAATTCGCAAAAGCATCGACTCTTCTATTTAAAGATGCTTTCTTCGATGTGACCAGGAATACCTTTGAGCACATCCCTCAGAGCATAATAGTGGCTCTCACATTTGTGGTTTGAAATCAAGTTGGTTGAAAGCGGTATCTCCCGAAAATGCTCACCTGGATGCCGCCTCAATAGAGTGAAAATTTCCCTTTCTGTGTCGTTGCTGCTGTGATTTACATTCCTCTTTAGATAATAGAGATTCCCTGGTACAAACAGCTCAGGCACTGCACAGACTGCTTCTTCCTTTTTATCAAGAACAGAACTCACTTCCGCTGCCTCGGAGATCGAAGAGATTCCAGTAACTAAGGGCGATTCCTTTCTGACAACAGTATCTGTTCAGAGGTCAAAGCAGCATTCAATGAAGTAGAAATGCAAAGTTTGGCAAATTAGTAAAAGGGTTAAATCACAAGCCAGCGAGGTTGTGGATCAAGAAGTCACTGATGAAACAACTAGAGCAAGCAAGGATATTGATGGGTTCTTTATTGTAAGCATCCAATTGTAGAGATGTAACGAAATCAGTGATGAAAGTACCATCTACATACTTGGACTACTTAAATGATGCATAAATCTAAAGAAACCAAAGTAACTCCCTTATTAAAAGGGGACGAATATAAATGCTCTTCGCAGTTATTTTTCCACTTGACTTCTACAGAATAAAAATTTATCTATGCAAAAAGGTCACGTCTTTGGTCAGTATGAGACCGTGTTGTTTAAATATTGCCTGCATATTACAGTCTTTGGTCAGTATGAGACCGTGTTGTTTAAATATTGCCTGCATATTACAGTATCAGTAAAGAAAATGATAAGATGGCTTGACCAAATATTCGAAGTGAATCATCTCAGTGAATCTGCCTAAATACTCAAAGAGGTTCATGATGGCCTCAATACAATTGCAGGTTTACGAGTCTCACGAACTAGGAAGTCAAAAGTTATCCGGACTTTGGAAGTACTTCACATATAGCTTGTTATGTTTTTGGTTATCATCTGATGAACAAGTAATTTTGCTTATTCTTCACCATGCTCTTCCAACCAAAAAATTGCTCAAAGACAGAATTCATTTAGCAGATACTACCTGCTCTTTATATGGAGTCAAAGATGAATCATTAAATCACCTTTTCTAATAAGGCTCAAGCCTCTCAGAACAATAGAGCCATGGAGGATATTAGGAGCAGCGTCCCCGAGATTGCCAATCCCTAAAGAGTGTCCAAAAAAATAAATAAATAAAAGAAAATTCCCTAATCAGTCCAAACGGGCCAAACCTAATCGCCAAGGCTAATTCTTTTTGGGGGATGCTTCTCAACCAAAGGAAATTCCTTGTGAGTCAGTCCAAGATATTAGCATATTACTATCCTTAAAAGCGTGAAGTTGATAGACAAAACTATACCTCCTAAACCAGATGTTAGAGATTTCGTGTACTTTGCCTGTGAGTTCAATAATTAATATGGAGTTGATTATTCTTGAATTCTTTGGGTTATGACGGATGTCATGTGTGATTCATTAGATTTTGGACATAGAGAATGGTTGATATTTTTCGGTACCATCTTTGGAAAACCTCACAAAACTACACTTGACCACTAAGGGTAAGCTAGTGGCGAAACCACTCTTGGTGTTGTGGGGATGCTCAAACCCACTAAATTTTTTTTTTTTTGGGGGGTTTATTTTATACAGCTATTTTTTTACTATCTTTTATAATTTTGTTAACCTGTCCCTTAGAATTTTGTTGGTCTGCCCCCATTATTCACTTGTCATTTCTCTGACACGTCATATGTATACACAAGCATCAATTCATTGCTAAAATTACTAATTTTGTTAAAATGATTTTAATTTTTTTTTAAATTATTCTTGCAAATTTTATTATATTATCGTAATTATTCTTAATAATTTTATTATAAAAATATTATTACTATCTCCCGAGACAATATGTAATTTTCACCTCCAGTGACTAAGTGCTAGTTCCACTCCTGAGGTAAGTAAAGGGTTTAAAAGGCTTGTTGTATATGCTAAATGTAATCGTGAGGCCTACAAAAATGGATTGCCTAGGGTAGATTATCTTTGTTGTTTTAGACCATATAGGAATATCTTTTCAAGACCATTACTGGGGACTAGCAACAACTAGCTAGGGTGTGATTATTCCTTATAATTGTGTATAATTGGTGAATTCTTGTTTTTTTTTCTTTTTTTGATAGGTAAGCTGGGGGGGGGGAGGGTCCCGGGTTCGAACTCTGGTGGTGAGTGGGCAAAGAATGGAGCTCAACCACCGAGCTAACTGCCTCACTCGTATAATTGGTGAATTCTAGATCCACATTATATAGATAATAGGGATAATTATGTGGTTTAATCAAGATATGTTGCAATTGAGCCTTTTCACATTTTGATGTCAAGACAAGTAAAAAGAAGCCAAGAAAGCACAATAAACAACAAAGTCTAGAAGCTAATTGAAGAGGAGAACATTGCCAAAGAACATTAGAATGCCCTCAGGACGATCAAATATCATTAAAATAGGCAGTGCAGAGGGATGTGAAGTAAAAGAACATTCAAACACCAAGCTTAGGAGGTGTGATTTTATCTATTTGCTTGCCACTCCAAAGGGTAGTAATAGCTTGGCCTGACTCACAGGGAATTTTCTCGATTAGAGAAGCATCCCCCACAAAAGGCTTGGACTTGCAGATTAGGTTTGGGCTAGGCAGAGAATTCTTTTTTTCCTGGACACTAAGAGATTGGGAAATCTTAGTGATGTTTCTCCTAACGTCTTCTATGGCTCTATCAGTTCGACATGACTTAGGAGGTGTGAATGTGTCCCAAGATTGTACATTTTCAATTTCCAGAAAAAGAGTAAAAATTGTCAAATGCCAGGATCTTTGTTTATAAAGTCTCAATTGCTCATCATTTCAATGAATTGACTCATGTTTGGAGATAATGCTTCATAGAAAAGCTGACAACGTGCAACAACTTATATCCACAACGTGGAAAGGAATTCAACAGCATTCCCAACATTGACAGAAAATCTCACTCTCTTTTTTAATAATGTTCATTATTTGTTTCTTAAGGGCGGTAGTTCTTTGCATTGCAATCATGGATTATAGAAAAAGCTGACAACGTGCAACAACTTATATCCACAATGTGGATAGGAATTCAACAGCATTCCCAACACTGATGGAACATCTCACTCTCTTTTTTAACAATGTTCATTATTTGTTTCTTGAGGGTGGTAGTTCTTTGCATTGCAATCAAATCCATGTCCTCCTAGGGCATACTCAGGCAAAATTAAAAAAAAAAAAAGGATAAAAGAAAAAGAGAGAGAGAGGGGGGAGGGAGAGAGAGAGAGAGAGAGAGATAGAAGAAAAACAGCGAGAATGAAAACAATATTAATGTGAAATATTTTGGGGAGAGAGAGAGAAAAGATACAAGGTTAGGAATCCTAGAAGCAGATAAAGCTCACCAGATACTTCTGTCTGGCCCTTGAACTTTGCATAGTACGCAAGTTTCCGAGCTACATCTTGTACCGAGGAAACAAAGTGCTTCGCATTTGCTACCAAACCCATAACACTTTTCCAATCTTCCTTCTCTAAGACAGCCATCCTGTAAAAACAACATAGGAACTCAATACTCTTGATTAAATTAATCCCCATTGGAAGCAGAATTTGAAACAAAATGTCAAATAAACCATGACGAAAAAATAAGGGGTGAAAGTGTAGCTATTCAAAAGTGTAATGGTACAAAAGCAAAATGATTTAGGCTACTTAATCTGAATATTATTTCAGTATTCCATTATGTATGCTTAACTAGTTATTAAAGCACTCTGGCACGAATGAGCTACGATGCACTACAAAGAAATAGGACAAGCTTATCCTTTGACTGATGAAAAGACCTAAAATCAAAATCATGATTAATTCTTTTTTTCTCGGTAAAAAAATATGAGGAAGGCTTTGATCAAATAGACAGCAACACATTTTTAGCTATATCTGTGCTCCACAGAACTAAGACAACTCAACCACACTTATTTGAATCCAAGCTGGGAATGGCAATATGTGGGTTCCACTCAACCCCGACCATGATCCCAAGGGAAACTTTTCCTCCCACGACCCCTTTGGTGCCTTCAACATGTTAAATTCCCCCATTTCATACCTACTCGACCTAAGTATTCAACCTAAGTTAATTAGATAGAATAGGTTTGGCAATTTAAACAGATAAAACCTCAAAAGCAAAAGTAATTCACTAAAAAATAATAATGCAAAATTATACAAATACAAAACATATATAAGATCAAGAAAAAAACATAAATAAAATATAATAATGGCAATTCATTATATATTCAGCATGGGTTATTGAGATGCCTAAAACCTAATCCCCTCTATGCCTAATTTGAATTATATTTCTTCTCCCATAATCGAACGCTAACTCATCATTCAAATACCAAACCCATATTATTAGGGTTGAGAGCACATTTGTTTTCATATTAAATTGTGATCCTTGACCCAAACACTCAGAGAGGTAGGACTAACACTATCATCCCCACCCACTTCCACTAGCTACCATAATGAATGACAAAATCATTCATGCCCCACAGTCATAACATAAATGTTTTTAAAATCATAACCACATAGCCCCTGCTAATATACAACTAGTGGTCTCACTGCTATGGAGCCATTCAAATGCCAAAAATCATTACAAAAAGCAGAACAACTAGTTTTCCTGCAATGAAGAACTTACAAATCATCAGAATTCTTTTTAATTTTTATTCCTTTTTGTTCCTGATGCTGCAATCTACATAGCATGAGTTTGGGGGCAGTCAAAACTCATATAAAAGAGGTGCTCAAACAATGATCACTAAGCTGAGAAAGATGGATACAATCACAATTATTCTACTGTCAAAATGCCAGTGGCCTACATCTTCACTATCAATATTTTTCAGCAGTTGATCTTCTCAATCTATACTGCAATTAAGTAATCATTTCAACCTGAACCTCCTATATCTCAATCTGCAGAATAATAACATATTTCAGTTAGCTAGTGGTTTTGCACCAGCTCTGCAGGTGCCAACCACTTTATTTTTATTAATAAAAAATTTCAAAAGAATAAAACAATAATACAAACAAGGATTGTACAGCTACCAAACACAACCCAGAGGCACATATATTTTATTTTTCCAATGGTGTCCAAAAGGTGATATAATTTATTCACCGTAAAAAGTCCTGCTTGCTTACCAATCAGTTTTCAGAATTTCATTCCTCAATCTTGCTAGAGAAGCTACACTTAACCTTGGAATAATATCATCCTGTACATAAGAAACAATGAGGAAAGTAATGAGGGAAGACGCATAACAAACATATCCATCCGCATTGCAACTGAGGCATGATCCAAAAGTGTACCAACCTGCATTACAACAGTGGTGACATAATCAGAGCAGCATTCAGCAAGTTCTCTAGATGCACAAGGTGGGGTGGCAAATCCAACAGCAGTAACAATATCAGGGCTAAACCCCAGCTCCTTAGATGACTTTTTACGAAGCATTATCGCTAGCAAAGATGCTGTAGCACCTCCAAGAGAATGACCAACTAATCTTAACCTAAATCCCTGTAGATGACCTGTAGATGAATTAGTCTCGCTACAACCCCCCCCCCCCCAACACGCACACACACAAAAAGAAAAAGAGGGAAAAAAAAAATTCTTCACAAGGATAGTGAGAAGCTTAAGAGAGAAATAAGGCATAAAATGGAAATTTTGATATCAATCTTCACCACCTCATGTTTCTCCAAGCACTTCTTTATGGTTCCCATCTCATGACGAAGAAACCAACGAGCGGCCTCAGCAGTACCAAAGTGGGTTGAATAGCCTTCAAAAGTCACTTCTTCATGGCTTGAAGTAACAATATCTGTGATAAGGTCGTAGACAGTATGAGTTCCACGGATTCCAAGAATTACAAGTTTCTTGTGAAAATCAACTCCTATATAATAGCCAGGCCTCATAATGCTGGAATCTTTAATAAATTTCACAACATTGCTTTCTCGAAGCATGCTATTTCTTGCTAGACCTGCAGCATTTCCCCTATAAGCCCCTTTTGCTAATTCCAAGTGGTAGATAAGATCTTGGACCTAAATCGGAAAAACATAACCTGATTAGAAGTCCAGGATAACATGAAATATAAATGACTAAAATTTTTACAGAATATGTGCAATCTCAGAGAGAGCAGAAATATAATTATTCCATTTCTGCAATCAAATCCTGATATTTAAGGCCTTAGTGCTTACTATCAAATTAGAGGAGATCTGAACACCTTTAACATCCTCACGCACGTTTTTGGATGCTCGCTGGAGGTATATAAGAAAGAAGCCTACTGTAAGATCACTTAGGCTCCAATCCTGGAGTCCAAGCTTACTACGCTGAATGCTTGCAATAATCTCTGCAACTGATTTACTGCTGCTGGGGGAGTTGTTTCCAAACCCATTTCCTGCAAATTTGCAAATGAAATCAATCTCAATGATATTCAATGGGAAGAAAAATCGACACAAAGGCTAAGTCTCAAGTAATTATCCTAATAGAAAATAGTGTATGTTTCCTCCAGCAAGAGAATAAGAAAATACAATCAGAAAAATCATGATGCAACATGAAAGAATGCTAAATATCAACAACTAAATGCACAATTAACTCCTTGGTATCAACCCAAAAATTTGGATACGCACAACACATGATTATTATGTATGACAAGCCATATATTTCAATGCATATAAATTCTTTGCTCAGAACAATGCAGAAAACAACATATAACTGACGAAATAGTGATTGAAATAAACAGACCTGCTGGCAAAGCCCGTCTACAAAGTTGCAATGCTGGTTCAAGAGCTTTGGTGAGCCAAGCAAATTCTAACTTCTGGTTATTATCACTCAAATCATAACCACTGGAACTTTGTTGCCTAATCCGAGAATCATAATTCACATTCCTGTCCCCTTTAGGCATTACCGGTACCTGAGGTCTATCCTTTGCCTCCTTTGACACTTCAACCTTTTCTGCCTTTGACCATTGCAATTGATACCTATCAAGAATATTATACACAAATCTTTTATACAACACCTCTTTCTTAAACACTTTCATTGTAAAATCTGCATCAAAAAAGAAAACAGCAAAAACCAATCAAAACCAGGACCTCTTTTTGCTAGATAAAGTGTGGATGTTCTATTAAAGTCAAGGTAAAGACATCATTACCCTCTCGGGTATCAATCAGTTTACAACATTTAGTAGGCTTCACCCGGCCCTTATTTTTTCCTTTTCATTTCCCTAAGGAAATAAATTGCCCAAATAACCACCACCAGTCTGATTCTACCTTACTTGAGAATCAAGTTAAACTTGTACTTCTACAACTGCATGAAAAATTTACATAGGCCTCCTATGAAGGATTTTAAACAAGTCAATCATTAATAGATTGCCTGAATGATGGATTTTAATGATGACGTGAAGAGAATAGTTTTCTTGCCAATTGAAAGGCGGATTGAGTGTGTTATTGAAGTTGTTTTGAGAAGAACCATCAAATAGAGAGAGTTATGATTGAAGAGGAAGCTTGAACATGAAAAGAAACGCCACTCATTCGTGGCCAAATATTACTCACTCAATCGCCCCTTCAACATAACTATCGGTTGAGGGTATGGAAATGCTTTCAACAGCAACCAATTCATTTGAGAAAATTCTCTCTAATCCAGAGACTGAGAAAATCATTAAGCAATGATATGCTCCAAATATTGGGGAGGGGGGAGAGAGAGAGAGAGAGTGAGTTTTATGCCTGGTTCACGTTATGTAGCATAGAAACTAGCTAGTGAAAAATCAGAGGAAGAGAAAGAAACTAGAATATTGATTTTTGGTTTCACTCTGTTTTATATCCCTAATTCCAAACGAATTCAACATCTTCACACCCTTGGCATCACTTAAAAAGATCCAGAAAACATTTGTTGAAAATCAAGAAAGCACGAAGAACAAACTTACCGGTGTCGAGGAAGAAACGCTTCAATGATTGCTTCGCCATTTATTGTAACAGTGGAAAAAGAATCAAACAGAGCGAGCGAGCGAGAGAGAGAGAGAGAGGAGGCGGTTCGTCAATGGCGGTTTTTATGAGCCCCTAACAGCGGCCGACGGATGGACGATAGCGCGCGCCCGGCGGGAAGCCCCAACCAGAGCCTATCTCGGAGCCGTATAATGGAACCGTTGTCCGCGTAACGAAAGCCCATTGGAGGGCGGTCTATAGGCCCGTATTTCCAGGCCGATCAAGATTTTGAGGCCAGTTGAATTAGCGGACCACGTCCCGAATAATAGTTTAATTTTTTATTATTTTTATTTTTCTTTTCGCTTTTACCGGCTGCTTGAAAGGCATGAAATGGAGAGAGAATTAGGGTACGACAGTTTTAACGGACGGAAAATATATATATATATATATAAAGTTAACCAAGAAAAATAAATAAATAATTCTATAAAATCATAATTTCTAATAAGCTCCGTTTGAGCCTCAGTAAATTTCAAAAAATCTATATAAAATTTAATTATTTAGACATTGGTTGGGTTTGGTTTCACTACAAATCAATACAAAACTCTACAAATCTTAAAATTTAAATTTTCTACTCGCTATACAATTTAGATGATTACAACTTCTATAAATTTATATTAATTTTTAAAATTTCAAACTTATATAAATTAGGAGACTCTAATTTTTACTAATTGAGACTAACTTTTTACCAACCTAAATGCACTCTAATTAGAAAAAGAAGATGCTAATGTAGCAATACTATATCAATCTCCCAAAGTTGATTCGTGAATTAAAATTTAATTGTTCAGAGACACTCACAATACTTTAATTAAAAACAAAATATAAATAATCAATAAATTTTAATTCAACAATCTTAGTTTAAAGTCATCAAGAATCTTATGTCATTCTTAAATCCTCTTTAATTATCGGATTCAAGATAGACTCGGTATATTTAAGCACTGATGCAAGGTAAGTGTACCTTTTAACCATTAATGTTTGAAATAGAAAATAATTATTTAGGGATTTGATAATTTAAATAATTTACATCAATTTTTACATAAAAAAATTTAATTAAAAAGTATACCGAACATGCACCGGTCTAACTTTCCACCGATCCTCCCCGGGATTCCGAAGTATGCTATCTGCGCACTCCTTGTTTTGGGGCTTTGCCGCGTCTGTTGAGTGTTGATAACTTTTATTTTTATTTTTATTTTTTTTTTGTTAGGTGAGCGAAGAAGAAGAGACTCGAACCCAAATCGAATAAACAGGAGAAGAAATTCTTAATCACTTGCTCCAAGGCCATGATCGAGTGTTGACAACTTGAAATAACGCGCCACCCACCGGGGGGAAATCTTGCAAATTTAAGTAGCTCGGGGGAGTTCAGTAATATTACAAGAAACCCGAAGCACTTGTATGTTATTTTCTAATTTCGCAACCTTTACTCGTCGCTATAAATACCCATTTAGGGTTTCACTCTCACTCAACCGTTTTCTTCTTGTATTACACCTATAGCCGGCGCCTCGCGGCTGCCACAAACACATGGCCCAACAGCCGACCAATCCCGGCGGCCACCGCGCATAGGTATAGGGTTTATCACTTGCACAAGATGCAAGATTTTGTATTTGTTGAATTGAGTTATATATGTATATAAATATTTGTATATTAGTATCCTACTTGAATTCATAGATTGTAGAGAATGAGGTGATGATCAAGACTTTGAATCCCTATTGGTTTGATCGCCGATATGATGGCGTCTTACTGGTATTAGCTCTATCTGATCATTCTCTTCATATTCCACCCCCATTTTTCTTTTATATTCACTTCGCTTATATGACATAGAACGTTTTGTGCATTTTAAGATTCGTGAAAAAAAAAAAGAAAAAAGTTTTTATTTTGTTTTTGTGAAGTTATTGGAGAGGATGAGGTGATGATTATACTTGGTTTTCCTATTGGTTTGATAACCGGGATGATGGTGTCTACTTTGTATTAGCTCTACCTGATCGTTCTCTCCATTTGTCTTTCTTTCTGCAAATTTTTTATTTTTTCAGTTGAATTTTTTCATTTCTTGGAAGTTGATGTTTTGGTGCTTTTGTTTAGTAAGGCAAGAATTATTTCTGGGTTTGGTTTGAGATTGTGATTGAATCCTATTTGGTATATTATTCCTTAATTTTTTTAATTATTGTAGATGGTTTATGTTTATTCTTTTTTATTTTTTTAATTTTTTGTTTTAGCCACGCTGGTGATTCTGTGTGATAAACCTTGATTTCTCTGAAACCTGCAAGCATTGCTGGCTCTGCCTTCTATAAGGCATTGTTTGGCTTCTAGTTTTTCTGGTAGTATTTTTTTTTGTTTTATATATATATATTTTTCTTATTAAAGTTCAATTTCTTAGAAAAATGCAGTTTTTGAACGTGTTAATTACATTTGTAAAAAAAATAAAAAATAAAAAATGTACATTAAAGCTGGAAAAAATAAAAAAAAATAATTTTTTCGTAGATTTTTAGGATAGTTTTTACCCTACATGATTTTTTTGCAAATGTGATTAATACGGTACAATTTAAAAAAAAAATTCTAGTAAAAAAAGTTTATTTAAGATAAAAAAAATGCCATATATTTAAATGATTTGGGATTTTTATTCTTTTCTTTTTTATTTGACAAGCAAATTAAGATATTTTGTCGGGCTTACGCCAATTTATATCATAAACTTTAGTAATTGGGGGATGAGGTGAGATTTTCAAACTAGGTTTTCCCCAATTGTTTGATTGGTGGACTATAGAAAAAATTTATGTATGGCTATTTTTTTTTCTGTATCTTATAGTATTGTTGCTTTATGGATTTTGTTAAAATGTGTTTGTATTGAAAAACTTTAAATTAAAGAATTTGATAATATTTATTGAAAGAATAAAATTTTATTAATTGAGATGTGGTATTTCTTACAGATTTTTTTCGAGTGTTTAATTGGTAATAGTTTAGTCAAAATTTACAATAAAAGTATAAAGATTTAATGTTAAAGTGATATTTGGTAAATTTTGATTAAAAAAATATAAAAAGTTAGTTAAACTTGATAAATTTTAATTGATTTTAACTAATCTTACAGTCACGTACTTTAGTGAACAAAGTGGTCTATTACAGGCCGTTAATATATGAATATTAAATGGTTCTGTAGCGAGGATATACTACCGTCTCTGAATTTTAGTAGTTTAATTTGATAAATTTAAAATTATTTAAAAATAACTGTATAAAATATCTCATAACTCAAACGAATTTTGCTTTTTGGACGGATTTGGTTGCCAAAGGCGATTGATCTTTCATTGGGGTGCCTGTTTCATTGTAGCATCTCTCAAACGAATTTTGCCTTGAGAGCAGATGGGGTCTTTTTTTGATTGCCAAAGGCGATTGATCTTTCCTTGTGGCTTCTCTGTATGATGTCAAATAAACAACTGCTGAGTCGGAAAGTGATGCACATATCGAAGGCTCTTCAGGTTCGCTACATCAAAACTAGTTGAGCTCAAATTTTGTGCAATAATTTGATTTTGGTCAATTTTTTGTGGTATCCTCTAGCCATTCTTCCCTAGAAGATTCTTCGAAGTCGACCAAGATTTTATCTTCTCATTTTCTTTGATATCCCGGGGTTTTTGCCTTTTTATCTTTCTAAACAAGTTCATGGACTTTGGGTTCTGGTAAATCTTGCATTCTAATATCCTCTACCATCCGTGTTTTTTTTTTTTTTTTAAGGCGTGGGAATGGACAACTAAATTTGAAGAATCAATTAGTCTTCTAGTGAATTTCATTTTCATTTTCTTGCGACCCGATGGTTTTTGTGCCCTTGAGTAATATTTTATATGATAGCTGAGTCTTTTCACTTTGATTTATCTCTCTTTTGAGTACAAAGGAAAAAAAGACCAAAAATTTAAAGAACACAATGATTTATGCTATATTCGTCTACAGCGGCGATTCAATGGCTCGAATTGAATTAAGTATTGGTTCTATCATTTTTAAATTCATCAGGTAAAAAAAAAAAAATCTGACGAAACGGAATACTGAATGAATATCAGGGAGATACCACCCATTTGCAAACTGACCAAAAACTAATAATTAGAAAAATGTGAAAATTTTGAAAAATTCATGGAAAGTTGCTAAAAGCAGAATAAAGGCAAATATATGACCCCCTCCCACAAGAGGAAAGTAGAAAAGCAAATATAAGGCCCCTACCAATTGCCTCTCTTTCACAGAAGAAATGTTGTTGCTGCTTGTGGTGACAAAGGTGGTGACAAGGGTAAATAGTGACGAAAGTGAGTTCCCATCCGGTGATATTTACGTTGACCAAAAATTAACCAAAAGAAGAAAAAATAAAAATGAGTAGCTTAATTAGTTGAACACTACAATTTGCTTTGATTTAACAATGCCTTGTACTAATTTTAACATTGTTCATTCTATAGAAGGTCACCTATGAAATGATTTGATCAACTAATACAAAAACAAAGAGAACAAGATTACATTTTTATAATTTAAAACTTTAATATCATCAAATATTATTGTGACATTTCCATAGAGCTTACTCTTGAACAATTCATGTTAGGGTCATCAAATATAGTATTAAAAGTAATTGATTTTGCTTTTTTACCACTTAAAATTCAAATAAAACAGGCATCATTCACGATTTTTTTAGTAAATAAGAATAATAAGATAAATAAGCACTGTTATTTTTTTTTTTGGTTACCTTTGATTTCAGTAGCCCACAGCCACTGGGCACACATTAATATTTTCACGGTTTTCCAATGAAGCCTATCACTAGTACACGATGGTGGATATAGGAGTAGTGAAGTTGTCTCCAATAATAGTTGGCAAAGTAGGATATTTTATTCTATTTTGTCACTCACCAATTTAATATGTCAAAATCTAAAGATGGTGGTAAAAGTTGATCCCCTAAGTTGTCATCTAATTCTAATTTAACTCTAGCAATTTTGATTTTTTCTCATTAATAAATAAATCAAATTCAAAAAGTAAGTCTTCACTTTTAGAATTTGAGGATAAATTTCTATTAGCATCATTTTTTAGTAATTGAATCTGTTCTTGATACTCCACAACCAAGTCATTGTCAGGTTTTTTTTTTTTTTTAATTCTATCAACTTCATTATTGAATATCATTGAAAAGTTTTAGATAATAAAATTCAGTTATCATAAAAAAAGTGAGTCTTTACCCTTAGAATTCGAGGATAAATTTTCACTATCTGTCTTTACTTGATACTTAAAGCAAGTTATTACAAAATTTTCTAAGTCTATTAAATTCATCGCTAAATCCATCACTGAGTGTTAGATAATAAAATTCAATCAACATTATTTTGTATCATGGATCAAGCATTGCAGCAACTCCTATATACAATACCATATACAATACCATGAATCACTGTTCAATACTTGTCGAACTAATCTGTCACCTTAGTTGCCATGGTTTTAGTCATAAAATTGGTTTCTTTGAGTCATTGCCTTAATGCCAACCTAATTTGGCAAATATTTGGGAAAAAAATTTGGCAGTGGGATATTTTGTTCTCTAAAATAACTCTATGACATTATGAAACAATTTCAACTTCCTAGACATTTCTTTTGCAAACTCTCAGACTCTCACTTATGACTAACTTATATTAAGGCTCACGAGATATTAGTTAACTAGAAATTTCTTTATAAACTAAAGCAACTTCAAACATTTTTCCATTTGGTTGGACAATTAAGTTTCGACTTCTCCTAACTAACAATCCGTTTTTTCAAATTTCTCCTCTTTTTGGTGTCATTGTTCAATATGTAACACAATCACGAATTTTCTTGACACATTATTTTATTACTTGGAGCTTGTTTTTCACAATTAAATTTAAAATATGTGCACAACATCTAATGTATAACATTATCTCGATGGAAGTTGGGTCTAATTTATCAAAAAAAAAAAATGTCAATGATACCATCATTTGTAAAACAATTGTCATGAGTGATAGTGATAATATTCATATCTATATTCCAATCCAACGAACACTTAATATTGTAATCACAAAAAACTTCTTTTATGTGGGGCATGACACATAAAAAAACTATAATAAAGTAATAAAGAAATAAATTATTTAAATAAAAGTTAAAAATTACAAACTTGGCTCTCTTTGATTTGCCAGCACAAGAGAGAGAGAGAAGTAAAAATAGTATTTTAATTTGCATTTTTGCCATATATTCTTTTTTTTGATTGCTTGTGGTCTACATGTCACTTGTAATAGCAATTTTTCCTAGATTTTCTTCTATTAACTTCATGACAAGTTTTTTCTCAGATCCAAAAATCTTCATAATGTCACTTTTAATTATATTTCAAGACACTATCTTGGTTGAATGGGACTTGATCACCTCTTAAAACCAATTTGGTCAACTATTAAGAGAGAATATTCATATAATATAATCAATTTTGCTAATTTCCTTTTAATAACACATTGAGCAAATGAATAAGCACTAAATGGAATAGTCCCATCATTGGATTTTTTTTCCGTCATTGTTGATAGTATATGTTGCCTCAAACCTATGATCTTTCTTTTAAGATATCTTTTCATGTGTTTATACAAGCGTGTAGTCCTTTTTTTTTTTTTTTAATAATCTCGTAAGCTTTTTGTGACAATTATTACAAATTGTTTTCTATTTTTCATTAATTGTTTCCTTTCAAAAATGGTCCCACACACTACGTTTTCTTTTTTCTATGGTAGTTTCCTTCTCAACAACTGTACTATCATCAACACCAATACCCACCACCCAAACCCTTACCACTCTCACTTTCTCTCCTCGAGTTATTGTCACCTGCTCTAAAAATAATATTTACAAGGCAATCACTGAATTGAATCTCATAGCTCAACTTGCCCCATCTCCTGACCTTGACCTAACCTCAGTGACTAGATCTCCAATGCCATCAAGCTATGTCCGATGAGTATAATGCTCTTGTTCATAATGGGACTGGGACCTAATTTCCTCAAATCCAACCCAAAATTTAGTTGGTTGCATGTGGGTTTTTCATACTAAACATTTACTTGATGGCTTTATTGATAAGTACAAAGCTCGTCACATTGCCAAGGGCTTTCATCAGCGTCCTATAGTGGACTATCATGACACTTTTAGCCTGTTTGTCAAGCTTACTACTATTTGTTTAGTTTTTAGTCTCGCTATCAATCATAGTTGGTCTCTTAGGCAACTTGATATCAATAATGTTTTTCTCCATAGTACTCTCTCTAAAGACTTTTACATCACTTAAACACAACGATTTATTCATTGTCTATAAACTTTGCAAGGCTATTTATGGCCTTAAACAAGCTCCTTATGCCTGATATCATGAGTTGCACTAGTTTTTTCTTGCTTCTGGTTTCACCAATTCTCAAATCGACACCTCCCTGTTTGTCTCTAACATTTGTGGTAATATGATGTATCTTTTGATTTATGTTAACGATATTATTATTACTGGTGCTAATGAAGGGGCTATACAATAATTTATCAATCTCCTTACTCATTGATTCGCTCTTAAGGATCTTGGATCCTCGGTTACTTTCTTGGAATTGAAGTGATGTCTTATGCCCAAGGTATGTTTCTGTCCCAACATAAGTTCATCAAGGATATACTTACTCGAACATGCATGACAGATGCTAAGCCTATTTCTACACCTCTTGCCGCCAATTCTCTTCTCACTCATCACTCTAGAGCGGTACTCTCTGATCCCTCTAAGTATCATACTGTTGTTTGCAGTCTTCAGAACTTACCTTTTACTCACCCTGACATTACTTACACGGTGAATAAGCTATCTCAATTTATGCATCATCCTACTAGTGACCACTAGACTGCAGTTAAGCACCTACTCCGTTATCTCTGTGGCACTTGTGATCATAGTATTGTTCTCTATCAGTGCTGTAAGACATCTCTTTATGCATTCTCAGATACTGATTGGGCCGGTAACAAAGATGACTACACCTTTACTAGTGTATAGTTTATCTTGGTTGCAATCCTATATCTTGGAGTTCTAAGAAACAACAAACAGTGGCTTATTCATCCACAGAAGCTGAATATCGCTTCGTTTCAACCACTGTAGCTGAGCTTCATTGGATTTGCTCTCTTCTTAGTGAACTCGGTGTTTGTATTCCCTAACAACTAATAATCTACTGTGATAATGTTGGTGCAATAAATTTGTGTTCTAATTCAGTTTTTCACTCTCGCATGAAAACTTATGGCTCTAGGCTATCATTTTATTCGTGAACAAGTTTAAAGTGGTGCACTACAGGAGACTCATGTTTCTTATGCTGATCAGCTTGCTGGTGCTCTTACCAAACTACTTCCTCATGCTCGGTTTCTTTTTCTACAGGCTAAGATTAGACTCTCATCTTGGAGCTTTGTCTTACAAGGGCATGATAAAGGCTATCCTTAAATTAGATTACTTATACTATCTTGATGTTCATATGTATAGTTAATTAGTTTCCTGATTGTTGGTTAATTTATTTTTATTTATACTTACCTAGAATAAGATTACAATTGTACTTTATTATATATACACTTTATTGTACCTATTAAAATCATTACCATAATTTTTACTTTT
This sequence comes from Vitellaria paradoxa, assembly GCA_019916065.1. Lineage (NCBI taxonomy): Eukaryota > Viridiplantae > Streptophyta > Magnoliopsida > Ericales > Sapotaceae > Vitellaria > Vitellaria paradoxa. Next base: position 12,269,552 of record CM034243.1, on the reverse strand, counting down.
CTTTGAAATCCTTACATTGAGCAGTACATATATGTATATACATGTCAAAAATTAATCACTCCACCGTATATATAAACATGCATATATATATATATATATATATACGTATACCACCTCTGTAACAGAGTATACAAAGCCAAGACATTGAAAATAGAATTAATATTTTTTTTTGGTTAAAAGTTCATTTTCTTTTATAACTTTTCCTATATAAAATGGGTTTTATAATAATAATTAATGCACTACTTTATGTTTTATATTCTGTCACATAGTACAATAGTCTTATACAATAATTTTTCCTTATACAAGTTGTCTATTCTCAAGAGCCTAATTGACAAATTAATGGAGTTTGTAATAAAATATGGTTGAGTTGAATTTACCCATAAGTTCATTGTTTTGAAAATTTAATGTTACAACGGGATTTAAAAATTTAAAACTAAGCGATATAGTAATATTATTTAAGGATAATTTTTAAAATATAAATTTATAATATTTATATGAATTTTATGATAGATTTTGAGTGGACTAACATGATATATTACGAGGGATTTAAATTCATTACAAAAAGTGATTATTTGAAAAATCATGACTTCACAATTTTAGGATAAAATTTTTTTCAATTCTAGCAGTAAAAAATATTTCATATATTTTTGTATAAATGTATTTACATCTCTTATATATGAATTTTAAGTTTACAGCAATCTAATATCAAGCAATTAAACATAACCAAATACATGCGAAAAACTATAAGAGACAGAGATTTTTAACGTGAAAACCTTAATTAACCAAGAAAGAAAAATCACCAGCTCTATATGAAGAAATTAACTAAAACTCTTTCACTATACACGAGTTATAAGTTCAAAAAACACAAAATTACCCTAATCAAATTCACAATTGCTTGTGTAAAACACTAGCTCCACCTTCCTCGATGAACTCTTCTAGCAGAAGAATGATTTTTAGTCCGTTAAAGACCAGCACACAAATTTGTATGAAGTTTTAGTTGGCTGAATATGTGAAAGAACACTCTTACAACACTTTGGTGTATAAAAATATAATTCTCTATACATAGAAATCTTAGAAGAAAACTTTTTTATATATTACACAACAATCCTAATACAAAAAGAAATTTGATACTAAAAAAGCTTAGTCATTCACGAGCTATCCAGCAAGTAAATTAATTGTCATAACAGCTTTCACTCTTTGGAATACCCATTGAGATATCTAGTGAGGCCAACGAGCTTTTGATCTTGTTACACTACCTTTGGATTTCCCAAGCGACATCTAATGAGGGTGCCAGCGAGCCACCCTAATGCTAGCCTCCCTGATGCTAGCCTCAACTTTCCTAGCAACTTCCAATGAGCTTCCTAGTGAATTACGTTATTCTGATGTTGCTTTGTTGTACATAAATAACCAATCACCAAACTTGTGTACCTTAACTTTTTAGCCTATGCCTGATTATACGAACTTGATAAAATTATTTGCCAATCTCTAAATAAAAATTTAAGGTAGAGTTTGGGAAACAAAAAGAATTAGTTTTTTTTTTTTTTTTTTTTTTTTTTGAGAAGGAAAAAAAGTTATTAGCTTCTTGTTAATTGGATTTTTTTTTTACTCTTCACGGTTTAAAAAAAAATTTAAATGTAAAAAAATAAATATGATTATTTTAGAAAAAAATCTGAGTAGCTAGTCATTTAATTTCTTATCATATATTATATCTACACTAATATAAAAAGTCCCAATGTTTGAAAAAAAAATTTGACTACTTTACCCCTATTTTTTATTTAATTCAACTCTATCCCTTCATTATCTATTATTATCCTTTTTTTTTTTCAATTTAACCTAATTTTATTCCAACTCTATAACCCAGCTCTAATAAAATTCTTCACAATATCAACTATTTTACTATTTTAATATCTTTTTAGTTTAATCTAATTCTAATCCAACTCTGTAACCCAACTATATGAGAATTCTTCATCATGGTACATTATCTTTTTTTTTTTTCTATTAACCTAATTCTAATCCAATTCTATGACTCAATTTCACTAAAATTATTTATAATAGTTATTGTCCTGTAGTTATGCAGGCATCAACTAGAAATTGATTTACAACTGTGTCTGCTTGTTACATTGGGAGGTGACAAAAGAAATTCACAACGTTGTAAGTAAGAAGCAACAACAATAGACATACACTCATGCGTGTATTAAACCTTTCACTTGTTCTATACATTAGAAGATTGAAATATGTGTTCCTAATACAATGGCTTGTTTTACCTTTTGCTTTCTATCATGTCAAACAATTTTTTTTTTAATTAATGTGAATATTCCTTTGATGGGTTCGGCAAATTAGTAATGCAGTGAAGGTAACTAGATATCTTGAAGCAACCCTTGTTGTCACACCCCTACTTTAGGATTTATATCTAATCCCTTCAATAGGGGTGGATGCTCACAAATCTTCCAATATAGTAATCATATTAAATATGACATCTCACACATTAGAACTTCTAGATTTAATTTTTCACAAACACCAAAATTGCACATAACTAGAATTAAAATGGAGGAATAGATAATTTGGGTCCTCTTCTAGCACATGCAGCCACGCCTATCTCAACCTGAAAAATTTAAGATTTAAGGTGTGAGTGTCACACACTCAGTGGAAGTGTTATACTTAAAGTAAAAGATAATAAATTATTCCCACTTTCCATCCTTATTGTTATATTACTTCCGTTCTCATCACACATTCATTAGAACTCATCTCTATATCTCATCCCAAGTGATTGTCTCATAACATGCATCCACAATTAATTTCATAAACAGTAATCTCACAATTAACGAAGAATTAAATTTAATAACACTAGTCACATCACTTCACATTATTAACACCATGATTCTTTTATCAACTCATAACATCGCAATATGCCCCATCTGGCAATATATCACCATGTCATTATGCATCCATAATCCATCACACAATCAATAGTCACACACATAATCAAGAAGTAAATTTAACAATGATAGCAACATCACATCACATCACATCATTAAGAACATGATCCCCTTATCAACTCATAGCATCACATTATGCCCAATCTAGTAATATGTCATCGCATCATAAGCATCACGTGTCAACCATTAACCTCATCATATCTGTATATCAAACCTTCTCAATGCATCATGATGGCTACATGCCCTATCTGGCACTGCCATAATATGTATGTATGATGAATGATTTAAGTGTTAATGTACACACAATTGACCCCATCTGGCCTATGAGTTGAGCGCTTAACAGTGGACAGTGGCTTTAATATAGCTTGTCCCATTAGCCCCATCTGGCTTGGCCTCATCTGGCCGTATCGTTGGTCCCATCTGACCTGACCCCATCTGGCTACATTTTGTTTTCTTTTTTTAGCCCCATCTGGCCTCAATGTCTGGCCCCATCTGGCCTAAATGCACGTGCAATGCACACAATCCATGCTATGCAATGGTATTTATCAATTTTCTACTATCATTTATTATTATTGTACTTCTCAATAAAAAATATCACTTCCTTTTCGGCAACCCATAAGTAGTCACAATTTAACATCGCCACAATCAGCCCACATATAAGGTATTGTAACTCACAATTAGCCACAATTCAGCATTACTACAATCAACTCATAAATAAGGTATGACTTTAAAATATCAAACCACACCCTAACATTCCATAAATAATCATAAATCATCATCAACACACTTAATTCCTAATTCCCTATATAAAGAAAAGTATTAATTATACGAATTATCATTCCATGAATACTCATAATTAACATTATCAGAATTTAATTTATAATCACACGATATTTCTCACTCGCCCAAGTAATTCCCCAAAATAGCAACACTCACAATCATGATTTCAAAAGTAATCATAAAGCATCATCACTTAATTTAATTTATAGGCAATCATTATATTTATTTTTATACTCACAAATAATTTTTCTGCTAAATATAAATTTTCATGATAATTGTTCAATATTTTCTGGCAATTACATTGTGAAATGAATACCATCTTTATTATCACTTAGTCGTTAATAAAATTATTTCCTAGATAATCAATATTATTATTTGTATTTATCCCCACAGATTTCTCTGTAAAAGATTGCCACTTTATCATTAACCCCAAATACTGTATGAATCGTTAATATTTATATACAAATAATTTCTCAGGTGTAAATATTACTTCTACTCAAATAACCCCAAATTGGTAATTACTATTGAAACAATAGCCATAATTAATTCACAATTACCACTCCATAAATATTTTTGGTTCACTGTTAATATACTTACACAAATAATTTTTCACATAAAAAAAATATTAATTCATACAAACAGTTTTCTCGAAATAATGTCCTAAAATAATGTCAATTTTCCATTAACGAAATTAATTCATTCATACAATCAACATTACTTATCATAAAAATTAATACCCATGAGATAAAATTTATCAATTAACATTCACTATCTTTTTCCTTTAAGTTTAACACACCCACCTGATAGTAGATTTTTCTGATAACATGCAATATTGAGGTGATTGCTCCTGACCATCTTCGGGTCCTAAATTTAACAGATAGCTTAGAAGTATTACATATTTTTAACATATTAACTTATTTGGACTGTAATAAAATTAATTTATAAATTACTAAAATAAATTACCTTACCTTTCATTTTCTCTTTCTTATTTTTTTTTCTGCCATTTCTCTTCTTCTTCTTCTCAATTTTCTTCTTCCCGTACTCTCTGTTTTTCTCTCTTTCCCCCTCTCGGTTTGCTCCCCCTTTTGCCACAAACTCATTACTTACACACACACACATATATATATGTGCCTAAGATTTGGTGGCCAAGTCTACTCACTTACACATGGCTTTTTTTTTTCCTTGGTCATTAGTTGGGCACGTAGCCCCTAGCTACACCCCCCATCAAATATATATATATATATATATATATATATATTATAGCCATGTGGCTATTCACCCCATTTTACAATTTTTTTTTTTTTTACATGACAAGTGGTCAAACCCACATCTTCCACATCACCTCCTTAATCATGATAATCTCACAATATCTATCCATAATAATTAGCCAAATCCCACCGTATAGTTCACAAGTCATTTAAAACAATTAACATATATATATATTTTATTTAATTAAACTATTTGAGTAAGGACCAAGTACGTTATAAATGTATTGCAAATTACTTTAATTTAAATTAATACAATCTAAACTAACGTAATTAAAATTTATAGGTGTAAAAATTAAATTAGTAATATAATAAAATTCAGGATGTCACACTTGTGCTTCCTGACATTAGGGGAACCAAATCTGGAGATCAAAAAAGGTCAATGCCCAACATAGATGTTATATATATATATATATATATATATAAATTAACACATATGCAACGTGAATTTTTTTTATTGCTTGTTAATTTTATTTTTAATAATATTGTTTGTTAATTTTTTCGGAGTCATTAATCATGCGAATGAGTTTGTTATATTTATTTTTAGGGTTAATTACTTTTACACCCCCTGTACTAAAGTCGATTTGCACTTTACCTTCCAACTTTAAAAACTAGCACTAATACCCCCTGTATTGCGTACAAATGTGCCACAATAGATGCTGTTATATTAAGTGATGAAAATGTCATTTTTACCCTTCTGTAAAAGCTCAAACCCTCGTCCGATTGAGCAAATCCAAGGATCCAAGGTTCTTCCTTCGGCCGTTCTTCCTTCGCTTCCTCTTTGCCTTCTCTTTATTCTTCTTCTTCTTCTCCCCTCAACCTCTCTTAATTGATAAAGATATATATATATATATATATAGAGAGAGAGAGAAAGAGATATACCATTTTTCAAAACCCTAGGTGGGCTTCTCAAGCAATCTCTTGCCCTCATCGTAGAGAAGAGGAAGAAGGGAGGTATTTTTCGCCGAAAGAAGAACGACCATGGAAGAACGACCGAAGGAAGAACGGCATTGAAAGAGCGATCTTCCCTTTGTTTAAGCCTTTAAGGGTAGTTTAGTCATTTCATATTGACTTTTCAGCCAACGTCTCAAATTGATGTGCGTGTAAGTTACGCACAGTTAAAACTCACGGATCTTTCTGTTGTGACACATTTGCGTGCAGTACAGGGGGTATTAGTGTTAGTTTTTAAAGCTGGGAGGGTAAAATACAAATCGGCTTAAGTACAAGGGGTGTAAAAATAATTAATCCTTAATTTTATTAGATAATATTCCTTTATATTAAAATTATTTTTTATTTATGCATTTATTTTTAACTTATTTTTTAATTCATTCATATAAATATATTAGGTCTGGCTTTTTTAGATTTTATTCTATTTTGCAATGTGATTGTTAATATTAAGTTTTTAAATTTTATTATATTTTTTGTTATTGATAAAGTTTTAATTCTTTTGTGTATCAGATTTAAGAAAAAGTTTATTCTTTACTATATTTTTCAATTTGTTCATTCAAAAATATAAGGTAAAATTTTTTTTTTTCAGTTGTATTGTAATTCTTTAATGTGATTTTTAGAAATCTAAAATATAATTTTAAATTTTATTATATTTTTTCATTATTGTTAAAATGTAAATTTTTATATATTAAATTCTAACGGAAACTTCTTTTTGAGGTTATTTTTCAACTTATTTATTTAAATTAATAATATATTGATGTTTTCAAGGCTGTGCATAATAAATAATATATTAAATAAATAATATATTTCTAAAAAATGATAAAACATATCAAAAAAATGATAAATAATAAATCTATATCTATATCTATATCTATACTATTATAAAAAGTCCCAATGTTTGAAAAACCTTTTTTGACTACTTTACATTTATTTTTTTTTAATTTAACTCAACTTTATCCCTTTATTATTCTAATTCTAATCCAACTTTATAACCTAACCACACAAGAATTCTTTATCATAGTGCATTATCTTTTTTTTTTTTTTTTCAGTTTAACTGAATTCTAATCCAAGTCTATAACCAAATTCCACTAGAATTCTTCATTATAAATTAGTTTGGGTTTATACTGGCTATATCATCGAGAATAAAGAAAAAAATCTCAATTTCCTATTCCATCTCTGTTATTCCCAACCGTCTAATAAATTGCTCTCCAAGGTTGAATTATTCTAAGTAGTGCAATTAATTGTTAGGTAGATTTAGCTCGTGATCTAGAGTTTGGTTCATACTCGATTGGTTCATTCATTCATACATATAGGTATTTTGAGAGTGTTCCAATCAAAAGTACATAAATGTATTTTTTCTTATTTTCACTTAATTGAGAATTATTTTTGTTTCTGGCATCAAAGTCGGTGATTATTTTCCATCTCTTTTTCTTTGGAATTCTTTTGTATTTTTTTTTTTTTTTTAGATTTTTCTTTTTAGGTTATGGATTTTCATTAGTGGGTTTGTCTTTGATTTTTGTTTTGATCAGGTGTAGGTGGGATGCTTATCTTCTGGAGCCTCTTTGGTGGTTGGGCATGATTACAAGTGAGGCTTTTTCTTTTTATTTTGTTTTAATTCTTCTGATATTTATCCATTCATCCACAAGAACTTAAGTTTCAATATATAATACTACGTTTGGCTTTTGTTTAGGACTGATTCAATATATTTTAATATTAACATATGTTTTATTGAAATATATATTTTATTGAAATATTTTATTAAATTAAACTAAAATTTATTCAACGATAATTTATTCCTAACTCATGTACTTCATTTATGTACCTTATTAAAATTAATTATTATTAATAATAAATAAATTATAAAATAATTTAAAAAATATATTTGATAAATTAAATATTTCTTTAAATAAATTTAATTATAGTAAATAAAATTACACTTTCAAATGTGTTTTCTATTTTTATGTCGGGAAAAAAGATAATTAAAAAAATAAATCAAAACTAATACAAATAAACAAAAAATATAAATAAAATATTTTTTTGATATTAAAATATGTTATCAAAAAAGCCAAACCTTATATATTTAAAGCTTCAATATATTAATTTTTAATGAGTCACATGTTTAAATTATCAAATATTTGAAATATATTGGATTAAATAATATATTCTTATTCAAAATATAATAAGAATTTATATGAAATTTTAATACATATAACAAGTTTAAAAAAATATATAAAATAGTATTCACGTTCAGAAAAAAATTTATTAGAATTTTACTACGATAACTTTTATTTATAATTAACATGGTTGAGAGGGAAGAAGTGGGTAGAGTATAATATTATTTGTTAATTTTTTTGATCATTAAGAATGCGAATGAATTTGCTATATTTATTTTTATGAGATGATATTTCTTTATATAACAATTATTTTTTGTTTAAACATTTATTTTTTAACTTATTTTTTAATTTTTTCATTAAAATATATTATGTCTGAATTTTTTAAATTTTATTCTATTTTTTAATGTGAATATTAATATTAGGTTTTTAAATTTTATTATATTTTTATTACTGATAAAATTTTAATTTTTTTGTTTATCAGAGTTCAGGTAAAATTTATTCTTTACTATATTTTTCAAATTGTTCATTGAAAAATATAAGGTAAGAATTTTTTTTTTTTTAGTTTTATTGTAATTCTTTAATATGATTGTTTATATAATTTTTTTAGATTTTATTATATTTTTTCATTATTGTTAAAATATAAATTCTTATATATTAAATTCCAACGGAAGCCTCTTTTTAGGGTTATTTTTCAATTTGTTTATTTAAATATATCAAGTATAATTTTTTAAAATTTTATTTTATTTTTTGTTTAATGTGAAAATATTACTGTACAATAACAATAAAAAAAACTATCAAAGCATTAAAAAATTTCATATTTCAATTTTGTTAAGTTTTTTAATAATAAGAAATTATATTTATTTTTATTAAATGATATTTTTTATAATGAAATTATTTTTTATTTAATAAATTATTTTTCTTAAATGATTATTAATATAAATTTTCATTAAAAATAAAATAAATATATAATATGACATACAATATATTTAAATATCTGTGATGTGCGTATATATTCATACATTTATTAAAATTATCCTTCGCATATTTTGAATATGATTCTTTAGGATTTCAATTGATTTTTTGGTCCATTGTTTTTCAATTTCACGCTTACTTTTTGTTTATATCTATTGCAAATCATCCTTGGCATATCAACCACTTATTTTAATGTAACTTTTATTTTATGAAATAATATTTTTATTTTTTATTACTAACTTATTTTTTAAATTTAGATATATAAAAGAATAAATATACACGTACAATGCACATGCATTTTTCTAATTCTTTTAAATGCGTTTTAGTTTATTTCAAGTGGAGATGATTAATTCAAAAATCAAGTCTAGGCAACATCCAGTCCTATATCTTACTGCACTAGTACAGAAAATGCCAAAAAATAGGAGCATCTTATAATAATACACTTTGAGGGGTCGTGTCCTCTCAATTTTTAAATTAAATATTACTTATTGATTTAAAGATTGAGGGGGTGTTTAAATGATAAAAAAAGTATTTAAAAAAATAAAAATTAATGTAAATTGATATGCGATAAAATTTAATTAAAAAATTAAAATTTTTTTTTATAATTTTTGATAACTTTTGTTGTGATATTCTAGACTGCACTGTACCCCGGAATAGCTGACGACATAGAATCAGTCCATGGAAGAAAATTCGTTTCAGAGATTTGGTCGCCGTGTCTTTTTGAAATTCCCATGGATGAATGAAATGAGACGATGCCTTTGCTCCTCTGCTTGGCAACCAAATTTCACTGCAACTTAATTAAACGTTCAGACTGTGAGGCAGAATTTTGAACTCAACTCGATCGCGATGGTCAACAAAGGGGTTTTAACATTCCAAGAAAATAATTGCTCTTGTAATTAATTTTTATGAAAGTTTCAAATTTTGATCCCGTTTATTTTGATTCCGTGACAGAAACGGAATCAAAATTAATAATCAATGAGAGTAAAATTATATTTTTAAAGTAACTAAAAATAAAGTTAAAAAAAACAACTGAGACAAAAAAATTAGTAGGAAGAGATAAAGTAATATTAAAAATAAAACAATGGAGACAAAAAGATAATAATAAAAAATAAAAGTAATATTTACAAATAAACGAAAGTAAAATTAATAAAAATTATGTATAATTTTTCAAATTAATGGAGAAAATTACCTTCCCTGAGCCTTTATTAGGTTCACCTGCATTGGTTGCTACCTAATTCTAGTTTGGTTTTTTTTTTTTTTAAATTAATTATTTAATTGAAGCCTAGTGTGAGTGTTGAATCTCCATAAATGGGGTTTGACTTTAATACAGGAATTGGGAGTTTTCTCCCCGCCATGGCATCTATAATTAATGCCTTTTTTTAGTTGGTACAATTTTGATTTTTCAGAGGATATGACAGATGATCTAATCGTTAGTCTAATTTCAAGAGCTTGACTCGAACCTACTAACAAGTTATAGACAATATTATCTAATTATAATAATATAATCAAGATTACTCGTGGGTAAATTTATATATAAATATACATTTTACTTTATCACCATCATTAATTATTTTAGTTACACTTTTAGTGCGTGTATATATCTATACTACTATATAAAATACACACCACAAATATTACTAGTGCATAGTAATGGCGATATTTTAAAACTCATAAATCTTTAATTAAGGTAAAATCATTTTTTAATTTTTTAAAATACCTTTCAAGTTCCCATCAAATTTAAATTTTAAACCCAACAGTTTCTTAAAAAAGTATTCTTGATTATATTATTTGACAAATTTTAAATTTTTATTCATGTACCATATTATTTTATTTTTATACCCCTAATTAATGACACAAATAAAATAATTACAACATGTGTTGTGTGCATGCTTGTAGCATATATTGGTAAAGTATTATATTTAACAAGTATTTATTAATTTATTTTTCTCGTTGAAAATGTTAGCAATGAGCTGTATGTTTAAACGAAACCTGGTTCTTGTCAACATCGTGTGTCGATTTGGATCTCACTATATATATATATATATATAATTATGTATAAATTTCTCCATGTCAACTCTGGTGGGCTCATGTTATTATCAACTTGGGAAATCCGACAACAAAATTAATGTGTTGTCGAGGAAGTGTAAACAGACCGTAATAACTAATCTCGAACCTAAATAGTTCAAGATCATTAAATATTTTATGAAATAGAAAAGTCCTAAAACAATTAGTTCACGATCATTAATATTTTAAATAACAAACAATTAACTTAAACAAGGTTATACAGTTATGATTATATAATCATAATTATTAATTAATTTTGGTAGGATTATTTGTAAAAAAAAAAACTCATAACTGTACAATCATAATAGTTAATTTTGATAAAAGTTCACCGTAAAACTCCCAAAATATGTTTGATTACTTTACCTTCTCAGTCTTTGATTTCGATAGAATTCACTGTTAGTCAATTTTGACTGTGCTTAAACAACCCACATACCGAGCTTGTAATGTAATTGTATAATATAGTTGTCAAAGAAGACGATGGGGATCCATAATTAAGTTAATTATATTCAAGGGGCTGAATCATGAGGATGCCGAATTCTCCTTCTTAGTCCACCAAGCAATGTGAACCCCATCTAGACCCACGGGACCATTGAATATTTTCATGTCTATTATTAAAAAATAACATGAGGCACGTGACAGCATTATTTATTATTATTTTTTTAATAAAAATTATGATATATATAGCGACACTTACGTACACGAAGAATATAGTAGTGGGTTAATTTTAATCAATTAGAATTGTAACCAGAAATTTATACCATGCCAAAATATAATTGTAATTAATAGAAATCTAAGTGATGCTTTAACTCAGTGGAGCTGTCTCTCTTGCTCACTTATCCCGCGCGGGTTCGACTCCGAGCTCACCCCAACCCTACTTACCAATAGAAAAAAAAGTAGTTAATATAAATCTGTTTTAATGAGTTATTTATTTTTAAGTGATTATTAACCCATAAAATGATTAAATTATTCTCTATTAAAAATTATTGTTAATTTTTTTGCAAGAGAAAAAAATTAGTACCATTCCCAAACTAATCAATGAATAGGATTGATCTAAGTAGCTGTCTATTAAGTCAAATACCTTAAATTTCAAATTTTGACGGGGCCTCATAAATAGATAGATATTTACACACAATTTTTATAAATTTATATTAATTTTTACAACTTCAAACATCCTTTTAAGTATTATATTCATATATTTCATCATTTAAAATCTTTTCTCCATTGATAATTATTATTGGAATATTGAAAATTTTAATCTTTTCCATGCAATTTGAAAATCTTAATCTAAATTTACTTAAAGGACTGTGAGTTCTATAAATTTATATTAATTTTTACAACTTCAAATATCCTAAGTGTTATATTCATGTATTTCAACATATAAAATTTTTTTCCTATTGATATTTATTATTGTAATATTAAAAATCTTAATCTTTTTTCATGCAATTTGAAAATTCTAATCTTTTCCATGCAATTTGGCTTTACAGTTTCACAGTAGCTCTATCTTTTCATTCTTTTTTTCTAAATTAAACGATTTACAGCAATCTCTTCGCCGTAATTTCAATATGCATCTAGAGTGCATAACAATTTCAATATTCAATTAGTTCATCTAGAACTCTTTTTGTAGAATTTTTTTCTTTTTTAAATAGACATCATCATTTAAAAAAAAAAATTGGTTTGAGCTTGCTTAAACAAATTCCTTGTATAATTTTCTTTTTAATAATTGAGGTAGAGAAGTCAATTTGATAGTCCTGTCTAATTAGTAACCCAAAGGATCCTAATTAAGTGGGATGCCTACTTGGTTTAGAATTCTTCAGAAAGATAACTATTATCCCCTCCAATTTGATATTAATCTTCACTTTATCTTTTGAGTAATCTTCTTCAACCACTGATTCTTCCCTCATCTATTTAGATTTTAGCAGATCCTTCCCATAGCTAAACAAGTCAGGCAGTGGGCTAGGCATGCTCGGGTATGACCAGTATACATTGACTTGTTATAACATCCTTATTTGGGAATTTGGACACGTGTCATGAGGCGATTTTATCCTCTCCTGTTTTTCTTGCATAAAGGTGTTTAGAGTGACAAAAAAAAAAAATTAATCTAAGATAATTTATACGTTTATAATTCGTATAGTAATATAAAAAATGAATAACTTTTAAAAGTTTTCATAAATTTTTAGAGTTTTTCAACGTTTTACAGCATACCAAACGGACCTTTTAAAATTGTTCATTTCAAATTAATAAATTCATGTACAATTTAGATGGAGTGGAAAAAAAATGAGAAAAAAAAATCCTACACACACTTGGTAAACATCAAGAGGGTTCTCAACCATTTCTTCAATCCAAAAATAAGGATATTTGGTAAAGCACAGAAGAGGGTGAATATGACATGTTCTTTACTCTTTCACGCACATAGGGAACACCTCACGAACAATGTGATTTAGCAACCAGAATGACAGTCGTCAATTTGGCTTAAATCCTATATAAATAAATGCACTACCAAGGTGAAAAATTCTATTCGAATAAGTTATGCCTTAGGATTTGGAGTATCAAAACTTTAACGGGAAAATCTATGGAGGTTGTTGACACCATAATGCGAAGGAGGATCCATATTATGTGTCTTCAAAAAACCAAGTGGGTGAGAGAAAAGGCTAAGGAACTAGACACTTTAGGATTAAAACTTTGGTACACAAGAAAGGTTAGAGCAAAAAATAGGGTTGGTATTATTGTGGACAAGACTTGGAAGAACAATGTGGTAGAGGTTAAAAGGTTAGGAGATAGGATCTTGTCCATAAAAATGGTCATTGAACATGAGACTTTCAATATCATAAGTGCCTATGCATCACAGGTAGGTTTGGGGGAACAAGAAAAGGTTAGATTTTGGGAAGATTTGGAAGGCTTAATGCAAGGAATTCCACAGGACGAGAAGATCATTTTAGGTGATTTTAATTGTCATGTTGGAAAAGAAGTGGGATAGTATGCTGGATCGCATGGTAGTTTTGGTGTTGGGGCATTCAATGAGGAGGGGAAATCCATTCTCGACTTTACTATGGCGTATGACCTCAAGATTGCAAATACTTGTTTTAAAAAGAGGGAAGAATATCTAATTACATACAAGAGTGGGGTCTCAAGCTCACAAATAGATTTCTTTTTGGTAAAAAATTTAGACAGAAGGATTTGTAAGGATTGTAAAGTCATACCTGGAGAGAGTTTGACCACACAGCATATAGTTTTGGTTCTTGATGTGCAGGTCAAGAGTCAGAAACATAGAAGTAGACAAGTTATAAGTCCAAAGATCAAGTGGTGGTAACTTAATGATGACAAACTTTTGATTTTTCAGAGAAAGCTAATGGAGGAAAGAGTTTGGGAGCTACAAGGGAGTGCCAATAGTATGTGGGAAGAAATGGCCAATGGGATTCGGAAGGTAGCCAAGGCAGTTTTAGGTGAACCAAAGGGATTTGGACCTAAAGGTAAAGATTCATAGTGGTGGAATGAAAATGTTTAGGAGAAGATTAAAATTAAAAGAGAATATTTCAAAACTTTACACTTTGGTAACAATATGGTAAATTGAGAAAAGTATCGAGCGGCCAGAGCTGAGACAAAGAAAACAGTGAGTGAGGCTAAATCTAAAGTTTTTGAGGGGCTTTACCAAGCTTTAGGTACAAAAAGTGGTGAACGGCAGATCTATAAGCTTGCTAAAAGAAGGGAAAGGAAAACAAGAGATTTGGATGAAGTGAAATGTATTAAAGATGAAGAAAAAAAAGTCTTAATGATAGACAAAGATATCAAAGAAAGATGAAAGAGTTATTTCTACAAGCTTTTCAATGACGGGCAGATGAGTATAGACATGGAAGGCACAAACACTCAAAAGAAGGAATAAAACTTTGTTTTCTATCGAAGAATTTGGGAAGTAGAGGTAAAAGAAGCATTTAGGAAGGTGGACAATGGTAAGGCTGTATGTCCGGATAACATACTCATAGAAGTGTGGAAAAGGTTAGGAGAGCAAGGTATTCGTTGGCTCACTAAGTTGTTTAATGAGATTTTAAGGTCCAAAGTAGAGAGACAGACCTGCACATGATTTTCATTGATTTAGAAAAGGCTTATAATCGGGTGCCACAAGAAGTTTTAGGGAAAGCATTGGAAAAGCAAGGTGTTCGTATAGCTTATATTTGTGCTATAAAGGATATGCAGGAGGAAGCAACAACAAGTATTAGAACTCTTGGAGGTATGACTGAAGATTTTCCCATAAAGATAAGGTTGCATCAAGGGTCATCCTTAAGCCATACTTTTTCACTTTAGTTTTGGACGTACTTACTAGACATATCCAAAAGGCAGTGCCTAAATGTATACTTTTTATAGATGATATAGTTTTAGTAGAGGAGTCGAGAGAGGAAGTTAATGCTAAACTTAAGGTATGGAGAAAAACCTTAGAATCAAACGGTTTCTATTTAAGTAAGAGCAAGACAGAGTATATGGAATATAAGTTTAACAAGAGACGAGCTAGTAATAATTTGGAGGTAAAAATTAGAGAGTACAGTATACCAAAAGTGTCAAGGTTTCGATATCTTAGATTGATTTTACAAAGTGACAGAGAAATTGATGGAAATATCGTACATAGGATACAAGCTGAGTGGTTAAAATAGAGAAATGCATCGGGAGTCATTTGTGACCGCAAGATACCTAATAAACTTAAAGGAAAGTTTTACCGAACTGCTACAAGACCAACTATGCTTTGTGGAAGCAAGTGCTAAGCACTGAAGGGACAACAAGAGCAAAAAAATTGGTGTAGCAGAGTTGAGAATGTTGAGATGGATGAGGGGACATACAAGAAAAGATAAGACTCGGAATGATTGTATTAGGGAGAAAGTTGGTGTTGCACCTATTGAGAAGAAATTGACAGAAACCCAGTTGAGGTGATTTGGTCATGTGCAAAAAAGATCGCTAGAGGCTCCAGTAAGGAGAGTTGATCAAATGGTTTTTAGTCCAATAAGAAGAAATAGAGGAAGACCTAAAAGAACACTTGGAGAAGTTATCAGAAGAGACCTTATTATAAATGATTTACATCAAGATATGATGTTTGATAGAACACGGTGGCGCCGTGTGATCCATGTAACCGACCCCACCTAGTGGGATAAGGCTTATGTTGTTGTTGTACTACCAAGTTGAAAAATATATAAACTCGTCACTTAAGAGTACACACTATACTATTTCTTAAATGGCTCCTACCTTGACCATCTAAGGGCAATCAGCAATCTTTCTCAGACATTCGAAAGAGTAATGAGGTAAAAAATGGTGCCTGATATCACCAAAGAAAAAGCAAAATTAAATTATCAATACATTAGAGTGTTGATTGGTTGCAACTATTATTTTTTGACTAGATTTTTGAGCACTTCACAACCAATATAAATTCTATAATGCTATGTTTAGAATATAGATTTGTGGAAAGAATAGAAAAATAAGAAGAAAATAAAATTACTAATTTGTACAACTTTTGTATACTTAATTAACCACGGAAACAGCAAACCAAGGGTAATGCGGTAAAGCACTCGCGTCCCAAATCACCTAGTTAAAAGAGGTGTTATATATATAATACTCAATATCTTCCAAGTACGTGTTTTAAAATTGTGAGAGTACCGAATTTTGTTGAAACTCCAGAGTTAAGTATATTTTTGGATTCGATTAGAAATCCAAGATAAAGCGTGCTTATGGCTGAATAGTATTAAAATGGGTGACCACTAAGATGGGTAACCCCTTGAAAATGCTTGAGCCTTGAGATGAAGTAGTACTAGGATGGGCGAAACATAGGTGATCCATTGGAAGTTCTCGAAATATTACTAGGATTGGTGACCCATGAAGTGCTTGAAATAGTACTAGGATGGATAACTCATTAGAATTGCTTGAGAGAAGAGTAGTACTAATATGAGTAATCCTTTAGAAATTCTTACATTGTACTGTAAGGATGTAAATTGTAAAAGTTAAAATTTTTTTTTTTTTTTAAGAAATATCCATGCATTAAAGTCTCATTTTGTAACTCAGGAAAAAAATGAAATAAATTTGATTTTTTTTACTCTATTTTCGTTTCTTAACGTTTTCCTTCACTCTTCTTTTTGCTATACAGATTTTTGTTTCCAATATAACTTAAATGTTTGAAGTGAGGATTTGGTTTTTTTTGGGGGGCAGGAGGACGAAGAAAAACAAAAAACAGAAGAGATAGGGAAAAAAAAAAGGAAAAATATATAATTCCAAACACATATCCTTACGTGAATAAACCATTCATCAATATATTTACTTTTTAATTTAATTATTTTTAATATTTTAAATTTCATCTTTTTAATTAATCAAAATAAGAAAAAAAATTTTGAATCCTTATTTATTTTATTTTTTTTCTTTTATTCCTAACAAATTCTTAACTTAAACACAACTTTGAAAAAAAAAATCTGAAAGTATAGGTAACACTTCCCTAATTATTATTAGTACAATTGTTATCATCTTAGTTAATTACGCTCACAAATCAGCCCATACAATCTGTTTTATGTTGCTACGCTACGTTATGCTCAATCATTTTCTAAAATTATAAATTGCATAATTAATATAGGAGTGTTTAGTTGGTTAAAATTAACTAAAATTCACTAATTTTTATTAACTTTTTATACTTCTTCTAATCAAAATTTACTATATATGACTTTCATATTAAATTTTTGTACTTTTATTATATTTTTTTACTAAACTGTTATCAACCAAACACCTCATAATAGTTAGTGTGTTTGGAGTAATTAAAATGAGGTAAAGTGAAATAAGTTATAGGTTCATAATTTGTTAAATAAGATAAAAAGTAAAAAATTTTTAAAAATTTTAAAAATTTTTTAGAGATTTATAGCAAACAAAACAGGACCAATATCAACCTTTGGACTTCGAGAAAGAGATTTTCTGTCCTTTTTTTTTCCTTTCTTTTTTTGAGAGCAAAAAGTTAACTAATTGTAGACATGACCAGACGGAACCTGCCTCATTCTATACCGACATTTGCAACAGCCAATTCTGACTTATTATTTCAAACGGTGGACTCAAAGCAAAAAGTTTAACTTTTTTTATTTGTAATGTCATTTTGGATATTTGCAACTTTAATTCTTTATTGTTGGGTATGTTTTTGATTGTGTCATCTTTGTCGTCTCTGCGCATAC
This sequence comes from Vitellaria paradoxa, assembly GCA_019916065.1. Taxonomy (NCBI): domain Eukaryota; kingdom Viridiplantae; phylum Streptophyta; class Magnoliopsida; order Ericales; family Sapotaceae; genus Vitellaria; species Vitellaria paradoxa. The sequence continues at coordinate 12,251,298 of CM034243.1, read as the reverse complement.
AACTCATGTATGGTAAAATTTACACAAAATGCACAATCACTCGCTAAGGTTGTGTTTGGTAATAATTTTGTTCATTATTTATTATTATTTTATAAATTTCGAAAAATAGCAATACAAACGTATTTAGTAAATCTATTTTTATTTTTTTGTTGTCAAAAAAAATTTTAAATTTATTTAAAAATTTAGACTCAAAATTTAAATAGAAAAATATTTATATTTTCACTCTATTTTCTTTTTCTTTCATAAATATACTGTTAATTTTAGACCGCAAACAGAATATTTTGTCAATTTTTGTTACCGATATTGAAATAAATTAATTCATTTGAATATTTTAAATTAAAATTAATATTCCCTACTCTTGAGGGTAAAATGAGGTAATAAATGTGAAAATTTTGTTAATAATTAAATCCATAATATTTACACTATTAATTTTTAATCTATACCAAACATGCTTTAAAAGTGCATCTCAATCCCTGGTTAGCTGAAAGAAATTAATTTTTCTTTGATATCGGAAAATAAAACTAGGCCTAATGTCTTTTCAATAATTAATATCATTCTTACATTATAGTTATATATATATATATATATATAAAGAATAAATTACACTTAGGCTACGTTTGTTTTGAGGGATTAGATGATGATGTATAAATAGTACCATGGGTTAATATATGGGATTAATTTTTTATGTAAGATTATTTTTTTTTTTTTTTGTGTTTGATTGGTAGGATAAAAGATGTGATTTGACATGAGATGTGACAGAAATAATTTTGGACATTTAGATTTTTCCTTTGACAAGAAATAAATTCAGAAATGGGAGATAAGTAATACCATATCCGCTATGGTATTACTTATCCCATTTTGGGGATATGCTATCCAATCCGAACTATGTATCCCTAGTCATTTTACAAATCCAAATAAGAGATATTGGGTCCCATTGAACTAATAATCTAATCCTTTTTTTTTATTATGTAATCAAACGTGGCCTTAACATGTAAGTAGCCTATTCCCAAGTCCCAAGCTCATCCCTTTCTGTTTCCATCGCTTTCGGGGTTGGCATTGCTCTAACCATATTTTCCTGCTTGAGCTCAAACTTCTTAAGCAGTCTTTTATGACCCCCCTGCTGGCAATTTAGTACCTTAGCTCCGTTTTGGTGCATCAAATTCCATCAAAATGCTTTAAAATTTTTTAAAAATTTTAATTTTTTTACTACATAAATTACAAAATTATAATTTATATTAATTTTTTTAGTACTCCAAACACACCTTTTATATAAGACAGCGCAATTAATAATTTATTTTACTTATTTTAGAAATGATTTATAAAAAAAATTTACCTTTTCAAAGAAAATGTCTCGAAAATAGATTTTGTATACATAAAATTCTTATTAAATGAGGGAGCTTATTAATATTCTTTCGTTCTCTGTCAACAAAGATTATAATTACAAAATTTTTATTATTATATCGTTATTAGTGATTTTGTAATTAGTTCTTTAATTAAAATATAATAAAATTTTACCAAAATGGTGTTACCATTATAATTGTTTTCTAAGGATTTGAGTCGAATATTTAATCCACATTATTAAATAAATTTGATAAAATTTATCAAATGCAATTGTGGAGAGTTTGGATCTTTAATTTAAAGTGAAATTCAACCTCATTTACCATAAAATTAAAAAAATTAAAATTTTCTCTCTTTATGACTTTCCCTTTCTCTCTCACTAAATTTTGTTTATATTTAAAATTCTCTATCCCAATCATAATTTTAACAAATAATTAAAATTAAAATTAATATAAATTTAAATATTTTAAAAAAATAAAAATAATTATGATCTAGTAGACTAACAAATAAAGATAGATAAAAAGGGTAAGCCTATTTCGCTCTACAAATGAATTCTTACACTCTATTTTACTTTTTTTTTATTAAATAAAATCATACAAGTATTCTCATTTTAATTTGTAAATGGATATTTATGGTATTAAAATTATACAATATATCTTATGATGGTAGTTGGATAATTTTATTCAATGAAAAAAATTAAAATGAAGTGTAAGAATCTATTTGTGGAGTACAAATAAACCTATCCAAATAAAAATATCTATATATAGTAAGTTCGACTCTCATCGAACGAATAGCATACGAGTAGAAAAAATAATTTTTTAATAATACTACATTTTTAACCTTTTAAAAAAATACCTAACTTTTTTTTATGAGAGGAGATTCCCTGTCGGTTAAAAAAAATAAAAATAAATAGGTTCCTTATCGCTCAAAAAAATAATAATAATATTAAGAAAATTAAAACACTAGGAAAAAAAATCATACTTTTTATTGACGAGCTCAAATTTATTTTTCTCGAGATTAGCCCAATGGAGTCCTACCCATTTCTTTGTCACAAAAAAGAAAAATTTTTATTTTTATGTTTATTTTATTTCTTCAAGCACAAAACTATAATAAATTTTATGAGGAGCAAGTGTACAATATTTTTATTTATCTTTATTTTTTAATCAATTAATTTTTAATTATTTTCACGTTTAAAAATATTTAAATTTATATTGTTTTAAAATTTGGATTATTTATTAAAACTATATATGATTAGGAGAAAGAGTGAGTTTTAAATGTGAACTAAATATGTTAAGAGAGAGAGAGAATGTTAAGAGAGAGAGAGAGAGAGTGATAAATGGAGAAAAAATTAATTGTTTTAGATTAATAACAAGAGTCGTGAGATTTCGTTTTACCGTCCACTATAAATGGGATGCCGCCAACCACCCCCTCCCCCCATCCTTAAGACTATTCAAATTAATTAATTATATGCATATGTAGTCTAGTTAATTGGTGACGCAACCTCGACCAACTAGCTACGTTTTTCTTGCTGTGCAGGAACTAAGAAGTTAAGGGTATATACCATATATGTTGAGAAATTCCATCCAGACCGTGGCATGTTTTCAAAAGAATAAGGTGAAGATATTCTTTTCTTAGATCATGAGCGCAAATTACTATCAGTGGCTTAAGGGTAAAACTACCGACCTCCTTTGAAGACTTTTAAGAAGTTAGATATTTATCTATTTTGTGTATCGAAAGTTACTCTGAGTTTTGTTTTGTTTTGTTTTTTTTTAATTTTTTATTAAAATATTCATGTCACGTACAAATATTAAAAATTATACAAAATGTCCTTAATGTCAAATAAATTCTATACAAATTCACCAAAACGTTGTAACTATAAAATGTCATAACTTCAAAATATTTCCATATAAAATGCTAAATAATTTGATTCCTTCTATCATAAGTAATAAAATTTTGATCAATTTAAATAAAAAAAATTAATTTTGTGTCTCCTATATTTTGAATCCTTATCATAATTTTATAAGATTTTTTTTTTTTTTTATAACTCAGAATGTTTGGGTTAGCTTTCTCATGGTCTAAGTTCCCCCTTAAAAAAATGTTAAGATAGGGAGGTGCATGGAGGAAGGAAAAAATAAAAGAAAAAAAAAACGAAAAAGAATAAGATATTAAGACTTTGTTTGGAAGGAAAAAGTTAGTTTTTTTTCTTTTTTTTTTTTAACTGATTACTTGTTACTTATTAAAAGTTAACTATTTTTTTATGTTTGAAAAAGGAAAAATTAACTTTTTAGTAACTAATTTTTTAACTATTTTTACTTTTCATAGTTTGAAAAAAATTTAAAATATAAAAAGATAAATTTAATTATTTCAAAAAAATTAAAAAAATTGAGCAATCACAAGTGAGAAGCGAGGAAGACTACCAAACGGGGCATAGGGCTTTGATAAAAGGAAAAATGATGGAGGAAATGAGTAAGATTTTGAGGCTTTAATTACCAAAAAAAAAAAAAAAAGAAAAAGATTTTGAGGCTTTGATAAAGAAGAAAAAAATTCATGGAAGCTGATCTAGAAGCACCTGGAAAATTAAGCAACCTGGGCACAGCAAGGGAGCCTGACTACTTTGAAATTTCGTCCACGTTGAATTCCTAACCAGTGTCCTCTCCTCTTACGTACCAAAAAAAACAATAAAAAAGGGTCCTCTCCTCTCTCTTTGGTGGCTGACACCTCTCCCTACCTTTGGAAAAAAACTACTATAAAAGAAGGTCCATTGCGTCTCCTCGTTGCATGCACTCGCATTCCATTCCAACACTCATCGTTAATATTACAGACCCTTCTATCTCTGTCTCCAATCAACCCCCCAACACCGCCACAATGGTTGTTTCAGCCACAAATGGTGATGAACACTACGACTGGGGCAAGGCAGTGAAAGAGTTCGAGGAAACAAAAGCTGGCGTCAAAGGACTCGTGGACTCCGGGATCACAAAACTCCCCAGGCTCTTCGTCCACCCACCCCGGAACTTGCAGAATCCGCCGCAGGCAGCGCCCGCCGCCGCAAACGGCGCTCCTCCCCTCGAGCTACCCACCATAGACTTCGCGGGAGTCGAGAGCGGCGGCGCGCGGCGGAGGCAGGTGGTGGAGGAGATACGCGAGGCGGCCTCCACCTGGGGTTTCTTCCGGATGGTGAACCACGGCGTCCCCGTTAGCGTCATGGACGCGATGCTGGAGGCCGTGAAGAGGTTCCACGAGCAGCCGACGGAGGCGAAGATGGACTTGTACTCGGCGGACAGTAGTCGGAGGGTGAGGTTCAGCAGTAATGGACCTTTGCGCGAGTTTGATTCAGCATGTTGGAGGGATATGTTGACTTGTGTAGTCCAAGATGATACACTGGACCACCAACTTGTTCCTCAAATTTGCAGGTATACATATACATGTGCTTATATAATATATGTATGTATATATGCTAGGTGATCTTGTAACAGTAGTAAGATTGTTCCGTTAAGATTTAGGCATCGAGGACTCGACGGATGGAATGAGTGTCTTTTTTTCTTTTTTCTCAAAAGGAAAAACTTCCAACATCTGATTTTTCTGAGGGTTATTTAACAGAAAATTTATTAAAAAGGTTACAAACTTTCACCTATTTTTCATCTTCGAATATATTTTTTAAAGTTTTAGTAATTTTGTATCCCGTCGGCTCAAAATTTTAACACGTCACAATAACTTTTTAGTTACCTTTCAAATGTTAAAAAATAATTGACGCACAAATTTTTTTATTACTTCTTTTTTTTTTTATCTTCCAAACACCACCTAAAAAATGTAAAGATTTTCTACATAAAATTATTTTTTTTATTGTTATTTTTCTAATTGTATACACTTGTGCTGGTTTTGCAGGAAGGAAGTGCTGGAGTATCTGAAGCGCATGATTAAACTGAGGGAGACAATGGCTGAGTTACTCTCGGAGGCTCTGGGGCTAAGTAGTGACTATCTCTCAAACATTGAGTGCATGAAAGGTGAATCTTTGGCATGTCTCTACTACCCAATCTGCCCTGAGCCAGACCTCACCTTGGGCACGGACAGGCATTCAGACACTACCTTTCTTACACTACTCCTCCAGGACCAGATTGGTGGCCTCCAGATTCTCCATCAAAATCAATGGGTTAATGTCCCTCCTGTTCATGGTGCTCTAATAGCAAACATTGGGGATCTTATGCAGGTACAATATATATATATATATATATATCAAGGAAAAATCTATCATTTACAAACCATGATAATTTTACAGTCACAAGTGTATGATAATAGGCCTTTTAATTTAGAGTACCTACCTAATAGCTCACGGCTCTCTACATCTTGCTAATTAGAGAAATGACACACGCCTAGAGTAATGCAGTAGAATTACGTGGGTCTTGTAGGCCAATTACTTTTAATGAAAGATCCCACTTAAATACACTTTGAAAAATGTTATTTTACCGGAATTATTTATCAAAAAATTGTGGCAAAATAATATGCTAATGGTGTTTGTTTAACAAAATGTATGTGTAATACTATACAATAGGTTTTTTTTTTCTCTCAAAATTTTAACTAAAATGATGTGATCTGATTATGAACATTTATTTTGAAAGAAATTACTTACGATATTCTTATTATATTATATAATGTGACCGTGACATCATTTTGATTCTAATTTTAATAAAAATAATTTTTTTCAATGTATTTTAACGTTTATTTCATTTAAATTGATTGGATCACGAAAAATGCATATCATTATAGTAAATTTTTTCCACATAAAATTTTAGCACTACTTGGTGCACTTTTATTACAATTGTGACATAGGTGTATATATATTATTCTATTATAATTTTCTTTAAAAAAAAAAGAAAAAGAAAAAAGTTCTAGTAGAAAAGTATTTTCATGTAAAGCTTTAAGTCACTTACGTATATTTATTATGGATTTCATGTATTCTCAACCACCCTGTGACATGCACTATTTAATGTTTTAGATAATTTCAAATGACAAATTCATAAGTGTGGAGCATAGAGTGATAGCTCAGCCAGTTGGACCAAGGGTATCCATTGCATGTTTCTTCTTACCGAGTAGCAAGGCTGGAGCAAAACCATTCGGACCCATAAAAGAGCTGCTCTCCGAGAACAACCCGGCTATATACAGAGAATTTCTGTTCGGTGAATACTATACTTATTACAAGACCAAAGGACAAGATGTTAACTCAGCTCTTCCTCACTTCAAGCTCTGAATGAAAAAGCACCTTAAATAATTCTTGCCAGTGCCTGCACTGAATCTAGCTATATATATATATGGATAGAACTCTTCAGTGAATTATGACCACAAATTGAGCAGATATTATACATACACATCTTGGTCATGTCTAATGCTGTTTGGCAGCACTAGTGCTTAATCCTTGTCGTTTGATTGAAATAAAAGAAATATCCGCCTCTCTCTCTCTCTCTCTCTCTCTCTCTATATATATATATATATGTATATATAACGGGTTCTTCCACATTCTCATTTTTGTTGAGCAAATTATTTCAGAAGAGTTTGTTATTCGGATCAACTGAAGACAGCTCATTAATCAAAAAGAACAGTAGAAAAGAGGGGGGGGGGGAAGGAAATTTTATATAACGTGTAAATGTGGAAGTAAACTCAAAAATAAATACATAAATGAATAAGACATTCAGGCTCTGTTAGTTCGGGGGAGAGAAATGAAAAGAAAAAGAATAGAATGTGAGAAAAATTATAAAGAAAATTGATATTTTCTTTTGTTTGGTTTAATTTGCAGAGAAAATGATTTTATAGAGAAAGTAAAGTGAAAATGAGAACTAATTTTTGCATTTTTTATAAACATTAAAAATTAGTGTAGTAAAAGAAGAAAAAAAAATAGGAAGGGTTTGTGTAATAAAAGGAGGGGAAAAACATAGGAGGGAAAAAAACTTACGAGAGGAAATAAGAAAAAAGTTATAATTTTTCATTCAATATTTTTTTTTCTTCATTTCTTTCCCCTTTCTTTTAATTTATGAAACCACGCTAGAATGGGTAAGAGCAATGATATATGTGTGGTCTTATTCCTATTTGGGAGCACCACAGAAGTACCCCAAAAAAAAAATTACAAAAAAACAATTAAATTAGAGAAAGTTTGGCATTTAATATGTTGCTCAAAAAATCAAAAAATTAAAAATTTTTGAAATCAACAAATTAAAGAAAATCAAAATTTTTAGTGTAAAAAATTAAAAACATTAAAAAATATTTAATAATTTTCGGTGCTTCAAAGTCCAAGGGAGCACATAGTAAAAATTTTCAAAATAAAACAAGCACAACATGATATAATAATCAATTCCTAAACATCAACAAATTTTCAAAATAAAACAAGCACATCGTGATATAGTGTGTATTTGAAGTGATAAAAAATAAGAAAAAAATAAATTAAAATGTGGTTTTAGGTAAAGAATGACATTTAGCTTTAGGTAAAGAATGGCATTTAGCGTTTTATTTCAAACTGGATTTTTTAGAGATGAACAATGTCAAAACCGTAAGAATAGTTTCTCAAATCTATTCTAACAGATTTGAAAAAATGCCGCTCAATATTATATACAATAATTCTTTTCTCTTACTTTTACACTAAACCGTTAGAACGATTTTTTAAATCCGTTTTAACGGATTCAAAAAGTCTATTTGGGGATACACAACACCAAACCCGTTAGAACGATTTTTCTAAATCCATTCTAACGGATTAAAAAAAATTCATATAAAATAACGACAACAATTCTCATTTGAAAGTTTTTGACTTGAAGAATATGACTGTAAAAAAAAAATTCGTACTCGATTAACCTCTTTCTAGATTTTTCTGTTTTTTGGTAAAATATTAAAATTTTTTAAAATTAGTAAAAAGAAAAAAATGTAAATGTGTAATAAAAAATTTTATTAATTTACAGAGATTGTTAAAGATTTATTTTATTATTATTTTTATTATTATTATTATTTTTTGTTTGTTGATACTCCAAATAGTACCATAATAATCAATTCCTAGGCATCAACCTTTGATAATTGATTCCAATGTCCGGATTAATTGCAGCTGTTCAACTTTCCGCAGGAATTGAAAATGACACAACGCATGGTCTGTCCTGAACTATTATTTCCATTAAGGTGTACAGAGGATTGATAAACTATTTGACCAGTTCTAGCACACCTTCCGATTGTTTTACGTACGAGGGCTGCGCTGGAGTTCCTTGACTATTTCTACCGAATCAAAATATTCCAAATTAATTATAGTCACACTATGGTCCAACTATTGACTACTAGATCAACCCAAATAAATGGCACTTTGTGCTGGCTTCTCCTTCGTTTATTACTTTGCACCAGATCTACTAAATGTAATATTCTTATTTCTTAGATTACTCGTTTGACAAGGCCTACTCAAACAAAATCTGAAATCACATAAATGAAAATTGATAAAAAAAAATTTGAAGTTAGATGAAAAATAAATAATAAAAAAATTATCTTAAAAAAAATAAGGTTTATCTAAAAAAAGATAAGAAGTTAAATAATGAGAAAAAAATGAAGTTAAATAAGTAGAGAAAATTAATAATTTTTTAATATTTTAATGATATAAATGCGTTGAAAACTAAAGTAAAAGACAATGGAATATGAGACAGGGTAAGTAAGAATAAATTTAGAGTAATGGGATTAGAAGAGAATTATGAAAGCAATACCAGAAAATATGTACAACTAATGTTTTAAAAAAATGAGTAAAAATAATTATCCCTACTATGGGCTGGTTTGGCATACTAAATTTCTCTATAAAACTCTATAAATCACTAACAATTCCTCTATCTCTAATTTTTTCGTCATCACTAATTTAAAAAAATTCTAATATTTCACTAAAAAAATAAAAAAATCTGAAAGTAGGTTAAGCGAATATGTAAATTTTTTATACAATCATATTCTTTGTGTCGAAAGTTTTTAAACGAGTACCATTGTCACAATTTTTTGTGACTTTTTTGAATCCGTGGGAACGGATTTGAAAAACCGTTCCCACAGTTTGTTACTTTTCAAAAAATGGTGCTAAAATTAATTCTAAATCATATTTTATCTTAATTTATCTTATTTTTTTTACTCTAAACGGGGCCTATAATATAGTTACATTTGTCTCTTAATAGACTTTCGTGTGTATATGTTACATATTTATGGCTATATTTTTTAAAAATCACTGTCCATTACATGTCGTTATTAGTCATTACAAACCTTAATTACTATTTTCTAAAACGATGAATTGCAAGACGAATATCAACAATTGGGACTTCAAAGAAGAGTTTTTGGTGCCCTGAAAGGGGTAGTCGAGTTGGTTCGAATGGTGGGCTGAAAGGCTTGAGACCAATAGGTCTCGGGTTCGACTCCTCTTGGGGGCAGTCCTTCCTCTAATTGTGGAGGGTCATCTAACAGCCTTCTCGGCTCAGCCGGTCAGCCAGGACTTGCCTAGGTTGGTTTACCTCCTTGTGATTTTTTGCCGGCTAAGGCCACGGGGCGAGTTTCACTCAGTGCGTACCCATAAGTAGTGGTTGCGGGTTTCTCTCCGACCCCAGAAGAAGAATTTTTGGCATGGCAAATAATTAACCAGTTGTAGACATGACCATTCGGTGCCAAGCTAGCTACTTTTACACTGACAATTATAACAGCCAATTTTGACATAAGTTCGAAACGGTGGAGTCAAAGTAACAAAAAATATTAAAAAGTTATTATATCGAAATAGACGTTAGCTCCTTCAAAATTGAAGCAAGCAAACAGGAAATGAGTAATAAAAGTTTCTCACGGATGCTCAGTTAGCAAATGCCTTTATTTGTTAACTGATATCTTAAACATTTATTAAAAATTTAATAAAATCACGCCACATGGGACCGTTTTGAGTGTAAAAAAATCGTGAAAAAAAATTGAAAGTGAATTTTTTATAAAATTTAAAGTATAAAAAATTTATTTTAAAATGATGATTAGATATTTATGTTTGATTTGGTACAAATGGGCGCTTAGAGTGATAAAAAATAATATAAAGTGAGATAATTTATAAGTTCATAATTCGTGCAGTGAGATGAAGAAAGTGAATAAATTTTAAAAATTTTAAGATGGCATTTAGTTTACTTTTTTGTTTTCTCTTTTATGTTTTCGTTTTATATATTAAAAACTCAAAATGAAGAAATAAAAAATACTCTGTTTTCCTTGTTTTGAGATTTTTTTTTTTTATTTTTTTGTTAAAAACTCTCAGAACGACTTTTTATCATTTTTCATTTTATGGGTAAACTCATTTTCAATTTTCGAAAACAAATTTTGAAAACACAAGTAACCAAATGAATTTTGAACTGTTTTCCTTATTTTCAAAGGTACAAAATAAAATATGAGCTTAAAACAGAAAATAGAAAACAAAAACAAAAAAGAGAAAAAAGAAAAATAAACCAAATGACCCCTAATAGTTAAGAACTGCGCTACTACCTTTAATTTTCTTTTCCCAAACGGTCACTTAGTTTCTGTAAACTAAAATTTAAAGTCAAGGGGTTGGTTTGGTACGGATAAAAAATAGGTAAATATTATTCTTATGAAAATTTATTTTTTTCAATTATAGTTGATATTTTTCATCAAAATTTGAATAGGTTAACATTTCTTGTTCTTACATGATTAAATATTAACTTTTTAAAAGATGAGGTAACAAATGTGAAAATTTTGTGGGAGCATAAGTTTACTATATTATAACTTCGATAAATTAATAATCTCAATTAAATAATAGTTTTGATCGGTTCTAACGTGGGACTAATGTAGTAAATTAATAATTCATTAAATTTATAAGATAAAACATTAAAAAAAACATACGTTTCACTTGATATATAAATTAATATCTCTTTATGCCTCAAAATTATATATGCATGCACGACATAACTCAGTTAGGAAACTTGTTACTTGTTTTCAATGTTACTTGTTTTTTTTTTTAAAATTGATATTTCCTTCGACCTCATTTTTAACTTTTCTTAATGTATTAAAAAGCTTCTTAATGCAATAAAGAAATATTATACCAGAACTTCTTTTTAAAAACATTCAATTATTACAATTATGCGAAGAAAAGGTTATAGGCACTGAATTCTCCAAAAAAAAAAAAAAAAAAAAATTTACATTTCCTGCATCTAATATGATTTTGTGCCAGCAATATAGAGAGGGTAGTTTTACAAGATATTCACAATTGATATCTTGTTAAGTTTTGATAATCACTAGAAGAAAATTAGGATATGGTAACATTTATTTTGTAGCATTTATTTAAAGTGTTGCGAAAAATTTTTGTTTACAACATTTGTATATTAATGTCATAATTTTAATGACATTTTATTTAAGTGTCTTAAAATTTATAGCATTTATATATTAATGTCGTAATTTTAATGACATTTGATTTAATTTAAGTACCTTAAAATTTATAACATTTGTATATTAACATCATAATTTTAATGGCATTTGATTAAATTGTCTTAAAATTTATGCCATTTGTATATTAATTTCATAATTTTAATTGATTTACGTGTCTTAAAATTTATGGCATTTGTACATTGTAATTTTAATGGCATTTATTTAAGAGTTCTAAAATTTTTGGCATTTGTATATAAACATCGTTATTTACCAACTTTTTCAATAATCTTATGACATGCACTTTATTAAATGTTATTTTTTCAATTAAAACATTTTTTCTAAATATTCTTTTTTTAACTTTAAAAAATATTTTTACTTAAATTTTTTTTGCTTTAAAAAATATTTTCTGGATGTTCATGTTTTTCACTATAAAAATATATTTTTTCTGAATGTGCTTTTTTCACTTTGAAAAATATTTTTTGGATGTTCTTTTTCTTGCCTTAAAAAACAAAAAAAAAATATTTTTTTGGATGTCCCTTTTTTACTTTAAAAAAATATCTTTTTTTTTCTGAATGTTATTTTTTCTCTTTAATTTTTTTAATGTTCTTTTTTCCAATTTAAAATAACATATTTTTCTGAATATTATTTTTTTCACTTAAGAAAAAAGATTTTTTTACTTTTTCTAATTATAATTAATTGAATTAAAAATTGAAAAAAAAAGGGGGAAAAGGCTCCAAGCCAAAAATAAAAAAAAAATAAAAAATGAAAATTAAGAAAGAAGAGCGCATAGAACAAAAGAGCGCACAGACGGACTAAGCAGAGCTTTTGGAGAGCGCGGAGAGGGACTAACTAGGGATTCGGGCTGATGCTAAAACTCTGAAAACTCTTCTATAGTTGGTTCATCGATTCGCTGCATTCACAAATAGAGGTAATACAATAGATTTTGTGTGTGATTTTTGTCCATATTCCATTAGTTTTTTCATATGTTTTCATTCTGTTTTTGAATTTATTAATTAGTTCATCTTTCTGAATCTATAATGAAGTATTTTTTATTTTATGTCCTCTAAACTACCAACAAATTGTATACGTGCATACAATTAATTTATTTGTGGGGCTCTGAAGATTGATTCATTCATTTCCCTAAATAACATATTATAAATGTAATATAATAGATTCTGAGTGTAATTTCATATATGCATACATAAAATCAATGATATAGTTATTTCCAAAATTACTTCAATGATAAATACACCAAAATATGATGACATTTAAACAAATATCATAAAAATTTAGATAATAGACGACATTTGTAGCAAATGACATAAATAGTATTAGATTTACTACATTTGTCATAAATGTCATAAAAATATAATAACAATCGACATTTATAACAAATGACGTAAGATTTATTGCGACGTATGTTATAAATATTGTAAAAATTGTCGGCTCTATAATAAATTATTCGACATTTATAAATGTGAGGTTAAATGTCAACATAGTGTTAACGATATTTAGAATAAGTGTTGCAAATTTCCGACACTGAAAACAATGACATTTGTGATAAAAGTCCAAATGTCGTTAAAATCCATATGGCTAAGGGATATATAGTCAAATGCTTTTACTTATCTTGATGTCATTGATTTATTGGAGGGACAGATTAAAAACTTAATTACTGTTATTTAGATTATGCAAGTGGCTGTATTAAAAACTTTGGATTAATAACATTTAGTATTATATATTTATGGAGATATGTGAGTATTATTTTGTTTCACAGTAAATACTCTTTCCATTATGTATGGGGTGTAGAAGTCGTAAAAATTAATATGAATTTGTGTTAAGTTACAATCACGTAATTTGTATAATAAGCAGAAAATTTAAATTTTATAACAATTTGTAAAATTTTATACAACTATTAACGATGATATTAAAACTATATGAAATTGTATCAACGTCGAAATTGATACCCATTTGTTGTCCAATATCCGTTATTTGAATATTTTAACCACAATGAATAATAGAAGCCACACATATGAAAATACGCTTAAATGAGTTTTTTTTTTAAATTTAATTTAATTTTATTTTTTGATAATATTTAAGTATGTTATTCATATTAGGGGTGAGCAAAAATCAAAATACCCAAAAAAAACTCAAATTGAACTGAGCAAATTCAGTTAAAATGATTTGATTCTTCCTGTTAATTCAATTAGTTTGTGAAAGTTCCAAATCTCACACAATAGTATCCCAATCAAAACATTTATAGCTGAAGAACAACAAGATAAATCAAAGAGACACAAAAATTTGTTGACTAGAGTAAAAACTCCTTAGAACACTAATGAGAAAACAACCCCAGATCCTTAAGCAAATCAGACTAAACCTTCTTAATTATAAAATCAGAGGTTACAAAGTACATAGAAATGGATTACAAGTTTCCCCAACCAACTACTTATTGATCTACTTGCCTAAAGACCTATTTTAATATTATTTGCTAAACATCTCGCAATACACCTCAGCTCGTGAAGAAGAATACCTTAAAAAATATGAAGAAGTTCACCTGATCTAATGCACACCCACAGATCTGAGTTTGTTGATGATGAATCTTTACCAAAGATGGTTGATGATGTTAAGAATCAAACAAGCTAAGCATCATCGTCATCCCCTTTTGGTTTCTTTCTCAAATAAGCTAAGTGAGTGTAATGTTCTGTCCAAAAGGTTAGGATTAAGAAGAGAAAAGTTCTTTTTATATCAAAAAAGAGAGTTAAAAAAGTCATTTGGACAGATCTTAAAAAATTTGAACGTCGTCACGGGTAGTTCGCAGGCATAAACTGCACATGAACTGCTCACAAGACCCTCTTACATACTGGACATAAATTTCCAGATGTCACAGGCATCTCGTAGGCATGAACTTCTCACGAACTGTTTGTGAGACTTTCTAACTTTCTGGACAGTGACAATTTAAGTCTAAATTAGATGATCAAAGACAGTTGAACCCGTAACCACTTCTCTTCCAATTCCGATGCTCTTCTCAACCATCAACAAGGATGCTTAAACACTCTTTGATATATGCTTAAGCATCTGAAAACCTAACTTGTGACATTCTACAAAATCTAGAATGAACAATTACAAGTAAAGTACTGTCTCGGATATTGTCAACACAAAAGCTAATCTAAATTACACTTACAGTTTGTTATAAACTAAAAAAAAAAAATGGTTCAATTATTTCGATGTGGGTGTAAAATTTTTTTACCGAACCAACCAAAGTTTTATTCTTTTTTTAAAATTATATATATTATTTTACATATTTTATTCTATGTATTGTGTACTTTTTAATCTGTAGTTCATCTCATTAAATTCATTCTAACTCCTAATCAAGTAAATATAAGCTCTAATCAAAGAAATATATTTAAATTTTTTAATTAAGTATTTTTTATTTTTATTTCCTTAAATTTAGTTTAAAATGAACCGGACAAAAACCAAAATGAACTAATTCGGTTTTTCAGTTTTTAATTTTCTTGTTCGATTAAGAAAAGATTAATAAAAAAAATTTCAGGTATTTTGGTTTGGTTCACTTTTCATCCGATCCGACTATTTGCTCACATCTAATTAACATACACTAAAAAAAAAAAGTGTAAAAAATAATTTCGAAAAAAAGAAAAGAAAAGAAAAACAGCTTTTTTGCATACTATTTAAAAAAAAAAATTCTTTTTACCTTGCACATGAATTTTTTTATAATTTTTTTTGAATGTGAATAGCAACCTAAAAATTAGTTAAAAAAACAGAATATTAATATTTAATTAAAAAAAAGTCATAAAACAGAATATCCCATTACTTCCTAAGCCAAAGTAGTGTGCCGTGAATTAAGAATAATTAATTAATTTTTGGTATATGGTACATGTAGAAGACAGACGGTGATTAGGGGTCGATTAAAATAACAAAAAGTGTAATAATTTAAGATAATTTATAAAATTATAGTTTGTGTAATAAAATAAAAAATAAATAATTTTAAAAATTTATAAAATTTTTTAATACTTTTTTAATACGACAAACACATCCCAAACATGGGCTCCGCTGGTCCAGCCGGCGGAGAGGGTACAGACATCAAAAACATGGTTTAGGTGACGTATGATTTAGAATTTAATATTTGCAGAAGCTACGAGACTATTCAAATTAATTAAGGTTATCCTCCAAGTGGCAAGGATTTTGGGGATCTAGAAAAATCTCATCACTGGCCCACGAAGCCTCCCTCGGGGTGTCCTGCTCGAGCGGGTGATTTTACAAGAACATGATCCGAACGGCTTGGTCGGGTTGTGGCTGGTTTCCACCCAACTGACCCGACCCTGCTTTGGGGGTCTTTTGGTATGGTCGAAATTTATTCCCATCATTTTAAAAAGTTCTATTTGAAAAGAAAAAAATATTAGTGAGAGAATAGAAAAACGAAAGGAAAAAATAAAAAGAAAAATGTAAGAAAATATAAAATATAATCTTTATTTGAATGGGTTTTGAAATATAAAAAATAAAAATATTAATTAATATATTAATCTTTTTAATATAATTAATTAATTTCTTAAATTTTCTATCACAATTTAAACAAAAAAGGAATTTAAAATTTATAGTTAATTCTTTTCTAGGTGACAAATTATTTAGCCAAACACAACTTAAGCGGACGCAAGAAAAAAAAAATGACAAATATTGAATAAAATAATAAAATAATTTAGAAAAAATAATTACAAAAAAAATTTATCATTATTTAAATAGATTAAAAAACTATAATAAAATAAAAGACTTTCATTAGTATAGTAGTTTTTTTAATTTTTTAACTTTTATACATTTTTTCTTTTATTTTCTATTATAATCCAAACAAAATAGTGAATTTTAGATATACATCTCCTCATAATTCTTTTATGGAGAAAGTGATACAGGTGAGGGATAGAAAATTAGATAATATGAAATAAAAATAAAAAAAGAAGAAAAATAATTAATAAAAATATTGTGCTTGTCAAAAAATCTGAAATTTTAAAAGAAAAAAAAAGTATGTTGGAGTAAAATTTGGTGCAAAAAAGAAAAATGAAGTGAAAATAAAAAGAAAAACAAAAGAAACAATGAAAAATTATAAAATCTTAGATATATATCCTTATCTGAATGAATTTAAAAAATTAAAATAAAAGATATCAATTAATTTATTTAATTTAATTTTTTATATTTCATACATTTTTGTTTTGTTTTTTGTATAATAACTTAAGCAAAAGAAATAATTTTAAACCTTTACATTTTCTCTTTTTCATGGCAAATTTGCAGTCTAAATAAAAGAAGAGATTTTGAATCCCTATCTCTTTTTTCTTTCTTTTTTTGCTTTACATGAAGAGAGATACAAAGACGCACATGAGTGGAAAAGAGTAAAATTAAATAAATACGAAATAATATAATTAAAAAAGATAAAAAATAATTAATAAAACAATATTTGAGTTTATCTAAAATAACCAAACACTTAAAAAAATTGCAACACTTGAAGGGCAAAAAAATATAAAGTAAGGAGAAAATTGAAAACGTTAGTAAAATATGTATTTTTAAAGTGTATTGCAGTTTATTATATATATATATATAAAATAAGGATAAAAATGAAAAATAGATAAAATATGTATATTGAAGGTGCATTATGATTTATTATATACATACAACAGCACTTGAAGGACATATATATATATATACATATAATAAGGGTAAAAATGAAAATATTGATAAAAATATATACATTAAAAGTGTATTGTAGGTTATTATATAGAATGGATATATAGAAGATAAAATATAAATCAAAAATCAAAATAAAAATAGAAAAGAAAAAATGTAATTCTTTGAAAAATGAAAAAAGACACACAAGAGGGTAAAATGGTAATAAACTTTAAATAGAAGAAATGTCAAAATTAGAAAAAATGATGTCAAAAACGCTTTTATCTTTACTCTTAGAAAAAAAAAAAAAACAAACAAACAAACAAACAAAAATTTTTTATTTATAGAAATAAAAAAGCAGAATAGTGAATACAAAGAGTACCCATATATAGAATTCGATAATAATTTTTTAATTGGTTTTATAAAAGAAAAAAAACTTAAATTAAAAATATTATTATTAGTCATACATTGTACTTTATAAAATAAAACAAACATTGTAAAGAACTAAATTTTTGGTATTTATTTTGAATTTACTATATTTAAATTCATATTTTTAATCCATTTAAATTTTATTTGAATATATGAAATATTGTGTTAAATAAATTATGTGTGACAAGTGCTATCATTTAATTAAATAAATGTATTTGTACTAGCATATGCTTATGTATGTGGCTGCATTTAATTTCATTAGGTGAGGGGGTAGGTGAATTTCTATTGGTTGAGGAGTGTAGTAAGGGTTCATGTTGCGTGGGGAAAGCCAAGGATTGGTTGATAGGTGAAACTTGTGTGGGAAGCTTAGAGAGAATATAAATACGGGATTAATGATGGGTACATTTACCAGATGAGAGAGTGGGAGTATTTTATTTGTATATATATACCCTTCCCCATTTTTCTCCGACTCATTTTTTAGCATTTAATGATTTTCGTTCTTCTCTACTCCTTTCTTCATTTTTTTCTCTGAGAGAGAGAGAGAGTGAGACTATATCTTCTCCATGTTTATGTTGAAGAAACATCGGGAGAAGAACGGAACCGTGGATAGCTCAGAGGATTGCCGAGTTTGTTGAAAAGATCAACTTGAATTGGTGAGGTTTAGGCATTTTTATACACTTTTCTGACATATACAGTTGAGATAGGTGGCCTTTGTGCTATATGATTATAAAAAATTCAAATGAATTAATATTTCCTACCCTAATTAATAAGTGAGTGAGATAAATAAAATGTTAATAGAGTAACCCATGATATTTTCTCTCTTAAACTTTAACCCCGTAACAAACACAACCTAAACATGACCAAGTGGTGCTTAAAAAAAAAAAAGTTCAGTGAAGGCATACATACCCTAGGGGTTAGACATCTGGGATCCCGCAAGGGTGAAGGTGGTTTGAGAATCCCGCTCTTCTTCGAAATTTTGTCTTGAATCAATCCAACCTCTTCTTGGAGATTACTATTATTTTCCTTCAGTTGTTGGGATAAAATTCTGGAGTTCCTCAGTTTCTCATTTATGCTGAAGTCACTCAGAGTGTAGTTACCTTTTATTGCTTTGCTTATAAAATGCAGAGCCTTGGTTTCAAATAGCATCCTTTCACTAGCGGCAGCTCCTCCTTTGTTTGTGGGGTTGTTGAAATTTGGTGGAAGCAGCAGTGGAGAAGAAGAATATCTAGGAGGAGGATCGTTGTTGTTGTTGTTGTTGAGACCTCGACTTCCCTGTTGCTGTAGTCGTTTGATCTTATTGTATTCCTTCGTGACTTCCTTTTCTTGATTCAAATCAGTTTGGAGTTGGCTGATTTGGCTCCCCAGTCTACCTATCTCTTCCTCAACCGTAGTTAACTCTCCCAGGAGCTGTTTTGCCTATATATACACAAATCATATATCAATTTAATTACACCATACATCTTGTGTTAGTATACAAAAGCGTCAAAAAAATAAAATAACATAAAATAAAATAGAAAGAAAAAATATTTTTATAATAGTTAGAAGGGGCTGGATGACACCCTTCCTCTCTCTACTATTTTAAAAATCTCACTAGGTGTTTTATATTAGCCCTCGCTGTACCCCCTTCATTTGAGATTTTTTACTTCGTCATCACAACGCATGAGATTTTTTAAGTGATGAATTATAAATTAATCATGGTAGAAATTTTATCACTAAATATATTTTTAGTGTTGTAACGTATATTGTTGTTATATAATCATTGCAATAAAGCTGACACTAAAAGAAATTATCATATGTCATTATTAAATAGTATTTTTAGTTTGCATGATAGGCTGAGTTTGGTGTTCTAACAAATAAAATAAATCTCCAACAATCTCTATAAATTACTAAAATTCTCTATTACACATTTACTAATTTCAAAAAATTTCAATATTTCGCTAAAAAAATAAAAATTCCGAAACAAGGTTAAACGAATGCGTAAATTTTTTTTGACAATCATATTCTTCGAGTTTAAAACCTTTCAAATGAGTACCATTGTTACTATTTTATGCGAATTTTTTTGAATTCGTTAAGACAGATTTGAAAAAACCGTTCTAATAGTTTAGAGAACTATTGTGCAAAACAGTATTGATTTTTTAAATCCGTGGGAACGAATTTGGGAAAACGTTCTAATGGTTCGCTACTATTCATCTCTAAAAAGTGCGATTTGAAAAGAAAACACCAAATATCAAAATTAACCTAAAATTACGTTTTATCTCAATTTATCTTATTTTTTCTTCTTTTTTTTTTTTTTTTACTACTTCAAACGCTACTTACAGTACTAATAATTTAATAATTTTTAGTGATAAATTAGTGTGGACATTGTCCATGTAAGAATTTGTGATGAGAAATAATTTATTAAAATGAGTTTACACATGAAATGAAAAATGACAAAAAGCTATTTTGAGAGTTTCAACAAAAAATAAGAAAAATTTCAAAATAAAGAAAATAGAGTATTTTCTGTTATCTTGTTTTGAGATTTTTAGCATGTAAAACAAAAATAAAAAAAAAAAGAAAATAAAAAAGTAAACCAGATGCCTCCTTAATTAACCAAGAAAGAAAAATCACCAGCTCTATAAGAAGGAATTAGGTAAAACTTTTTCACTATACACGAGTTATAAATTTAAAAAACACAAAATTATCCTAATTAAATTCACGATTACTTGTGTAGAACACTAGCTCCACCCTCCTCGATGAACTCTTCTAGCAGAAGAATGATTTTTAGTCTATTGAAGACCAACACACAAATTTGTATGAAGTTTTAGTTGATTAAATATGTGAGAGAACACTCTTACAGCACTTTTGTGTATGAAAATGTAATTTACATAGAAATCCTAAAAAAAACTTTTTTATATATTGCACAACAATCTTAATACAAAAAGAAATTTGATACTAAAAAAACTCAGTCATTCACTAGGACGATCTATCCAGCAAGTAAATTAATCGTTTTAACAGCTTTCACTTTCTAGAATATTTATTGAGATATCTAGTGAGGCTAACGAGCTTTTGATCCTATTACACTGCCTTTAAATTTCCCAAGCGACATCTAATGAGGGTGCCAGCGAACTATCTTGATGCCAACCTCAGCTTTCCTAGCAACTTCCAGTGAGCTTCCCAATGAATTGCGTTCTACTGATGTTGTTACTTTGTAGTACATAAATAACCAATCACAAAACTTATGTACCTTAACGTTTTTAGCCTATGCCTTAGTATACAAATTTGATAAAATTATTGTTTTGTTCACGATTTGCCAGTCTTTAAATAAAAATTTAAGATAGAGTTTGGGAAACAAATTAGTTTTTTTTTTTTTTTTTGAGAAGGAAAAAAAGTTATTAGCCCCTTGTTAATTTGATTTTTTTACTCTTTATAGTTTAAAAAAAATTAAAAATTTAAAAGGATAAATATGATTATTTTAGAAAAAAATAAAAAAACTGAGTAGCTAGTCATTTAATTTCTTGTCCTATATTATATTCTTCTAAATGCATTTTAGTTTATTTCAAGAGGGGATGATTAATTCAAAAATCAAGTCTTGGCAATATCCAGTCCGCCTACATCTTATTGTAGTGGTGGAGAAAATGCCAACATATAGGAGCATCGTATAATAATATACTTTGGGGTGTCGTGTCCTCTCAATTATTAAATTAAATATTACTTATTGATTTAAAGATTAAGAGGGGGGTTTGAATGGTAAAAAAAATACTTAAAAATATAAAAAATTATTGTAAAATTGATATGTAATAAAATTTAATTAAAAAAATTATTAATTTTTATAACTTTTTTAATAATTTTTAATAAATTTTGTGAGTTCAAACAGCTCCTGAACCCATATAATATTTTAGACTGCACTGTACACACCCGGATAGGAGACGACATAGAAACGGTCCATCGAAGAAAATTCGTTTCAGAGGATTGGTCGCCGTGTCTTCTTGAAATTCCTATGGATGAATGAAATGAGATGATGCCTTTGCTCCTCTGCTTGGCGACCAAATTTCACTGCAACTTAATTAAATGTTCAGACTGTGAGGCAGAAATTTGAACTCAACTCGATCGCGATGGTCAACAAAGGGGTTTTAACATTCCAAGAAAATAATTGCTCTTGTAATTAACTTTTATGAAAGTTTCAAATTTTGATTCCGTGACAGAAATGGAATCAAAATTAATAAGTAATGAGAGTAAAATTATATTTTTAAAATAAATAAAAATAAAATAAAAAATTAACGGAGACAAAAATTTAATAATGAAAAAAGAAAAGTTATATTAAAAAAAACAACGAACAAAAATGTAATAATAAAAAAACAAAAGTAATATTTACAGATAAAAGAAAGCAAAATTAATAAAAATTATGTGTAATTTTTCAAATAGTTGTTTGCTACCTAATTCTAGTTTGGTTTTTTTTTTTTTTTTTAAATTAATCATTTAATTGAAGTCTAATGTGAGTGTTGAATCTCCATAAATGGGTTTTGGCTTTAATATAGGAATGGGGAGTTTTCTCCCGACCATGACACCTATAATTAATACCTTTTTTAGTTAGTACAATTTTGATTTTTCAAAGGACATGACCGATAATCTAATCGTTAGTCCAAATCAAGAGCTTGACTTAACCTACTAACAAATTATAGACAATATTATCTAATTATAATAATATAACCAAGATTACTCGGGGGTAAATTTATTATAAATATACATTTTACTTACATTATCACCATCATTGATTATTTTAGTTACACTTTTAGTGTGTATCTATACTACTATATAAAATACACACCATGAATACTTTTAGTGCGCAGGTAACTTATATTATTATATAGTGAATGCTAGAGGTAATGGTGATACTTTAAAATTCACAAATCTTTAATATAGATAAAATTATTTTAATTTTCTAAAGTGACCTTCAACTTCCTATCAAATTTAAATTTTAAACCAAACAACTTTTAAAAAGTATTTCTGATTATGTCATTTTACAAATTTTAAATTTTTATTCATGTACCACAATATTTTATTTTTATACCCCTAATTAAATTACACAAATAAAGCAATTACAACATATATTGTGTGCATGCTTCTAGTGTATATTGGTAAATTATTATTTTTCAAAAGTATATATTAATTTATTTTTCTCGTTAAAAATGTTAGGAATGAGCTGCATGTTTAAACCAAACCTGGTTCTAGTTTTTTTTTTTTTCCATTTTTAATTAATTATTTAATTGAAGTCTTATGGGAGTGTTGAATCTCTAGAAGTGGGGTCTGAGTTTAATATAGGAACGGCGAGTTTTCTCCCGGCCATCCATAATTAACGCCTTTTTTGGTTTGTACAATTTTGATTTTTCAAAGGATATGACAGATAATCTAATCGCTAGTCTATCAAGAGTTTGACTCAACCTGCAAACAAATTATCGATAATACTATCTAATTATAATAATATAATTAAGATTACTCGTGGGTAAATTTACATATAAATATACGTTTTAGTTATATTATCACCATCATTTATTATTTTATTTACACTTTTAGTGTGTGTATATGTCTACTACTATATAAAATACACACCACGAATATTTCTAGTGCACAATAATGACGATACTTTAAAATTCATAAATCTTCAAACTAGGTAAAATCATTTTAATTTTTTTAAATGCCCTTCAACTTCCTATTAAATTTAAATTTTAAACCAAACAGTTTCTAAAAAAATATTCTTGATTATGTTATTTGACAAATTTTAAATTTTTATTCATGTCCCGCATTATTTTATTTTTATACCCTTAATTAAATGACACAAATAAAGTAATTACAACATGTATAACATGTATTGTGTGCATGCTTGTAGCATATATTGGTAAAGTATTATATTTAAAAAGTATTTATTAATTTATTTTTCTCGTTGAAAATGTTAGTAATGGGCTGTATGTTTAAACGAAACCTGGTTCTTGTCAACATCGTGTGTTGATTTGGATCTTACTATATATATATATATATATATATGTATAACTATATATAAATTCCTCCATGTCAACTCTGGTGGGCTCATGTTATTATCAACTTGGGAAATCCGACAACAAAGTTATTCAGTGTTGTGTCGAGGAAGTGTAAACAGACCGTAATAACTAATCTCGAGCCTAAATAGTTCAAGATCATTAAATATTTTATGAAATAGAAAAGTCCAAAAACAATTAGTTCACGATCATTTATATTTTAAGTAATAAATAATTAACTTAAACAAGGTTATACAGTTATAATTATATAATCATAATTATTAATTAATTTTGGTAGGATTATTTGTAAAAAAAAAAAAAAAAAAACTCATAACTGTACAATCATAATAGTTAATTTTGATAAAAGTTCACGGTAAAACTCCCAAAATATGTTTGATTACTTTACCTTCTCAGTCTTTGATTTCGATAGAATTCACTGTTAGTCAATTTTGACTGTGCTTAAACAACCCACATACCGAGCTTGTAATGTAATTGTATAATATAGTTGTCAAAGAAGACGATGGGGATCCATAATTAAGTTAATTATATTCAAGGGGCTGAATCATGTGGATGCCGAATTCTCCATCTTAGTCCACCAAGCAATGTGAACCCCATCTAAACCCACGGGACCATTGAATGTTTTCCTATCTATTATTAAAAAAATAACATGAGGCACGTGATAGCATTATTTATTATTATTTTTTTTTAACAAAAATTATGATATATAGAGCGACACTTACGTACACGAAGAATATAGTAGTGGGTTAATTTTAATCAACTAGAATTGTAACCAGAAATTTATACCATGCCAAAATATAATTGTAATTAATATAAATCTAAGTGGTGCTTTAACTCAGTAGAGCTGTCTCTCTTGCCCACTTATCCCGCCCGGGGTCGGTTCGACCCCGGGCTCACCCCAACCCCACTTACCAATAAAAAAAAGTAGTTAATATAAATCTATTTTAATGAGTTATTTATTTTTAAGTGATTATTAACTCATGAAATGATTAAATTATTTTCTATTAAAAATTATTGTTAATGAGAAAAAAATTAGTACCATCCCCAAACTAATCAATGAGTAGGATTGATCTAAGCAGCTGTCTACTAAGTCAAATACCTTAAATTTCAAATTTTGACAGGGCCTCATAGATAGATATATATATATATATATACAAAATTTTTATAAATTTATACTAATTTTTACAACTTCAAACTTCCTTTTAAGTATTATATTCATATATTTCACCATATAAAATCTTTTCTCCATTGATAATTATTATTGGAATATTGAAAATTTTAATCTTTTCCATGCAATTTGAAAATCTTAATCCAAATTTACTCAAAGCACTGCAAGTTTTATAAATTTATATTAATTTTTACAACTTCAAATATCCTAAGTGTTATATTCATGTATTTCAACGTATAAATTTTTTTTCCTACTGATATTTATTATTGTAATATTAAAAATCTTATTCTTTTTCATGCAATTTGAAAATTTTAATCTTTTCCATGCAATTTGGCTTTACAGTTTCACAGCAACTCTATCTTTTTTTTTTTTTCTAAATTAAATGATTTACAGCAATCTCTTCACAATAATTTCAATATGCATCTAGAGTGCATAACAATTTCAATATTCAATTAGTTCATCTAGAACTCTTTTTGTAGAATTTTTTTTTTTTAAATAGACATCATCATTTAAAAAAAAAAAATTGGTTTGAGCTTGCTTAAAAAAATTCCTTGTATAATTTTCTTTTTAATAATTGAGGTGGAGAAGTCAATTTGATAGTCCAGTCTAATTAGTAACCCAAAGGATCCTAATTGAGTGGGATGCCTACTTAGTTTAGAATTCTTCAGAAAGATAACTATTATCCTCTCCAATTTGATATTAGTCTTCCATTTATCTTTTGAGTAATCTTCTTCAACCACTGGTTCTTCCCTCATCTATTTAGATTTCAGCAGATCCTTCCCATATCTAAACAATTCAAGCAGTGGGCCGGCCATGCTCGGGTATGACCGGTATACATTGACTTGTTATAACATCCTTATTTGGGAATGCGGACACGTGTCATGAGGCGATTTTATCCTCTCCTGTTTTTCTTGCATAAAGGTGTATGAAGTGACAAAAAGTAAGATAATCTGAGATAATTTGTACGTTTATAATTTGTATAGTAAGATAAAAAAATGAATAACTTTTAAAAGTTTTCAAAAAGTTTTAGAGTTTTTTAACGTTTTACAGCATACCAAACGGACCTTTTAAAATTGTTCATTTCAAATTAATAAATTCATGTACAATTTAGATGGAGTGGAAAAAAAATGAGAAAAAAAAAATCTTACGCACACTTGGTAAACATCAAGAGGGTTCTCAACCATTTCTTCAATCCAAAAATAAGGACATTTGGTAAAGCGCAAAATAGGGTTAATATGGCATGTTCTTTACTCCACGCACATAGGGAACCCCTCACGAACTGGTTTAGCAACCAGAATGACAGTCATTGATTTGGCTTAAATCCTATATAAATAAATGCACTACCAAGGTGAAAAATTCTATTCGAAGAAGTTACACCTTAGGATTTGGAATATCGAAACTTTAACGGGGAAATCTATGGAGGTTGTTGACACCATGATGCGAAGGAGGATTCATATTATGTGTCTTCAAGAAACCAAGTGGGTGGGAGAAAAGGCTAAGGAACTAGATACTTCAGGATTCAAACTTTGGTACACAAGAAAGGTTAGAGCAAAATATGGGACCGGTATTATTGTGGACAAGACTTTGAAGAATAATGTGGTGGAGGTTAAAAGGTTAGGAGATAGGATCTTGTCCATAAAAATGGTCATTGAACATGAGACTTTCAATATCATAAGCGCCTACGCACCACAAGTAGGTTTAGGGGAACAAGAGAAAGTTAGATTTTGGGAAGATTTGGAAGGGTTAATGCAAGGAATTCCACAAGACAAGAAGATTATTTTAGGTGGTGATTTTAATTGTCATGTTGGAAAAGAAGCAGGACAGTATGCTAGATCGCATGGTAGTTTTGGTGTTAGGGTACTCAATGAGGAGGAAAAATCCATTCTGGACTTTACTATGGCGTATGACCTCAAGATTGCAAATACTTGTTTTAAGAAGAGGGAAGAACATCTAATTACATACAAGAGTGGGGTCTCAAGCTTACAAATAGATTTCTTTTTGGTAAAAATTCAGACAGAAGGATTTGCAAGGATTTTAAAGTCATACTTGGAGAGAGCTTGACCACACAACATATAGTTTTAGTTCTTGATGTGCAAGTCAAGAGTCAAAAACATAGACGTAGACAAGTTATAAGCCCAAAGATTAAGTGGTGGTAACTTAAGGATGACAAACTTTTGGTTTTTCAGAGAAAGTTAATAGAGGAAAGAGTTTGGGAGCTACAAGGGAGTGCCAATAGTATGTGGAAAGAAATGGCCAATGGGATTCAGAAAGTAGCCAAGGCAATTTTAGGTAAATCAAAGGGATTTGGACCTAAAGGTAAAGATTCATAATGGTCGAATGAAAATGTTCAGGAGAAGATTAAGATTAAAAGAAAATGTTTCAAAGCTTTACACTTTGGTAACAATACGGTAAATTGGGAAAAGCATCGAGTGGCTAGAGCTGAGATAAAGAAAACAGTGAGTGAGGCTAAATCTAAAGTTTTTGAGGGGTTTTACCAAGCTTTAGGTACAAAAAGTGGCGAACGACAGATCTATAAGCTTGCTAAAAGCAAGAAAAGGAAAATAAGAGATTTGGATCAAGTGAAATGCATTAAAGATAAAGAAAAAAAGTCTTACTGATAGACAGAGATATCAAATAAAGATGAAAAAGTTATTTCTACAAGCTTTTCAATGACAGACAAATAAGTATAGACATGGAAGGCCTAAACACTCAAAAAGATGAACAAAACTTTATTTTCTATCGGAGAATTTGGGAAGTAGAAGTAAAAGAAGCATTTAGGAAGATGGACAATGGTAAGGCTGTAGGTCTGGATAACATACTCATAGAAGTGTGGAAAATGTTAAGAGAGCAAGGTATTCGTTGGCTCACTAAGTTGTTTAATGAGATTTTGAGATCCAAGAGAATGCTAGATGAATGGAAGAAGAGCACTCTGATACCTATCTACAAGAACAAAGAAGATATTCAGAACTATGAAAACTACCGAGGGATCAAACTCATGAGCCACACTATGAAACTTTGGGAAAGAGTGATTGAGTACAGATTAAGACAAGAGACTCGTATATCAGAGAACCAATTTGGATTTATGCCAGGAAGATCAACAACGGAAGCTATATACCTTTTACGAGGTTTGATGGAAAGGTACCAAAGTAGAGAGACAGACCTGCACATGATTTTCATTGATTTAGAAAAGGCTTATGATAGGGTGCTACGAGAAGTTTTAGGGAAGGCATTGGAAAAGCAAGGTGTTCGTACAACTTATATTTGTGCTATAAAGGATATGTAAGAAGGAGCAACAACAAGTGTTAGAACTCCTAGAGGTATGACTGAAAATTTTCCCATAAAGATAAGGTTGCATCAAGGGTCATCCTTAAACCCATACCTTTTCACTTTAGTTTTGGACGTACTTACTAGACATATCCAAAAGGCAGTGCCTAAATGTATATTTTTTACGGATAATATAGTTTTAGTAGAGGAGTCGAGAGAGGAAGTTAATGCTAAACTTGAGGTATGGAGAGAAACCTTAAAATCAAAGGGTTTCCATTTAAGTAGGAGCAAGACAGAGTATATGGAATGTAAGTTTAACAAGAAACGAGCTAGTAATAATTTGGAAGTAAAAATTAGAGAGCACAGCATACCAAAAGTGTTAAGGTTTCGATATCTTAGATTGATTTTACAAAGTGACAGAGAAATTGATGGGGATATCGTACATAGGATACAAGCTAAGTAGTTAAAATGGAGAAATGCATCGGAAGTCATTTGTGACCACAAGGTACCTAATAAACTTAAAGGAAAGTTTTACCGAACTGTTATAAGACCAGCTATGCTCTATGGAAGCAAGTGCTAAGCACTGAAGGGACAACAAGAGCAAAAAATTGGTGTAGCAGAGTTGAGAATGTTGAGATGGATGAGGGGACATACAAGAAAAGATAAGATTCGGAATGATTATATTAGGGAGAAAGTTGGTGTTACACCTATTGAGGAGAAAATGATAGAAACCCGGTTGAGGTGGTTTGGTCACGTGCAAAGAAGACCACTGGAGGCTCCAGTAAGGAGAATTGATCAAGTGATTTTTAGTCCAATAAGAAGAAGTAGAGGAAGACCTAAAAGAACACTTGGATAAGTTATCAGAAGAGATCTTATTATAAATGATTTACATCAAGATATGATTTTTGATAGAACACAATGGCGCCGTGTGATCCATGTGGCCGACTCCACCTAGTGGGATAAGGCTTATGTTGTTGTTGTACTACCAAGGTGAAAAATGCATAAACTCGTGCACTTAAAGAATACACACTATACTATTTCTTAAACGGCTCCTACCTTAACCATCGAAGGGCAATCGGCAATCTTTCTCAGACATTCGAAAAAGTAATGAGGTAAAAAATAGTGCCTGACATTAGCAAAAAAAGAGCTAAATTAAATTATCAATACATTAGAGTGTTGATTGGTTGCAACAACTATTTTTTCACTAGATTTTTGAGCACTTCACAACCAATATAAATTCTATAATGCTATGTTTAGAATATAGATTTATTGAAAGAATAGAAAAATAAAAGGAAATAAAATTACTAATTTGTACAATTTTTGTATACTTAATTAACCACATAAATGGCAAACTAAGGGTAATGCGGTAAAGTACTCGCGTCCCAAATCACCTAGTTAAAATAGGTGTTATATATATAATATTCAATATCTTCCAAGTACGTGTTTTAAAATTGTGAGAGTACCGAATTTTGTTGAAACTCCAGAGTTAAGTATATTTTTAGATTCGATTAAAAGTCCACGATAAAGCGTGCTCATGGCTGAATAGTATTAGAATGGGTGACCACTAAGATGGGTAACTCCTTGAAAATGCTTGAGCCTTGAGGTGAAGTAGTACTAGGATGGGCGAAACATAGGTGATCCATTGGAAGTTCTCGAAATATTACTAGGATTGGTGACCCATGAAGTGCTTGAAATAGTACTAGGATGGGCAACTCATCAGAATTGCTTAAGAAAAGAGTAGTACTAGTATGAATAATCCTTTAGAAATTCTTACATTGTACTGTAAGGATGTAAATTGTAAAAGTTGGAAGTTCTCGAAATATTACTAGGATTGGTGACCCATGAAGTGCTTGAAATAGTACTAGGATGGGTAACTCATCAGAATTGCTCAAGAAAAGAGTAGTACTAGTATGAATAATCCTTTAGAAATTCTTACATTGTACTGTAAGGATGTAAATTGTAAAAGTTAAAGTTTTTTTTTTTTTTTTAAGAAATATCCATGCATTAAAGTCTCATTTTATAACTCAACAAAAAAATGAAATAAGTTTGACTTTTTTTACTTTATTTCTGTTTCTTAACATTTTCCTTCACTCTTCTTTTCGCTATACATATTCATGTTTCCAACATAACTTAAATGTTTGAAGTGAGGATTTGGTTTTTTTTTTGAGGAGGGGACGAAGAAAAATAAAAAACAGAAGAGATAGGGTTAAAAAAAAAGGAAAAATATATAATTCCAAACACATATCCTTATGTGAATAAACCATTCATCAATATATTTACCTTTTAATTTAATTATTTTTAATATTTTAAATTTCGTGGTTTTAATTAATCGAAATAAGAAAAAAAATTTTGAATCCTTATTTATTTTATTTTTTTTATTCCTAACAAATTCTTAACTTAAACACAACTTAAAAAAAAAAAAATCTGAAAATATAGGTAACAATTCCCTAATTATTATTAGTACAATTGTTATCATCTTAGTTAATTACGCTCACAAATCAGCCCATACAATCCGTTTTATGTTGTTACGCTATGTTATAATCAGTCATTTTCTAAAACTATAAATTACATAATCAAATTAGGGATGTTTAGTTAGTTAAAATTAACCAAAATTCACTAATTTTATTAACTTTTTATATTTCTTCTAATCAAATTTTACCATATATGACTTTCATATTAAATCTTTATACTTTTATTGTATTTTTTTACTAAACTTTTATCAATCAAACACCATATAATAATTAGTGTGTTTGGAATAATAAAAATGAGATAAGTTGTAAATTCGTAATTTGTATAATGAGATAAAAAATAAATAATTTTTAAAAATTTTTAAAAAGTTTATAACAAACCAAACAAGACTAATATCAACTATTGGACTTCGAGGATGACATTTTCTTTCCTTTTTTTTTTTTCTTTCTTTTTTTGAGAGCAAATAGTTAACTAATTGTAGACATGACCAGACGGAACCTGCCTAATTCTATACCGACATTTGCAACAGCCAATTCTGACTTATTATTTCAAACGGTGGAGTCAAAGCAAAAAGTTTAACTTTTTTCATTTGTAATGTCATTTTGGATATTTGCAACTTTAATTTTTTATTGTTGAGTATGTTTTTGATTGTGTCATCTTTGTCGTCTCTGCGCATACAACTCATGCATGGTAAAATTTACACAAAATGCACGAGAGTCGTGAGATTTCACTTTAAAAAATTCAACACTTCATAATTTACACTTGACTATAAATCAGATGATTGGGGTAAGTTGGTGTACCGAACCGTCCGGTGTACCGCAGACCGTTAAATCACTGGACAATGGACCGTACAATGCACTATTGGATTGATCTAACGGTCTAGGTGCACCGGACGGTCCGGTGTACTGGACCTATCCCTTTCCTAAATCAGATGCCGCCAACCACCGCCCTCTGCCCATCCTATAAGACTCTTCAAATTAATTAACTTTATGCATATGTAGTCCAGTTAATTGGTGACGCAACCTCCACCAACTAGCTACGTTTTTTCTTGTTGTGCCGGAACTAAGAAGTTAAGGGTATATATATGTTGAGAAATTCCATCCAGACCGTGGCATCTTTTCTTAGATCATAAGCACAAATTACTATCATTGGCTTAAGGGTAAAACTACCGCCCTCCTTTGAAGACTTTTAAGAAGTTAGATATTTATCTATTTTGTGTATCGAAAGTTACTCTGAGTTTTGTTTTTTTTAATTTTTATTAAAATATTCATGACACGTACAAATATTAAAAATTATACAAAATGTCCTTAATGTCAAATAAATTCTATACAAATTAACCAAAACGTTGTAACTATAAAATGTCATAACTTCAAAATATTTTCATATAAAATGCTAAATAATTTGATTCCTTCTATCATAAGTAATAAAATTTTGATCAATTTAAATAAAAAATTAATTTTGTGTCTCCTATATTTTGAATCCTTATCATAATTTTACAAGATTTTTTTTTTTTTCTGATAATTCAGAATGTTTGGGTCAGCTTTCTTATGATCCGAGTTCCCTCCTAAAAAGATGTTAAGATAGGGAGGTCCATGTAGGAAGGAAAAAATAAAAGAAAAAAAATGAAGAAGAATAAGAATAAGATATTAAGAGTGTTTTGGCGCATCAAAAAGTGAGAAAAAATAAGATAAAACGTGATTTGAGAAAATTTTTTACATTTGATGCACGTAGCTTAAACTGCGTTTATTGGATATGAATAATAAGATTTCATTCCGACGGACTGGATTTCTGTTTGGACGGCTTCAAAATTTTAGGCAATCACGACTTCTTTACCCTAACGGATTGTAGAAATCATTTGAATGAAAGTTAGTTGCGCGATTCCGTCAGAACAGTTTCTACAATCCGTTAGAACAATTTTAAAAATGCCACAAAAAACAGTCAAAGTGGGTGTCATTTGGTAGTTTGGGAGTCCACGGTGAGAATGACGAAAAAATTTTTACTATTTGATTAACTAATGTCTAGTTATTGACTTTTTTTTGAAAACATATTGAACATTTTTTGAATTTTAAGAAGGCGGAAATATGTAAAATTTTATATAGATTTTCAAAGGTTTTCAAAGATTTTCACCAAAATTTGGTGCACCAAACGCACCCTAAGACTTTGTTTGGAAGGAAAAAGTTTTTTTTTTTTTTTGGTAACTGATTACTTGCTACCTATTAAAAGTTAACTATTATTTGTGTTTGAGAAGGAAAAAATTAACTCTTTAGTAACTAATATTTTTTAACTATTTTTATTTTTCATAGTTTAAAAAATTTTAAAATATAAAAAGATAAATTTAATTATTTCAAAAAAAGTCAAAAATTTGAGAAACGAGATGTGAGAAGCTAGGAAGACTACCAAACGGGGCGTAAGGCTTTGATAAAAGGAAAAATTAGTGGAGGAAATGAGTAAGATTTTGAGGCTTAAAAAAAACATCGAAGCTGATCTAGAAGCACCTAGAAAATTAAGCAACTAAGGCACGGCAAGGGAGCCTGACTACTTTGAAATTTCGTCCTCGTTGAATTCCTAATAAGTGTCCTCTCCTCTTACGTACCAAAAAAAACATAAAAAAAAGGGTCCTCTCCTCTCTCGTTGGTAGCTGACACCTCTCCCTGCCTTTGGAAAAAAACTACTATAAAAGGAGGTCCATTGCGTCTCCTCGTTGCATGCACTCGCATTCCATTCCAACACTCATCGTTAATATTACAGACCCTTCTATCTCTGTATCCAATCAACCCCCCAACGCCGCCACAATGGTTGTTTCAGCCACAAATGGTGAACACTACGACTGGGCCAAGGCAGTGAAAGAGTTCGACGAAACAAAAGCTGGCGTCAAAGGACTCGTAGACTCCGGGATCACAAAACTCCCCAAGCTCTTCGTCCACCCGCCCCGGAACTTGCAGAATCCCCCGCAGGCACCGCCTGCCGCCGCAAACGGCGCTCCTCCCCTCGAGCTCCCCACCATTGACTTCGCGGGAGTCGAGAGCGGCGGCGCGCGGCGGAGGCAGGTGGTGGAGGAGATACGCGAGGCGGCTTCCACCTGGGGTTTCTTCCGTATGGTGAACCACGGCGTCCCCGTTAGCGCCATGGACGCGATGCTGGAGGCCGTGAAGAGGTTCCACGAGCAGCCGACGGAGGCGAAGATGGACTTGTACTCGGCGGACAGTAGTCGGAGGGTGAGGTTCAACAGTAATGGGCCTTTGCGTGAGTTTGATTCAGCATGTTGGAGGGACTTGTTGACTTGTGTATTCCTAGATGATACAATGGACCACCAACTTATTCCTCAAATTTGCAGGTGTACATATACATGTGCTTATATAATATATAAATATATATATATATGCCTGGTGATCTTATAACAGTAGTAAGATTGTTATGTTAAGATTTAGGCATCGAGGACTCGACTGATGGAATGAGTGTCTTTTTTTCTTTTTTCTCAAAAGGAAAAATTTCCAACATCTGATTTTCCTCAAACTGAGGGTTATTTAACAGAAAATTTATTAAAAAGGTTACAAACTTTCACCTATTTTTCGATCTTCGTATATATTCTTTGAAGTTTTATTAATTTTTTTCTCAAAATTCTGAGATATGAAAACTATTATATCGGATCATTTAATCTCATTTTGTATTATGTCAATTTAAAATTTTAACACGTCACAACAACTCTTGAGTCACCTTCCAAACACTAAAAAATAATTGACGCACAAAATTTTTTATCACTTTTTTTTAAGTCTTCCAAACACCACCTAAAAAATGTAACGATTTTATACATAAAATTATTTTTTTTTATTGTTATTTTTCTAATTATATGCACTTGTGCTGGTTTTGCAGGAAGGAAGTGCTGGAGTATCTGAAGTGCATGATAAAACTGAGGGAGACAATGGCTGAGTTACTATCGGAGGCTCTGGGGTTGAGTAGTGACTATCTCTCAAACATTGAGTGCATGAAAGGTGAATCTTTGGCATGTCTCTACTACCCAGTCTGCCCTGAGCCAGACCTCACCTTGGGCACGGACAGGCATTCAGACACTACTTTTCTTACACTACTCCTCCAGGACCAGATTGGTGGCCTCCAGATTCTCCATCAAAATCAATGGGTTAATGTCCCTCCTGTTCATGGTGCTCTAATAGCAAACATTGGGGATCTTATGCAGGTGTAATATATATATATATATATATATATATATATATATATCAAGGAAAAATCTATTATTTACAAACCATGATAATTTTACAGTCACAAATATATGATAATAGGCCTTTTAATTTAGAGTACCTACCTAATAGCACACGGCTCTCCACATCTTGCTAATTAGAGAAACGACGCACGACTAGAGTAATGCAGTAGAATCACGTGGGTCTTGTAGGCCAATTACTTTGAATGAAAAATCCCACTTAAATACACTTTGAAAAATGTTATTTTACTGAAATTATTTATCAAAAAATTGTGCCAAAATAATATGGTAATGATGTTTGTTTAACAAAATGTATGTGTAATACTACACAATAGGTTTTTTTTTTTCCCCCCTCAAAATTTTAACTAAAATGATGTGATCTGGTTATGGACCTTTATTTTGAAATATATTATTTATGGTGTTTTTATTATAATAATGTGACCGTAACATTATTTTGATTCTAATTTTAATAAAAATAATTTTTATCAATGTATTTTAATGGTTATTTCATTTAAATTGATTGGATCACAAAAAAAACACATCATTCTAGTGAATTTTCCCCCCACATAATTTTAGCACTACTTGGTATACTTTTATTACAGTTGTGTCATTGGTGTATAAATATTATTCAATATAATTTTCTTTTTCAAAAAAAGAAAGAAAAAGAAAAAAGTTATAGTAGAAAAGTATTTTCATGTAAATTAAGCTTTAAGTCACTTACATATATTTATTATGGGTTTCATGTATTCTCAACCACCTTGTGACATGCACCGTTTAATGTTTTAGATAATTTCAAATGACAAATTCGTAAGTGTGGAGCATAGAGTGATTGCTCAGCCAGTTGGACCAAGGGTATCCATTGCATGTTTCTTCTTACCGAGTAGCAAGGCTGGAGCAAAGCCATTCGGACCCATAAAAGAGCTGCTCTCCGAGAACAACCCGGCTATATATAGAGAATTTCTGTGCGGTGAATACTTCACTTATTACAAGACCAAAGGACAAGATGTTAACTCAGCTCTTCCTCACTACAAGCTCTGAATGAAAAAGCACCTTAAATAATTCTTGCTAGTGCCTGTACCGAATCTAGCTATATATATATATATATATATGGATAGAATTCGTCAGTGAATTATGACCACAAATTGAGCAGATATTATACATACGCATCTTGGTCTTTTCTAATGCTGTTTGGCAGCACTAGTGCTTAATCCTTGTCAGTTTGATTGAAATAAATGAAATATCCGCGTCTCTCTCTCTCTCTCTCTCTCTCTCTCTCTCTATATATATATATATATATATAACGGGTTCTTCCACATTCTCATTTTTGTTGAGCAAATTATTTCAGAAGAGTTTATTATTCGCATCAACTCAAGACAGCTCATTAATCAAAAAGAAAAGTAGAAAGGGGGGGGGGCGAAAGGAAATTTTATATAACGTGTAAATGTGGAAGTAAACTAAAAAATGAATAAATAAATAAATAAATAAGACATTCAGGCTCTGTTAGCTCGGGGGAGAGAAATGAAAAAGGAAAGAATGTAAGAGAAATTATAAAGAAAATTGGTATTTTCTTTTGTTCGGTTTAATTTGCAGAGAAAGTAAAATGAAAATGAGAACTAATCTTTGCATTTTCTATAATGAAAAGAAAGGGGGGAGTAAAAGTTAAAAATTTGTGTAGTAAAAGAAGGAAAAAAAATAGGAAGGATTTGTGTAATAAAAGGAGGGGAAAAATCATAGGAGAGAAAAAAACTTAGGACAGGAAATAAAAAGAAAGGTATAATTTTTCTTCATTTCTTCTTTCTTCATTTCTTTTCCCTTTCTTCTAATTTATCAAACCACGCAAGAAAGGGTAAGAGCAATGATATATGTGTGGTCTTATTCCTATTTGGAGCACCACAGAAGTACACCAAAAAAAAAAAAAAAATTACACAAAACAGTTAAATTAGAGAAAGTTTGACATTTAATGTGTTGCTCAAAAAATCAGAAAAAACAATTAAAAATTTTTGAAAACAACCAATTAAAAAAAATTCAAAATTTTTAGTTTTAAAAATTTTTAAAAATTAAAATTTTTTAATAATTTTCGGTGCTCCAAAGTCCAAAGGAGCACATAGTAAAAATTTTTAAAATAAAACAAGCACAGCATGATATAATAATTAATTCCTAGGCATCAACCTTGGATAATTAATTCCAATGTCTGGATTAATTGCAGCTGTTCAACTTTCCGCAAGAATTGAAAATGACCCAAACACATGGTCTGTCCTTAACTATTATTTCCATTAAGGCATGCAGAGGATTGATAAACTGTTTGACCAGTTGTAACACATCTTCCTATTGTTTTACGTCCAAAGGCTGCGCTGGAGATCCTTGACTATTTCGACCGAATCAAAATGTTCCAAAGGACGACTAATTTTCTGAGACATTCAGCTAAT
This sequence comes from Vitellaria paradoxa, assembly GCA_019916065.1. Classification (NCBI taxonomy): domain Eukaryota; kingdom Viridiplantae; phylum Streptophyta; class Magnoliopsida; order Ericales; family Sapotaceae; genus Vitellaria; species Vitellaria paradoxa. Next base: position 12,213,927 of record CM034243.1, on the reverse strand, counting down.
TTATTATAGTCACGCTATGGTCCAACTATTGACTACTAGATCAGCACAAATAAATGGCACTCCGTGCGGGCTTCTCCTTCGTTTTTTACTTTGCACCAGATCTACTAAATGTCATATTCTTATTTCTTAGATTACTCGTTTTACAATTAAGGCCTACCCAAACAAAATCTGAAATTACATAAATGAAAAATGATAAAAAAAAAAAAATTTGAAGTTAGATGAAAAATAAATAATTAAAAAAATTATCTTAAAAAATGATAACATTTATTTGAGATAAGATAGGAAGGTAAATAAATAGAGAAAATTAATAATTTTTTTAATATTTTAATGATATAAATGCGTTGAAATCTAAAATAAGAGACAATTAAATATGAGACAGAGTAAGTAGGAATAAATTTAAAGTAATCAGGTTAGAAGAGCATTATGAAAGTAATACTAAAAAAAAATGTACAACTAATGTTTTAAAAAAATGAGTATAAACAATTATCTTTACTATAATATAGTTATATATGTCTCTTAATAAACTTTCGTGTATATATATAACTATTTGTAACTATATTTTTTAAAAATTACTATCCATTACATGTTGTTATTAGTCATTACAAACCTTAATTACTATTTTCTAAAACTACGAATTGCAAGACGAATATCAACAATTGGGACTTCAAAGAAGAGTTTTTGGTGCCCTGAAAAGGGTAGTCGAGTTAGTTCGGATGGCGGGTTGAAAGCCTTGAGACCAATAGGTCCCGGGTTCGATTCCTCTTGGGGCCAGTCCTTTATCTAATTGTGGAGGGTCATCTAACAGCCTTCTCGGCTGAGTCGGTCAGCCAGGGCTTGCCTAGGTTGGTTTACTTCCTTGTGATTCTTTGCCGGCTAGGGCCATGTGGCGAGTTTCACTCAGTGCGTACCCATAGGTAGTGGCTGCAGGCTTCTCCCCGACCCCAGAAGAAGAATTTTTGGCATGGCAAATAATTAACCAGTTGTAGGCATGACCATTCGGTGCCAAGCTAGCTACTTTTACACTGACAATTGTAACAGCCAATTTTGACGTAAGTTCGAAACGGTGGAGTCAAAGTAACAAAAAATATTAAAAAGTTATTATATCGAAATAGACGTTAGCTCCTTCAAAATTGAAGCAAGCAAACAGGAAATGAGTAGTAAAAGTTTCTCACGGATGCTCAGTTAGCAAATGCCTTTATTTGTTAACTGATAGCTTAAACATTTATTAAAAAATTAATAAAATCATGCCATATAGGACCGTTTTGAGTGTTAAAAAAAACTCTGAAAAAAATTAAAAGTGAAATTTTTTAAAATTTAAAGTATAAAAAATTATTTTAAAATAATAATTAGATACTTATGTTTGATTTGATATAAAGGAGGCGTTTAGAATGATAAAAAGTAATATAAAGTGAGATAATTTATAAGTTCATAATTCGTGCAGTGAGATGAAGAAAGTGAATAAATTTTCAAAATTTTCAAGAATTTTTCTGCGTATTTCAATACGTCAAACACACCCAAAGTTGTTAAAAATTATAAAAAGTGATAAGTGACAACTTTTTAGTGGATAACCTTAAAAATTTTTAGAATTTTGTGAAATTTTTTAATACAAATGTTAGTCTAATTTTTTAAAAATTTGGCAAAATCCGTTAAAACACATTATTATAATGGTTTGTTCCAACGGATTTTGACAAATTTTTGAAAAACGATGGAATTTTTTAGAGTTTGAAAAAGTTAAAACTTTTAAAATTTTTTGAGATTAGTTGGAGATCCAGACGACCCCATAATAATATTTTGTATTTTTTATTAGTACAGTTTTAATAAAGTACATAATACATACGTGTCATCTATTTATTAATTTTTAATGAGAGGCCCTGGACGGTTAACAGGACCCTTATTACATCCTATTATATTAAAATAAATTAACTCTTTCAAATATTTTATCAAATAAAAATTATTTTTTTAAATTTATTATAATGACTTATTTTATTAAAAAATAATAATCTATGATTAAAGTGATTTATTTTATTAAATTAAAATTTTCTTTAACAAATAATAATTACATAAAAATAAATTATTTTATTAAAATTAAATATACTTTATTAAAATTAATTTTCATAAAAAATAAATACTTTATAAAATTGAGTTAGATATTTTTTATCATATTAATTAATTAATTAATTTTATTTAAATAATTAATATATATTATTAAATTAAATGAATTTCACAAAAATATTTTAATAAAATCAAATATTTTATCAAGATAAAATTAATTCCTATAAACAAAATTACATTACCAAAATACGTTTATTTTTTATTTTATTAAAAATAAAAAGTAAAAAAATAGCTTGAAGATGCTTTGTGCAAAACAAATATCCACCAAAGTCTCAGCTCAAGCCTTTCTGTTTCCCTTCGATCGCTTTCAGGGTTGGTATTGCAGCTATTGCCCTAGCAATCTTTTCCAATTTGAGCTCCACCTTCTTAAGCAGCCTTTTATGACATAATACTTTTTATACAAGACAGCACAATTAAAATATTTTGCTATATTTAAGCTATGCTTGAGCAGAAAAAAGTTTAATCTAGTAAAATATTTAATCTTAGTAAATTGATCAAGGGATAAAAATTAATATTTAATCTTAGTAAAATATTATAATAAAATAAATCATCATAATAATTGTTATTATAATAATAATTAATTTTAATAAATAAATATTATTTATATTAACTATAAAAAAGAATTATCATAGACTAATATTTCAATAGTAGTTAATTTTAATAATGAATTATTATTTGTTAAAAAATATTTTTATTTATATAAAATAATTTAATAAAAAATAATTTTAGTTTAGTTAAATAAATTATTAATTTTAATAAATTATATTAATACAGCACATAATCTAGTAAATTATTATTTATGAGAAATAATTTTTATTTACGAATAAATTATTTTAATAAATAGTTATTATTTATTAAACATTAATTTTAATTTGAAAAAATATATAATTTTAGTCATAAATTAATATTTCAATAGTATTATTTTAATAAATTAAAATAAATTATCTTAATAATAAATTATTATTTATTAAATATTATTTTCTTAAAATAATTTAATAACTAATTAATTTTAATTTCATTAAATAAATTACTATTTTACTAATTAATTTGCTACTCAGGTAGGAATTAAGGAAGAATTGATCGAATTGTTCCTTATCCAGCATTGACATGTGGTGCCCATCAAAATGTATGGCATTATTTGTCAATTAATTGTTTAGAATGTTGGGCTGGTTACAAATTACCCAAAAATATAATTCGAAAAATCTCTAAAAACTTATAAAGAATTGAAATATTCAAATTATCTTTTATTCATCATCCTCACACTAATCCATCTCCCAAATCCTCTTTATATAAGCATACAATCATAATGGTGAGAATTCAAATCATTTTTTATTCATCATCCTCGCACTAATCCATCTCCCAAATCCTCTTTATATAAGCATACAACCATAATGGTGAGAATTCAAAAAAATAGAGTTACACATAACAGAAAGTTAGGAGTTACGGTGGAATTATGGTCAGCCATTAATCCATTAATGACTTTTTACAACAGGGCTTGATTAAGGAATTACAAAGAAGGAAAAAAAAAAACTAGAAATTTTATATTGATCGAGTAAAGCATTCTTCATATTTTCTAAGATTAATATTCATTTTAAAAATTATTATTTTTATATTTCAAAAGACGATATTCTAAAAACTGCTTTATGTGTTAGATATGGTCATTTTGAGATTAGGTTATGCCATTTGGACTTACAAATGCTCTTATGCGTTAGATATGATTATTTTTGAGATTATGGTCATGCCATTAGTCTTATAAATGCCCTTAAATCTTTTCATGGACTTGTGTGTTGCATTTCAAATGCGTCGGGGTCATCAATTGTACACAAAAGTAGGTAAATGTGAATTCTAGTTGACGGAAGTTATCTTAAGGGCATATTTCCTTGATGGAAGGAAATTCAGTTTTTTTTTTTTTTTAATCCCATCTTTGAATTTAAGTAATCAAACTCTTCATCAAAATACGAATTTGTCTCTCTAACCTTTCAGGGCTATTTAATAATAAACGTTGAGAGTTTTATGCAAGTATAATACATAACTTCTAATCACTTATTTGTTATAGAGATGAATGTTATGCACAATTATGATTGTCCCGTGCAATTTAGACTATAGTTCAAAGTTGTGATTTTTAATGCAGCTTCTGGTATCGGGTAATATATAAAATAAAGATCAACTAATTGAAAGTTTCAAAAAAGGATCAAATCACAAGTACAACCAATATCTCATTATGTCTCGATAAATTAGTCGATACATGACCAAATTAGTTTTGTCGCACCAGAAAATTTCACCTCAGTCTCTTCCGATGCTAACACGAGACCTCTCCACGCTTTTTTTTTTGTAGCAGAGAAAGATAAGGCAACTCTTTGCCGCATTATCATCACATCACAGGACATAAACCAGAAATCCAGATTAAAGGTCATACATGAACTCACGATAACTTCAGTAGCTCACGTGAAAGATTCAAAGGGGCTGCACGGCCACAGACCTCCGTTACTAATCCTGGATTTCTTCTGCTACTGAGATGATTTTCCATCCATAATTTACTGACAACTAGTATTAGCCAGCCACAGCCTAATTTGCTGTCTTGGGTTGCAATATCTGCACAAGGGACCACAATATATCCATCCGATGCATGCTTCTGTTGTTCCGACCCTGCGGTGATCATCAAATTAAAACTGATAATAAATTAACTTCTGCTGTGGCAGAAAGACGTGAAGTTTCAGGTTATATACTCTTTAAACGTTGTCCACTAATGTACATATATATAAGGAAGTTCGCTAGTGGTCTGTGTCATGAGAATCATAACAAGAATAAACAAGATGTTTCACGGAGTCGGGGGTTATATGGTTTACTCTGTTTGCTTTTTAGGAGTTTTTTTTTCCTCGAATTATTATCTTATGGGAAGACATGCTTAGATCAGGCTCATACAGTCTACAATGAGCATGTTATAAATATAAACTGCTTTCTCTGCAATAAGGCATGTTTGGTTGGGTTCCAACTTCCAACAGCTGATTGATATGGATGTTACTAATAGGATGCCACAGATGACTGACCAAGTACATGTTGGCCTCCATATTAACATGATTATAATATTCATCAAAATTATATATAAACATTAAACTGATTACATCTTACCCAGCATCATATATCCTCCAATGAACTATTCAAGATGGCTTTCCCATGGAGCACACATACAGCATTGTACGAGGGGTTTAACTTTCAAAACATAAATTTCACAACGTGTATATATGTGTCATACCATTCCTCAATAATTCAGACATTGGATCCCTGGGATAAAAACACATGCAAATTTCATTCCTTACTAGGCTACATATTTCATCCACAATTAGGATTGTACCTCAACCACAAAACCTATCCAGGTTTTATCGCCACAGGCTTCCGTTACACCTTTCAAAATGGCCAGTCCCAAACTCCTGATGGCCTCTGCTAGCTCCAGAAACTGGCTGCATTCGTCACAGAACATCTGCATGGATCAAGCAGAATACTAAGCAACACTAAGTAGCAGTAGATGGGATTTTTCCATCCTCTCTCTTTTTAACCAATACCTCAATCAGCATTTGTCCATTCGTGTTGATGTTCTCTACCATTATTGGAAAAACATTCAGCTGATTTCCCAACTCCATTGCCCAGCTTGACCCCTGATCATAATTGGACAAGCCTCGTACAACTGTTTCCTTGTCACGCAACTGCAGATTCAGCAATATGATGGGAAATTATCAAGATAATCATTACCAAATTAAGTCAAGCCACTTTTAATTGGCGGAGACTAGTCAAGTTCAACTTCTTAATGTCAATTTCCTGCCTGAACTTGTTCTCATAAAACACAGGATCAAAAAGGCAGAAATAATAAATTCCATGTCCTCCATGGATGACTGCATCCACCTTTCGCAACGAACAACTGAACTGAAGACCTCACACATGCATGTTTAGCAACAATTCTTATCTTTTGATTTAATTTTGTTAAAAAATTCTTTCTATTAACACCCCACAGAATGCCACAGGCATCTGAGGCACGACTATCATCAAAACCAACCGTTCTTCCCCCAAAAGAATAGGACCCCAACAGGATGAACATCAGGCCTTACCTTTGACTTAGTGCATGTATTTAGTTTTTCAGCATGCTTAGTGATGCTTTGCATAAAGAGCATATGCTTGATAGTGCGCTCCAGAAGTGAATCAATACTGCACTGAAATTAACCAAAGACCTCAGCACATAATAAATATAAGTGTTTGTGTGTTTGTGTGGCAGTAAATATAAAACTGAATCCCAGAGAAGAAAATAGAGCATGCAAGCTACCTTTGATCCATTGGGCACAAGCTCCCTCAGCTCCTTAATACGATCTTGGATCAATTGTCTATCCCTTGGCCTAGGCCGTGAACTTTCACCAGGTCTAGCTCTCTTCTTATTGATCTTAGGTGGTTCTTGTGTGCCGTCCAACTGTTCACTAAATGTACTCTGACTCCTTGATGAAAAGCCCTTTGAAGAGCTAACACCACATGCCTCTGAGCTCAAGCAGTGCAGTGTGTCTTTTTCTACAAGAGACTGATCAAATGAATAACCTGCAAAGCCAACAGTCAGTGTATCACAACTTGGCTGCGGGATTTTTTCAGTTGTCAACAGGGACTTCACTGATTTACATTGTGATTTCTCACTTATAACATCAGTTCCACTACGACAAACATTAGCAACCACTGCTTCTAGAAGATGCTCTGAGCCGCTGTCTGCTGTCAACAGACTACTACTGTCCATTCCCTCTGGTATCTCAATAGTTGTTTCAGTTACAGACTTCTCTGTCTCCCAATGAGAATAAATATTCTGTTTTTGAAAAGCTGGTCCAAGTACTTCATAAAGCTCACAGCCTGCAGAAAACTTTAAAGGCTTATTCAGCGTATCAATATTACTCTCTGTTTGAATATCTATGTTCTCCAAAACTTTCTGAATTTGCATGTCAAGAGGTTCAGGCATGCACAGCACTCCATTTTGATTACTGCAAGCAGCAGAGTTTAGGATATTTGAATGCAAGCAAGCAGCATCCACCCCAGAATCATCAGCAGGAAGTGTAAAGAAATTGCTTGAGGATGGAGTATCATGGTCTCCTGAACTCACTCCCAGATGCCCAAAGCAACTAGTCTCCCATTCACACCTCCTATCAGCATGCAATTTTGTCTGCACTTGTCGATGCGGCTCTGAAAGGAAATTTTCAGGTTTTGATTGAATTAAGTTTGCACTTTCAACACTCCATGATGTTGATAATTCAAGTCTCCTATCCTTATTGATTGCTTCAACTGTCTTTTTTGGTAAATCACCAGGTGATGGAACAATGTAAGAACAATCAGCAGCTTTTTCAGAAGATGAAAATGTGGGAGAACAAATTATTGTCTTGTTTGCTGGTCTACCTAAGTTGCTTATGCAATCGTGAAAATTCCCAGAACATGAACATCTTGTAGATATATCTGACTGCACAAAGAAAGAGCATCATAAGATACATCATGCGATGATTTTATTTCAAAACTACCTTTTGTGTGTGTTGTGGGGTGGAGATGAGAAAGACTTACCAGACACGAAGAACTATTCATAGTACAATGCATTAAACTGGGAGTACACCCAACTAAGGAATCTTGAAGAGCAAAGAAGGAATCTCTGACATGTTTCACTAGCATCAAATCCTCAAGGATCTGCTCCATCAAATGAGGGAAAAAACCAAAACAAGCCTAAATAGTGAGTATGCCATGACTTCAAAGCATTAGTGAAAGAAACAATTTCCAACAGTCTATTGTAAACAAGTTGATGGGAGGATAAAAAAATAGTCTTTGATGAGAGTGAAGACCAATCAGACTAGAACACAACTCAACTTAACAAAGCCTTAGTCCTAACCTAGTTGGGATCGGCTACACTGAAGACCAATCAAAATGTATACTTAAAATCATTAGGTGCTTGATACATGAGTAAATGTTCTACCTTCCTTTAGCTCGATGTGCAACAAGAAAAATCATTAAATCATTGGGAGATCTCATATACAAATGGGTGGCCGATCAGAAAGATTTCTTTACTGATGTACTGGTGATTCACTCTTGTACAAGTGAATCAGGTGCATGCTTATATATCATTCCAGTTTCCACAAAATACACATTAGTTCACATAACTTTCCTGTCTTTAGGGAGGGGATTTATCAAATGTAAGTCCGAATGGTTGAAAATTACATTTTCAAATCCTCGTGCTCACAAGAAGATGCTTTATTTAATTTGGAATTTCATGAATTTCTAGCTTGACGTTTTACTATTTTTATTTTTAAAAAGTATTTCAGTAATGCGAAATGTAGTAACACACTTAAAAACAAATAGATGAAAGGGAGATAAATCAATAAAAAGCTAAGAAGCATGAACACTTCTAAAAAAGTACCATACCCATGTCATGGCGATGTCGGACATGGTTGTCAAATCAAAATTAGTACTGTGAATCAAAATTTTGGATTTAAGAATTGTGAATCATGTCTAATCATGAATCATAGGACTCAGTATAAAATCAGAAAATGCTAGAAAATTAATGTCACATACTAAAATATATAAGTTATTGAATAATGAACATTATTGTGCTTGAAAACTTGTAATTTACTATGATCACCACATCCAAATGAAAAGAAATTAGCCTTATGTTTACAATGGTGAATGCAGAAATCACATTTAGGAGAGACAAAGACAATATCTATTAGGGACCTTAGTGAAAAGTATAAAAATTTAAGGGAGTCAACTCTTGATAATACGATACTCTGTGGACAAACATCAACTATATTAAAGCAAAATTTGAAAGTTTAAGAGAGCCTCACCCCTTGTAGAGCTCGCCCATATATGGCTAGAAATGTGAGTTTGCATCTTACATTGACAAAAATTTAAAGATGCAGTGATTTAGTTGCTTATGAAGTCTTCAGAAAAAAAAGTGATACCGAAGTTCAAAATAATTTATGTGAAGATGATTTACAAGGATTACAAAATTCTTAGCCCATTACAAGTCTCTTAAGTATATTTAAAAAAATAAAGAAAAAGAAATTTATTTTTGTAAATTGGGTCCGAATGACCCAACCCAAATCCAAGTCCACTTCTATACTTTTTGAATTGCACGAATCGCAAGAATCATAAAATTCTCTATGAATCAAACAGATTTGGTTTGATTCACCATGATTCATCATTATATTTGATTCGAAGGTGAGATTTGAATCGATTACATAGTGTATTGACTTGAATCATAAGATTCTAGTAATTATGATGTTGAACACTGACACTCATCGGACACTATTAAAGCGCGTTGGATACTTATCTCAACATTTAATATAATTTTTTAATTTGTTTAAAAACATGATAATTCTTGGACATTGTTGAGATACACATGTCCACCACTCAAATACAACAAAATAAATCATAATTTTGAAAAAATAAATTGGAATTAAATAGTAAGACAAAAGTAATATGAATTCGTATTTATTAATTCATTATCCCTTAGATTTTTTAATTTTAGAAATTTTTAATACTTAGAACTTCTAATTTTTTTGTAAGTATTTTTTTTCTAAAATAGGTTTAAATAAAAGATAAATGTATTTTAAATATTAAAGTGAAAAAATAGTTGTATTTTCGTATATACATGCGAAAATATATATTTATTAATGAACATGTCTTTGACACGTTGTGTACTCGTATTTTTTAAAATTAACGTATTTATGTGTCTTTGTCCTGTTGTATTCAAACTATGTATCCATATCCGTGCCTCTTAGATAAGGTCAATAAGAAATCAATAATTTATTAGTTAGCTTTAAGCCCATATTTTTTCACTCTGGTTATAGGCAAGTTTACCGAGCATATTTAAGACGCAAACCCTTAGTGTAAGTAGTTTGCAAATGACATAATATCGATAGATGAAACTAGTTCTGAAGTAATTTAAATCTTCACAGGCCCACTTTATAGTTCCAAGGGTTTTAGAGGAACTAGGACTACAAGACAATATATGCATTGTAGTTTCAATAAAATTAAAATTAAGAATGAGAACATAATGCAAATTAAGGATAAAGAAATGTTGAATAATGATCATTTTTGATTATGTTCTTTACCTTACATCAATTATCCATGCAAATAGAGGAATTGAAGAGAATATAATCAATAAGATTCCAACTTAAAAAAAAATCAATAAGATTCGAGTAGGGTAGTTAAAACGGAGAAATAACTTAGGTAGTTTATGTGACTGAAAAATATCTATCAATCTGAAAGAAAAATTTTATAAGCCAACTATCAGGCCAACCATGCCTTATGTCATCGAGTGTGGGTCATTAAGAAGCAACTCTTCCATAAGATGAGTATGGCAGAAATAAATATATTAATATAGATGTGCGGTAATATAAGAAAATATAGGATAAAAAATAAATGAACCTGAAAGAGGGTTGAAATAATACCAATAGAAAAGTAGATGAGATAGGGTTTTAAATTGTTTGGTTATATCGAATATAGACCTAGAAATACACCAGTAAAGAAATAACAAAAAGTAGGCCTAAAAAGACATGGACTGAAATTATGAAGAAATATATAATTTCAAATAACCTCATAGAAAACTGACTTGGTAGAAATGAATTAGAGGAAAATGATTCATATAGTCGATCCCAACTAGTTTGGGATTAAGGTTTAGTTGAGTTGAATTGAGTATTGGTCAATACAAAACCAAATATGACATTACACATACAAGTGCATCACATTCTCTTAAATTCAGAAATGAAATCTGAGGAGTAATTATTAGAATATAAAGCATACTGATGACATCAATCTCGAATAAATATCACGGACATATTCTCTTACTTTATTTTGGGAGCCAAGCTGTACAACACCATATGGACCAACAGCCACGACAACAACAGTCTGCAAGACAAAAGATAATTTGCAAAAGTTAAGTAGATCTGTTCAGAATATATCTCTTGACATCTCAAAAGATTTGAGGTGTTCAGAAAACAAAATAAATGTAAAGAAAATGTCCCGTAACTCAAATAGTAACCTTTGAAATGTGCAGACATCAATATGTCATCTACATTACAAGATTCAAAGATCCAAATAGGTAAGACATTACAAGATTCAAAGATCCAAATTGTTACCTATTTCATGTTTTGCCAGGGAACAATACAAACTTTAACTTGTTTTTCTACACCAAAACAAAGTGCAGCAGTGTGGGGCCATGGGTGTAAAAATGTAATTGTGTTGACCAGCACACCTCTACAATGCTAACAAACAATTAACTACATGGACAGTGCTAATCACATGAACCATGAACTATCAACCATGGCGCATCTATATATCATCTATCTAACAATCCAGTGGACAAAAACTAAGTCAAATTTGGTATTAAATATGCATTTAGGAAATCAAGGTTGAAAATTTATTTGGTTCTTCGCACTCAGAAATTATTTTCAAAAAAAAAAAATTGATTTATGAAAGACCAGTTCTCGAGAAAAACACAAGATGTTGTTCTCTAATCTCTATTCTCTGTATTTAGTTGTCTAATCAAGGATAATTAAATTGTATAAGACACCATGTTCTCAGAGTTTTCAGAAGACATATTTCAGAGAAATGGTTTCTAGAAAATACTGATGCTAATATTTTTTAATGGACAATGTGCAGGGGATTAACATAGTCCACTCCGGGTGCTTTCTTTCTTTGACCTGTCACTTATTATGCCATAGTCAGAAAACCAATGGAAAATATGACTAACTCATAGGACCAAGCAGCAGATGCAATTCCCATTCATCAAGATTTCGAGTTACCAAGCTCAGCGTCTTTAACCAATGGTCTCACCAATCTATAATTATAACCACCCCAACTGCAATGGCATGTGCATAATCCACATACTAGAGGATCTTTAGATATATAAATGGAATATAAAAACCAAACAGATACCATATACTAGTTGTTTTTTGGGGGGAACCATGTTGTAATTTATATTACTAGAGCCAACTTGCAAGCTCAGCCATGAGGGTTAGTGAATACTTCACTATGGGTCACTGTTCAGTGCAGCTGACCATGAGTTAGGGTATCTGTAATTGACTAGGTCCCAGCAAGGATGTCATAGGTTAAAGGAGTTTTAATGACCCTGAACTACATTAACTTGTGTCAAATCCCACATTTAAGATATAAATGCTGAGTATTGGATCATGAAAGTGACATACAAGTGTTGGTGTCCGATAGCGACACGACATTGGTACAACACCATCTTAGAAGTGTCCATTATGATGAAAAGATGCCGAATTATTTATAGTGCAGTTGTGTGTGCACAAGTGCATTTGTAGTGTAAAAGATCATTTACAAAATATTGAAAAGAGAAGGGAGTAGTGTACCTTAATCCCAGCTGAAAACTGAGCTTGCCACCCATCACAATGCTGGAAGCCACCAAATTATGGAATGAGAATTAAGTGCCAAGCTAACTAAAAGTGAATATCGTGGCTTGGCAAAAAAAAAAAAAAAAAACAACAAGTACAAATCGGGATTTGTTCTACATGACATATTTCCTGTGTTGTATGGTGTATTGTATTGCAAAAGAATACTCACCTCAAATGGTGAACAGGAAGTGGTTATGTATTTATCTGCAAAAATCCACACATGCTTTCCAGTAACTGCCACCTGTCCAATAACCCTGTTCAATAATTGATTAATATAGAATTAAAATGTTGTTATTCATTATTCGCTTGAAAATTTTTCATACAAGTTGATGTTACAGCTAGGATAGCGCACACAAAAAGGTGTTGGGCCCACAAGAATAAGCTCATGTCAAAAGAAAAATGTAAAATTTGTTTGATAAAGGCAAACTTGAACGAAAAGGTAGGTTGTTGGAATAAGCGCACCCATATCTATCAGACAATTTCACATAACAGCAGATGGTTTGTGGTGAGAACTTTCCACACACCACAAGACATGGTCCAAATTAATTATTAAGCAAAATCATGTGAAACTCTTAACTAAATTACAGGGAACATATAACTCTATCAGTTACAAATTCATACCCTTCACCAAGAGGGTAGACGTGATATGACATCTTCGCCACAGCTAACCCAAGAGGATCATGTGAATGCCAATCACTCAAGTTGCCCACCATCCAGCTTGTGCTCTCTGGAGCTTCATGTTGCACGTGGCTGTCATAGTAAGCATCCTCCCATGTCAGCATCCTACAAGAAGTTCCATAACCCAGTAAAACAGTGAATAGAGTGGGTATTATTCTTAATATTGGAATGGGCTAACTTCTAAGCTATAAAAGGCAATAGGTCAGAGAAACAACTCATCAAATATTCTTACCAAATTGATTCACCTAAAATTTTCACACCACAATGAATGTTTTTCATAACAGCAATAAAAAACAGCTCAAAAATGCCTAGGCGAATTAAGCAATCACCTGAGACCTGTCCAATAAGAAAGTCACATTTTTTTTTTAAGAGAACTGCTATTTGTCATGCTTTTCTCAACCGCCTATATTTTCTGGCTGATGTAATATGATGCAGTGGTATGTTTGCAATAAACTCCTGTTTCCTCTATAACAATTTTAAAATAAAATTTAGTATATAATGCTAGATGTTATTATTTAAACCTACTTTTGCTATGCTTCAAATTAGGATTGAAATAAATAAAAATTATTATCTTATTTTTAAAAAATTTGAGACATGTGACACATAACAAATAGGACAAGTAACTAAAAAAAGATATAAGGACACATTGACATTTCTAAGTGATAGGCACATGTTTCTTGAACATTCAAAAAGTGTTTGATTTAAAAAGTAATTAAAAATAAGGGACACATTAACACATCAACACTAATAGCACACACCAACACAACAATTTTAAAAAAAAAAATGGAGACATTGACACATTTAAATGGCACATGTTTCCTAAACATTCAAAAAGTGTCTAATTTAAAAAACAATTGAAAATAATAGACATGGGTGAATGTACCAACACTAATAGGATACACCAACATGAAACCGAAAAAAACATAAGGAGACATTGACACGTTTAAACAATAAACACGAACATTCAAAAATTGTCTGATTTAAATAATAATTAAAAATAATAGAAACACTTGGACACACCAACACTAACAAGACATGCCAACATGGCAATTACAAATATAAGAACACATTGACACATCTAATAATTATTTGAAATTAAAAAAATAAAATAAAATTCAATTTGGGAATTGGGCATTTCCCATAATTTTTCATCGTTAGGTACCATAATAAAAGTAAAATATTAATTTTTTTTACTCCAACATAAATAAAAATAAAATAATAAATGAATAATCATGCAAAAATGTAAATAAATTCTTATAAACTAGTCACTTATATAGTATTGCAAGGAATCTTGAATACAAAATTTTCACTTATATAGCTTTTGCATCTCAAAAGCTAGAATAATTAATTTTAAATAAACCTTTAAATAATTTGCATTAGTAAATTATTTTTTTAAAGAAAAAGCATCATTATCTCGTCTTATGCCGACATTAGATTTGAGTTGGCCATGATAGCAATAACAATATAGAAAGATAGTGTGTGATGTGTAAGAATAGTGAGGAAAATGTTAATCATTTATTCTTTAGCTGTTCATTAGCAAAATATTTGTGGAACAAGCTATTTGTTGAGGCTGGAGAGGTTTGCCCTAAAGTTGCACCAATATGTTCATCACTATTTTTTGGGGCTTTGGAGATGGGAAAAAGGCAAAAATTTTGTGGAATTGTACATTATTGGCAGTCATGTGGATTACATGGAAGGAAAGAAACAACAGAATATTTGAAGACAAGGAAATGGATATTAATGATTTATGGGATAAGTGCATTTTTCCAACATCTTTGTGGGCTTCAATCTCCGCTGTTTTCAAAGGGATACCTTTTTTTCTAATTAAAGTATTCTCAAAAGAGGCTTGCACTTAGGACCACTAGTTTATGTAATTGTGTTTTGATCTTCAATTGGGGCCATCTCAGCCCATTTGTATACAGCTTCTTAAGTTTTATTTTAATTAATGAATTTTTAGTTATTTATCAAAATTTAAAAAAAAAAAAAACCCCAGCGTAGTTTTGTCACTAATTTCCCCCAACTTTAATTCAAGGGCATGGATCAAAATATAGCAAAATGATCGTTGATTTTTCCAAAGGCCAAACAAGTTCTTGGAAAAAAAAAAAAAAAAAGAGAAACAACAGTGTATTTTTTATATAGATGCAATGGAAGGTAGTGCGGGGAGCCGTGGCTCCTAAATTTGAGAAAATGCCACTTACACACATAAATTTTTGGGTTAAAAAATTTGTACTTTATGGTTCGACCCCCTTAAAATTTTAAAAAATGATAGACCTCAATTTAGAAAAACACCATTAGTACAAATAATTTTTTGGGTTAAAAACTTCTTATGTTATAGTAGGTTCGAGAAAAAACCACTAATACAAATATAGTTTTGGTTAAAAATATCTTAAGCTATGGACCAACCTCCCTAAATTTTGAATATTTTTTCTTAATTGTTATATATTGTCCAAATTTTGGAAGACCAACTAATTTCACCATTATAATCCAATCCATCACCTATTCTTAATGACACAAAAAACTAAAAATGAAAATAGTACAAATTTTAAATGGTACCAGAAATTTAAGCATGTAAAAATATTCCCGAGTCTAAATTTTTTAAGAATTTTAAACGTATTATGAACTGCTCAATGTTAAATGATATTTAATAAACTAGTAAAAAAGAAAGTAAAATAAAGGCGAAAAAATCAAAAGATACAAGGTTAGTTCATGCAAAATAAAAAAATGTCAATTTCTATTGCAACCATAAAGCATAAGCAATGTTAAAATAAAACTTTGGAATAAGAAGGAAATGAAATTTAAGAAACACTCATTATAGATTCAATTATTGATATTGATAAAATTCATAGCATGTGCATATGGAGTTGAATTTTGTTTGTGAATATTTATATATAACACTTATTTCTGGTCATGCTTTATTGCTATCTATTGATTAGATTTCATATATTAATTTATTTTTCACTCAATATAATTTATAGTATTAGCTGTAATTTTTTCTAGGCCTAAATATGACCTTAGAAAGGAGCCTAATTTAGCACGTGGGGACAAAAACAATCCTAGCTTTGTCCCTAGTTGAAGGAATGCTTTAAGAGGCCAGTTTTTTTTTTTTTTTTTTTGCAAAACCCAAACAAGAGAAACAAATTAGTTATAGAAAGTGTACCAATAAAATGATATATATAGAGAGAAGGAGAGAGAGACAAAAATATCTGAACCAATATCTAATGACCATTGTTGGGCATTCCAAATTCAGAACATTTAAACTCCAAACCCATCCAAATATGTCTACGTAGCTATAAATTTTAGCTAGACCAACATGTCTCCAGATAAGATGAGACTGCATCCATCCCCACCCAATTCAAAAACTCCAACCATAATTCAATGTGCATAATTATATCACTACAACAAAATAATAGTATACTGTGAAAAAACAGAACCAAAATGGTATAGCTCTCCTGGGGTCAATCACTTTGAATAGCATAACCCCTTGGGATAAACTTTTATCACAAAAGTTCCATATTAACACAGCACAATTTTCTGAATAAAAAGTCTAGGGGAAAACATTCCCCTAACACCCAGTTTCGAAATGTGGAAACGGTGGGATTTGATTTCATTTAGTAAAAATTCCCACCAATTCTCATATTTAGAATCAAAATGGAACCTTTATGAGTTGGATTTGATTCATTTCATGACCCAAATTTTGGGATTCCCTTACCATTTGAAATCAAGTCCAAAACAATAAAAATAGGTGAGAATTCATTCTCTTATTTAACCATTTAAATAATCGGACAAATTTATCCTTACATATTTCATACTACCACCCCCTTTGTAAAATGGTCAAACTTAGTATTTTTCTCAAATCAATTCAATTCTACTTAAATCCAAATGAGAATTTCAATTCAATTATTGAATTCAAAAATGTGTTCCGAACACGAAATTTTATTTATCAAATCAAATCAGTTCAACTCAATTCCTTACTCTAAAATCAAATCAATTCTAAAGAGTGAAAAATTACCAAATGGGGTGTAATAGAAAAAGCACAAAATCATTTTAATGAAAACTATGTATATATCTAAAAATCATTTTTATGAAAACTATGTATATATCTAAAACAAGAGAAGGAAATAAACTTACATTCGAGCTCTATGTTGGAGTTTCCAAAAGACAGCATACTTCCACTGAGTGTTGAAACAGAGGGTCCTGAGTGCTTGGTGCAAATGCGTACCCATTTCGTCCAGTCAATGAATGTTAACAATCCCCCTCCTAACCACTCCCACTGAGTTAAACAAATAATAAACCCCAGAAAAAAAAACCCCCTATATTGCCTGAATTCTCCACCCTAGCTACCTCTATAAGAACCTCTTCCTGCCTGCTTCCTCCTCAACCCTGCTCGCCGCTTTATTGGTGGTCCCACCGTGGGAAGCAGAAGACTATCCAACCCCATCCTCCTCACTCAACAACACCAGACACCCAAAACTCTAACCCCAAAAACCAATCTAAAATCTCCAAAAAAAAAAAAAGTCACAAATTTACCAAAGCAATAAAATTAAATCAATTCCAAGAAGACTAAATTCAACCACTCCCTTCAAACATTCCGCCATAGGCGCCAAGAAATCGAAAAATTCTTTAAATTTCCGGAGTCTTTAAACACCTTTGGGTGATTCTTAGAAGGAGAAACACACACAACAATGTAAAATTAACCTATATCAGACAACAGCCACACATACAAAACTTTGTATACCAATTTGGATCGTTGCTTTTCCTTGCAGGGAATTTGAGTGAATTTAACGATAAAAAACTGAATTCTAGAAATCAAGATTGACCAAGAACTATCTAGCTACAAACCAGATGTGACCAAATTGTCTAATACAATAGAGAGAGAGAGAGAGAGAGAGAGAGAGAGTAGGAATTCTTTTTTTCTTTCTGTTCTTGCTAACAGTACGCTTTTTGAAAAGAGTACCTTCTTCGCTGCTTAGACTTACGATGCTCAAAATCATCAGAAAACTCGAAGCTCAGCAACGCATGAGCCGCCATTACTTCGAAGAATTTTCCAAGATTTGCATCGAAAGCTACCCTCTAACCAATCTTTCAAAGAAAGGCAAGAGAAAAAGAGAACCAACTGGATTTCCTAGAGAGAGAAAGTGTCGTGGAAACGAACGCTGGCATGAGGAGGAAAAAGAGAGAGGTCCGACGACTTGCATGTTTGAACCTTCTTTTATATACACACAGCAGCTTTTCGTCGAAGGCGTGGTGGTGGTTATTTTTATACGCTGCGCAGGGTGCCCCAGTGCGCACCCATTAGTCTTCCTCCGCCGCATGGGTGTCCCCGAGTTATCGTACGCATCTGGTGCAGGTTAAGCGGGTCTCTTTAGCGGAACTGTGGAAAAGTCTATTTTTTTCGCTTTGGTACTAGGGAATAAATGCTGATTATTTAAAATTTTTTTACAAAAAAGACAATTACTAAAAAGTGCCATCTGAAACGTAGTTTTTGACCTGTTTGAAATTAAAATAAAATAATATAAAATTTTATAAATTTTTACAAATATAAATTAAGAGATAATAAAATTTAAATTATTTACTCACTACAAAAATACGAAATATTAACTTTTATAATTTTATACAACTCCAAACAATCTTAAAATAAGTTAAAAATATTATTTTAAATAATATTTATTTAAATTTTTTTAATTCAAAAATATTATTTAAAATAGCATTTTTAATTAATATAAAAAACATAGATAATTACTTTAATTATCATCAGGCTATTTGAAATACTTTTAAAATAACATTTCCAACTAATGTAAACTTTGGGCTAAAACTTTTTTCACTAAAATATATTTTTGAGTGTTTTTAGTAATTTTTAGGCATGTGTTATTCATATTCATAAAAAAAATATAAAAAATTATTTTAATTAAAAAAATTCATGTACACACAAAGAATTATAAAAAAAAAATAATTTAATTATGAAGAGAAATGTAAGAGTAGGTTCATGTGACCCTTGAGTCTTCACCACTTCAATTCTTTTTTTTTTTTTTTTTTTTTTTTTTACTAATAACACTTTGTAACAAACTCTTAAACTCTATTTATATACTAACAAATAAAAAATGATAATAAAATAAATATTTAAAATTTTTAGTATCACAAATTGTTTCTCGTTCATATTTTTAATTTGTTAAATTTCATTTTTTAATTTATTTTCTTATTTTAATTTTTTTTAAAGTGTTAGATTTTCATAATTCAAATACAACACATGTTGAGTATGAGTTTAGGATGGAATTTAAGAGTTTGATATGAAATGAGTATGGAAATATATGGTATTTGTGGAATATTATAGAGTTTGAGGATTTAAGATTATAGGAATATTATCATATTTAAATATTTTGTCTAAAAATATAGAATGATGTTTAAAAGTTAAATATTCATCATGAATTTAAAACTAGTTGTTTTATAATGTTTAGATGTTTTATTAGAACTTTTTTTATCATTATTAATGTTTAAGACCTGTTTAGTACAACGAAAAAACTCAATAAAAATTAGTTAAATACACCAGTGTGGTGCCTACCAAAAATATCTTTGATAATTAAGTCAATTATAGGTTGAAAGAAGATAATTTGGCAAAATTTTAGTAAGATAAAAGTGATGTACCTGTGTACTTATGACTGATGAATACATATATGAAACCTTACGTACACTGGTATGAATGAAATCTGTGTGATCACGTCCTTATCTCCAATTAGATGATGTCACTTGTATTAACCCCCAATTGCTTAGCCAAACTATTAGAGGATAGTTGCTTATAACAGTATATTTGTAGGCGTATATCTTGAAAGATGTCAAGAGATAGTTATGCGCATGATTCATGGCGTAAGCTATTTTGGTATTTGACTCGGTCGGGATATCTGATCAAAAGCTGGCCGAGTGCATATAGTCCCGACCGAGAACGTCCCTGCTTGGTGCCCCCAGACAGCTAAAGGTCAAGTGAAAAACTTGGTCGTTGCGAGTGGTATGGGATCTCTCTATATCACAACGGATTGACTATTTTCACAATACAATTATTTGAAAGGCTACTTTATAGTTTATACTTACTTGAATGCTACTTTATTTGAAGTAATAGAATAAAATGATAGTATAAAAATAACTATTCCATTTCATTCCATTCTATTTTACCAAAATAAGTCTATGAGTCTAAAATTGAATAGGAGCTCATTGTTTTATCAAAAATTAAATAGAAGTCTAAAATAAAATTTAAGATTTACAATAAATAAAAATTTAACGGTTAAAATAGTAGTATAAAATAAACTCGGTTATTTTATTAAAGGTTGAATAGAAGTCTAAAATAGAGTTTAGGAGTTTAAAGGTTTATTATGTTTAGACAAGTGAAAGATTGCAAATGGAGTTTAAGAAGTTTAAGATGGTTATTTACCAAGTTTAAATGTTTTATCAAATGAATTTAGTTATTTTATCACATTGTATAGTTACATTTAGCACTTTCTAGTAATAATACTTTCCTAAATACTTAAAAAAATATATCTAACATTTGTCTAAATTAAGTTTAGTAATCAAATAACCAAAAAAACAAAAAAAAAAAAAAAAAAGAAAACTCAATATGAAAAGTCACATTTCATTGTGAAATAACTATAACACCCTCATTGAATGCTAGAATAACCACGATATTGCTACTGTTTATTGATTTATTATTTTATTAACACAAAAAAAAATCTACTAGTTAAAAACTACATAATAGGCTCGTTTGGAGTTCTATAAAATTTTACAAATTTTTATAAAATTTAAAATTTCTATTCACTACATGAATTATAAGACTGTAATTTTTATAAATTTATACTAATTTTACAACTCCAAACACCCCAGTGTAAATATAATATGTTTTTTTTTTAATGTGGTTGATATCTAAATTAAAATCATTTGCCTGGCTAACATAATGGAACATGTTAAGGTAGTTGAAAAAATTAATTATGTACATTAAATTTATTTTTACATCAATTCCCATTCTTTTCAAATAATTTTTAAAATTAACTAATAAATCTTTTAAATGAGTAAAAACTAAGGTAGTAAATGCAACTAGCTAATAAATGCAATTAAATATATAATTATCAAGGTGTTTAGAGTAAAAACTAAGGTAATAAATCTCCTAACATTTGCCTTGTTGTTTTACCTCTCAATTAATGCTTACGTGTACATTTAGGGGCTGTTTGGAAGCCCAAAACACACCAAAACCAATCAAATTTTATCAATTTTTTATACTTTATTCTAATTAAATTTCATTACATATCACTTTCACATCAATATTTTGTATTTTTTTAATACTTTTTTCTTATCCAAACACCACTTTAATGGTGAAATGGTAAATAGAATGTGATAGATAATTCCAATTGCATGCAACAAATTGAATTCTCAATAGGGTTCTAGGGGATTGTAGTGCAAAAGTGCACTGTAGGAGCTGAAGTGCATGATGAACAGTCTTGATTTGATTACGTTTCAATGAAATGTGACCTTTTATATTTTGCATAAATTGTGTTTCAATCAAATTTTTTTTAATTTTTATTTTTATCTTTAAATTAATTTTAATTAAATTAATTAGGACCATTAAATTATTTTAAGAAAATCAAAAATTTTTATTTTTGTACTTCAATCCCAGCAGTGCAATTTTGCATTACAATCCCTTAGAACTCTTCTCAATCTCTTAATTGTTACAATCAAAATATCTGGTCCTGAAGAAGGATTAGATTGAAAAAAAAAAAAAACTTGGGAGCACAAAATGTAATTTACCTTAATTGCTACAATTATAATGTTAGGTTTTAAAGTGGGATTTGATAGAAAACTTAAGAGTACAAAATGTAATTTACCCCTTTATGATCTTTATATATTATTAATGTTCTCCCGCTAACAAAAGTTCACAGAGAGTTAACATTGTAACACTTTAAAATTTAAATCCTTAATTATTACAATTAAAAATGTTGTTAACACTTTAAAATTTAAATCCTTAATTATTACAATTAAAAATGTTTAATAAAGAAAATTCTAATCAAAACTTCAAAATGTAAATTGTAATTTGCTTTTTTTATGTATTTATTAAATTCATAAATTATTTGCATAACACTAAGGGGATTCACTTGGTGATAAACAAGAACTATTGGATATAAAATTTAGTTGGGTTTTGTTTATCCATCCAAAATATACATATGCATTGTGCCCCGTGAGAGTGGCCTTTTGAGGGAAAGTCCATTGATGGCCAACAAAATGATTTATTGGGTAAGGAAAACTGCTTCTTTTATCTTCCCATGTCATCTCTCTCACAATCCGATCTTACCCTTTTCCCAAAACCATGAACTTATCCTCTCAAGGCCCCTTTCATCAATCATTTTACTACTTAAAGGTTGTGACACTACATCACAATTGCCACTGTCTCTTCTTTTTTGTGCCCTGAGCCTTTTGGCTCTTTCCAATTAAGTCGTAATTCCCCCGGCACTATCGGCCGCCTCCTATCACCATCGAGCGACATCGGAGACTCCCGATTTGGTATCCCAACGACTTTTTTTTACCCAATAGCGGATTCAAATCTTTGTTAAAAAAATTCAAATATAATAATTATTATGTTCTATTTTCTTTATAACTCGTAATGTGTGAACAAAATAATGATTTTTAAGTATATATACTTGAGCATTATGTGAATGCAGTTTAGGTCTTATGAGAATTAAACAAATTGAATTCAACGGGCTGCATTGGCTAGCTAGAAAATATTGCAAGTTGCTTTTAACCTTACGTAATTTGTTAGCTGGCTTGTTAAGAAATGTAACTTTTAATTGGCTCGCTGGAAAATGTTGCAAAGAAATTTCGTTCTATCGTTAAAATTTTCCAAGTATAAAAATTAGTTAATTTTTTTGGCTGGCTCGTTCCCACATAATATTAAATAATATTTTTGATCAGTCTCAACTTGAAACTAATATAGTATATAAATTAAATAATTCACTAAATATATAAGATAATACCTTTAAATAAAAAATACATAGGTCCACACGTGATATATAAATTAATAATAGCCTTATTCATCAAATTTATATATATACATAACCCAATTAAGAAGACTTTATAAAATATTTTATAAAATATAACTCCAATGTCCCTTGTTTCTTCTTGAAATTTATGTCCCCTTGAACCTCATTTCTACCTTTCCTTGGTGCATTAAGAAGCTCTAGAGTAGTATTCTTGTATTGCAATAGAAAATTATACAATGTAATTATTGGTGCTTAGGTGAGTGTATTTTTGCATGAGATAAAATTTAGTACAGAACTACTGTATTCAACTTCATTTTTTTCGTCTTTTTCATGAATTTGTTTTGGTTAAACAAATATATAAAATAATGATAATTCATAATTTAGTAATTAGATAATATTCGTATAATTATAAAGTTCAATGTGTTGAAAAAAAAATTAAAATAAAGAATATTTTGATAAATTAATTTTTTTTTTATTATTCAATAAATATTCATGGTTCCAAGGTATTAATTTATGGAGGTTTAACTGTACTTATTTACCTAAGTCTCATATTCTCTCCATCCATCAGTGTTTCTGGCCGTGCACGGCGCCATGCCCATGCCCCCGCCAGCCTCTCAAACCCTATCCTATTCCGACCAGAATTAGAGCAATGTTTATAGATCTTTCATTAACTTTCAATAACTTATTATTTTTGCACCTTACCAACTAAACATCTCCTCCGAATCCCATGTGAATTAGCTGTGTCATATATATGGAGGTGATTATTACGGTTGATATCTAATCATTTTTCATGTATTTTCATATAGGTACATATATATGGCTTCTTTATATCTTCCCAACGGACATTTATAAGAGTTCTTAGGTTAAATTTACTAGTCATAAAGAGCTAAAAAACAAAACAAGGTTGGCAAGAGGAAGGCAAAATGATCGCAGGATCAATCATCGAAAATGAGTACGTACCCTGGCAGCCCTGGCGCTCCTAACCCCAAAAGATCCAATTTGTCGGAAAGTGTTGCTAGAAGCCTCACCTGAATTCATTGGTTTAGTTACGGGTAACCCATTAAAATAAAAAAAAAAGGGTTTATTTAGGGGCAATACTTTTGATTTTATCTATTTTTTGTGTACCAGTATCAAAGACACGGATATAGAATTTGGAGTTGATTTATATTGAAAAAAAAATTTAAAAATAAAGTGAGCTGAATTATAAAAATTTAGTCTAAACAAAGGATTTATAAACATAGGGCGCTAAATTATAAAAATTTAAATTGCACAAATGGTTTAAAAGTAAAGTAGTCGAGTTATAAAAATTTAGAGTGAACTAAATTTAAGAAAACAAATTTAAATTAAAAAAATATATATATAGTCCAAGTTACGTGGGTTATAGCCCATGGCAGCCCAAAGTTAGTCTACCCCTGAATATTGTGCTATTAGAAAATTTTTCCAGATAAATTTACTTGACACATTTGATCGAGTTCTATTCAAAATATCATTTCATAACCTTAGTTTTAATATAATAACTAAAATTTTAAATTTTAATTAGTTATAATCTCTTCCCTTATTGATTATTTTGTTCTTACACTTTTACAGTTACTGTTTAATTTTTAAGATTATAATAATTATTAAGGAGTGACGTTATAACTATTTAAAAACTTCGAACCCTTATTTATTACACAAAAGAAAACCCAATCTCAAAATGAGAATTCAAGTAAAATTCAGGCAACAAAGTAAAATTTGTACAAATTTGTCAAAAAAATTATATAGAGAGAATTGTGAGCCTATCATTTAAATAAAAACGGTCATTAAAATATATTCTAATTTTGAAAATAACATTATCGCATCATTAATTATGTGACTTTTTTTTTTTTACAAATTTTTCAGATAAAGTAGTATTTGTTTTAATTAATTTGAGCACGAAATGGAAGAATTATTCTAGGGTTTAATAAGTTAATATGACATTGATGATACATCGTCCATTAAATAATACAAAGAAGCTGAAAATGATCTCAACGGTCTAAAGTTCATGAAAAAATGTTTAGGTCAAAACACTATCTTGCGTCCACATACATTGCCACTAAATTTACAGTCTTGATGTTATTATGGTTCGCTTTAATTAAATTATACGAGAATTTGAAGGAGTTAAAAGGTGTAATAAGACTCCTTAATTTCCCATTAATGAGATATAGTCAACATGCGTATAGATGTGTCCCACCAGCTATTATGAATTATGTTAATGGTAACAAATCGATGGTGATATAAGAGTATAAAAAATGTTGGATAATTATCGAGGTGCAATAAAGTATTCTTGTCCTACATCATCGAATTAAAGTGGGATGAAATGTTATACGTGTTAGATACACATTTTAGTACTTGTTATTATTAGATTCTATTGAAATTTCAAAACTAAGCATGCTTAAGTTAAAGTATTATCAAAATAGACAAATTCTCACGTTACATCTAGCTTAGTTCAAAACAGTCAATATTTTACTTTGTTGGATATGGGTAATGACGGAATGCAAGGATACTTGCCTATCTACAACGAGGCGATTTGAACCATTCATATCCACATTGCCTAGGTGAAAAAAGATTAAATATTATGTATATATTAGATTTATATAAAATAAGGTTAAACATTATATATATTAAGTTGATCTATATAATACAAAGTGTTTTAAAGTTGTGCAGGTGATTCCACTCGAACAATGAGAATAAGTGTTTGGACGAGAGTAATATAAAAATGGGTGACTCACTATAAAGTCTTCGCACTGCATCTAACTTAGACCAAAGTGAACAATATTATATTATAATAAATTGACGCAGCGTGAAATAAGGATAAATTAACTTATTCAATGGTAAAACTAAATATTGGAATCCACCAAGAGAATTGAAAGAAAACTCAAGGCATAAATTTAAAAAATGAATAAGAATTGACTTGTATTAAAAGTGTTTACAAGGTATCCTATTTATAGGGAAAATTAATCCTAAATTCAATCCTAATTAAAATAGGAATAGCACAAATCCAAAATAAACTAGGAATACAAATACTAATTAAAGTGGAAATAAAAAAAATCCAAAAGAAATTAGGATATATTATATTTGTCCTATATCATTCTCCCCCTTTTAAAAAAAAACTTGTCTTCGAGTTATCAAACGTAAGATCTAAAAAAAATGGAAGACTATCACGAGCAAGCACCTTTAATGCAATTTCTTTTACAGACAAAAATTTGAATAATTCCAATATGAGAATAATCTTCAACTTCATACACGGTAGATCTATATATTAAATTTGGTTTGCTTTTCTGTTTTTTATTTTTTATTTTCTGTTTATGTGTTTTATATTTTAAAATTTTTAAAAATAACAAAACAAAAAATACTCTATTTTCTTTATTTTGAGATTTTCTTTATTTTGTATTGAAAATGCTCAAAACAATTTTTTATCATTTTTTATTTCATTTGTAATCCCATTTTCTATTTTCTAAAACAAATTTTAAAAACACAAGTAATCAAATACATTTAAATTGTTTTCTTTATTTTTAAAAGTGTAAAATGAATAATGAACTCAAAACAGAAAATAGAAAACAAAAATAAAAAATAAAAAATAAAAAATAGAAAAACAAATCAAATAACACCTAAATTTATGATCCAAATATTAAAAAAAAAGGCTCAGAATTTTGTTTACAACTCAAACAGATAAATTTTTTCAATTATACTAAGTTTCTTAAAACTAAACATATACGTGTAAACTTTTCTTTTTCACTACAAATAAATAAATAGTATTTAGTATTTATTAACTAATAGGGTAAAACTACTAGGTGGGGTGTTGAGGCCCGAGCCGGCTTACCACTTGACAACTCACTTATTAAGATGGTAGAGTTGCTCGAATTCAATTCGAATCATACGTTTGCTTGACTCAAAGCTTTAATAAACTAAATTTTAAAAAAAATTAAATTTATTATAATATTAAATTTAATCATAATTTAATTTAACTTGTTAATCTTTAATTTTAAGTCGAATTTGATCTTTTAGATATACTTGACCGACTCGAAACACAACAGATTAAATTTGAAAAGATAACTTTAAATTTATTATAACATTAAATCTAATCAAGTATGACTTATTAATCCTTCATGTCAAATTCGATCCTTTAATCAAATCGATATTGAGTCATACTCGAATAATTTGATCTTTTATACTATATTGATAGATTATATTTTATTTAATTAAATTTTGACTAAATTTAAAAGTATAATTAAATTAAAATTATAATTTAAATTTAATTTATTCATATACTTCGAGTTGAACAAACTTATGACTGAATCGTGCAATTTAAATACCACATATCATATTACTCAACTTGATTATCAATATACTTAGATGTGGTTATACACTCTATGTATGTAATTTTCTTTTTTTAATTAATTATATATTTTAAATATTAAATAAATTACCAAACAAATTTAAAATAAAAATATATTAAAACGTTCATAAAATATTAGATAATTTAATTAATATTTAAGTAAATAAATTTTTAATTAAGTAACATTTTAAAAAGATAAAAAAATGTAAAAATAATTGGTGGTTAAAAGTGTCATTTAAAAATATTAAAAAATATAAATTAAATTGACTTAATTAAATAATAATTACTAAAAAATTCTTTTGTTTCTATGAAAAGTATTAATAGTTGTAGGAAATTAAAGGTATTAATGAAAAAAATGTTCCATTAAAATTAAAATTTTATTAATTTTTAGATTTCGTCAAATATGCTAGTATTCGCTTTATACAATAAAGCAGCATAGAGATTTACATCTCCTGCGACTTTGCGTAAATGAACTTTATAAAATGGTAAATCTCAAATTTGAAAATAAAATAATAAGATGTAACATAAACTAGAAAGTCAATACTCAACTCCTCAAACTACAAACAAGTGATGTAAATGATGTGTCATTTTCCCATACAGAAAGAACAGTGAACAAAATGAGTGGGATCATGAATGCAAAGTGACAAAGAACAATGATATTCCACTCCTTTCTTTCTCCCCATTCTCTAATAAAATGCAACACACTCAATATCTTGTTGAGTAAATCCATTATAAGGTCTCTCTCTCTCTCTCTCTCTCTCTCTCTCTCTCTCTTTCTCTCTCTCTCCCTACTATTCATATGAGGTAAGAATCATGTAAGGCTGCAGAAACATAATAAACAAAGCAATGGTGCCCCAATTTTACATGTTTTATATATGTTTGCACTTGGATTCCAAGCCTACCTTTTATCATTTCCCTCATCTCTCTCTCTCTAAAAAGAAAAAAGGAAAGGAAAAAAAGTTGGGAACCAAAATCATCCCAAGTAGATCTAGTAGCTTGGCTTTTTACTAACATGTAATCTAGGAGGGTGACTCCTTTGGTCACAACAGCCATGAGTGGGAGTTTGATCTCTCTTAATTTCTCAAAGTCAATATGGACGGGCGTGAACATGGGTGACCCAATTGACATATACATATATGAGTGCTTGCATGTGATATATATATATATATATTTATGCACACAATATTAGTGGCCAATTTGCTTATTAGAATTGATTATCCCACACTAGAATTGTAGTGAAACAATGCATAAGAAATAATTATGATTTTTGTTCAATGGACAATTCTATCATGTTAATGGATATTCGAAGCATATATGTATGTATATATATATTTTTTCGTTTTTTTTTTATTTTTTTTGTTACGTAAACAAGGAAAAGACTTAAACTTGAGTCATGAACGGATGAGAGAGACTTTTAACCACTGAACTGCAGGCCACACTCATCTGTATATATATATATATGCTATGTTTGTTTCACTAGAAAATAAAGTTAAAAGATGAAATTTTTAGAAAAACATGTTTGGGAGAATTTTTTTATTTTTTATTTGTAATGAATTTTTAGTTATTTAATTTAACTTAATTAAAAATATATTTATATAAATGTTAAATATTAGATACAAAAGAAAGAATCTGTGTAAAGAGTTAATAAATATGGATATTAAACTCTATTTGAATTCAAATTTTTAAATAGATTGCAAGATGATACGTATGAGTACCAAAAAAAGTAGGGAAAAATTTAAAAAAAAAAGTTTTTCTCCTACATTTTTCAAAAAATATGAAAAGAATTTCTTAACATTTAAATTTATGAGATCTCATTTCATATGTATACCAAGGGAAAGGGGGTAGAAAGGAGGTTGATGCTTTTTGGACAAGCTTTTCAAGCCATGTCAAAACACACAACCCAACTCACTAAAGGCAGCTACAAATCTAATATGAGGGAATCCAATGATGGAAAAACATTATAAGTAACTTTACTATAAAAAATACAATGATGCCAAACCCATGATTGATTTGATTGAATTGAGCTTTACAAGCAAAGTCACGTAGTAATCATCAGTAACCTAAGAAAGAGAATTGATTAGCACCAACACATGGACCAAAATTAAATTAAGATTAACTTTTCATTGAATTTTAATATGAAGATTCCAAGAAATATATATCTTTATTCATTTAATATAAGCTGTAGTATTAATCACCACTAATAGTGCAAACGCAGCTAATAATTAATTATTCAGTAATTTTTATTTTTTTTTTGGGGAAAAATCAATGTTTGGATTGAACATAGTTTGACAATACAAAATAATATTTTATTTAAAATTAACTATTAATTTAAATATAAAATATTACAATTTTTATCACCAACTTGATTTATATGGACTCAATGCAAAATTATATATATATATATACGCTTGGAAAAGACAGACATGAAGGGAGATCTGATAGCATTTATGTTTTACGGTTTAATATCTAAAGGTTTTTTATTTTTCTTTTTAATTATTTTATACAAAATAAAAAGCAAAAAACACTTTTGGTAATGCATTTTTTATTACTTTATCTTAATAAATTTTTTCTTTTCTATAAAATTAATTTCATTCAATTTAACATAATATATTTTAAATTACTTTAATAAAATAACTAGTTTTAAATAATAATTAATTTTAATAAATTGTAGTAATAAAGGACATAACTTAATAAAAATCATTATTCATTATAAAAATTCGTTTAATTTAATAAAATATTTCAAAAATAAAATAAATCATTTTAGTATGTAATTATTTTATATTAAAAAACCTTAATTTATTTAAATAAATAATTTTAATCATAAATTATTATTTTAATAGTAATTAAATTTATTTTGGATATAATAATCATTTTAATATGTGAATATTATTTCCACAAATTAATCTTAATTTAACTTTTTTTTTATATTGAGTATTTTATATGTTTTAAGGTATAATTTATTTCATTAGACTCATCTTAGTCTTAATTAAATAAATATATTTATATTCTTTAATTTAGTGTTTCGCATGTTTTTAAAAAAAAAAAAACTCAGTTTAAACTGAGCCGAATTACTTTAATTTTTTTTTTTTTTTTTGCTAACCCAATTGACAAAGTGTTTTGTTTAAAGTCTAAATTTGACAAAATATTCAGGGAAGAAAAAAAAATCGAGCATGAAATCTTGAATTTTCTACTTATATTTTGGGTCTAAAAGACAAAAAAGTCTATTAAATATATTTTTATTACTACTTTTTATATTTTATAAAAGTAAAATAGGTTTAATTTTTATTGATATGTGCAATAACGCTCCAAATTTATGAAATAATTCTAGCTTTGAAAATTGACTACTTAATTAATAACTTTGCACACCCACCTTGAAAAGCTGCAGCGATATTGCACCCTAACCACAAAATAAAATTTTGACTCGGATTAAGGGCTTTTAGTAGGCAGATTATTTTGATAGATTAATGACACTTGTCATTTGATGAACCATTGAAAGTTGGATTAGAGGGCACTACAATTTACGTAATCGAACATCCATTTCGTTTTATAATTTTTTTTCTCACATATAAGAATTAATTAAAGTAATTAAACCTTATCCGGGATTTAGTAGGAAAATATCATTGTCAATAAAAAAAAAAATGACTTGTACGTAATTTCGAGTGCTTCACACATCTAAACTCCATTGCTCATATTTTTTATATTAATTTTATTATATTTGTGTGTGTGCACACGTATGTGTGTGTGCGCGTACATGCGCGTGCGTGTGTGTGTGAGAGAGAGGGGAAAGAAGGCCCTTAAATAACGTTGGTTAAAATTTTAGGAGTGAAAGATTAATATGGATAAGTGTCTGTGTGTGTGGAATTGCTTGAGAGAGAATATTGTCTAGAGTTTTACAGGGTTGTAAAATAATATTTTACAGAGTAATGAAAAATGAGTTTAATTTTTTCATTATTCCCCCTCACTAACCCCCCACTAGTAACAATTTACTTCAAGAAAAGCATAAAGTGTAACGGTTACTACTTCTTTCAAGCTGATATAAAGAAGGGTAAAAATTATTTCAGTAAAAATCATCCTAATTATCCTCAAAACTATTATTCTTTCAAAGTTTTGTATCCTCTCTTATCAGTCATAGTTATTGGAGGCATTTGAAATTCGAAAAAAGTTAAAAAAAATTCGAAAGTTAGTGTTGAAGTGATGATAAAGTGACATATGAGAAAATTTAATTGAAGAAAATTAAAAATTTTATAAAAAATTTAGGGCTCCAAACAGATAGCATGCAGTTTACAAATTCACAGATTTAGTAGTACAAATAATGTTTCTATGGTATAATTTAAAGGGGCAATATTCACAAATTCACAAAGTTTATGAAATTTAATTCTAATTAAAAAGTAATATTTAAGTAATAAATTACTCCAATGTGATATGATTTTAAAACACAAAAGATAGTCTTTTCAGTATATATCTATACAATTTTATAAAGAAAACAAAATGGGTAATTGTGAGTCTTTAAAATTCATGAAATTTTATTCTAGTAAAATTGTTTTGTCCTATAATAACCTTGAATTCCTTATAATTATCTATAAATTTAATGGTATTAAAAAGTAAATTTTCGTAACTACCACATAATTAAGTGATTTCTCTCCTTCGTATTTTTGTTTTCCATAAATGTTATTTAACTTCTTATTACTTTTGTAATTTTTTTGTTTTATTTAAATGCTCCTTAATTAGTTATTATCTACTTAACTACTCTTACTTAGGAGTGTGCATAGATGAATCAGTTCAATTTGGTTCATACTTAACCTAGAACTAAATTTTTTTTTTTTTTTGTTCTTGAAAATTGGACTCGAAACCGAACTTATTTTAACTTGAAATCGAATCAAACTCAACCAAATTAAAAATATCAGGTTGGGTCGGTTCAGTTTCTAGGTTGGATCAGATCGGTATCAAGTTGGCCTAATTTATTTATTTCCAATTCCTAAACATCTAAATAAATAATATATTATATATTAATATAATAATATAAATATTATAGTACACATAATATTATACTATATATAATTATATATTATCAATCTATAGAAGTAGTTATTGTTTAATAATTAACAATTACTATTTTACATATAACATTATATGTTGCATAGTTATTATGTATATTACATAATGATGTTACAGTGAATCAGGAGTGCTGTAAATGGTTCAACCCGAACCTAGAATGCTGCCTTGACACTGGTGTGGTGCCTGCCAAAAAGCCTCCAATGCTTAACTTAGCAAAGTGAGTCTTTTGAGAGTAATCTAGCAGAATAACAGTAAGCAAGAGTGTATTGTCCGTGTACCTGGAAGAGAATAGCAGTTTTTATATGTTTGGGGGTGCATCAGGCATCAACATGATACGCCTACATCTCATCGGTTTATATTTTCCTCTAATCAAGTTAAGCCAGTTGTACTAACAGATCCCAATGAGTATATTCCTTGATTAGTTATCCATACCATTAGGATTAGATCATGTCTTTGTATGCAGGTATCAAGGGATATGTTAGAAGGTCATTACATGCCTGATATATGACGTCACTTTGGCAGGACCTCGATCGAGGAGGAGAGGTGCCTTGATTGATGTCAGGGCTCATTCGATCATATGAATGCCTCCAGTCGATAAGGCCGATTGATGCTAGTCAGGTGGCCTAATCAGGAATCCAAGAATCACCTCAGTCGGGCAAGCCCGACCGGGAAAGTATGAATCAACCCGATCAGGCAAACCCAATCGGTAAAGCATGACTTCTGTATCAGTACAACTCCTATATTACATAATATATAATTATATATTAGAAGTTGCTACCGCTAAACCTACGCCCAGGGGGGAAGTAGTTGCAGTTATATATATATAATATGTATATTATATATAATTATATATTATAATTATATTTTTAGGTTGGTGTTGGGTTGAATTATTTTTAGTTCAGTTTGATTTTTTGTTTGCTAACCCAAGAATTAAACTAAAAATATCAAGTTTTTTTTTTAATCAAGAACTGAACCGATTTTGATATAGATCTGAATCAAACTAAATTGAAGTAATCGAATTGGGTTCGTTTTCGAGTTATTCGGTTTTTTGTGCCCCTTCTCTTAACAAGTAATTATTTATTATTTAAGCCACTTTTGTTAATTATTTTATAATTTTATTTTAATTAAAAAATTTAATAAAAAACACAGGCAGCGTGTGTTCTCATTTTTAGTGTATATATATACTAGCATATGTGCAATTCTTATGATAAAAATATTTCTTTTGAAAAAAAAAATTAATTTATAATATACACTAAGACAAAATATAATTAGATTTATAAAATAATAAAAATTAATTTATTAATAATATAAAAGTTACTTTTATTTTATATTTTGTGTATTTTATTAATTTTTAATTTTTTGTTATCATCCATTAAAAAAGAATGAGAGGAAATAAGGATAGTTTTCTAGTTGTGAGGAACTTTAAAAGTCTTATTAGAATTAATGATAAGATGTAATTATTATTACAATAATATTTATTATTAAAATACCTTTCAAAAAATATTTATTATTAAAATAAAAAGTAAATTGTGTAATACGTAAATATGCGGCATTTTTATTTTATG
This sequence comes from Vitellaria paradoxa, assembly GCA_019916065.1. Taxonomy (NCBI): domain Eukaryota; kingdom Viridiplantae; phylum Streptophyta; class Magnoliopsida; order Ericales; family Sapotaceae; genus Vitellaria; species Vitellaria paradoxa. The sequence continues at coordinate 12,179,741 of CM034243.1, read as the reverse complement.
GAATACAAGGTTGGATAAAAGATAGGGTTAAATGATTTTACACCCCTGTACTTAAGTCGATTGCACTTTACCTCCTCAACTTCAAAAACTAGCACTAATACCCCATGTACTGTGCACAAAAGTACTACGACAGGTAACTCCGTGAGTTTTAACTGTGCGTGGTTTACACGCGTGTCAGTCTGATCTAAATGACAAAAATACCCTCGTCTTCCCCTTCTTTTTCGTCTTCTTCGCAGAGATATATATATATATATATATATGTATGTATATGTAACCCTAGATGGGTTTCTTCCATGGCCGTTCTTCCTTTGATTAAAAATACATTCCTTCTCCCTCTTCTTCTTCTCCTCTTTCTTCTTCTTCTTCTTCTTCTTCTTCTTCTTCTTCCTTCGGTGAAAGATATATACATATATATATAGGCAGAGAGACAGAGAGAGAGAGACATACGATTTCTCAAAACTCCTCATTACAGTCAATTTGATCCAAAATACCACTCCAAACTGAATTTTGATCCTTGGATTTGCTTAATCGAGCGAGATTTTGCTTCGTTGGGCGAGATTTTGCTCCGTCGGTGAGGATTTGCTCCGTCTGTCAAGCGAAGGTTTCAACTTTTGCAGAAGGGCAAAAATGACTTTTTAATCACTTAATGTAACGACGTCTGCCGTAACACTTTTGTGCACAGTACAGGGGGTATTAGTGCTAGTTTTTGAAGTTAAGGGGGTAAAGTGTAAATCGACTTAAGTACAAGGGGTGTAAAAGTATTTAACCCTAAAAGATATCATCTGAACTATAATTTTTATCATATGTTTCTGTCGGGGTAGCATTTCTCTAAACTATCGATACATTATAAATGACATCTTAATTTGATTTAAGTATCTCAATTAGTGTCTAGTTATACCTGATTAATGATTAAGACTTAAATAGATATTCTTTTAGTAATTTTGAGTTATTTTGATCATTATATCGTTGATATAAGTTTTTCAAGTGCTTGGTCACTCGATATGTTAAAATACGATTTGAATTGAAGATATGATTTGATTTTATATTAATGATGTAATCGGAGGAGAATATATTTGATGTAATTATTTCATGTTTGCAAATATTATACACGTTTGTACAAATCAAGCCGTGAGGATTGAGAGCTTTTATACGCAATACTTTCATTTCCTCTAGGTTTAGGGGCGTTTGGCAATGGAATATTTAGTAAAAAAGAACTATCAATTTTTGATTTTTGAACGTTTGGCAAATTACTAATTTTTATCACTTTTCTACTCTAATACAATAATTTCTCAACTCAAAAGTTAGGGTAAAGTACAAAAAATATCCTTACAGTTTACTCTCGGTTTCACTTTAGTCCCACACGTTTCAATTACAACAGTCAAATCCCTACACTTTCGGTCAAGTATCAATTTGGTCCTTCTATTAGTTGACCATTAGAAATAACCGTTAGATTGAGGATAAAATGGTAATTTCATTTATAGTTTACCCTCAGTATCATTTTCAATCTAACGGTTGTTTTTAACAGTCAACTAACGGAATAACCGAATTAATGTTTGACCGAAAGTGTAGAACCAAAGTGATACTGAGAGTAAACTATAAGGGTATTTTTTGTACTTTACCCCAAAAGTTATTAAAAGTTACCAAAAATTGCTAAAACTGTCAAAAACTATAAAAAATTTTACTAAACACCCAAAACTTACAAAAGTTACTAAAAGTTGGTAAAAATTGCTACTTGTTTCATCAAACATACCAAAAATTACAATTAGCAACTTTTAGTAAAAAGACTAAAAATTACTGAAAATTATACCTCCAAATGTCTACTTAGTAACCTTTTCAATATTTTTAATTAAAAAATATAAAAAGGACTTATGTGTTAATTTTAAGTGTTATTGAATTTAAAAATGTATTCGAACTTTGGCTTGATAAACATTTTAGCTAATTTCAAATGAGTTTTAACCAAATCAATCTCGAATAAGTTGATTATTTTGTATAAATTTAAATTTATCAAGTCAAATTAAATAGTTTAATTATTTTACACAGATTTAGCTTAATCAAGCCGAACTCAAAACTAAATTAGTTGATCTTAATCGGTTTTTTAACAAATCAAACTCAAACAATTTAGGATGTGTTTGGAGTGATAAAAAGTGAGATAAAATGTTTCAAACCACGTTTTTAGAGATGAACAGTAAGATTCCCGCTCCGACGGATTGGATTTCTGTTTGAACGGATTCAAAATTTTGTATCAATCGTGGCTTCTTTACACTGCAATCCGTCGAAACGGTTTTTATAATCCATTTGCACGGTAGTTGGTTGTGCAAATTCGTCAGAATGGTTTCTACAATCCATCAGAACAGTTTCTACGACTCCAAAAAAATAGTCAAAGTGGGTGTCATTTAATAGTTTGGGAGTCTGTGGTAAAAATAGCGAAAAAATTTTCAATATTTGATTAATCAAATGACCTTTTTCTGAAAGATATTTAAGAACGTGTAACAATATAATAGAGATTTTTAAAGATTTTCATCAAATTTTTGTACACCAAATACGCCCTTAGTTTGTCTTACGACCCTTATAACCGAGAAAATATTCGCCCACTATTTCACCAATTTATGTGATGAGCAATGCCCAATGATATTGCACTAATTTCTTCGTTGAATATGCCATATAATTAATATATAACCAAACTAATTTTTGACGACATTTTTTAATTTTAAATTTAACCAATTTTGTTAATACAGTGTGATTGGGTTGCTTACAGCTGGTATATGTTTAGTGAATAGGTTTCACAATACGGTGTTTAATGAAAGATATTATTTTAAGCTAAAACTACCAAGTGGTGGCTGTAGTTTAGTGGTAAGAATTCCACGTTGTGGCCGTGGAGACCTGGGCTCGAATCCCAGCAGCCACACATTATTTTTTCTCAATTATTTTCATCTTTGGAACGTGAATTTTAATTCTTTCTGTTTTGTTAATGAGAGCATTTTGGGATTTTAGTTTGCAAAAACAGACTTATAATATATGGGTTCGTTTGCACAATCAAAAAACTCTGAAAAATATTAAAAACTTCTAAAATTTTTAACACATTTTGCACTCTTTGTATTTCATATATAAATTTATATATATCTACATATCTCAATAAATTTTTAAAAACTCTAATAAACTTTTTACAAATCTCAATAATATTTTACAAACTCAATAATTTTTCTATAAATCTCAAAAATATTTTAACTACTTTCAATAAATTCTAACATAAAATCGTTCTAATGAAATCAAAAAAAACTATTCGAACGGTTTTTCTCTCTAAAAAGTTGATGCAAAAGTAAAAAATTTTCACTATTTATCTATAATTTGGTGGCTATGTGTCACATGCCAAAAAATTTTCCAAACTACATTTTTCACTATATTTCGTTATTTTTCGTCGCGCCAAATAAACCCATATTCACTAGTACAAAAGTCATGTTATTCACGAAATATTTTATTTTTATTCTTTGAAAAATAATATTGTGTTAAACTATAGTCTATAATTAAATGTATAGAGAATGAGAAAAGTGAGAGACTAGTGCAAGGAAGGAGCTCAAACCCAGTTATCAATTCTTCTTCTTCTTCATTCTTTGTTCTTGAGGTAGGATGATAAGTGTTCCTATATCAAACAAGATACTATTCTGACATGATAATTGAAGAACCATAGCAAATTTAGTAATAGAGGGATACAAGATATGAGGAATTAAGAGAATTTTGTTGAATTTTATTAAATTTATAACACCGATTTTTTTTTTTTTTTTGGTAAGTTTATAACACTGATGTTGTATGTATTGTATATGTATTTCCATGTAAGAACTGGATTGCCACTTTCAAATTCAATTCCCTAAACATGAAATATATGAAATTGGTAATATATTTTGATTAAAAAAAAAAAAACAATTGATCTCATGGTTTTAGTATTTTGGATTCAAAATATTTGAAATTAGGAAACAGAACCTGATGAACTAAATACAAAACTCAGAACTCAACTCCATGTGCATCCCTTTGAATCTTCTTTCTAACTGAAAAGGAATCATATCAATTCAATTTTTGAGTTAAAAGTTATACTCAAAATACCAAAAATGTGTTGAGATGGACAAATTTTAGAACTATCTCGGCACTATTTTTTGACTATCTTAATGTTTGATTTTCAAAACGTGCAAAATATATGAAATGTAGTCATTAAAATCTAGTTTTTAGAACTTCTAAGCCCTGTTTGTTAGCAGGATGAAAAGGAAGAATTGGACAAATAATCTGTGAGGCCCATTTTATACCTCATTTGTTTAGCAAATAAAATTACTTCACAACAATTCCAACTGGATGCCACATCCCTCAAAACGGTAGACAAATAATCCTACTTGAGATGTAGAATTATTTATACCCCATTCCCGAATTTGTTTCTCGTTAAAATCTAAAAGTTCAAAATTATTTCTTGTCACATGTCAAGTCAAATCATATCTTTTATCGTACTTTATATCTCACAAACCAAACACTAAAAAAATAATCCCACATAAAAAATTAATCCCATGTTATATCCAATCCCACATAAAAAATTAATCACATGTTATATCCAATCCCACATATTATCGCAAGGTATTACTTATACTTCATCATCTAATCCCTCAAAACAAACATAGCCTTAGGGTCCTAGTAGTTGGAATTAAACTCTATTCTATATGAATTATTTTCTAGACTATTGTCTATATTTAGCTCCTATATAGGTACATGTCCAAATTTTGATAAAATTCTCTATCTAGGAATTTATTTAAATTCTGAAAATTTTTCTGACAATAATAGACATATATATGGGTTATTAGATTAAATTCATAAATTTTTAGAGTTGTAACTAATTTCCTAAAAATTTTCATACCTGGTTGCTTGGATTCTATTTCGAGCTGACAATGCTTCTGTTTTTGATAGATTTGGACTAACTAAACTTTGAATTAAAATTTGGCTTCACATATGTAAAGTTAGATATAGTTTAGAGTATTTTTGTCTTTTGAAATAGATTAGAGTGGGTTCTAATATTCATACGTTAGACTCACATTTCCAAGTAAAAGTCTAAATACTCTGTTCAGCTTTCTATTCTTGTATGTTTCATAAAATTCAAATGTTCTAAATTATATATTTCTTTTTTCTATCATGTTACATGTTAATATTTTAATTTGACATTATGCTAGGCATGTCGTAATATTTCTGTGTATAAGCTAAACTTTATATAACCATGTCTTGTGGTAGTAATTTTAGATATTTCGTTAAACTTGAAGAATGATTTTGACACTAGGAAGATGATTCGTTTAAGACCTATAAAGACGTTGATAATTATAATGTGGCTTTATAATATGGATTTATTGAAATTGTTGTAGCCAACTATTGGATTACGTTTTGAAAACAACTGATATAATACATGCGTTACGATGTGATTTTGAGTTAATTATGTAACGTTTGGAGTGAAAAAAAATAAAAATAAATTGAGATAAAACGTGATTTTAAATTAATTTTAACATTTTGTATTTTCTTTTCAAACCGCATTTTTTGGAGATGAACAGTAACAAACCATTAGAACAGTTTCTAAAATCTATTCTAACAGATTCAAAAAATCAACACTCAATATTCTACACAATAGTTATACTCATACTCTCTCTCTCGACAATAATAAACCGTTAAAACGATTTTCTCTAATTAAAATTTACCACTTACTACTTTTATATCACTTTAATATTAACTTTTGACTTTTTTTTTTTTTTAACTCAGAACTTCAAACATCCATTAACGATGGTAAACCGCTAGAGCTTCTTGCAGCAGGTTCAATGTGACGGGTGGATGGATGGAGCTAGCAACTGCTGCCCGAGGGACTGTTCTTGTCGCAACCCGATGATCAGCACCCTTGAGCCCCCCGTTGCTGATTATCTGGAACGTGTCACATCATAGGTCGAGATAGCAAAGGTTAATCAGCAATAATATAAATTAATTAATACATGAACACGTTTAAAATAAATATATAATCCATCAAAAAACTAAAAAAAAAAATTATTCATAAATAAATTGAAAGTTTTAAATCCTTAAAATTCCTAGAATTGAAAAAAAAAATTAATTAATACTTATAAATCTATGCTATTTTTATATTATTAACAAAAAAGATTTAATATTGCAGTTTGCATCCTTGGATTTTTAATCAAATCCTTCTTCAGGCAGGCGTGGCTTTAGTTGTAATAATTAAAAGTTTGAGATTTCAAATTGTTACAATATTAACTCTTCGTTAACAAGTCTTCCGTATATTGACCGCATGACCTATTGATGAGTCGTCGGTCATTTAACAGGTGATTTTCCGACGAAATGTTTATATAATAACAATTTAGAGGCTGTTTGGCCAACAAAAAAAACTAAAAATTACCAAACCTTAACTACTTTTTGTATTTTTTTCCAATTAAATTTTAACACATATCACCTTTATGTCACATCTTTCCATTTTTGTTATACTTTTTTGCCTAAGTTGGCCAACCAAACAGCCCCTTAAAACCTCAAGCTCTTGATTGTCTGCATTAAGAAGTAAGACCTTCCTTTTTTTTTTTTTTTTAATTTTACTCCCCACTAAACAAAATTTCTGAATCCACACCTCACTACCAAGTCATTGGGAAGGGACTCAACTGCAAGCCATTGTTCATCTTTGATCAAGACTTGAAGCCCAGGCACTGTGGCACATCTCCTAGATTGGATCCAAAAGCCACAGCCTGAGAGCTTCATAACTTCAACTGCCTACTTCCAACCACCTCTCTATAAAAAGACCAACAAAATAAAACTGTGCATTAGAAAATACTTAATTATGATTCTAAATTGTATTGTAAAGCTTAGTTTTTGTCTAGGGCATTCGTGTTAGCTCCTCCTAATAGACTATCTAAAATAGAGCAAAAAGAGACATTTTCTAAGACTACTCAGAACATGGATTTCTGGAGGAACAAGAAAAGTCAAAGAAAAATCATAGCAAAACAAATATTTGCTAGAGTTGGAATAATGTTAAGGAAATGGAATATATATTTGTGAAAATATATATATATATATATATACATATAATTTTTATTTGGTTAAGTATGAAAAATAATACAAACTAGTAATTTTATTTTCTTCCCACTTCTCCTTTCCCCCCACGAACCCATGTCTAAAACATGGCGTAAAATGTTCTATACAATAAAGAATGATACATAGCGTAAAATGCTCTATACAATAGAGAACGATACAGTTGACTACATTTAGAGAGGATGTAGGTCTATTTTTCACTCTAAATACCCCATCTCTCTGTTTTATGGAAGAGAGAGTTTTAATGAACCCTACGATTACCTGTAGGTAGCAGGGTTTTCAGGCCATTGTTTGACATGATCCTCCAAAGAGTGACAAAGGTGTCTCATATTCTCTCTCCAGGCATGAACCTTCTCCCGTGCATAGTCAGTACTTGTGTACAGCCTTCAACTCTGCTTTCTGCTTTGGATCCTCGGGAGTAGAATCTCAACCTCTTTCGTTAACTTCTCTGTCACCCCATGATTTCGTCAACTGCATCAGTTAGAAAAACAGTTTCAAACCCTTCAGTAACACTATGATTCAAGCAATGGAATAAATAGAATTACTTGAAAGAATCCAAATTCTTTGCTTTGTGAATCAATTCCCTTCTGTCGCAGCAGTCTCTCCGGATCAATCACTGGGATAGATTCGCACAAAGGAACAACTAGCTTCCCACGTCTCCTTTCTGGTGGTAATACCAAAAGATTCTGGCACTGACTGAATGTTGGACCCACTTGAAATTAGCCTCCCCATGGTCTCTGATGGGTTCAGCTTGAAGATGAGAGTACAAACTAATATCGGATGTCTGGCTCATAACTTCATATTTATTAGCCAGAAATATTCAAAATTAAAAAAATAATAATAATTGGGTGATTAAGATAGACAAATGACTTGCAGATCCAGCTAAAAGGCGAGAACCTAGTACACAAGGATCAGTGGAATCTGATCCCATTTCAACTGGCACACAGATGAGCAATTGAGCTTCACAATTTATCCATATAAATAAATTGAATTCAAACATAAACTGCACCAAAGAAATCAATCAAAATTGGAAGATACAGTATACATTTTATACACTCAAAATTGTTGTTCCACAACACCATGAAGAGATACAATTTAGAAAAACCAATTAAGACTGATGTTGCCAAGCCAAATGAAGAGCGGGAACTGAGCCAAAGCAATGAACAACAGGAGGTAATGATGCCTGCTTGAGTCGTACGTCCTGACCTCTGCAAAAAGGACTCTCTTCATTGTCTTCACCAAGAAGATTCCCATGCACAAGCATGTCCATGGCATCAAAAAGTAGTACGAGTAGCTCCAAATGATTCTTCCCAGGACAGCCAAACACATTCCCGTGAAAGCATATCCTCCGTATGCCACAATGTCCAGCAGGGGTGCCTCACCACTACCCAATGAGAACAATGACATTTTCAGCAGGGAAACTTGCAAAAACCAGCCCACCAACCCCTTAATGAACAGCCAATTCAGAGCGTCTGGGCTAAACCTGGCAACAAATAAAAACATGTTACAGAATAAAAACTCAGAGAAAAGGGAGATGACGAATCAGAAAAAACATTCTCGTTAAGATGGCTTAATAAACTGCTGCTCTCGTGGCTGACCCAGCTTCTGACCAAGATGACAAGCATGCCCTTTTAGCCTTTTCATACAGCATTGTGATAGACTCTAATTGTGGGCCAGAAAAACCATAATAGTCTAAGAATAAAAGTGACCGTGCTTCTTTAACATTTACGGCGTAGAGTAAGGAGCCACTAAATATAGGAAAAAAAATTATTTCTGAAAAACACACTTCTTCCAACGATACTTCTACTTACTTTCCACGTATACCCAAGGAGATGCCAGCAAGAACAACATAGGTGCCAAATGCCATTAGCGGAATATACAGGTCTGGAGCATTTATATCATAGACTGGGGGCTTATAGGAAAGCCTTCCCCCCACCGGCTCTGTTATCCTTGTCCAATGGCCCTGGAGGATTGGAGAATTATTTAAGGTTTAACTGCTATCAAAAAAATAATTGGCCAACTAAAGGGCCAGCAGGCAAGAAAATAGTGGAACTAATTATTACCCTGTGCAGAAATGGGAATAGGACAACCTTCAATTTGTTCCTCACATAAAGGTCATTAACTTGGAAATAGTATTGGGGATCGGAGAAGTACCTACTTATCTGTCCATAATTAAAAAAAGAAAAAGAAAAATTAAAATTGTTAATAAACAAACCTCAAATTAGTTATCAAAACTATAAACGATCATAGAGCCAAAAAAGTACTAAATTTTGATAGAAACCCTCTTTCTACTTCTCTTTGGAGATGTTTCATACACATCACCTAATTTATGTGTTAAACAGTTATACTCAGTGAGAGAAAATGGTTCAATTTCCACATCAAGTCTGCCTTCTCCAAAATTGAAGAGACAACAAAGCACAAGCTCAAATTCCCATTACCAAAGATGCTGACAAAGAAGGTCACTGCCTCCTTTGACAAAAAATGGATTTCAGGCTACAGGTTTCTACTAAAGCCCCTTAGATATGTCAGAAAGCAACATGGATATTTTTGAAAATAACAATCTCAGCAAAAAGGTTCCTCAAAATACAGGCAATAATCTCTCAACAGTAAATAGCAGAACAGACATTCAAAACCTATCACATGATTAGACATAGTTATTGATTAAACATCAAACTTTCCTTCAAAATCTAACCTTTAATAAGTCTGGTTTTACTGGGTTATATTTTAGATTATTGTGTGAATATTTTATATATTCTTGGCAAGGCCTTAAAAGTGTGATGTATTATACACATTGGTAGTGGAGGTCTATTTGTGTCTTTATATATATATGTGGGGTTCTAAGGTATTAATACAAGGGATGTACTTGGTAATTCTTGAAACTCGGGGACTATAACACAATATAACAAACTTTTTTTGTAAAAGGGGGGGGGGGGGGAAATCTCATTTCCATCACCCATCATCTTCCTCCCAAGGTCAAGCGAGAGGGGGAAAAAAACATCATCTCCATCAACCCATTTGTGCGAAATAGGAGGCTTTAGTGTGTTCCAATCAAACCACTCCATGAATTAAGTTATTCTAACCATTGACGGCTACATTTTATGGTTTTAAAACTTCAACAGGAGTATTTTAGCACAGGCGGAATCTTCCTAAACTTGGAATTGAGGTAGGATTACTGCTATATAACCTTCAGCATGTTAGAACCTAGATTTTGTTTTATGAATTGGGTATAAATTATGAATTTCATGGCTTGATGAATGATGATATGTGTTTTTTAATAGTACATAAAGCTGTTATAAGGCCTTATAAATGATTATATTTTAGATTATAGTTGAAATCGGTGAAAACAATCAACTTTTGAGCCTAATATCTCCCAAACCGTTAAAATTCTTCCAAAACTGTTTTAATAGTAGAAATTTCATTGCCTTAGCTTCTTTTGATATATTGTGAGCTTTATGAGGACTTGAAATGAACAGAGAAAAATCAATTTTATCACAGCTATGCAAAATCGGACTAATCAGCACTACTTTAGTCAAAACTGGAGTTTTACTTGGAATTGTTTAGCAAAAACAGTGGAGTTTGAAACCAGACTCGTAGTAGAATATTTCTGGAATGTTTCATTAATTTACAGCTTATGGTTTAAGAGAAACTGATTTTTAAATTTGGTGCTTTGGTTCTGAATTTTGTGCAGAATTGTTTGTCTGAGAATTTGAATATAAATGTTTGATGAAAGGCTTAAGTGAAGAAATTGACATTAATAGCATGAACCTTAAATTGACTTGGCATGCCGAGTTATGTATGAATTGTCATGGGAAATAATGTCTTGGCATGAACACTGAACATAGCATGGAACATATGATTTTTCACTCATTTTTGGAATGGGTTGCGTAATGAGTTTCGAGTGTAATGTTTTAGACTGGGGGTAACCGCTAAAGTAAGAAGGTCCTGGAGCCCTAAGGTGAAAGGCCTTTAAACCTGTGCAGGGGTTAGGTCCCATTTTCATTGAGTTAGTAGCTCGAGAAAGTGATGAATAGTCACAACCAGGTTTGGCGTTAGCTTCAGGCTAAGCATCCATGGCAGGGTCATGGTTCATCAGTCAGTATTATTTTATTTCAAGCTTTTGGGCATATGTTTAACATTTAACCTTTGGGTGTGCTTTTATAAAAGAGGGTCCTCGGGCTTGTTGAAACAATGTGTCATCGTTAAAACATAGAAATGGGTTATTTTGGCATTGCATACATTTCTCATCATTTTCTTTATATACAAGCATTTTCTTGTTATTGGATTAATTGTTCATGTTTGTATGTGGTAGTAACACTTGCACACGCCATCAAGTGGGATTTGTATATCATGTTATACCAACTGGGCCTCATAGCTCATTATAAAACATTCCAGGTTGTGGAGACTGGGACTCCCGGGTTGAAAAAGGGCTAAGTACTTGAGGCCATTAATTGGTGTATGAACTAGTTTCTATTTTGTATATTTGGGCAATGTAATGTAGTATTCAAAGGTGAACTTGTACCTTTGAGTAGTATATGTTCCGGGTTAGACTTCTACCATAGACTTGCTTAAGTTGTATCTGTACTTTCATTAATGTTTTTCAAAATAACCTGCTTGCTAGACCATTAACTCATGATCAGTTTATTGTTTTAAAATTTTTCTTTTATAGCAACTAGAACGTGGTGTTGGCTTTATTTTGATATATTATAACCACTTTTTAGAGATGTGGAGGAGGAGGCACAGAAATTCTCCTACAGCTGTGCAGAATCCACCATTGTTCACATTTTTACCCATAAATCAGGTTTCACTTTGAAACATTGCATGAATTTTGGAGAAAAAAGGTTAGACTTACTATAGATGATTTATGAAAATTTTGGCTGTAAGAAGACTTGTGGATTGTGAGTATTGAATTTTAAAGTTTGGCACTCATTGTTGAAAATTTTGATGGGTTCAAGGTTATTGTTTTAAAACATTCCTCAACCTATTTTGAGTGTCCAATCCTATTTTCAAATAGTTTTTTAGATAAATGGAATCCTTTATTTATCTAATTATTTATTTTATGTTTATATTTTCTTATAACTTCACATGTGGGTTTCAACTTCAGGGCTCAGGATAAGAACATGAGTATGGAATTTGGGGTGACAACCATTACAGGAGTTCAAAAGTCATAGCCTTAGCATGCTACTTACATTGCTTTGCACATATTCAGAGCTTGATCCAAAAATTTTCTCTCCATAAGCGCCCAGTCCACCTCTTATAAGTCCTGAACCAGCTCCGGCAAATGCATTACCAAATGGATTTGGCTGTGCATTTGGAGGTGGTCTTGGCACTCCAGGCTGAGCTCCCAAATTATCATACATTTCTACAGTAGGACATGAACAAGGAAGTAATGTCAGTCATCTTAACTAGGGGGAAAAATTACAACCAGGAAAAAAAATGTTTAGTGAGAAGAATACATAGTGCTGTAGCTATATTTTACTTATTAAATTTCTTGATTTTCTCTTCTTTTTCATGAAAGTTTGAACAGTATAAATGCAACAAAAGAGATGCAGCCAATTACAACAAAAAACAAAAAAAGCCTTCATAGCTGCTCTACTTCTAACTCCCAATAACCATGCACATGTTCATGGAAATCACAAAATCATCAAAAACTTTACAGAAGTCAAGAAGACAACACTTGAAAAATCTAATTTAAACCCTGATACCCCCACCCCCCCCCCCCCCAAAAAAAAAAAATAGCAATTCCCCATAACTCCAAGCCTGAAATGTGTGACTATTCCTATCCCTCCAAATGCAGCAGAGAATAATCAAAGAAATAGAGGCTTAGCTCCAGTTTCCAGCCAACAAACAAAAACTTTCCAAGGGAATGAAATATGCATTGGAAGTTGGTATACGCTATGTCAAGAGGCTTCAGGTAGAACATGGTTCAGGGGTTAACGTTTAAAGTAGCTCAATATTTTGCAATCCTGCCTGATCTTCTGACAACTTATAAGTGATCTAAGAAGCATGGAGGCTTCAAATTGGGTGCCGTATCCATATCCGTATCCAACACTTATCGGACACACATACTCTTAAACACTCCAAGATACATGTTGGACACGCTACATGATATGTCCTATTATTTTATCGTTTTTCTTCAAATATATGATTAAGACAAATCTAGACTTGAGTAACCGAAACTCCAAAAATTATAAAATTTTAAAACTCATATTTTGTATATTAAATTAGTTTTATTGTAAATGCTATATTCATATACATAGCTAAAATATATATATATAATTTATATTTTTTGCCCGTATTCCCACCGTGTCCGTATTCTCATTTTTTTTAAATTGTCGTATCAATGGCTGTACCAGCATCGTATCTATATCCGTATCCGTATCCATGATTCATAGTAAGTGATAAACCTATTTGGTCTCAAAGCCAAACAGAGACAACTAGATGTTCTTCATAACACATCCAATTAAGCCATAACCATATAAATGTTTCATCTTTAAAGATGAAGGTATGTATGTGTATAATTCTAGCGGCGACTCCATAGTCCTTTGAATCATAGGAATTAGGACATCACTCAAACTCTAACTGGTGTACTTCAAGGTATGAGGGGACTTCAAAGGCACCAGTTTGAAGTTTTATAAAAATGAACATATACATAGTCCTTTTACATGAACACTATATATTTAATTTACCTTCAAACTTTACAACACTAAGCTAAAAGTACCACTAAGACAAAACCCCAAAATCTAATTCAAGATGGACTGGCACAATATACTGGAATACACACACAAATTAAGATATCTATATATATATATACATGTATATGTATATGTATCGAATTAAACCACATGCTCCACCGCTTGTGCAGGCCCCCGTCAATTCCTTTGAGTTTCGGTCAGATATATATATACATGTATATGTATATGTATATGTATATGTAGAGAGATATGTATGTATAATTATGACGAAATCAAATAAATGAACCCCTTTGATTATCCGAAGGCCACTAGCAAGGAATTCAACAAATAAATATACAGGAAGATTAGATGCTAGTAAAGCCACCATAACATAGATCTGAATAACATCTAACAAAAACAAAGCTGAGAAATTGAATCTAACCTAATAAAACAAACAAAATTCAGATTGCAGAAATAAACACACAATTAAACGAATAACCGGAACAACCGCCACAAGAATTCGAATGCTTCTGCAAGATTATAGAAAGAGGGAAAAGGAGAGGCCAGCCCATGTGAGATACATGAATGAATATATATACAGATATATAGAGAGAGGAAACGGAGGTATTACCAGCGTGAGAGAAAAATAGCGAGAAACAAGTCGATCTGCTAGAAGGTGTCGATCTGTATCGGAATTTGCGTTGAGTGACAAGCCGGAAAACGCAAAGAGGCGGTTTGAACCGAAGCCCCAGCCCGGGTTGGATTGCTTTGATCAGTCCGCGTGTGACTTTTCTGCCTTCGCAGGGAGGGTGTGAGGTAGTGATGGAAATGGGCGGGGGTCGGGCCCGACCCGCCCCTTGACCCGGGGGGCCGACCCGCCCCAGCCGCCCTCTTTTTCGGGTCGGGTTGGGCCACCAATTCTCACCCCTGACTTGCCCCAGCTGACCCAACTTATTTTTTTATTATTTTTAAATTTTTTTAAAATAAATAAAATACAAAATAAAATTTAACCAAACACATTAAAATAATTTCCAATTTTCGTCAATATGATGTACAGTTATATAAAAATATTCAATATCTTGGTAGGATTTCCACATATCAGAGGTTAAGCAAATATTTCCTTCAAAATTGTCAAAATAAGTTTTTAATTCATCATTTTTCGTTTCAAAATCTCCTAAAACTTTATTTTTTGAAATATTTTTGAAAAACCGTGATATTGTGGCGTAAAACTATCGCGAATAAATTTTTCAAAATGTTAATTTTCACTCATTGTAAAAGGTTGTTTATCTTCAACAATATATCTAACTAAATTATTTTGTGTTCTCGTAGGGTCATAAGAAAAAAATATTTAAATTAACCCCTTCATTACCTAATTGAGTTTGTGTAGCATGTAAAAAATATTGATTAATTAGAGAATTGATGGGGGATCATATCGATGTTTTCTATTTAAACGTCTTTTTAGGTGAATAGTCTCAGAAATAGTCGTACCATCTAATAAATCATCACAAATATTACATTTAGCCTTGTGCATTTCATCATCGCATGAAATTTTAGTAAAAAAAAGTTCCATACTTTTGAAGAGCCACACTGTTGTTAGCCGTAGCGAGAAAATAATGCATTAACATCACCACTTGTGCTAGAAGGTGTTGGTATTTGTAGTGATGCAAAATGTTCCATTTGTTAATGAGGGAGAAATGATATTAAGTCCCTACCCTCCAAGTCAAAAAAATAGGTGTCTCTATGATCTATTTAGAAAAAAATAATTTGATGGAAAAAAAATTAAAGTATGCAAATTAAAAAATATATATATGTATAAAAATTAAAAAAAATTAAATACTAACTTAGAATAATTTGAAACTTTGAAGTACTAGTCTTCAAATCTTAACTTCAAATTTGACAGAATTGAATGCACTTGAGCATAATTGAATAGCATACTTGAAAGTTGGTAGTTTAGTAGTGTAAAAATTTGAAAGAGAATTTGTTAATTTTTTGTAGGTTTGAATGAATATGAGTGTGGGGTATTTATAGTGGAAGGTTGGGGGATTTTATAATTTTGTTGAGGGACGATTTTGTAATTAATTTTTGAATTGAACTGTTGGGGCTCAGGGTAGCTGTTGGTCTCAGACTCTCTCGACAATGACTCACTGTCATTGAAACAGTAAAAAAAAAAAAAGCTACCATGTGAAACAATAAAAAGAAAATTAAAGAACCCCCCAATGGTCACTAACCAGGGAAGGGTCTGAGGGGGAGATGGTAGACTACCGCGGCACAGGCAAGGGAGAGAAGGGCGGGCGGGGCGGGTCGGGCCTTGAGTCGGGGCATATCGACCCAAGCCCGGACCTGAGGGTTAAAGGGTCGGGGCGGGCTACGGTAAATTTTAGGTCGAGCCAGGTCGGCTCTCGAGCTGACCCAACCCATTTTCCATCACTATGTGAGGGCAAAGGAAGGAAATTTTAAGGGTTGTTTGGGAGGTGAGTCAATTCGACTTTGATTCGATTTGAAAATTGGATTGATTCCGCCCAATTCTTGTAAGTTGGGTTAGTGTCAGATATACCTGGCGAATTGACCTTATGTAATTTTTAAAATATGTGCTATAATTTTTTTTAAAATGAATTAATTATAACTTGAAGTTAAATAAAATAAATAATTAATTAATCTTAAAAATAAATAAATTCTATTAATAATTATTGTAGATTCTTAGGTGTTAAAATTTCTCAATCACAAATGCAAGAAATAATTGAATCACCACCCTCAAAATTATAAAAATACTCATGTCCATTACTCCTTTTTGTGTAATGTAAATAAACAATTGAAAACAAAATAAAAACAAAACAAATTTGTAGGACTAGGGTCGACCTAACTCTCTTTGCATGCCTAAATGGGATGGGTGTAAAATTCCTATTATATTTATTAACTTTGAATGAAATCACAGACGTCAGAAAATAATGGCATCTTTGTAATTTAATTCAAAACAAATGATATTATGAAATTGTTACCCCTAACCCAACTAATTCCCTCCTAAACAAACCATATATATAATGAAGCAGGATGATTTTTTAAAATATTCCTATCACAAATTAAAATTTCACAGTTAAAAATTATTTTTCTTTCATTCAACTATTCAGATCATTTTTATAATTTTAACTTTTCGTTCAATTCTTATTTTAATAGATCCTATTACCATCTATTTCACAAAGCGGTTTGGACATTTTAAATTTTACCATATTTTAAGGATGGAGATTATATGTAAATTAAAACTACCAACTTAAATTTTGCCCAATTATTATTTTTAGAAAATTGAACATTCCAAATTAAAGTATCATAATTTGTGTTTTTCTTTTATGGTGCCTATCAAAAATTAATTGGAAAGAGAGAAAAATTAAAACACATGTAGTAACTGATAGGGTCTAAAATTTTAAAAAAAAATTAAAACCTATTGATTATTATAATTTTTTTCAATTTAAACTTTTTGTTTAAAGTTTTAACTTTACAAAAAATTTAATACTAATTTTGTTCAGAGTGTCGTAGGCATAGATTATTACTAGTAAAATAAATAAGGAGAAATATAAATGTTAAAAAAGGTTAATTAATTTTTTTATTAGGAAGAGAAAGGTAATTAATTTTTCTTGTTTGAGAGAGAAGGTAAGGGGAATAGATAGGAATAGTTATTTTTACATTTGAGAATAAAGGAGAAGATAAAGAATATGGTTAAAAATAGAATTATGGGTGAGTTTGGTTTGCAAATAAATTCTAAAAAATTCTATAAATTTCTATTAACTTTATATCACATTAATTTTTTTTCACTGCACGCATTATGAACTCTCAATTTATCTTAGTCCAAACTCACCCTATCATTTAGAATTTATTTACGTGTAATGAGCATTTGTGAAAATGAGCAAGTATAAAGGTTATATATAAAATTATTATGTAAATTTTATTTACGAAAAGAATATAGTGGTATCACATTTATAATTAAAAGAAATTAGAAAATTTTTCCTCTGCTTAGTATTATTTTAAACAAAATATTTAAAGTATATATATATTTATATTACATTTAAATATTTCTAGTAGACACACCGACAGCACACTTGCTTACCATGAATGCCTTACTCTTTATATGCTTTAGCAAAAATGTACTAGTGATAGACGGTGTTACTAGACGTTACTTGAAAGTTTACGATACAAGAAGTCGGAAACATGTAATTACTGTATTGATTAAACTGTCCATTCTATAACTTTATGTCTAGAAAAAGCATATTATCTATTTATTAATCTACATCTGATGGTTATCTAATTATAATATTTCAAAGTATGAATTTATACTAATTAGTTGTGACTGCAATGCTCATGGGTCATGGAATTTGGTAAAGCAATTCATTGGCGCTCCAATGCTAATTTAGGCTAATCTGATCCGATGACTAATAATATATATAAGATTCTATTTAATAAATATTTTTTATTTTGATAGTTTTATCTATTAATGAAATTTCAATCTTTTCTTGTTATTTTCATTAGAATCAGATAAGATAAGTAATTTTGTCTTGTATAATTTCTTTTTTACCTTTTAACATATCAGCAACTTAAACATAAGGTAACAAGGTCGTGGCAACCTTTAGGCCGCTGAGGCGATCACTTAGGACTCCACCAAAAAAAAAAAGTCCAATTTTTAAAAAATTTTATTAATAATAAAAAATATTAAATAATATTTTCAATCAACCAAAATTTTATTAATGCATAAACTATTATTTTTTTATTTTATTTAAAATTTTATTTTTAAACTTCCTACAACTCTATCTATACATTCATAATTATCCATAATTTAAAAAAAAAAACTTTTAAATTTCTTATAACTATATCTATATTATTAAATGCATTATTATTATTTTTTTAATTCTATTTCTATTGGATAGACACCATGCAAGTACCATCCAAACTTTATCTTCATCAAGTCAATAGTTAACTCCTTCTCATATCATCATCCAAATCCAATCCTTGTATACACATCAAATCCAATTTTTTTTTTTCAAAATAAAGCGAGATTAGATCAGAGTTGTCTAAAATAAGATAAAAAATAAAAAAAAAGAGAGTTTTTGTGCAATTCTTACCATCGTTATATAATTTTTTTTTTTCATTTTTAATTTATGTATTTTTTTATTTGCGTCGGTTAGTATTTTTTTTATTCAAAAATTAAATTTGTATTGCTATGTTAAATAGAAAATGCGAATGTGTTTATGAAAAATTGAGATAAAGGTTTAGAACCCCAAATTTCACTTAAGGCGTTTAAATTTCTAGACACGATCATGTAAGGTAACTAGTTATTTTGCCTCGATGCTACTCCATTCGCTTGGATTATAATTTTAAGTTGCTTCCTTAGTGTGACGAATGATCAGATTCCCATTCAAATAGCATGCTTGTCGAGTAACATTACAAAAAAAATAATATCATCATAATCAAAATTACCACACGGATCTGACCCCGATTTTTCTATCTTCCCTCGATGGCTGTCTAAAGTAGATAGATTTTAAATGCCAACAACACACATGAAGATGGAACCAAATTTTCCGGTCCAATCTTGAGCCATCTATTTTTCGGGTTCCACTAGGGAAAGCAAATCTTCTTCTTTGAGCTGGAAGGAACCAAGCAGGGTCTTCTTATTTGTCTTCTTATTTGAACTTGCTGAGGTGTGACAAAGTGAATGGAGTTGAGCCTTGAGTACATATTGGTAAAGCGATTCCTTGGGCATGTCTCTTGCTAACAAAGGGGAAGAACCACCCCAATGGTTAGTCCCCAAAGATGGGTGTTTGGGTGTTTCTAACTTCTACTACTTCCCTTTGCCTCAACCCCTCCTTTATTTTTGCTTTCTGCGTGTGTGTGTGTGTGTGTGTATGAATATACGTTATATTTGATATTGTCAAGTCATTGATACATTGATTGTGGGAGAAAATTTCCAAGTCCCATTGGATTCTTCCTCAAGATTGTGTGACAGACTCGAAATTCATTGAATTTTGAATGGCATTAATTCCTCAAACATTTCTATATCGGCAGGAATTGAAGCCTTTCAGCCCGATTTCATTACATCAAATGTTCATTCAGGTCGAGGGGTTTGAAATTGATGATAACATTTATGAATAGAGCAAAATATACAGGGCATGTTGAGCAATATCAATCTGCTTCTTTAAATAACTTGAGGAAGTCAAATTTCCAGCTGATTGTTCTCTTCACTTTGCTTCCAGCAGTCTTGCCCGCATGAACTCTGGACTTGATATTTTATTGATACTGCAATACGGAAAAATTGTAACGTCAAGACTCGCTAAAGTTGTACTATATACATATATTTCCCTAATACATACAGGCAAAAAGGGGATTAGCTCAATATATTACCTAGAACTACCCTGGCATATATTCCTGTTCCTTCCAACCATACAAATTATAGAAGAAAGGCTTACCCTATTAGCTGGTCTCCACTGGATGCTGATTTCTCAAAAATCCATTCAGGGACCAGTTCTTGCAATAGCATAAGTTGTTCTTCAACTTCTCCTGTGAACACAAGAAAAAAGTCTTGCTAGTTTAAATCGAGGTTCAACATCATCAAAAGGGTTTAGGTTGCAGATGACGAGACTTGAGGCTTACTTCTATCGACAATATCTAAGTCGTTGGCTATTATCTTGTGCAGAAGTTCCTCTTTTGTGACAACAGAACGCTTGATTGACTGAAATAATAAATAAATTGTGTCAAAGAGTTTAGGTAAGCTCGCAATCACTTGTTGCCGCCTATTTGCTTGTGAGATGGCTGGATCTTGCTCCTCTAATGCTCTCTTCTCCTTCTCTCTAGTCTGTAGGGAGGAAAATTATTCAGGTTCTGGCTTAAATCTATTGTGCAGCAAATGTAACCACAAGCCTTCGTGTGTGGAAAGCAAACATAATGTTTCCTTTCCAACAAAAAGGCAAAACCAACAGCACCAATAAAGAGGTATAATTTTTTTTACTTTTGAGTTACTTCAATTACAAAACACATAATTACATTACTACACCGCTCGGTTGGGTCCCCAGTACTTTTGTTTTCCACTGATTGAAAAGGGAACAATGAAATTTATGTTCAGATATACCAATTCACACCAAATATCTAATAAATTCCAACAGCATCAACGAATTCTGAGATGAAAGATGTGCTATGAAAAGGATCAAAGCGTAGTAAATGCATTAGGGGCTCACCGATTGCAGAAGTTTCTCAGGAAGAATTTCAAAAATATCATTGTCAACAGATAGCACTTCAGTGTGATTCACTTCGTCCTTGACCTCTGCATTTTTCATGGGAGTGTCAAATTTCAATATTCTGATTGGAGGTGGTCGTGTAATGAATTTTCTGGGTGAGCAGGTTGAGTTGTTGTCTGGGCTCATATAACACCTCGTAGGTGGTTGCAATGGAGGTGTGGCACTCATCAGCTTTATTGGTGTAGAATCAAATTTTGCCAGAGTTTCTTGAATGGTAGCAGTTCTTACAGAAGAAAAGGCTTGATTCTTTGTGGAAGTTATCTCTTTCACTGGTGTTGCAGGTGGGTGAGACGGTACACTAGCTTGAGAAGCCCCAACTGACAAACATTTTTGTTTGGTGACAGGATTTATCAAGTTGGTACCAACAGGTGGAGTGGTAGATACACCGATTTTCTCTTCAGAAGAACTCTGGTCAACATGTGGCTCTGAAACAGTGAGATCAGAAGGCTGTAGAGACACTATTGATTGTTGTTGGTAACTATCAACTGCTTCATTACATTGACCATTCAGTGAAAAGCGCTTTTGGAAAGACAGAGACATATGGGATGCTGCTGCCGGTTGCTGTTCTGCAAGTGCAACAGTTAATGTCTCGCTGAACAAGGATGAACTTGAGGCCTTGGTGGTGCTTATATTCACATCTTGCTTTGGCTGTTCGAATGGCTCTGGTAGTGTTTCTTTTGGAACATCCCCCTGGATTCAAAGAGTTAACAACACAGGGAGGCTACAGAAAATTACTTCTTGAAATTGCAGGAAACAGAAAATTCAGCAATAAACCAAAATCTTTCTCAAAATGCAAAGCTAGCTCTCTAGGTAGGGACAGATTTAGGAAAACACTCCGGTTAGAACACAGTACGCTTCTCCAGTGAAACTACAGTTACAATGCATGGCGGGCTGACATGAACTGTGCAGGTTTTTATTTTTTTTTTATTTTATTATTTTTTTTTTCAGGAGTCCATTATTTCTATCCCAAGGGAAAATCAAGGTAAGGCTCGAACCCCCGACCATGAGTTGGCCAACAAGGACACTAACCACTTGTCCACCGGGCCAGGCTATCACTCGAATTAAGTTTAGTATGTTCCTACAGTGAAACTACAATTATGATGCATGGTAGGCTGACATGAAGTGTGCAGTTTATGTATATATATTTATATCCCAAGGGGAAATCAAGGTAAGGCTCGAACCCTTGATCATGAGCTCACACTAACCACTTGTCCTCTGGGCTAGAGTATCCCTCAAATTGAGTTAGGACAATAGACATTAAAATAACAATGCAATTGCAAGAAATCAATTTGAAATCTTCTAGTTAAGATACTTCAGTATACAATATATATACCTCAGGATGGTTTTTAAGGAAATTCAAAAGTCTATCTCGAAAGACCTTCCTCATATGCAAATTCATACTAGCTGATTTCAGCTTCCCCTCATTCTTAATTGCATCAATATTCAATGTAACATGAAGATCCGGCTTCTTACAACTAGTCCGTTCATCGAGAATAAGAACCTTCTTAATCTCAATCACCTCTGGCAAAATAAACTTCAATTGAGCTAAATGACCATGGGAGAATCTCCTAAAAAATTAGATCAACACAGTAAGTTAACCAAAAAGATAACAAATTCATTTGAAAAAAAAATAAAGAATAGAAATTTCCTTTAAATCAAAACTTTACCTGTCAGTCAAACACTCCACTTTAGGGCTAATTTTTGAAAATGTAGGCATAGAGCCCTTCAACCGAAGAAGCCTAATTGAAGTATCCAAACTATCAAAGAACTTACCCAAAATCTCAAACCTGAAAACAAATTCAACTGAGTCAACACGAATTTCACATTTATCTCAAATTTAAACTGATAACACCCAAATAAATCTCAACATACAGTTCCGAAATTCCAGAGTCAACACAAATTTCACATTTATCTCACAGTTGAACTGATGACTCCGGAAAAAAGCCCAAATTTTTCAAAAATCAGCTGAAAACTTACTTTCCCGGAAGCTTTATCAACCCATCAACACTTTGCTTCAGTTCACCAATCGGAGAATCATCCGGCCCCGACCCGATCTGCTGCTGCCCATCAGAACTGACCGGATCAGGATGATGGCACGGATCTAGGTCTTGGCCCGATTCCTGTAGCTTTTTGGCGGCCTCTCTCACTTCTTTCACCGACAGCACAGCTTGTCGGTTCCGTGCCCGGCGAGGAGGGTCCGCCGGCTTATCGGGGGTCTTCGAGCACCATGGACTCCGATCTGACTGAGCATTCGTCATTTGATCGGACGGTGACGGCTTTATTGGTGATGACAAATGGACCATCTTCTTCGACTTGAACGAATCGGACGGTAACGAGTCGGAGGATTCCATAGCTTTGCAGATTGCAGTTTCAGAGATGCGGCATTGAGAGAGAACAGTGACAACATGTATAACTAGGGTAGCCTTTTTTTTGTATTTTTTGGCGGGAAAGCTGAGCTGGTTGCCTACGTGTCTTAGCCACGTCATTACTCTGGCCAATGCTTCTCGCGGGTGTTGCTAGGCCCATGTAAGGAGGACTGGGCTTAACACTTGAGACCAAAAGTGGATAATTTGGAATTTCCATTGATGGTTGGGATCGGCTCGTCAGGCCCATTTAACTGTGGGCTAATTTCATTTTAACAATGCAGTAATTTAATATTTGACCCAATTTCATCTTATCTATATAATAAAATATGACGATTTTTGAAAATGTCTTTTTCACAAATTAAAATCTAACGGTTAAGAATTATTTTTTTATTTAACAATTAAGATTATTTTTATATTTTTAACTTTCCGCTCAATTCTTATTTTAGTGGACCCCACTATCATCTATATCACAAAATAATTTGAACATTTTAAATTTCACCATATTTTAAAAGTTAGATATCGTATACAAATCAAAATTACCAATTTAAATTTTGCCTATTTATAGTTTCTAGGATGTTGAACCTTCCAAATAAAAGCACTATAATTTGTATTTTCTTTCATGGTACTTATCCAAAATTAATTGGAAAGAGAAATGGACTAAAACACATGTAATAACTACTAGAATTTAAAGTTTTAGAAAAAAAAATTAAAACTTATGGATTATCATAATTTTTTTATTTGAATTTTTTATCCAAAATTTCAACTATATAATAAACTTAACATTAATTTAGTTCAGAGTGCTGTAGGTATAAGTTATTGCTAGTTTCTTTATATTTTTAGACTAGTTGTATACTTGTGTAATGCACTGACAATTTTTAATGATTTTTATTCTTAGTTATTAATAAAAAAAAAGTTGAATTGTCAAAAAAATCTTGACAAACAAAAGTGTTAAGAGTAGATTTTAAAATTGTTTTAAAAAAAAAAAAAGACATACAATTTATTCAACTATTATATATAGATCTTATCCAACTAATATAGAGGAAAATAAAGTTTAGAATTATTTGGTTACCATGGAGAATAAGCATTACAACCCCCTAACCAATGTAATCGTAGCATTACGGATTCGTTTTGTGCACCAATTTTCTCTAATTTTTCACAATTTCTGGTAAGAAGTTGATAATAGGAAACTTTTGTATATTTGGTAAAACTTGCCAAAGTTTGAAAATATTAGAAAAGTTGGTGACCTTGTGTGTGTGGAGTGACTTTCTTATTAAAAATTGTAACTTTTGGTTAAGAAAGTTGAAACAAGTCGAGATTTGAAGAAAATTAGCAATTGGCCAAATGGGTTCTAAACAATGGTATCATTAGACAACCTAATTTTCATAAAAAAAACTACCAAAAGTTACTTCTTAAGTGCTAAGCAAAATACAAATTTTCACTACTTTTCTATTTAGTTATAGTAACTTGCTCAACTCAAAAAGTTACCAAAAGTTGCCAAAAATTTTACCAAACACCTAAAAATAGTAAAAAGTTGCTAAAAATTGCTATTGGCTTTACCAAATGCACCAAAAATTGTAATTAACAACTTTTGACAATAAAATTGTCAATCCTACCTCGCTACTCAACTCTTTATTCAAAGCTAAGCTAGCAAATAAGTTATACAAATCAACAACCTTCCACCCATCGAGAAAAAGTGTAGTTAAAAAATCTCAACGGTCACCCAAGAATCATATCCAATCACCCTCAAGTGTATGTAAAGTCACTATCCCTTAGGCATAATCTATCATTGCCTAGTAAACTGACATCTAATCCATGCTAAGAATAATATCAAAATTGTTCATAGCTAACACAATCAAATCAAGCAATAAACAATTATCAGATGCAGAGATCTTGTAATACCCAATATTTATTTTTGGCCAATTATGCATTATTTTGGTTCTATAAAATATTTAGACCGAGATTGGGTTAATTAATTTTATTTTTCTTGGGTTAAGTTTGGCCAAAAATAGTATTGAGTTGAACAACTAGGCCAATGGCCTAACCATTCTTTTCTTTTTTTCTTTCTTTATTTTCTTCTTTTCTTTTTTTTTTCTTCTCCTTTCCCCTTGCGGTTTTCAGAAGGAGAGAAAGAAAAAGAGAAAGAAAATGAGAGCATAGAGATGAGAGAGAGAGTGGAGAGAGAAAGTGTGCTCCAGGAAGGAAGATCGATGAATCAAGATAGTATTCAGCGCCGTGAACATTGTGATGATGTCCGTTTTCTGTGGTTTCACACGAGGTGGGAGAAATTGACGACGGAAGATTACGAGCAAAAACCCAAAATCTTCTCATTTCTTCTTTTTTTTTTTTTTTGTTTTCAAATCTGAGGTAGGTAGGACTTATATTTGTATTCTAAACATTATTAAGATGATTTTGATATATTATATGCTTGATTCAGTTGAGTTTTATAGGATTTGTGGTGTATATATATGTATATATGAAAGTATGTACATATATGCGTATATATGTTGAGATTTTGCATATATTTGAGTTGTTTTCGAATCTAATATTGTAAAAATATGTTATTGATATGTTTAAATGTTTATATATAATTGGTTGTTGAGTTTTGGGGCTTAAATAAGT
Organism: Vitellaria paradoxa; assembly: GCA_019916065.1. Lineage (NCBI taxonomy): Eukaryota > Viridiplantae > Streptophyta > Magnoliopsida > Ericales > Sapotaceae > Vitellaria > Vitellaria paradoxa. The sequence continues at coordinate 12,153,722 of CM034243.1, read as the reverse complement.
GATTTGGGGTAGTTTTGGAATTGGGATTTTGTTGAAAACAAACCAAGAAGCTGGGTACCGGCATCGGGATGGCATCCTAGCGTTCAGATAGCATAAGGACGTCAACTAGTAGAATGCCCAAAAACACTAAATTTTGATTTCAACCCTCTTGTTTTGTGCCTAACCCATTCATGATTGATTTTTAAATATTAAATGAACCCTAAATTATCATCAAGCTTAATGAGGATGCATTTTTATATTGAGATGATATTTATTTACATAATTGAGCATATCATGTGTATGGGTTGGCGTTACATCATTTAGTTTGATATATAATTATTGATTGGCTGAGTGTGCCATATAACTATTCTTAGTGTGCCGAGGCATGAGTCATGTATATGGCCGGGATCCATAATTTTTAGAAAATGCTAAAATGAGATTTTTAAAACACTGGATGATTCCTAGTCAATATATGGAAGTAGAGCTTAGTCATTTGGAGTTGGAACGTTAATTATAAGATGTGACTATGAGATTTTATTCGAACTGCAGCCGGACCCTGCTTGAATTAAGCAAATACTTGACTAGGGGTGTAACACGATTTTCTTGAGTCTTACACCGATTGGGGTGTAACAAAATTCCCCAGCTGTAATTATATATTAAGATTATCATTTGTCAACATTAAACAGTACGGTTAGTGACCTCATGTGGTTTGCTACGTGTCACCCGTCCCAGGATAAGTTGGGGGTAGATGGAGATTAGAGAATGTATTAGCCATTGCATTCTATTACGCATGTATCGTTATATTATATTTTGTTGGAGATTGTTATAAGTTATATTATATATTTGATTACTATTCATTCGTGCATACTAGCACATCCTACCTACTAGGCAAGTTTGCTCATCTTATCCATATTTTAGGTTATCTACCAAAGCCAGGGAGTAGTCACCCGGAGCTGAGTTGAGACTGATGGATTGGCCAGTTATATTATTTTATTTTAATATTGGATTATTATATTTTTATTTGTGCCACTCAAAGTGTGGATCTTAGACCTATTTACATATTGAGATTGTATTATGATCATGCTATTGTGGCTGTATAAGTCTTGGTTGTGTCAAGGGGGTGTGACGTTAGCTTCTTTTATTATGATATAGTATTTTATTATTTTATATAGGAATGAGGGATGATGTTAAACACTCTGATTGTCATTATTATATAATGACTTGACCTCAAAATAGGTTTTTGATTATTTTAATTAATTTGCATATTCCGATGCTGTTTGTCCCAGACAATTAATTTAGGGGCATGACAAAATGATATCAAAGTTTTAGGTTGCAGTTATTTTGGGTCTTGGGTAGTAAAGCCTTATCGTTTCCGCTGTGAATTATCAATTATTCGTATTGTTGTGATAATTTTGGAGGTTAATGATTATAATCTTTTGTAAAATGGTGGGATGTGGAAAATGTGAAAATCAAGGCGGTAATCAGGGTGGAAACCAATGAGGTGGAGATGCTACTGGTCAAGGACAAAAATTGTTCTATAAAGTTCCAATGGCTGATGGTGCCTTTCCACAGTTGACTTATGAACAAATGATGCAGTTTGTGGCAATTCAGTGGGCCCAAATATAAGGGTTGGGTGGACTAGCTATAGCTCTTGCACTAGTCCAGCTAGTAGCACTTACACTGGGAGACACACCTATAATGAGAATTATCAGTCAGTTTAAGAAACATGATTCCCTTAAGTTCAACAGGGAATGAGAACCAATGGAGGCTAAAAGGTGGTTAGAAGAAATTTCTAAGATGATGGAGACTTTAGGAGTGGAAAGCAATGAGGTGATGATTAAGGTGGCAACTTGTCAATTCCAATGAAGTGCAGTTCATTTGTGGAGATCATATAGGGAAACAATTAACATTCATACTTTGACTTGGGAAGCTTTTAAGGAAGCATTTCTTGAGAGATTCTTCCCTACAGTGATGAGGGAAATGAAGGCTCAGGAATTTATGTCATTGGAACAAAGGAATATGTTAGTTTAAGATTACAAAAAGGAGGTTTGCAGAGCTAGCAAGGTTTGTATCGCAAATTACACCTGATGAGGTTTCGAGGGTGAGAAAGTTTGAGTAGGGATTGAGTCCTTACATCAGAAGACAAATTATTTGGTTGAGATACCAAAGTTTAGTGTAGTGGCAGCAGCTTTGGCAATTGAGAGGGATGTAGTTGATTTCAGGTCCAGGGTTCGTGGAGGGCAGGGACAGGGACAAGGACAAGGTTTAGGGCAATGTGTGGGGAAAGAATATGGTTCTAGTTCACAACAGAAGAAGTTACTGTCATGCCCCTAACTTAATTGTCCGGGACAGACAGCATGGGAATATGGGAACAAAATAAATTAAATAAAAACCTATGCCAAGGTCAAGTTTCAATACAATAACAACCATCAGAACAACTAAATATGTTCCTCATTCCCATACGAAATAAATAAAATATCGTCAATCACGATAAATTTAAGATCACACCTTGGTGACTAAATTTAAGACTGATACAGTGACATAGGTCTCATCAACAATAATGCAATCTTATATACAAATTGACCTTGGGATCCACACCCCCAAGTCACACAAAAGGGAATACGAACATCTAAATATAAGTAAAATTCTGTGACAGATCAATCTGTCAATCTTAACTCAGCTCTGGGTGGCTATTCCCTAGCTTTATCAGATCACCCGCAATATAGATAAAGTAAGTTAACCAGCCCATTAGGTAGAACCATGCAAGTGTGTGCTAATGAATATGCTCAAACATGCAATATAACTCACAACAATAGCAACCAAACATAATATAAAATGCACATGTTAGATTATGTAATGCGAACATCATATAAAAATGCATATGTAATGTAATGTAATTATCCAATCTCCATCTACTCAAACCTCACCCATAGTAAAAATCGGACTCAAGCTATTCTACTCTGAGCGGCCTATGTATCCCACCTCGGGAATCAGGTCACCGTGGTTCCTATTTTATATCCCTTATTTCATGATCAAATTCATGATCAATATAATCATCCCTACATTCCATCAATAAATGTGACAATCACATTATCTCAATATATATATGTATATATAAACCAAATGGAGAACTGTGTTACACCCCAATTGGTGTAAGACTTAGGGGAATCGTGTTACACCCCCTGGCTCGTCTGCTAGGGAATGGTGTTACACCCTTAGTCAGGCATCCGCTCACCTCAAGCAGGGTCTGGCTACAATCCGGAGAAAATTTCATAATATCTCACTTCAATATTAATGCCCAACTCCAAATGATTAATATTTAGTCATATATATCGACTGGGAATCATCTGGTATTTTCAATATCTCATTTTCTCAAATCGCGAACCCAGTCTACATATATAACCTGTGACTCGGCACGTCACAAAATAAATGTGGCACTCTCAGCTAATCAATATCCTCAACATAGACCAGATGATGTTACTCTAACTCTAATGCACATAATACGCTCAATCATGTATAATAATTCTCTTCAAGAATTCACAACATTAACAAGACATGCTACGTTAAGCCATCAATTATGTTTCATACAATTCCATCATCAATTATATCTGATTTAATCATATATATTAATTCTTTTTCACAATTATTAACATAAAACAAAGCATGCCTTAAAATCTCAAAATTTACAGTTTTTCTAACATCTTTCCAATTTTGTAATATCAACTATAATTCTCCATAACTCTAGGGGCAACATTATGATCATCCACAATTCTTTAGGGGTAAAATTGTAATTTTTCTAAACTTTAGTGGCTATTTTGTAATTATTTAAACCTCTGGGGTTCACTTTGCAATTATCTAAAACCTTTTCGATCACTTTATAATTATTTAAACTCTTGGGGAATCACTTTGTAATTATCTAAAACTTTTGGGAGCTATTTTATAATTATCTAAACTTTAGGGGTCAATTTGTGGTTATCTAAAAGTTCTGGGCCCCAATGGTAATATCTCTAACTATTTTCTTTATTCTTTTCTTTTTCTTTTTCCTTTTCTTTTTTCTTTTTTCTTTTTCTTTTTCTTTTTCTGTTTCTTTTCCCGTTTCTTCTCCTGTGAACGCCCAGCGAAATGGCTTTCAATTTTGGACTGACTTCCCATTGTCAATCTAAATTTAATCACTTCCACACAAAATGAACATATAGAAATTTATCCTAAAATCTCTATATATCATTTATGTAATTATCATAACTCAAAAGTATGAAAAATTCAACACCTATATGCATATATATACACACCCGTATATATATATATATATATATAAACACATCTCACAAAACTTCACCAAATCAAGTATATAAATACACCAAAATGATCCTTGCAACGTCTAGAACACAAATATAGGTCCCACTTTACCTCAGATCTGAAGAGAAAAGGAGAAATAAAGAGATTTTAGTTTAGACAACAAACCTTTCGGTATCGATTTCTCCCACCTCGAGCAAAATTACGTGAAACGGACACCGCCACAGCGTTCACAGCGTCAAAAACTATCCGGGTTCACTTTCCTTCCTTCCTGGATCCCTCTCTCCCTCTCTCTCTCTTTTTTCTCTCTCCCCGCGCTTCTCTGGAAACCCACGGCTAGGGAGCCAAAACCAAAAAAAAAAAAAAAATGAGGGGAAATGGAAGAAGGAATGAAGAGAAAAAGAAGGGGCAGGGCCGTTGGCCCAGTTTGTCCAATCTAACACTACTTCAAACTATTTTTAGTCTAGAAAAATAAAATAATTAAACTCTATCTCCAATTTAATATTTTATCAGCTCAAAATAATATATAAATTGTCAAATTTAAATACTGGGTGTTACAGGTAAAGAAAAAGAAGGTGATTTTAAAATAAAGTTCCAATAACAACAGCAGCAATATTATTACCAGAAAAGAAGCAGTTCTAGTTCGGGTTCCGATTCATCAGGTGATCCTAGACGACAACAATTTTAGTCCCCACAGCAACGAGGTTATCAAGATCAATATGGGCAAAGACTGTGTTTTAAATGCAATTAACCCAGACATATGATGGCTAATTATCCATTTGGGAAGATTTCACAAGGAAGTATTGAGCCAGGTGCTTAATAGGTTGATTCTTATCAGACTCAATAGTACCTAGTGAGACCGGCACCACCTATGTAGCAACAACCTATGCAATAAATCCAACAATTCTAGCAATCGCACGGTGATGGCAGTGGCCAGCAAGAAAAAAGTAGAGGTGATGACATATCTAGGAGTCAGAGGATTCAGGGGTGTGCTTACGTACTTGCACAGTAGGAGGAGATTTTGGAGGTTTCTATGATATGTGGTACGTTTCTTTTTTTTTTCAACACTTGGGTATATGTTTTATTTAATACTAGCACATCTCAAATGTTTATCTCACGCACATGTGTAAAGACTTTAGGCTTGACACTAGAAAGGCTGGAAGAGCCTATGTTCATAGATTCTTCGATAGGTAGTAGTTCATTAGTGAATTGGATTTGTAAGGATTGTATTTTATAGTTAGGTGATATTCAGTTATGGATTGACTTAATAATTTTGAAGATGAAAGAGTTTGATGTGATTTTGAGAATGGATTGGCTATCAACTTACAGGGTGACAACTGGTGACAGTTATTTTACCTGACGACATCATGGTTAGGATATGGGGTGAGGCAAGGGCAGTGTTGCCTTCTCTATTACTTGACACTAGGTGCGTTGGGAAGTTTTCTAGCTTATTGGCTAGTTTGAGGTTGAATGAGAAAGACTTCAAACATTTTTTTTCCTAGAGTTGCTTGTGGGTATGAAAATATGTTTCTTGAGTAGTTGTGGAAGTTATCACCTCAAAGGGAGAATGACTTTTGTCTAGATCTTGTGCCAGGGGTTTCTTTTATTTCTATAGCACCATACCGTATGGCACCAGTGAAGTTAAAAGAATTGAAAATTCAATTAAATGATCTATATGCTCAATGTTTTATTTAACTTAATACATCATCGTGGGAAGCATTGGCAATTTTTACAAAGAATAAAGATAAGACTTTGAAACTTTGTGTTGATTATCGATTTTTAAATTCAGAATAAGTATCTGTTGCCAAGAATAGATGATTTGTTTAACTAATTGAGCTATTCAGCGTGCTTTTCTAATATTGATATTCAATCGGGTTATCACCAATTGTGAATCTGAGAGGAAGATATTCCCAAGACTACATTTCGTACCCAATATGGTCATTTTGAATTTTTGGTTATGCCATTTAGGTTGACGAATGCTCTAACAATATTTATGGATTTGACGAATCTAATTTTTCAACCTTATCTGGATTGGTTTGTTGTAGTGTTCATTGATAACATTTTGATTTATCATCGTGATGAGTATGAGCATGAACAACATTTGAGGACAGTCTTACAGATACTTCGAAACTATAAATTGTATGCTAAAACTAGTAAATATGAGTTTTGGTTATTCGATATAAAGTTTCTAGGTCATGTGGTTTTTGGTCAAGACATTGAAGTAGATCATTTTTCTTAGCCCGAGTTTGGCCCAAATTGATATTGAGTTGGATAACTGGACCGATGGCCTAACCATTATTTTCTCTCTCTTTCTTTTTTTTTTCTTTTTTGTTTCTTCTTTTGTTTTTTTTTTTTCTTTTTTTTTTTCCTTTGCAGTTTCCAGAATGAGAAAGATATAGAAAATGAGAGAATAGAGAGGAGAGAGAAAGTAGAAAGAGAAAGTGTGCTCCGAGAGGGAGGATCAACGAATCAGGTAGTATTTGATGTCATTAACATTGTGATGGTGTGCGTTTTTCATGGTTTCGCTCGAGGTAGGAGAAATCAACGATGAAAGTTCGGAAACAAAAAACCAAAATCTTCTCATTTCTTTTTTTTTTCTTTAAATTTGAAGTAGGTGAGACTTATATTTGTGTTTTAGATGTTATTGGAATGATTTTGATATATTATATGCTTGATTCGATTGAGTTTTGTAGGATTTGTGGTACATATAGATGTATATATCAATGTGTGTATATATATGCATATATATGTTGAAATTTTACATATATTTGAATTATTCTCGAATCTAATGTTGTAAAAATATGTTACTGAGATGTTTAAATATTTATATATGATTGATTGTTGAGTTTTGGGGCTTAGATGAGTGATTTGGGGTAGTTTTGGAGTTAGAGTTTCATTGAAAATGAACCAATAAGCTGGGTGCTGGCGTCGGGACGGCATCCTAGCTTCAGGATGGCGTTAAGGCACTAATTAGCAAAATGCCCAAAAACTTTAAATTTTGATTTTAACCCTTTTATTTTGTGCCCAAACCCATTTATGGTTGATTTTTAAATATTAAATGAACCCCAAATCATCATCAAGCTTAATGAGGATGCATTTTTATATTGAGATGATATTTATTTATATAATTGAGTATATCATGTGCATGGGATTGGGGTTACATCATTCAGTTTGATATATAATTATTGATTGGTCGAGAGTGCCATATGGATATTCTTAGCGTGCTGAGGCAAGAGTCATATATATGGTCGGGATCCATGATTTTTAGAAAATGTTAAAATGAGATTTTGAAAACACCAGATGATTCCCAGTCGATATATAAGTGAAGCTTAGTCATTTGGAGTTTGGACGTTAATTATAAAATGTGACTATGAGATTTTATCCGGACTGCGGTTGGACCCTGCTTGAGTTAAGCAGATGTCTAAATAAGAGTATAACACTGTTCCCTAGTAGAAAGGCTAGATGGTGTAACACGGTTCCCTTGAGTCTTACACCGGTAGGGGTGTAATATGATTCCCACCCATGATTATATATTAAAATTATCATTTGTCATGAGTATTAAATAGTGAGGTTGATGATCCCGCGTGCTTTCCTAAGCGTCACTCATCCCAGGATAAGGTTGGAGATAGATGGAGATTAGAGAATGTATTGGCCATCGCATTCCATTACACTTGCATTGTTAGATTATATTTTTGTGGAGATTGTAGTGAGTTATATTATATATTTGCTTACTATTCACTCGTGCACACTAACACGTCTTATCTATTGGGCAAGTTTGATCATCCCATCCATGTTTCAGGTGATTCGGCGAGGTCAGGGAGTAGTCACTCGGAGCGGAGTTGAAACTGATGAATTGACCTATTATATTATTTTATTTTAATATTGGATTATTATATTTCTATTTGTGTGACTCGAGGTGTAGGTCCCAGACTTATTTACATACTGAGATTGTATTATGATCATGCCATTGTGGCTATGTAAGTCTTGGATTGTGTCATTGGAGTGTGACGTTAACTTTTATTATTATGATGCAGTATTCTATTAATTTATATGAGACTGAGGGACAATGTTAGATGCTCTGATTGTCATTATTATACTATAACTTAATCTTGGAACAAGTTTTTATTTATTTTAATTAAGTTTCATATTCTCATGTTGTCCGTCTCGGACAATTAAGTTAGGAGTGTGACAGGTCTTATCAGTTATAGTGATTTCACACTCTCTACAAATCTAAATCAAAATAGTATGACCCCTAATTGGCGTCTTAATACGCATAAGTCAGACCAATAGTTCCACAACTAAATTCAATGCAGATGCAAAATGTACAGAAATAAATAAATGTAATGCTCCAATATCTATAAGTACTGTGGTTCTAGAAGTAAAAATAAAAAAAAAAATACCTTTAGCCATAATTAGTTCAACATGCCCTTCACTCGTGTCAAAGTGAAAACTTTTCCCTATGTCTACATAACTGGTGGCTTGCCACTTATCTGACCCTACTAAAATTTACCTTAAGTTGTCTTCGAAAATTATGGTTACACTACCTGCGACCTAGATGGTCCAAAACTCTACTGATAAGAAACTAACTAAGTTGGTTGCTGCAGTCGAACAACACTAAGTTAGCTATCATTGTGGGCAATCTCTTTGAATATGGCATTTCTAGCCGCCATATTAGAACCATAATCTCAAATCATTCCTTTGCTCAACTCTAGCTAGCCTGCCATTTTGAGGGCATTCCCACTTTTGACGTCCTAGTTACTCACACTGGAAGCAGACAACCGAACTTTTGAAGACATCTCAGTTGTAGAATGAGTAGGAGGTGCATTGTTTTTCTGATACTGTAAAGTTTCTCTTTGTCTCTTTTTATTCTTATTGTCCAGTGGAGAAGCTAAACTCTTACCCTTCCTGTTATCCTTCTACTACCTTGTGTCATTCAAGTATTTCTCTACGATCATAGCTCGAGATGTCAACATTTTGTAGTCCTCTAAATATAGAAGCACTACCCTACCTTGATGGCTAGTCTCAAATCTTTGACAGTTTTTACACTTTGTCAAAACAATCTCTAGTGCATACTTAGAAAGAGTAAAGAACTTATGCTTATATTCTAAAACAATTAAAATACCCTGGGTCAAGCTCATAAACTCATTCTTTTTGACATTTATCATTGGCAATGAGAAGAACTATTCCCTAAACATCTCTTTAAATTTCTCCTAAGTTATTTTACTCACATTCTGAGAATCTTCTATAGATGTCCACCAATCACCCGTTTTTCCAGTCAACTAAAATATTGTGTAAGACACCCTTAGATGATCTTAAGTAATCCTTATTGTATTAAGTATTGTCCCATATTGTGATTGAAAACTTTCAACCGCTTCTGGATCTGTCTCTCTGTCAAACATTGGTGGATTCATCATCTTGATCGTAGTTACTGCAGAATGGATTCATCTTTCTATACTTCTCCTACCATCTTTATCATAGCTACAACCATATTCCATATAAACTCATTCGGGTTAACTGAATCTCCCTTAAAAACATTGGCCACTCTAGCTTGATCATTAGCTGCCTGGGGCCCATCAACCACACCTACCTGCTTATCTTTTGCCTGGGGCATGTTGTCAACCTCTTGTGGAATCCTAACACCTGGCGGGACCTCTGCCCATTCCAGTACATCGGCTATTCCTCGTGGAACCTCTACTCCAATTCCTGCATGTGACTCCTGATCGTGAGCCACGTCAAGTTGCATATGTACATCTTCAATGCTAACTTTGTCCCCAATCTCAACCACGACCTCGGCCTTGACCTCGACCGCGACCCTTACCTCTAACATTAGTAGCACATGGAGGCATCTTCTAAAAATGCAAACCTGAAAGAGAATAACAAATTGTTTATTATCAATCCACAATTCTAATTACCAACAACTCTCATGAAATCATATAAGACACATAAGTATGCTATTGCATGGAGATCCTAGTCCCTATTATCCCTAAGTATTTTAACATAAGTTCTCATATCAATCTCTCGCACCCCAAATTTTTCACAAACCTTGAAGCATGAACAAATAATCATAAATTACCAAACCATCGATCCACACCAACCAAAGCCAGTTATATTTAGCAATAATATGCTAAAATATTTGAACTTAATAAATAAAAATTCGCTTACAATCTCCTAAACTGAGACTTATACAATAACTAAAATCAAATCAAGAAAATTACATAAGCTAAGTAATTATGTCATTTTCTTTCTAAACATAAATAATTAAACTATTCAAATGGTCTATTTCGCCTAAGCAGTCCCATCATGACTACCATTTGGTGTAACACCTGTATTTGCATCTGAAGTTGTAGGGGCATAGGCAAAATATATTAATATATATTAAAATAATCAACCGGTGCTCGAATAAAATAAAAATTAAATAAATCATACACGAGTGTTTTACCATGAATTTCTAACGTACTTTACCAACATGCATCAGGTCTCGTAAATATTTGAATTTAAAAAATTACAAACTAGAAATAAAATAAAATAATTTATTTCAATCAAATCACAATCTCAATCCATTGAGCTAGGTACCACTGCCCGATTAACCTAGGCTTCAACCATAGGATGCCAAAAATATTCCGTCAATTCAGTCACGCTTCTCAGGTTACTAGCCTACTAGACACGGTAACCAACCCCCACACAGGTTATTGGTCTTTCAACCACCAAAGCTTTTAGCACCATCTATTCATCCATGTATCTCTCTCAACCCAAGATTAAAATCAAAACCAAAACCAAAATCATAAAATCTATAAATAAATAATCATTTAAAATCATTTCTTTTTCCTTATTCAATGTTTCACAATAAAATAGAAATTTTATATACTAAAATTTTATATCAACTCAACTTTAAATTTTTGTTTAAATCAAAATCAATTTAAACCTTTCATCTAAAACACATGACAATCATATTCATACAATTAATCATGCAAAAAACAAGCCAATTAATCACAATAAATCATTAAATATACCATACATAATAAATCTAATTTTTATTTGATTTCACCCCTACCTTAAATATGAGATTTTGAACTTCACATAGACCAATTCTTAATATGCTTGACTTGCAACTCACTTATGATCAACGTGCTTAAAAAAAATCAGCATTAGGTTTCCTAATCACTTTACTTGTTGTCTCCAATGTTATGTTAAGTTCTCTTTTTCTCTGTCTATATTTTATTTTATTTTTTTATATTGCTAACATAGTGGATGTATGCAGGTATGTATATATTCATGAAACATAAGTCATTCTGTGAAGACCCTTCCAAGAAAAAAAAAAAAAAGAAAACAAAATATAACGAAAAAAAAATCCTTCATGTGGCCAAATGAAACACCTGTCCCATAAGTGCCCCACATGTAAAACAACACACCCACTTAATCAGCCAAAGAAAAACCACAAGAGTGGTTCACTTCTTTTTCCATTCCACCCTAGGCATCAAGGAGATAAGGGGAGGAGAGAGAGAGAGATAGGGAAAGAAGGAGAATGAGAAAAAGAGAAGAGAAGAAAATAGTCACATAGGTAAGATTATGGTATTTTGTTTTTCTTTTGGTTTAAATTTAGGCATGGAAGCTTAGCAAGAAAAGAACGGGTTTTGCACGTATTATAGTGAGTTTTTTTTTCCATTCTTTTCATACACTTAAGTGGAACTAACCATAAGCTGTGATTCAAAAATGTTTTTAAGGTTCCTTAGAGGGTTTGCATGTAAGTTTCAGTAGGTGGGTTGAAAGGAAAATGGCCCAACAACCATGGTTGTTAGATAGGTTTAGAAACAAAGTGACACTTGCACCTTTCAAGTCAGATTTAACTTATCAAATGGCCACAAAAATGAATGAAACTTGTTTCATTGCGTTGGGCTTTTCTAGAATTTCATTTAGACACAAAATTTACTTGATTTGGTGAATAAATGATGGAGAAACAGGTAAAAAAAGTGAGAACCTTGTAGCTACTGCGAGGAAGAAGGCGACCGATGGCCATACACCATGCCCGTGCGTGATCGGTAGTGCATGGGGGCACGTACAACAATTTCTGACACCCTGATTACTTCCAAATGGAAGCTTAGGCTATTTGGAGAATTTTAAAATTGGTTTCGTAATTTTTCAATTAATGTGCTATTTTTAGTGAATTTTCTTGTGAAATTGCTTAGAAATAAGAAACAAAAATCAAATGACCCTTAAAAATTCTAAAAAATTTACAAAAATTTTATTTAGGCTTGAGAACCCCCAAAATATGAGAGAATGGGTTGGTAATAACCTTTTTTAGGGAAATCTTCATAATTATGGGTTTATTAAAATTTTAAGAAAAATAAGAAAAATAGAGTTTTGGAAAATTATTTTTATTTTTATTTTTTAAAATGGTGAAGGAAACTTGGAATTAGTATAAAAGGATTAAATGATAATTTATATAGTTTTTTTCTAAGGAAGTGGGATTTATAAACCTAAAAGCTCAGAACCCTATTTTATTATTAAAATAATAATTTAAATAAAAATTAACAAAATTAACTATATTTATTCCTGAAGTAAGGAATGTTGAATATAAATCTTAGTTAATATAAGTCTCTTTTATATTTGATTAAAAAAACTAATAATCAATTAAAGAAGAAGATAAACATTTGTTTAAAAATTGGACAAAATTGTCTAGTGACGAGAAAATTATCAATCTAGACCTCCTAGGCTAAATGCAACAACTAAAGTGATTGAACAATGGTAAGTGATTCCATGTTAGCTAACCATAATTTATTTACACAGAATTTAGCTTGAATCAAGAGAAAAAATTAGCAAGAAATGACACTAGACCCTCCAGGTAAGAAATTTATTCTTATAGTTGAAATTTAGTATTTTGTATAAAGGCATGACAAAAATTATATGATTTCACTGCATGAGCAATGTGACATTACTGGAGAATGTGAAACGTTATGGTTGGGCTATGCGGGGTTTGAAGAATTACTTTCAGATATTCTGATATTTATTGATGGTTGTGCAAGTATTAATACTAGTTCTATTTTGGGAATTCATGCTGATAGGCCGGGGTAATGGAGCTACAAGAGCGGTGTAGGATTATAAGGGTGGGAAAGGGTTAATGTGAATATTATAATGATTCTATGCATTATAAATAAAGGATGTGTCGAGGGGTGATAAGGGCGGTAAAGTGTTATAAGGGCGAAAATGGAGTAACTTTGCATAAGCATTCTATTACTTATTTACTTGATATGTGCTGTTACCATTTGTTTTATGTGATAATGATAGTTACTGTGGACACTTTATCTCTCTTTTTATATAAAAATACGTGCTGATATTATTTGAATACTTTTCCTATTGAGCTTAGCAGCTCATCCCGATTCATGGGTTTTATACAAAGAGCTTCTTGGGTAGAAGGAATTGGTGCTAACAAATGTTAGTAGTGGATCCAATTGTTATCAAGTTTGTAAATAGACAAGTAATTATACGCTTAAGACTTAAGTTATATGTAATATGTTTAAACAACTAGTTTATGGTGAAACATTTGTAATAAGTTTAGTTATCACACTCTAGTTCTTCTGTTAAAACCCAGGGTGTGACACATTAATTCTAACTTTCAAATGTAATAGAATTAAAAAGGAAAAAAGATACCAATGTTTTCAAGCTATCATCAATGATCTAATTTGACCAACCGTTGATAACTATTATTATATATTTAAGTATATTCACTTCAAAGAGAATATGAATCAAAAGCAAATATATTTTCTTATTGCAACTAAAGACCTGTTTGACAATATTGTCATTTTCCTATTATTATTTTTCTGTTGCCATTTTTTGTTTTGTTTTTTCCATTGCAGTTTATTTTTTTTGAAATAAAAACAAAAATTATGTTTGGTAATGTAATTTTGTTTACCACAAATTTGTAAACAGAAAACAGAAAGTTTGGTTGGTAAACACAATTTATATTTCATACATTTAAAAAAATTTTTCATTTATACAGTAAGGTCCAACCATTGTTTTGCAAATTTATAATCCAAGGCACCTGCAAGCGGTAGCAAGTCACTTGCAGCAAACAAAACGAATTTGGGTGAGACCAGATCTAGCAATAAGAGAAGAAAAAGAGCCCAGAAAAAAAAGGGGCAAATCCAGATCGGGTAATTAGAGATGCGAAAACCAGATCATCATCACACAAGAGAAGAAAAGGAAGAGGAGAAGGCCTATTTGACAATAACAAACAAATCGCCGGGTTCAGGGAGAGAGAGAGAGAGAAGGAGTAGAAGAAGATGAAGAAAATGAAGAAGATTCGGGAGGAAGGAGGAGGGAGAAAGAGAAAGAGAAGAAGGAGGAGGAGGAGGAGGAGATCGTACCTGAATGGAAGGCGAGCATCTGATTCAAAACACCTTGAGAGCTTGTTTTTATCTGGCCAGAAACTTTTGTTATAATTTATTTTTAGGGGAAAAAAAACAACAAGAAAACACCTCCCGGGGTGTCTTCATTTTTTATGCCATTTTGACAGCAAATTTTTTTGACCAACAAAAAAATGCAAACATTTTTATCAAATGCATTTTGTTTTCAATTTTCAAAAATATGAAAACAAAACAGAAAATAAAAACGTTACCAAATGGGGCCTAAATGTTTTACTACCATTTATTATCATCATTATTATTATTTAATAAATACTTGTTGCATGCACATATCAATCTCTGTATAATAAGCCGGAATGGCACTTCATGGCCATTTATTATATTTAATAAGTACTTATGGCATACAAATAGTAATCTCTATATAGAATGTATTTAGAGTGACAAAAAAATAGATCGCATGAAATAAATTGTAAGTTTCTAATTTGTGCAGTGAGATAAAAAGTAAATAACTTTTAGAAAATCTTGATATTTTTTATTATTTTTTAGAGTTTTTTGTCATCCAAACGAAGGCATAATAAGCCCAAATGGCACCTAAGCATTCAACGGCCTATTTTGAACTTATTTTTCCAGCCTTACCCTTCTAATTTTGATTTATTACCATTTTATCCTTCTGCCTTTTGAACCAAACATCCCAAAGAACATGTACTACAACATCCGCTCTGATGATAGAAATATAAAGGTTCAACAGGTAAAATACAAGGAGATTGGCAAAAAAAAAGTAAAGGATTACACAAAAATGAGTGAAGCGCAACATAGTTTCGACGCCACAGATTATCAAATTCCATACCATTATTTATATATGAATGTATCAAAGAAAGAGTGTACAGATTTACCTCCCAAGCTTCATTCGTCGGTGAGAGAACCCAAATATTTTTTCTATTCTTCCTCGTTTCAAAATTTCAACAGCAAAAAAAAAAAAAAAAAACTCTTCGAATTCAAACAAACTCAGTCATATTATCATCAAAAGAAACCCTAAAATTTCATTCACTCTATCTCTCTCTCTCTCTCTCTCTCTCTCCAGAAAGAAGGGTTTATGAGTAAAGTCACAAAAGAAGACCAGCACAGTTGGTACCTATGCGAAACCCGACGGTAAGAAGAGATAGCGTTTCCCTACGTGCACATGTTATTAATTTAGATTAGAATGAGCTCAAGAAAGATATTAAATTAAGGGTTTGTGTATTAGTAATCTAATTTAACTAATTAAATATCATTAATTAACAATTATTAATTATCTAATTATAATAATATAAGATTATTATTTATTAAATATTATTAATTACTTAATTATAATATTATTATTTAACTTAATTTAACTAATTAAATGTTATTACTTAACTATTATTGTCACACCCCGAGTTTCAGAACTCGTGGAATGAGTGAAAGAGTCACACACAACATGTGCTAAAATTTTCATTACCCTAATCAGAGTCACACCACTACCTTATAGCAAACATCTATAATGTATAATAATTTTATTAATAAACCAAAAATAATTAATAACAACTAAACATTAGCGTAACCAGGCAGCAGTACCCCAACCATAACCCTAAATAATAATAGAGATTTAAGCTTCAAAGCCTTTTACAGTCATATCAGATAAATCCCCAAATTAATTGTATTACTGTTCTGAGTAATGTCATAGCAACACAAAAGTAAATCCAACAATGGCCCATTTAAGTCTCAGGTTCATGACCTGCAAAAAAATCTGTAAGGACGTGAGCACCAATCCACTTGTGTCCACAATACATAATAAATACATATATGATATGCACAAAAATTAGATTAGTAGTCATTTCATATCAATAACTCATAAATTGTAAGTCGTCGCACATCTCAATATCAAAACATACATCAACATACATCTCAAGAATAATCCAAATATTATCTTTCATTTATCTCTTTACCATCACATCACAATCATAGAGTAGATATTATACAATATCGTCGTTTACGGGTCCAAACCCGATGACCACGAATAGCCCGATAACTATCATCATTGTAGGCTACTAACTTACTAGCATGAATACCAACTCCTGCATAGGTTTAGGGTTTTTCAACCCAAGGGTAATCTCTATACCCTTCATATTTTTTAGTATCTACAGCCCCGCAATCACAACTTCATTCACGTTTCCTTTATCTTTCATTGCTATCATCTCAACAAAACAACTTATTAGAATCAACCATTAACATCACATCATCACTTCCATGAACATTTCTCGTTATTAGAATAAATCACTCAAACATTTCAAATTAGGCATTCTAAATTACGTATTTTTCATATATTTAACTATAAATATCAAACTATAAATTTTCACAGCTTCAGGGGTAAAATTATAATTTTCACAACTTTTAGGGGTAAAATTGTAATTTCATAAAACTTGGGCCACTTCGTAATTACTCAAAATTTCGGGGGTTAATATGTAATTATTCAAAACTTCTAGGGTCAATTTGAAATTTTCTTTAATTATGGGATCAAACTAAAATTTTGTAAAACTTTGGGGTCAATTCATAATTATATAAAACTATTGGATTTGAAAAGCAATTCTTAGTACTTTATGGAATATGCCAACGATATTCCTTATATAACTTCCCCAGCAAGGCTATTTTGGCTAGAATCTTCTGGCATTTTGGTTTAGGCTGAATTCACGTAGTGTAGTCTAAATTTAACCACTTTTGTACAAAATAAACACACAAAAATTTATCAAAATATTTCTACATCTCATATATGTAATTAAAATGCATTGAATCCCTATCTCGGATCCCAAAAAAAGTGAAGAAACACCAAAAATTTAAGACTTTGCTCCTTTGTATCTCCCATCCTGGACTGAATTATCACGATTCGATACCGTCATGATGATCACAACGTCAAAAATATCAAAATCCCGCTATTCCTGAACCTAAGTCCTCACTTTCTTCTTTTTCTTTCTCTTTCCTCTTTCTTTTCTCTCTCTCCCTCATTTCTTTCTTCTCTTTTCTCCTTCTCGGTTTTCTTCTCCCAGCCAACTAGTCAGATGGCATGTATATATATATGAATATGCAATCTTGGTGGCCAAGTCAAAGACCCTTACGTGAGTCAATCAATTCTTTTTTCTTTTTTCTAAACTTGGTGCCCAAGTTTCTTCTTACTGTATATATATATATGCAAAGTAATTATATATGTATATACAAAGTAATTATTATTCATC
This sequence comes from Vitellaria paradoxa, assembly GCA_019916065.1. Classification (NCBI taxonomy): domain Eukaryota; kingdom Viridiplantae; phylum Streptophyta; class Magnoliopsida; order Ericales; family Sapotaceae; genus Vitellaria; species Vitellaria paradoxa. Next base: position 12,135,847 of record CM034243.1, on the reverse strand, counting down.
TTAAATCTTAACTTTTTTTTTGTAAAATAATATGTATTAAAATTTTAAAATTTTGGATTATTACAATTATTATTACCTAATTATAATATTATAATATTATTATTTTACCTAATTTAATTAATTAAATATTATTAATTAACTATTATTGATTACATAATTATAATATTATAATGTTATTATTTTATCTAATTTTCTAATTAAATATTCTTAATTAACTATTATTGATTACATAATTATAATATTATAATGTTATTATTTTATCTAATTTTCTAATTAAATATTATTAATTAGCTATTGCTAATTACCTACTTATAATATCATAATATTATTATTTTACTTAATTTTCTTATGTTATTAATTTTAAATTGGAATGGGTGCAAGAATAATATTAGATTGGATCCAAGTAAAATTAAGAATTTGTGTATTAGTTCCCTAATTTAACTAATTAAATATTATTAATTAATGATTATTAATTACCTAATTATAATATTATAAGGTTATTATTTTAGCTAATATTCTAATTAAATATTATTAATTAACTATTATTAATTAACTAGTTATAATATTATAATATTCTTATTTAACCTAATTTAACTAATTAAATATTATTAATTAACTATTATTAATTACATAATTATAATATTATTATTTTTCCTAATTTTTGCATGTTGTTAATATTTGATTGGAATGGGTCCAAGAAAAATATTAGATTGGGTCCAAGTAAGATTAAGGGTTTGTGTATTAGTTATGAATTTAACTAATTAAATATTATTTATTAACTATTATTAATTACCTAATTATAATGTTATAATATTATTATTTTACCTAATTTTCTTATATTATTAATATTAGATTGGATTGGCCCCAAGCAAGATTAAAAATTTGTGTACTATTATCAATTTAACAATTAGTATTTAATTATTGTTATTATTATCGTAAATATTTGAATTTAATTTAAAAAATAAAAATATATTAAATTTAATTTAGTTACTCATATATATTAAAAAATTAAAAAAATATCTTTAATATTAAATTAGTTAATGTTGTATTTCATGTTAAAATGATTTGTATACTTTATAATAAAATTTCATATTTGATGTTAAGTAAATTAATTATATATTTTCTATTAATTGAATTCATTATTTATTAAATTTTATTTAAGTCAATAAATATAAAATATACTAAATATAATTTACAACAATAAAAATCCAACTATTTAAAAGTCCAACATACATCTTTACCGTAATAATCCAATAATGTTTACAATAATAAAACCCAACATATTTCCAACCAAAAAAAAAAACCACAATATATTTATAGCCAAAAAAACTAATATATTTACAACAAAATACCAACAAAAGAAATTAACATACTTACAACAAAAATAACCCAACATATTTAATTACAACAAAAAAAAATCAAGCAATATTTATAATAAAAAAAAACCCAGCAATATTTTTATTTAACAATAAAAGCCAACATATTTATTGCAATAAAATACTTTATTCAACAAAAAAATCGAACAATAGGTATATAGAAATAAAAAATAGTTAACAAAAACAAAAAAATAAAATAAATATAGTGTAAAAAAAAAAAAAGGCCAACATATTTACTCAATAAAAAAATCTAACAATAACCGCAAACCCAATAATAGTTACATCCAATCCACAGACTTATATATATATAATAAAAAAATAATTTACTAAAAAAACAGTTTACTCACAAAAAGAAAAGAAAAAAACAAAAAACAATTTACAACAGAAAATAAAGAAAAAATGGTATGAGAAAAAAAAAACCATACCTAAAATTGAGAGCAAAGAAGAGACAGGAAGAGAAAATCATGTTAAGAAATAGATTTCAACAAGTTCAATATGACAAAAAATGAACAAAAAAAAAATAAATCTAATATTAGTATTATATGTAATATATATATATATATATAGAGAGAGATAAATGAGATGGGAAGAGAAGAAGGGAAGAGAGAGAAGGAGCTGTGGGGAGATAGAATGAGGGAGGAGGCAGGTTACCTACAGTGGAGGGCGGTGGCGGCCAACGATGAGAGGTGGAGGAGCAGTGGCAGTGCAAGAAATGAGTGCGAGGGAGGGAAAAAGAGAAAAGTGGAGGAAAAAGAGAGAGAGGAAGGAAGAAAGAGAGATTCTGATGTAAATTGTATCGAGATTACTAGTGACTGCTAGAAACAGTGCTAAAGTTGTCGCAATTTTATCTCTAGCAGTCGTCTCAATCTTTCCGTCACCAATAATCCTGCCGCATATTATTTACGATCACTAGTTCTGCAAATACAATATCAGCAATAATAAAAAATGGTCACTCGAATATTCCTTTCACCAAAACTTATGTTTCTAGTAGTGAACTGACTATTAAGAAGTTTAGTTTTTTTTTTTTTTAAATTGACTATTAACTAGTTACTAAGAAGTTAATTTTTGTTGTTATATTTGTAAAAGAAAAAAATTAATTTTTTAGTAATTAACTTTTTAATCCTTTATGATTTAAAATTTTAAAAAATAAATTTAATTATTTTAAAAAATTGAGTAGACAAAAATTAAGAGTCAAGATAGATTATTATATATTTTTTTTAACAGTGGAAAAGAGACAAAAATTATCTCCTACTCAGTGTGTATTTGGGAAAATTAGCTAGCAGCCCACTTAGCTTTTTAACTTTCTCTTAAATAATTAAATTTATTTTTTTACACATTGAATTTCTTTTAAATCGTCAAAAATAAAAATATTTAATTAACAAAAAATTAAAAATTAATAAAAAAATTAATTTTTTTCTTTTTCCGAACGCATAACAGCTAGCTTAGGGAAAAAAAAAGGCTAGCTATTTTTATTTATTTTTTTTCTCTAAACTCTAACTCGACGTGTTACAAAGTAAACACCCTTCTCCACGTCTCTGATGAGAGAGAGAGAGAGACACCCAAACGCCTCGGGACTAAAGATTGAACTTTGAAGTAAATTTTTGCGAAAAATTCCTTTTTATTCCCCGCAATCCTTCGTCTCTTTCCTTCGTGTCTGCCTTTTCCTTCGCTCTTCCCTTCTTCCTTCTCTCGTTTGTATTGCTTTGATTTGGGCGGCGCTTTGGGTACGATTCTTCACTGGGTATCTCCGGAAACTCCCAAATTTCAACTTTTGTTGGGTGGTCCGTCGGCTTCTCCACCGTAAACTTTTGGTGGGTTTTCTGGTAAATATCCCGTTTCTTGCTACCATTATGTAGTATCGGCTTCCAATACTATTTTGTACCGGTAGTTCCTAGTCTTTGTTTTTATTTTGACTTGTGGTTGCCCAAATTCGCTCCTAACTTGGCTCGTTGCATTCCCAAAGTTCAGAAATTGTAGCCTATTTAGTGTGGGTTTGTTCTATTACAGTGGAAAAGATGCAATCTTTTTAATTGTTTCCAGTGTGGTGTGGGAACAGCTCAAATGATATTTGTGTGATCGTAGCTGTATTCTGGGTCTTTGTTTTCTTACCTCCTTTTTCTTTTGAGGTCAAGGTTCCCTTATTCATATGAAAAAGAAGAAGTACCAGGTTCCAGTTTGTATGAAACTAGAACTTTCCATGTTATGATTTCTGAGGTTGGTTCAATATTAAGAACTTGACCAATACCTAAAAAAAAATAGGTCTGATGGAACGCGTAAGGTTAATTCCTTTATTTCATTTCATACTAGAATAGCTCAACTCATGTCCTATATCAAAAATGGGGCCTATCAGGATCCTACTATCCCACCACGCTTCCAAAGCCGACTTTCACGGTGGCTTTCACTCTAGGTAGCTTTTTCTAGTGGCTGTTAGCTCTTTTTCTCTTTGAATGGCTCACACTCTACTCTAGGTAACTCTTTCTTAGGTAACCCTTGCTACGATTTGAACTCGGGATGTAGAGGCTGTTCTAATACTAAATGTTAGAAACTTGACCAATACGCTAAAAGACGTAGGTCTGATGGAACACGTGAAATCAATTCTTATATTTCATCCCATACTGCAATAGCCCAACTCGTGTTCCGTACCAAATGTGGGGCCCACCAGGACCGTAACATGCAACTTGAGTTTGTTTAGTTCTCTGTGACATAGCTTTCACATATTAACTATCACTATTCCATAGCTTTGCATACCCTTGGGGCAGTTGGTTGGTGAGATCACCTTCAGTTGAAATATTTTGGGCCTATTTTTGGTTTAGTTCTTGTGTCTTAAATATGTTGATGACATGGGTGATTTCGGAGATAGTTTGCTCGTATATTTTAATGGACATTTAGAAAAACACTGGACAGATTGTCTGATGCACAAGTAATTTGTAGACCAGTGCATAAACAATGTAATCACAACTTCTTGAGTAAGTTCTTCTAACGAGACCTTATAAAACTGGAGCCTCACCAGTGCCTTAGATAAATTGTTATTGTTTATTTTAAATTGGGGGAGCTGCCTCAACATGCAGTCCGGCAATTTTGATGACCCTAACTTCATAATGTAATCCCTTGCTCAAATGCAAGAAAATATCAGTCTTTTAGGCCTTCATTGGATTCTATGGTGGAAGTTTACAACCTCCTCACATGTTCGTATGTCTCATGAAAAGCAAATCAATTCATAAACATAAACGTAAAAACTGAAAACAATATAAACACAAATTCTACTTTTATTCATCATCAAACAACCACATCCTTTTCCAATCTTGCTTCTAAGCCTATCAGAATGCAGTTAGGAGTTCCAGTGAATTAGTCCCAACAAAGGTGAGGATACCCTTAGTATCAAAATATAATATATATATATACACGTAAAATAAATAAAATGCAGAATATATTTCTCTCTAAAATGAAAGAACAGATACAACTATGTGAAAATCAAGGTTTGCTCATATCCTCCACCTAGCTTATGTTCAAGGTCAATTTATGGTTGTTTAACCCCTCTCTACATTAAATGGATTTGGGTACGGGTGCCGCGTACATATACAAGTCTAAGAGTTGGATCTATTAATTCTCTTATTAAAGGATATGGGGACATGGTAAAATATTTACATTTGTAATATAACTACTTTATTTTATAGAATAACATGGTATTAATTTATTAATAAGGTTCCATTAGAGTATTTCATGCATATAATATAAGTTTTATACATAATTATGTGATAAAAATGAATTGTTAAGTATGTTTGTATAAATATTAATTATATTGGGACATGTATACTGCACTCTTATCCAAAGTATCCTTATCCAAGTGTTAAGTATCTAACACTAGTATGCCATACATGTAGAAGAGTCCATGTAACATGGACACCTCTTGAATGTCTTTTGATGAGCAAAGAAACTATTAAAACCTTTGCCAAGGCTTGTTGTTACAAAGGGTACGGGGAGGGTACTTGGTAAGGTGTAAAAAAAAAAAGGGGAAGCTAGTAGGAAAATGAAATAAGTGCATCAATAGTGTTGCAAGGTAGGAGAAGTTATCCTCTATGGGAAAATGCAGAGACAAGGATACTACTTGGCCAAAGATGCCATAGGAATGCAACAACAATGTCTTAGCTACCAAGAAACTCAATCAAAGGGAAAGTGCAACTTTGTTAACATCCCTATAGTTTGGAGGACACTCTACATTGATTACCTCACCAAGGAGGCGTTGCCCCCTATCAAAGAGACATGGCATTGATAAAAAAGGGGCACCTCTATTCTTCCTTCATGAAGGGCAATTTTACCGCCACAGTTTCAAGGCAAGCTGCTGTGTTGCTTGGTTGGAGCAGATTAGAGAAAGCCTTGCAAGTTGGACACAAGTTGGAACATCAACGAGGAAGGAAGCTGGACATACACTTCCTTGACACTAGATATTATTGGTCAACTGTGGAGGAGGATGCGCAAAAACTTCGTTAGAAAATGCCCTCATGTCAAATACATGGTCGCTTGATCCATGCACTTGCTTTGGACCTGAGAACAATGGAAACTTCATGGCCTTTCCATACTTGATCCATGGATCTAGTTGGACCAAGCAACCCCCGTTCGCAGGGCAACATCAAGATTGTGGCCACTAAGGAGTTATACCCAGTGTGGGAAGGGAGGAACCCCTTCGAAGAGCTACAGGTCTAGCAGTAGCAAACTTCAACAGGAATTTTCTAATTGCCACTTTGGAATCGCGAAGACACGACTTTATAGACAATCCTTTGCACCTTGGAGGACTATTTGTCGGATTGGGCCCATGCCCTACGATGGCGTTACGACTGAGAAGCAGTTCTCCTTGTGGAAATTGTCATTCAACGGATTTCCAAAGCAAAATCCTTCTTGACTCTAGACATGCGGACTTGGAAATCTTAGATGAAAGGTGAACAAAGCAAAGGCCTACCTCAAAACTTATCATATTCAAATCAGGAAAGCGTATGATGCTTTGGTAAAGCCGAGACATTTTCAGGAGAGAGATTTGGTGTTAAAGGTGGCTGCCCATATAATGAGAGAATTATTCGCACTAAAGTTCACACCGAAACGTGTCCTGAAAATGGACAGGACAATATGTGATCAAGGAAGCCAATGATAGTGGGTATCATTGAATTTCGGAAACAAGAACAAACAAGGTTGGCCCCCTATCAGCATTAAATGGTTGAAGATGTACTACCAAGGAGGTCTTTTGATTTTATGTAATTTTTCTTCTTTGGTACTGCAAATGTATTCAAAATGCTGAACGCATTGTATTCAATGGTTGCTGACTATCGATGGATGCTTTTTTTCGACAAACTGTAAATTTGATTACTAATCGATGTTTCATTTCTAAAAGCAATGAATGGTGAAATTATCTCCATAGGCAGCCATTCTCCCCGTGGGAACTCCCTCTCCTCAAGGGAATCCGCTAAGGTAGTCCCTAGGACTCCTTGGTGTTTGGTTACCTAAGTTGTCTCCATAGGGAGCCTTTTCTCCCTACTGGAATACCCTCTCTCAAATTGAACCCCCAAGGTAGTTGCTAGGACCCCTTGGTGCTTGGTTACTTAAGTTATCTCCATAGGGAGCCTTTCCCCTAACACAAACTCCTTTTCTCCAAACGAACCCCCCAAGGCAGTCCTAGGATCCCTGGGACCCCTCGGTGCTTGATTACCTAAACTTGTCTCCATAGGGAGTATTTCCACTCGGAAACTTCCCTCGGTAGTTTGTAGGACCCCTTGAGCTCTCCCCCGTAGGAACTCCCTCCCGCCATAGGAACCCCTAAGGCAATCCCCAGGATCCTTTAGTGTTTGGTTCCATTGCATCACATTCACAATCATTTGAATAACAAGTACATTTCATTCAACAAACAAGTACATTATACTTGAAGAATTCACTTTCATTCAAAATATTCCTTTGAGAGAAACATTGCACCAAACAAAATGAAATAACAGAATCTAGGGATGCATTACATAAAAAAATTGAAAATACTAGAACACGGTTACACTGCACGAAATAGCAAACTAACGATGTTCAGACCCTGTTAAGTGCCTCTATTGTGGCGTATGCGAAGGAATCATGGGAGCACCCGCTGGAGTAAAAAGTCCCAAAGATACTAGTCTCCTTCGGCAACTCCACTAACCCCCAATTTTTTTGGCGACTTGACACCGTGGTTCACTGAAGTAGACAAATTGAAAGAAGTGTTCAATTAGGTTTAAGCATGACTAGGAAAACTTCCATTGACTGTGCCATCAAAACACACTAACACCATCTAATAATCCAAGGATTGTATTGCCATAAAGTTGGCTACTTGATGCTAATGAACTGGTATCATTGGCCAATGTCTATTGAAGTCCTTTGAATTTTTCTAATTGTTATGATTCTGTTGGGCGTGTGGCCATGTGATAGCTCATTTATGTATTGATAATACATCCCCATTGTAGTTGAGATTTTATGCTGTCATGAGATTTTTGTCTCTTGTTTTTTTAGTCCTACAAATTTATGTATGTGCATATATGAACAATTTGTATGACTCTTACCAAGTTCTCAAATTTGGTCTTAACCTGACATTGCTGAAGCCTGCACGGTTTGAAACTTTGAATACACTGACTATGGTGTTATTTATCTGGTGGTTTTTTTAACTTTAGTTACAATCATTTTCAGCTGGGAAGATTTACAATTTTTTTTTTTGGGTTATAAATTACTGCTACTGGTTGGTATTTTCTTTCTTTCTATATCGAGGCAAAATGTGAATTATGGAGAAAATTAATCGGTTTTCTTTCTTTTTTACAGCACTATGTTCTAACCATTCATGCATGTTGGGGGATGGACTGGCTGTATTCGCCTGCTGTCAGTGTGTTTAAATAATGTTCAAAGGTGCAAAGGGTGTTAATGCTTTTAATATATTTAAATGGAAACGGCATGGTGAATCATCATTGACAGCTGGGTTGCTAGATAATGTGCACCATGAAATTGAATTGTCCGAATACCAAGGAGTACCGAGTCCTGGTAGTGAAAGCCCTTCTGGGTTTCTAAATGGTGAGAGCTCAAACGTGGAACCAATAGCTGATTTGGACCTGTTCTTTGAGAGGCTTTACAGTTACCATTGTGAGAAAGGACTTTGGTGCATTATTATAAAGTGGATAGTTGAGCTCTTGAGCCTAGCTTTTGTCATATGTTTCTCAGGATTTTTCTTATTATATGTTGATTGGAATGGCCTTCGCAATGCAAAATGTGGAATGGATGCAGTTGAATCTGGAATTAAGCCCTGTGATCTGGCTAAGGAGGCCCTACGCCAGCATCCATTAACCCCTTTTACACTTACAAAATCTATTATTGTTGGGTATTTGGGAATATTTTCCATTTATTGGATCTTCTGTTTCTTAAGATTTTTTGCACAGCTGAAGGACACTTTGAAGATTCGTCAGTTTTACCATAACAGGTACACCTGAGCAATGGAATTTATTATGTTGAAAGCAATATATGACATTTGAACCTGATAATCCATAACATTTAATATAATTTTCATCTCTTTTCTCCCCTTTCTGTTTGGGTAGTGTTCTTTTTTTTTGGGGGGGGGGGGAGTTGAGGCTTCTTGTATATGACATACAGATTTTCATAGCATTTTATCAACGAGCTGGTCATATTAAGGAATTCCATCATTTTGCTATGTAATAAGCAATTTTATGATGCTTCTGCAGTCTCCGCATAATGGATAATGAAATAAGGACTATGCCCTGGCCATCCATTCTTGAAAAGGTTGTCCAACTACAAAGTGCACAACGACTTTGTGTAGTCAAGGATCTTTCCGCTCATGATGTGGTGATGCGATTGATGAGAAAGGAGAATTACTTGATTGGAATGCTGAACAAAGGGGTGCTTGCTTTTCCAATCTCTCGATGGGCACCAGGTGCTGGCCCAACAGTCAAATTTGGCCCAAATGGCACTCGTTATCGTTTAGTTCTGACAAAAATCTTGGAATGGACTTTAAATTGGTGTATACTGCAGAGTATGTTTGACAGGTGTGTTGCATTATAATTTTTTCTGGGAACAGTTCATGCATTGCTTGCGCTGTAGTTAGCTGCTACATGTGGTTTTCTTTTACCCATTATGATTGGTGCCTCAAAACACTTGTTGCCATTGAATTGAAAGATGCATTTTGATGTCTTTTGGTATCAATATTTGGGCATTATAAGCATATCAATGTTTCTTTTAGAATGTGTGGAACAATGATCCTTTTATTTTTTTAATTTATTTTTTGGGGGGTGGGGAGTCTGGTTGCATGCTGTTTTATCACCCGTCCAAAGTAATGTTTATTCATTTATTTTTTAAATTTTTATAAAGTGAATTATCCCTTAAATCTTCTGGGAGGTATTCTGCTAATTATCCCTTAAATCTTTGAGGTTTACAATCTTCTTTTGATTTAGTGTTCTTTTTTGGCAGAAACTTTTGTGTTCGAAGGGACTTTGTTTCCAATCCTAAAACATTAAAAAAGAGGCTTATGGTTGTTGGGCTTGCAATGCTTCTTCTTTCTCCATTTCTTGTTATATTCATGCTGGTATATCTCTTCCTGAGACATGCTGAACAGTTCTATAATCATCCCAGCACAGCATCATCTCGAAGGTGGTCAAATCTTTCTAAGTGGATATTTAGAGAATTTAATGAGGTATCTTCTTTCCCATTATTTTCACTTCTTTTTGGTGCTAGATTCAACCAAATTTTCACCTTCAATTTTTTTTATAGTCCCCATCTTTTACTTGAGGAGGTGGGAGGTGGTGGCAGCATTTACAGGGTGTGGAAACTGGTGGCATATGGAACAGATTAGCATATGTTACTTGTAGCCAATCTGTGGTCAGGGATTTGTTGTTTGTCAGTCAATGTTGATAGATTGTTCCAATTTGTACTAAATCATTCAAGCAATGATAAAAAAATTAATTTGGAGTGTTTATTCCCTTGATGCCTCTTTAGTAAAATTATGTATTCTTGTAAAAAAAAAATTGATTTGGAATGTCTGTTGAAATAGAAAAGCTTGACTGTTAAAAGTGTATTTTGCACCACAACTCATCTTTACTTGACCCTCAATTCACCGTATAGACTGGATTTATTAGAGTTATACACGACAAAGGAACTTGTGACCCTGGCGATTAATTTTTGCTGTGGATTTTTCATATGGAGAGGCTGTTTAAATTAACTTTTGGGGTTTCAAATTAATGGTTCTTTTTGTTGTGTGCAAGATTGAGACATAGACAAAAAAATATTTGACCATCTATCTATGATGTTCTTAGTTAAAGTTGGTCAGAGCAATTGGCGCCTTTATTTGTTGTACTGTACAACTAGTCAAAGCACTGGTTCTTTTGGCAATGGCTGCTGCTATGGCTTATTATCTCACTTCTGTTTCACTTACTTCTTCATCCATAAATTATGCTCTTCTCATTTGATGCGAGACTCGTAGGGAAGAGAAAGTAATGTATTATGTAATTATATTTCTTTGAAGTAAATAACGGCTGTAGTAATAATTACAAATATATGGAAGAATTAGGGGTACCCTTTTCTGATCCATTGACTAATTTTTTTAGATAATATATATTGTCCTATCAATCACAGAAAGTGTTCATTATTTCTCAAAAGAATAAGTTAATTTCTTCATTTCAATAGTTTTCCATCTGTCTTTTCTTCTTTTCTCTCCTCCCAACGCCCAGCCTGTGCATTTCACAATTACATTTCTGTACATGTTTACCTCTCTAGGTGTTTTATGTTGCTAGTGTGTAATGATTATTAGCTTTATGTATTCAGAATTCATCTTATTTTATTTTTCTAGAACTTTCTGAGGCAGTTTGCCTTCTGCAATTGTAGGTTTTTTCTTTTGCATTAGTTCTCTAATGAAATTTCAGATACCTACATAGATCTTACATCTGATCATCTTTATGTTTCAGGTTGACCATCTGTTCAAGCACCGAATCAACAACAGTTTACCACATGCTTCTAATTATATAAAGCAATTCCCCTCTCCTATTGTAACAATCATTGCAAAATTCATCTCCTTTGTTTCTGGTGGCTTTGCTGCTATTCTGATCATCATTGCATTTCTGGAAGAATCACTGCTGGAAGGCCATGTAATGCATCTTCACTTCTGTCACTGTGGAAGTGTATTTTAGACAATTTCCACAATCATTTTTACTAGTGTGATTTATGGATTTTCTCCATTTTATGGATTTTTTTTCCTCCAAAATCATGTAGATATTTGGTCGCAACTTGTTTTGGTATGCTGCTGTTTTTGGAACTATAACAGCCATTAGCCGGGCTGCAGTAACAGATGAGCTTCTAGTTCTTGATCCGCAAGGGGCGATGTCTTTGGTTGTCCAACACACGCACTATATGCCAAAAAGATGGCGTGGGAAGGAAAATATGGAGATTGTCCGGATGGAGTTTGAAACTCTATTCCAGGTGAGCCTGCTGAGCGGTTTGCTTTTACAACAAGCTACACTAGAACTGGCTTGAGTTTTCCAAGCTGTGGCTTGCTCAACTTTGAAGTTGGATGTGTTTGCTTAATGGTATTTTGAGCACTCGTTTATTTGGCTATCATAACTGATTGAATTAAAACATTTCTAAGTTTCATTGACATGCTGTCTTATTTTTAAATGTGAAAATCACTAATGTCTTCTGAATTTACAAAACATACCTTTACACCCCCTTGTACTTAAGGCTAATGTGAAAACATTAAAGAGTCTGTGAAAGATAATGGATTTGACTCTCTATAACTTTGAAACTACGTTACATGCCTTGTACTTCACACTCTTTGTACTTATATGCATTGACATATTTTGATTATGAATGGACATTTTTGTCTTCTCTCTTGAAAACATAATTCTGTTCAGAACTTCATTTTAGTCTTGAGTAAAGAGAGAGTATAAAGGGAGGTTCATAAAGTTCAGGGCGTTAGTGATTTTTTTTTTTCACCTTTAGTTCAGGGGTTATAAAGGTAATTACCCCTTATTTATTTATTTTTATCTTGGTTCCCCATTTTCGCACTTTTGTATCAATCGTGAGGTTCTGATAATGAATGTGTTACCAAGTATGGATAGTATTTATGTCAAAGCTGGCTCCTCCATGGCTCTCGGAACCTAATTTCTCACACCCTCTCCCTTCTCTTGTTACATGATTTTACAGCATTATGACCATAATGAAAAACATACATTTGCGTTTGTAAATCACCTTGGTCTATACTTAGACCAATATTCTTCTGGTAACCACAACCCAACACACCCATGTCACCTAGATCAATATTCTTGAATATCTATAGTGCTTAAATTATTGATTTTCTATGTTGCAGTACACTGGAATGATGCTACTGGAGGAGATGGCCTCAATCTTTCTCACTCCATACTTGCTCCTATTTGTTGTCCCAAAGGTGTTTATGCATTATATCTTGTTCTTACTTTATTCCCATTCCAACAATTTTTGTTTTTGAACTGAAAAGCTCTGTGAACAATGCAGCGGGTGGATGAGATTCTGCAGTTTATTGCAGATTTCACAGTAAATGTCGAAGGTGTTGGTCACGTATGCAGGTTGGTATTTGACCATTTGTACTTTTTGTTCTTATAAAATTTATGAATTGCATGGCTTCTGTCCTTCATCTTGCTCTGGCAGAATGTTACTTCTCATTGGTACTCTCTCTTCTGGCAGCTTTAGTGTCTTTGATTTTCAAAACCATGGAAATAGCAACTATGGTTCACCATGCAATTCACCAAGCATACAGAGGAGTTCCCAGGGTAAAATGGAGAAATCATTCTTGAGGTATGATCACTGCTCGAGTTTTTCATATGTTGAATTAGTAAAGGTCATGCGCGTTTATTTTATATCTCATTATTGTACCTTTTGCTTTAATCTTCGTGTCTCTCTTAGGATAAGATTGTTTTATGGTAATCCCCACTTGTCCGTAAACTTGCTCTACTTGTGTTAAGTCTTCTTACTTTGCTGGCAGCTTCCAATGTAGCTATCCTACTTGGGAACCAAATTCTCAGGGAATGCAATTTCTTTTAAATCTGAAAAATTTCCGGGACCAGACCCTACAAGGGCAAGGAACTATACCTGCATATTTGCCTCCCAGAACTTGGGAACTGACCCCAAGTTTGAGGGGCCTGGGAGACATAAACAGTTTCCTTTCAAGCGAAATGCCCCGCAACTTTCCCGGAACTGGCTACCAATTGGGTTATGCGAGGATGATTGATGCTAATCAAAAGAATTACCCATATATTCTTGATCGGTACTACACATCTCGACCTCATCATGCAACTGATAACCTGAGAGATGTCTTTCCAAGACCTTTTGGTGCTTCTAGGGGAGGCTCGGTAGATTTTTGGACACCGCCACCACCCGTGCCACGAAATGAAGCAACAGATGAAGAAAACTGGGATCACCTTTTCGAGGATCGATCAAAGTCTCGTTTGGAAGCTTCTATATCGGCTTCTCTCTTCCGGGAAAGCATACTACAGCATCATGACTCGAGTAACATGGCAGGCCCTGCTAAGAGCCACTGGTGGCATAGAAGTCGCCCGCATGGTGCAGACCCTCAAACAAGTTTCCTTGAGCCGCCGAATTTCAACCACAGAACTCCCAATAATTATTATGATAATTTCTCGGATAGAAGCTTGGAGGAGGAAGGACACCTCGCGTGGAGGAACTCGCATGCGATGTCTCTGACCCATTACACCGATGACCTGGAGGGAGGAGAGTTCTATCTTCCCTTCGATGACATATACAGTAGACCTCCAGAAAGAGTCCCTCTATGAATTTTGATCTCACAAGCTGTGTGATCAAGGTTCATCTGGGTTTTCATGCCTGTCTGAACTGTTGTCTTTTTAGTTTACTTCTCATAAAAAGGGAGAGGTCTTTTTTTTTGGGGGGGGGGGGGGGGAGGTAAAAAGGGGGAGGTCTATATTCTTTGTTGTACATAATTCATTATGGGGATTAGATCGTGAACAGGCCTCAACTTGATTTGGAGGTACCTAGGGACCCTGAGTTTCTGGGCCTTCTGAAAGTATAAACACGCAACCAAACCATTTGATTAATCATTTCAATTTCATCCGAATGCAATTATTGTATGCACTTTTGGTTCCTTGAGTGTTGGTGGTTTTACAAAGGGCGTGTTTGGTGATTGCTCAATGATTTGATTTCGTTCCCATCAATGCAAATCTGGAGAGCACACCGGGTCACAAATCATCTCTAAAAAACAATTACGTCCAGTGTTTGCTCAATGATTTGATTTCGTTCTAGAAAATCGCAACCAAACACTGGACTTTATTGTTTTTTAGAGGCGATCTGTGACCCCGTTTGCTCTTCAGATTTGAATTGATGGGCCGAGTTAAGGAAAGTGGCATTGCAACACATCTTGAAATCAATTTTTAGGTTTTTTGAAAGTTGTTTTCTCTGCGTTATTTTTATTTTATTTCATTTTTTTTAGCAATAGTGTATTTAGGAATGGGCATGGGACGGGTAGGGGACAGGTACGCGTATCTCCATACTCGATCCCTAAACTAAAATTAATCTCCATACTTTATCCGATCTCCACTGGAGATTTATTTTTATCACCAATTCCCGACCCAAACGAGGAAGGGGGATCCCATGGGGAAACGGGTACCTAAATTGAAAAAAAATATAAAAATACAAAAATTCTAAAATATGACTTATAAAAACATAGAGTTAGATTCTAATACATATTTAAAAAATTAAAAAATACCATATATATATATATATTTAGAAAGCACTTATTAGGTTTCTATTTTTTTACCATATTAATAGGTTTTATGGTTCAAGATAAGGAAAGTAAATAAAGAAACGTTAACAATTGGTCTATCTCAATTTATAGTTTCTTTGTAAATTGAAAAACAAAGTAATTTAATAGAAAGCTGATAAATAAAGAAACTCAAAATCTTAATTCCCAATCTTAATAAGAAATTTGTAGTAACAAATATACTAAAAAAATTAAATATATATATACACGAGAATATAAGGAGGGTGGGGGAACGGGTAGGGTAGGGTACGGGGCGAGGCGGGGACAGACTCATACCCGTACCCTACCCGATCCCCAAAATTTTTTAAAAATGCCCTCATACTCTACCCGATCCCCCAAAAATTCCCGAATCCCTTACTCGTTTGGGGCAGGGATCGGGTAGGGTACGAACGGGTCGGCCGAGATGGCGACCCCTAAGTGTATTATAAATTCATTACCCTAACAGGATTTTCTAATGAAAATATAGCGTAAGTACAATATTTTCAAATTTAACGTATTAAAATGTAAAAATATCATGTTCAGAAATGTCGATACCAAAAGATAAATTATAATAATGATAAACTCTAGTCCGTCCATTTGTATGTATTAGTAATTATTTATATCGAAAGGTATAGAAATATAATTTAACATGTAAATAATTAAAATTAAAATTTATAAAGTAAACTTACATGAAAAGTTATAAAAATAACTTACAAAAATAAAAAGTACTAATCAAAAGAGACTAATGTATTTATACAGTGTTTAATAAAAGTATAAAATTTTATTATTTATTATAAATATTATCATTTTTTTAAAATATTAATTTAAAAAATTTTCTATAAAAAGTATTTAAAAAAATATGGAAAGAGTGAGATAATATATTTTCATATGAAATGACAGGAAAGATTACTAAAATCAAGAGAAAAAGAAAAATAATCCTAGTTATTGAACAAATCAAATGGTTGAAAATATATCAAATTCAAAATTTTAACTTCCTTATTATGGCTCCGTTTGGAGTGACAAAAACTCTGAAAATGATAAAAAAATACTAAAAAATTCTAAAAGTTATTCACTTTTTATCTCGTTGTACAAATTACGAATCCACAACTTGTCTCACTTTATCTTACTTTTTGTCAAACGCACCCTATATAAATGACACAAAGAGTGTAAAAAAGTATACATTTAAAATTTAAGATTTAAGCAAGTTAAAATTGAAATTTTAATTTAAATGTTTATTTTTAATAAAATTTTAAAGAAAATTAAAGTTTAAATATATATATTTTTTTAAATAAAAAATTTTAGTTGATTTTGCCTAATAGGTATCATACATTGTTTGATAAATGTGTACAATTTTATTATTTATTACAAATATTATAACATTTTTAAAATATTAATTTAAAAATTTTTATATATAAAAGTATTCAAAAAATATATAAAAAGAGTGAGGGATTATATTTTCATGTGAAGTAACTGAAAAAATAACCAAAATAAAGAGAAAATAAAATAATTCTGACTATTGAATAAATCTAATGATTAAAAATATATGAATATCAAATTAATGAATTATATTATTATATACTAGCATGATACCTGTGTGAGGCACAATTATCTCTCTCCCCCGACCTTCCTTTCCCCCTAAAACTTCAACTTGAGCCTCCCCCTCCCCCTTCCCCCTAAAACTTCAACTTGAGCCTCCCCCTCCCCCTTTCACGGAGGACAACCATCCATAGTGTTAAAAAGCGGCGTTACGTAATGGAATCGGCGCCCTCCAGTATGGTTGCAAGCCTTGAAATGGAAATCACATTGTAACGGGACATTACGGCACTGTAACGGAGCATTACGACTGTTCTTAAAAGAAAAAAAAATGAAGAAAAGCATAAAACCTCATAGCAACTGGAAAGAAAAATTAAATCTAAAATCTTTTAATCTTTCAATAGAGATTCGAAAAAAAATTTAATTTTTTACAGAATTCAGAGCTAAAAAATAAAGAAGCATCCAAAAAATATTAGATTTGGAACTTTTGAGAACTGAAAACTTGTGAAAGAAATTAAAGTAAGAAAAAATCATTGAAGCCTTCCAGTTTGTGTTCCTCCGACTTCACCAGTTTGTGTTCCTCCGGCTTCGGCTTTTAACTAAGAAAGCGGCGACTATGGAACTGAAACAGAATGAGGAGTCTGAATTGAAGATTTCAGACTTTAGCTTTCAACTGAAGAATACAATGGTGGAACAAAAGGGTTTGGAGAAAGAAAGTTGCAGAGCCTGCAGGTGGGTTCCTCAGGTGTGGTGATTTTGGGCGGTGCCTTGGATGTTGTAGTGATTTGTGCAGTGGGGATGGGTTTTGCCTATTGGGTATTGTAATGACTAGCCAGTGGCAGCACAGTTAGTACTTCGTATATCTAATATAAATATGTAAATATAATTGTAATATTAATATATAATTATAATATATTAGATTTTAATATAAATATATTAAATTATTTTTAATTATAATTAAATATTAAACTAAAAATTTATATTAAAATATTATATAATTTATATTAGTTATATTAAAAATTATTAATTAAGTATTACTATTTTATGATGTCACATTAACAAAAATATTAATTACAACAAAAATAATATTAATTAATTAATAGTATTACTATATTAACATATTATATAATTTATATTAGCTGTATTAAATATTATTAATTAAGTATTTTGTATTCAAAATTATTAAATAATATTATTTTAGTTAAGTAGTTGTACATTTATTATTGTATAACTATTAACAATTTAATATATATATTATATAAATTTATTTTCATGTAAGAGGTATGTAAAAATAAAACTAATATATATATATATATATATAAACATAGACATTATTTGTTGATATAAAATTATTAAACAACACTAATCATCTTTATTTATGTATTTTAATTGTTAAAAGATCAAAAATTGTCTAATTTAAATGAATTGTGTATTTGAAAAAAAATCACGCTTTCGATTTACGTTTTCGTTACGTAACATCCATTACATCCTATTTTCGCGTCATCGCAATCGTTATTATATCCATTACCATTTTTTAAAATCATGCAACTGTCTTATTAACTGTTGTCTTTTGTTTTATATATATATATATATATATATATATATATATACCTGTCTAGTTTTTGTTCACATCCGTTTAACGAATGGTTTTCCGAATTCAGCAAAACATGATTTTTCTCCTTTTCCACGTTGGAATCTGATGGAATGCAAAGCTAATAGTGGATCGTAAAACAGGTGGTTGAGATCAGCCATGGTTTTCAGAAAATTTTTGTTGCATGAATCCTCCACCTGTCCATTTCACATGCCTCCCACATGCTCTTTACCATCTCTTAATTGCATTGAACTTTTCATCAGTTGATATTTTACGCAATGCAAGTTGCAGCTACAGTTACTTACAAGCCAAGTTCCATTTTACTTGCTTTGTTTGGTATTAGAAAAACGTCAATTTTGTTTTCGTAACTTTCTTCTCCATCTTATATGATTTTTTTTTTTTAACAAAATTTGATTGTAACTTTTACGTGTGTTAATTACATTTATAAAAAATTAAAAAATTCATATTCGTTCAGATAAAAATTAAAAAAAAAATAAATTTTCCGTTATTTTTTTATCAAAACAAATAGTTTTTACTCAGATGAAAATGAATTTTTTTATTTTTTCGAAAACGATTCACATGTGTAAAACTTACAATTTTAAAAAAAAAAAAAATTAAATTTTGGTAAAAAAAATAATATACAATGAAAAAATTTATCAAAAAAGCTAGAAGCTTTTTTTATTACCAAACAAAGCCTTAGTTTATACCTGGCACAATATTCACAAGTAGATATTAGCAATAGCGTTGAGATTTTCAGACTGCAAGCCTTAAAAATACATTTATTGTTTAGGAGTTTCTAAAAATAAAGTTGGCTTAGTAGAAGAGGTTGGGAGTTCATTAGTCTTTGGAACTCTCAAACATTTATTGAATTTATGCCCTATACATGGAGCCTGGACAGTTCGGGAAACATGAAAAAGAAATAGATGCTCCGTGCGTATGAACTTGTGTTTTTTGAACCTTCATCTACCTAGTCGCTTATTGGTTACTTTATTGCTTTTGTTGTCGTCTTCGCCGCCATCATTATCGTCCTCGTATCATTTTACTTGCTAGCAATAGGAACATCCTTATATTTATATTTTTTTCAGCAGAACAATTACAAAGAATAATCATGATTATAAGGGAAATCTCGTATCGCCTTGATTTAAAATCGGGTTGAAAATAAGTCGAATTTTTTTCAAATTGTTTAGGCTTGACTTGAGTTCGGTTTGTGATTAAAATGAATTCAAATAAGGTTTGATTTATGCCTCGTTTTTTAGAATTGAGCTTGAATTTCAACTCGAAAGTTTACGAGTTGACTCGATAAAATAATATAATATGTTTATATTTTTTAACAATATTTTTATAATATTTTATTTATTATATTTTAGACTAATACAATGTTATTTTTGTTTAATGAAATTATTTGCGAGTCGATCTCGAATCTAAATTTTTCTTTAACAAGCCAAGTTCAAACTTATATAAAAATTCAGGCTGAGCTTGAACTTAAGCTAATGCTTAGTATAAATAGTTTGAACTGAGCTTGAATAAATTAAAGCTCAACTCGAATTGATTCACTCGTTTTCACCCCTAATTTGAAGGTTGTTCTCTCCATGTAATTAAGGTCTTAGACAACCCCTATCTTACAAACTAATTTTCTAGGTTGAATTAAATCCATGAGTTCATCAATATGTTATTAAAGTTGAGTTTTGACTGAATTGCCAAGTTTCCCTTATCTCACATAATCTACTCGAGGTTGTATATCATCACCATTATTATTATTATTATTATTATTATTATTTATTTTTTATAGTCATAAGAACATTATTATGGGATATTTGGTTGAAAAAATTTGGTAAAAAAGTACAATAAAAGTATAAAAATTTGATATAAAAGTGATACGTAATAAAATTTAATGGGAAGAAAGTATAACAAGTTGATAAAAATTGATAAGTTTTGATTAGTTTTGGCCACCTAAACACGCCCTATGTTAATATTTCTGCTATTTGGCCAGTTGTATTACTGCTATTATTTATATTACAAGCTGGGGACACTAGGGTTCATGTAGCATAATTTGTTAATAGACTAAATAAAGCTTTGGAAAGTTGTTTCCTTCAGGCAATAAAATAATGCTGTGATTGATGCCAACATTGTTTTGTATACCATTTAAAGAACACATATTATGCAGAGAAAGTAGAGTTAGAGTTGATGATGATGGAGAAGCTCTCTTTTAGCTGGTTTACTGCTCAATCTGTCCCTCAGAGTTATGTATTCCCACCCGAAAGCCGACCTGGGGAACTCATTGTTCCGTTATGCCATACGATTCCAGTCATTGACCTTGGGAGAGCAGAGGGTCAAGATAAAACTGATATTGTTCAGCAAGTCTTGGAAGCCAGTGAGAAGATTGGAATCTTTCAGGTAGTTGAGAAGTTCTCATCTTCTACATCCTAAAGACCAACTCCTCCTTTCTATTTTTCAAGTATATGCCCCTTTCATAATCAACTCATCTCCATCTTATATGAGTTGGGTTTGTATATGAGTTGGGTTTGGCTACATGAATTCATTTTCTGCATTCGTTTTTGTTAAGAGTTATGTTTTCTATAAGATTATAAAAAAAATTAGGTCTTTTTCGCAATCATTTAATCTTAGGTCCACATTTTTGTACGAGTAGGTGATCAACCATGGAGTCTCCGAAAATTTAACATCCGAGACGATGAGAATCTTCAAGGAGTTCTTCTTCAGCATGCCAGCCGAGGAAAAGGCAAGCTTCCTTAGGAGGAGTGGCTTGATCTACACTGGCAGTACTGACTATGCCAAGGATGGTGTCTACTTGTGGAGGGAAAATTTGAAACACCCTTGTCACCCTTTGGAGAAACGCTTGCAACTTTGCCCCGAGAAGCCTACTAGATATCGGTAAGGCCTATTGGCAAGGACGAAACTAGGAAAGGACAACGAGGGATTAATTATCAAAATTATTGTCGATATCATATATTTTATAATTAAAAAAAATTTTAAATATGGATACCTTATATATATATATATATATATTTTAGATTTGTAATTCATGTGCTATGACCATCTCTATTGATCTTATGTATAGGGAGGTTGTGGCGACATATTTGGTTGAAGTGAAGGAGCTGAGTCTGAAGATTTTGGAGCTAATCTCCGAAGGATTGGGACTTGAACCGGGTTTCTTCAATGAGCTGGCTGAGCTTCAGCTGCTGTCGGCTAATTTTTACCCGCCATGCCCGGACCCGAGTTTAACCTTGGGAATTCTCAAACACTGTGATCCGAGCATTATTACCATCCTTCTTCAAGATGTGCCTGGGCTTCAAGTGATCAAGGATGGGCAGTGGATTGGTGTTGAGGCTCTTCCAACTGCGTTTGTGGTTAACATTGGTAATCAATTGCAGGTAATATTAACATCCCATTGTGTTAGAATTAGTAATCATCCCATTTACATAATTTTTGGGTGTTTTAGTTTGCTTTTGTCAGCAAATTACGGGCACTTATATCAGCTTATTTGAGTCGTTTCTCCCCTCTAAAATTTATAGAGAAGAGCGAAAAATAAGTTTACATAAAGTATCCATACACCCTCTCTATTTTACAAGATTTTTAGGATGACTCTGTTAAGTATAGATAGATATTTTAACTTTCTTTATTATAAATAATTTATAAAGAAGTAAATATAGGATGATGCTGAATGGAAGTTGACACGGATGATTAGTAGTCTCATTCAAGCAACTCAATATAAGTAATTTTGTGGCAGTACATTGCACCGATACAAATATAACGGCTCCATTTGGAGTAAGAAAAAATAAGATAAATTGAGATAAAATGTGAATTGAAGTTAATTTGACGCTTTTTTTTTTCTGAATAGTAGTAAACTGTGAGAACGGTTTTTTCAAATTCGTTCCCACAGATTCAAAAAAATTCACAAAAAATATCGACAATGGTATTTGTTTGAAAACTTTCGACATGAAAAATATAATTGTATAAAAAATTTACACATTCGGTTAACCTACTTCTAAATTTTTTTATTTTTTTAGCAAAATATTGAAATTTTTTGAAATTAATGATGGCGAAAAAATTAGAGATAAAGGGATTGTTAGGGATTTATAGTAATTTTTAAAATTTTTTCTTGATGCCAAACGGGGCCAAGATATGAAATGGTGCACTAATTATTATTATTATTATTATTAATTTGTGAGAATTCACACTTACTTGTTTGGAATGCTAAATTTTAGCCAAAAAAATATAAATTATACTTACCTTCCCTCAACATTTGAATAATTACACTTACCATTCTTAAAAAATTACACTTACCTTCCTTATTTTAAAATGTTATTAACAATGACTCTATTACGTTAGATCAACTGTTAAAACTTAATAAAAAATGTAAAAATAATCAAAATTTTAAGTATTTTTCCTATTTTACCCTTTTGTCTATTACGTCTCTGTCAGTTTTTTTTAAACAAAAATTCCCTTTTTTTTTTTGTTTTCACTTGTTTTTCTACTTATTTTTTTGGAGATTTTTGTAAAGAATACTAATGAATATGTGAGAAAAGGAGGGGTAAAATAGAAAAATCACATAAAATTTTGATTATTTTGACTTTTTGGTTAAAATTTAACGATTGATTTACCGAAAGATGATCAATATTAATAATATTTTAAAATGAGGAATGTACGTGTAATTTTTAAATGTTGAGGAGTGGCGAGTTAGTTACTCAATTATTGAGGCAAGGTAGATATAATTTATCTAAAACATAAAAAGTAGGTGAATTTTGAATCATTAGGTGTTTGGTGTATTTCTCTAAAAAGTATAAAAAAATTTGATAAAAATTAGAGAAAGTTAGAAAAAGTTAGAAACTTTTGGTACGAAAAAGGTTAGAAAAAAAATAAAAAATAATGAAAAAATTTAAAGATTTTTTTTTAATCAAAATTGACATTCCAAATGCATTATATAAGAATAACTGTGTAATATTTAAATTAATGACAACGGCGTAGTGCCCTTGTATAATAATATCCCGTCCAGTGAAAGTGGAAACAAAACAAGTCCTAATATGCCAAAGCAAAAAATATCTAGGGATATGCCATGAAACTAATTAAAGTTTGCAGCAGCCACAGATCACGGCAAGGTGGCCGAAATGGAATTCGCAGTCGTAGGATTCCATTGATTAGGCTGCTGTTTTCCAAATTTAATTAATGATCTTCCCTGAATCATTGCTTGATTGAATTATCTGTTACTAATTTATTTAGTCTTTTCGTTGCAACTTTTCCTTAATATTGAAAAGATTAAGAAAAGATTTCATCAACTTGATGTGACAATCAAATCCTTGGAATCATAGATACCCCACATTACTCACAGGTGTACTCCAAAATTATCAAATAAATCTTAGAAAAGTTTGTGCTGGTCCCGGGAACTAATGATTTAATACATCCCCCCATGCGATAATCTCGTATGTATCGGCTTTGTTACTTTATGTTGATGTTCGAATCAATGTTATTTTTAAGGCATTGGTTAACGAGTGCTCCGAAACATTCATTAAAAAGTCACTCACGTAATAATATTTTACACTTTTTTTATGTACTGTATCAAAAGACGAAATATTATTATATATCATGTTGTTATTAATCTTTAATGAGTGCTTCTAGAATATCTATTAATGGAATTCTATTTTTAATTTGAATCATTTTGATACATAACATGAGGCTTCGTTTGGCTACACAAGAAATATATATATATTTTGTTTCTTTTTTTTTTAATTTTCTCATCTTATATAGATTTTCTTTTACCAAAATATGATTTTCTTTTTAAAAATTGTAATTTTTAGATAAATTAATCGTATTTATAAAAAAAGAAAAATTCAAAACATGCACGTCCATTTGGGTGATAGAGGCCCAACATTATGTTGGATGAATGTGTCGGAGGTGGAGACCAGCAGCGTGGAAGGAGGCTCAAGTATTGATTGACTTCATTTTGAGAATGGTAGAAGAGGTGGGCATAGGTTTGAGTGGGGTCGGAGAAGATGTGTTGGTAGGTGGAGTTATCATAGGTGGAGATGGAGCCAAAAAAAACTAGGATATCAACAATTGTTAGCGAAAAAAAATGTGTTTATTAAGATTTTTGGTTGGATTTAATGAATTGAGAAAGACACTTCGTGAGATAAAAGTGATAAAGGCGTTCACAAGGTCAGACAAAGTTGTGCGTATAGGGTGCGATTGATTGACAACGATAAGAATGCATTTATCCCAAACTTTTAAGGGAAGGTGTACCTAAAAATATAAGTATCGATATTTGTCTCCATCAACATCATTTTATTGAGACTTGTCAAGACAAAAGTAAGTTCATGGAGAATGACGTGTTCATAAAAAAATACTGTGTAAAACGGATTATAAATTCCGACCTATTATCTAAACAAAAGTGTTTATGTTAGAGTGAAATGGAGTATTTACCTTAAAAGACATTAGATTTAATAAATTCATTAACAATTGTTAAAAAATAGTATTCCCTAATATCACGATAAATTCTTTCAAAAGAAAATGTGCTTTTATTAGGTGCAAATTGAAAGGAACATGGAATGTGTTTTCCTTTTAAGCAAGCTTCATGATGCATGTTATGATAAGAAATGGAAACAAACTTAGGTAAACTAAAGGGGGGAAGGTTGAGACAGTAGTGCCAAGTATGAAATGAGGTTTCCTGGGTGGTAGCATGAGCATGGGGTGGCTTGGTCAGCAAGTAGGAGAGTCCATTGCAAGTCTCATCCCCACCAATCAGTTTCCTCGAAGGTAGGTCTTGAAGGACAAAGAAGGTGGAGAAGAATAATACAACACAATTTAAAATTTTAGTGAGTTTGGAGACCAAAAAAAAAAAAAAAAAATTAAAGTAGAAATTAGGAATGTGCAAATATTATAATGTGCGATACTCGATGATAAGGTGTCATCACAAATATGTGATGACCTCGAGGATAAACAAGTAGGTAGACAATTACTAGGGACGAAGTTAGGATTTCACAATAGGGGAAGCCAAAACATTTTAATAAAAATTTAACTATCGATCAAAGAATACCAATCATTTATTCAAAATTTAATTTCACTAGAATCGAAAATTTTCTTTTGGTGCTATGGTTATTGTTCCATTGGTAGCATTCTTCTGCTTTGTTTCCTTATTATTAGTTCAAAGCTCGGACTTTTTTTTTTTTTTTTTTATGGCTCTATTTTGAAAAAAATTGTTTGTAGAAAGTGAGAGAGGGAAGAGTAAGGATTTAACCTCGAGAGATTCACTCCCTAGGCCAAACCCCTAGAGAGTGAATCTCTTTTGGTTTGTGCCACACGTACCGGCCCCTCAACATGTATAGCGGTAAATCGCGAACTCGCGTAGCGGCGGGGAGTCGGACCCACACCCAAGAACTGGATACGGTTCGTCCAGCCAAAGAGGCCCGTCCTACCAACCTTTACTACGCTTTGCGCCCGGGAGGCTGGCCCCAAGTTTTGCTAGAGAGGAGACTTGAACTTGATATCTTGGGGTGGTAAGCCCTTAAGTTTCAGTCCAAGACCATCCCATCTAACCCCTTGGGGTTATGAGAGAGGGAAGAGTAAAACAAGTAAAAAAAGGTGAAAATGATAAGGAAATGGAGTGGATAAGAGAGAATGTAAAAAGGCAATAAATAATGGTATGAGAGAAAAAAATCTTCGGAGTGGGGACATAGGGGGTGTGAGAGAGAGTTTTGTGAGGAAAAATAATTTATTGTTTTTTATTAATTTTTATGTGGATCCCATTTACGAGAAGTTAAGTTAGTTGAAACTTTTTACTTGTGAAGCAAGGCGGCTATTAATAGAATATTTATTTTTAGTAAAAATATAACATATATATATATATATATATAAGTAGAATATTAAAGTTAGGGGAGGCTATGACCACACTTGACTCTATAATAATGTTGTCCTTGACAGTTAGTATAAAGGGAAAGGAATTAAAAAAAAAAAGAAAAAAAAAGACAAATTAATGTGGTATCGTATGGTTAGATGCATCGCTCTCAATTATATATCCAAATATTATAAAGGGAAAAACAGAGGAAGAAGGGTAAAATGTTACCAAAAAAATAAACAGACGTTAGGGTGATTAGGTCTTGTCGTCGACGGAGTTTAGAGTCCGTCGAGGTCTTGGGTAGAGTGTTGCATGGTAATTTGGGCTCGCCATTTGCATGAGGTATGGATCATGAAATTAAGCTGCACAATGGCGGGCGGAGTAGGATGGACCCGCAGTGATGTGGCTTGGATTGAATACGCCCATGAACGCTTGGGACTGCTTAGAATGCCATATGGGAAGAGGCATCGAATTGGACTGCCGATGTTACTGATGTCACAATTTCCATACAGTCCTGCATGGTACGATCCATTTTGTCCCGAGACCGAAGCCTAAGTTGCCTTGGGCTTTTTTTTTTAAATTTATTTTTTTTTGTTTTTTAAATTTAGCTCATATTAAATTTTTGTAACTCAGTCTATTTTATCTTTAAATTATCTGTTCAGTCTAAATTTTTGTAAATCAGCTCACTTTATTCTTAAACCTTTTATTTAGTCTAAGCATATCCTAAATCCTAACTCCACCCTTGGTTGACTCTTAGAACAAAGTTATTGAAAAGTTTATCTGGTTGTTAATTTAAAGATCGTTAGGGATTAGTTAAGATGCGCGCAAATTGACTCGAACATCCTGACTTACTAAAAAAGCTAATGTACTTAGACATGTAAGTACAAATCCAACCTTGACCTGCCCCTACATCTCAGGATTAGGGCTTCGCTGCCTTGCCTTAGCATTCAAATATATTTTTATTTTTATTATTTTTTATCAATTTTTTATTTACATTACCCTAAAATGATAATAGGTATGAGTACTTTTTATAATTTTGAGAGTAGAGACTCAATTAATTCTCATATTTGTAATCGAAAAATTTCAACGACTACAAAGATATAATAATTATTAATAGAATTTGTTCTTTTTAAAAACTAATTAGATAATTATTTTATATTAAATTGAAGTTATCATGAATTTATTTTAAAAAATTATAAAATATATCTCTGCTCATGGATGACATTGTATCATCTTATTATATGTTGGTATTATAATTTACCTCTTCATTTGCTAATGAAATATAATATAAGTAAAAATTATAATATTTTTGGATCATAAATTTAGTGTATTGAAATATTAGGCATCGTTTGGTAAGGTTTATATTTATTATTTTTCTATTTAGATTTTTTAAAATTGGCCAAAAAAAAGTATTTGTTAAACTTATTTTTTATTTTTATCTAAAAAAAACAAAAAATTAAATGAAAATTGAGAACAAAAAAAAGTACTTTTACTTTTGTTTTCTCTGTTATAAATATTTTGTCAATTTTAACATTTTCTCTGTTTTTGTTATATCATATTAAAATAAATTATTTTATTAAACTAAAATTATTTGTAATAAATAATATAATTAATTAATAATTAATAAATTACTTAATAAAATTTAATTAATCAGATTAATATTGAATATAATTTATTAAATTATTTTTGATAAATAATATAATTAAATTAATATTTAATATATTTTATTTTTACTGAATTGAATTGTTTTTAATAAATAATTTAATTTAATTTAGTTTATTAAATTCATTAATTAATATGGAATATATTTTATTAAATTCAATTAGTTTTTTTTAAATATTAACAAAATTAAATATTTTATTAAAATAAAAATTAATAACTATAAATAAAATTGTATTTTCAAATCCAATTTCAGTTTTTATTTAAAAAAAATTAAAAAATCGATAATAAAAAATAAAAATCAAAAAACATAAATAATTAAATATAAATAAAAAAATGACAATACTACCGGACAGACTCCTAGTGTATCAAGTTTTGAAATGCGTGTTCCAAATCCTAGAGACGAAAATTTCTTCCATTTATTCAAGGTAGCGTTATGTCTACTCTCACGTGGCATTATTCTCGTATTAAATGTTGGTGTTGTAATTTAGAATAGTTTTGGGCCGTTAAATTTTGTGTATTGAAATATTAGTATATCACGGTTTGAAATGCGTGATTCAGAACATGCTTAACAAGAGTTTTAGTGATATCTCGTAATTATAGTACTGGGAATGGTGCTGATTCCAAACGTATATTTTTTTAATCTTTTTTTTTTTTTTTTTTGTAATTCAGGCTGCCCGGACATCCTTTAAAAAAAAAAAAAAATGGAACTATTACAAATTTACAACGTCTTGCTCAATACAATTTACTTAACTGTACTTGTAGATTATAAGCAATGGGAAGCTTAGAAGTCCTGAACATCGAGCTGTGACAAATTCAAGCGAAGCAAGGATTTCAATTACAACTTTCATCAATCCTGCTTCCGGGTCCATCGTGGGACCGGCAAAGGCTCTGGTTAGTGAATCCAATCCGCCTCGTTACGATGCCTTCCTCTACAAAGATTTCGTCAACAGTCGCGAAGCCTTTGGTCCTGACACCGAAGAGATACTGAAACAAATGGGCTCCGACAAGTAGCGCGCGAAAAAAGAAAACTAATGCTGAATCGATTCACGTCCAATATATATATATATATATATATATGTATATATGGTTTTGTTTGTGAGTGATTGTGTGATGAATCTGTACCTGCTGCTGTGTAAAATTATGATCCCGATTGTGTGTTTTGACCCGCTTCAATTCATCAAATTCACGCGCTCATCTGTCCGGTAATGTGTTTTGATGAATTGTGAAAGAGGTCTCTGCTCTGTCTTGTCATATATTAATATATATATATATATATATATATATCCAAAGAGCAAGTTTGCTAGAGTGCAAGCTCCGTGTTTCCATTTTCCACCAAAGAGCAATGTTTGGGGTACTGCATATTCAACGACCCTCCCTCTCTCTCTCTCTCTCTCGTTAGGTTCATAGAATTAAAACACACAATAACGGGCCCGTTTGGTTTGCCATTTTTTGTTGAAAATTTCCAAAAATCTCTATAAATCTCTGTTAACTTTATATCACATCAACTTTTTTCTCTCACTGCACGCATTACGAAATCTCCCCAAACCACAATTTATCTCAATTTATCTCATTTTTTCTTACTCCAAACAACCCCAACATTGAACAATTGACGGCTTTGACAAATATATATGTTCACGAGATAGATGGAGAGGAATTTCGTTGATTTGTGTCCAAACTCTATGTAGTTCTGTTGTGATATGTTGTTCATCTTCAGACTGAAGAATTAAAAAGAGACGAGAAGTTTTTTGAAATGGAATGTAACGAAGTGTAGTGAACGGAGTAGAGCATTTTGCAGGATTACACGTGTTGTTACAGTGTTAGTATTTTGGCCTTATTGATAGGATCATGATTTTTTTTAGTATATATATGTATTTTTGTACTATGTAATCTTAAGAGATTTTATAATTAATAAGAGAAAAACATTCCAACTCTCGTGGACGTAAGTAATTTGACCGAACCACGTTAAAATCTATATGTTAATTTCTTACCTTTTGTTGTTTTCTTCATTCATATTCACGCTACAATTTCCTCTCCATCATTCTCTATCTATTTTTTTTTTTTTTTTTTGGGTCACACTCACACACCAGTCTTGCCATCTCTCCTCATTTTAAACACAATTAGAACCAGCAATACCGAAGTATCAAGTAAATGCATTTATTACTCAATTCGGTGAAGTAAAAAATTAAAGCCGGTTTGACAATTAATGCAGTTTCCAGACCCAATTATTTCCGACGATTCCATCCCGTGCGAAATGAAATAGGATGCAACGGAAATATAACAGAAAAAATAACGAAGCCGGAGAGATCCAAATTATGAGACAAGATTGTGTGATAAATAAAAACATTAGAAATGGCCATTTCCTTCTCTTTTTTAGGAAGAAAATACGAGAAAATTAAATTATGAGTGTGCTTTGAATGATTAAAAAATGAGATAAAATAAGAGTTCCGTTGGGAGCTTTTTAAAAAAAAATAAAATCTTACAAATCTCTATAAACACGAATTACGAAACAGTAAAATTTAAAATTTTCACTCACTGCACGAATTATGAAATATTTACTTTTACAATTTTATACTATTTTATACAGTTCAAAATACATCTAAAATAAATTGTGAGTTAATAATTCGTTTAATAAGATAAAAATAAATAATTTTTAAAAAATTTTAAAGATTTTCAGAGATTTACTAGTAAATCAAATGAAATACGTATTAGCCCCGTATTAACTTTAAAAAAGAGACAATCAAGTGTTTCCAATCATCCGTTACAACTAATTAAGCATAATACGAATAATACAAACATAAATAACGCCGGGGTTCAGCCAGGCGAGCAGAGGTGACCTCACCTTGCTTATGTCATTAATCTGGGTTCCGAATCTTTCACTGAGATCAATGTATTAACTAGATGATTAGTGACGCATAGTGGGTGAGCAAAAGGGTGACCTCATCAACATGACCTCACTGCCAACGAATGACGAGCCCGACTTTCTCAAGCAACTAAAATTTTTAAAATACTCTCTCTCTCTCTCTCTCTCTCTCTATATATATCTTTCTCTGGGGTTGCTTGTGATAAATCATAATTATTTCCTCATATGGTAACACAAGAACCGATCAACATCATAGGCCGAGTTGAACTTAGGGTACAACTATTATAGCATAATGCCAAACGTATACAAATTATACAGCATTATACTATGCAAATGACACAAAAACGCATAGATTATTCTTATTTTATAATTTTAAATAAAATTATATGATTCTTTTAATATATATTAATAATTAAGGAAAAATACATTTACATTTTAGGCAAAGTTAATCCATAGAATAAATTTTTTTGGACCCAAAACAATATATATAATAATGTTTTCTTGAACCGATTGTACTACAAAAAGTTTTTTGACTTAAAAATTATGTATTAATAGTTTTTATTTTTTTATCTTATGTTTATCATTTTTAAAATTTTAGTTAAAAATAATATTCTTAATTCAAGAAAATACCACTAATACGTATATTTTTTGGGTTAAAAAATCTTAAATAATGGTCAAAACTTCTTCAAATTTAGATATTTTTCTTAATTTATACATATACATATAAAATAATCATACATATAAAATGAAAATATATAATATTTGCGTGTTTCTATTTTATATACATAATATAATTTAGAGTTGTGGATCTAGTATCAGCTCAAAAATAATACATTGCTCCATATGTTTTGTATCATAATTTGTACCAGATAATAATGGCCAGTATCGAACAATATTGGTAATATAGAAAAATATTAGACAACACCAAATATTTTTTATTTTATGATATGGTTTCTTGGATTATTTTTATTTTTATCATAAATCTTATAAAATCAAGAATGACAAGTAAAATTTTTTTTTTTTCCATTTCTTGTCCTTCTCTATTTAAAGAACCTTTTTTTTTTAAATTTTGTTATTGTTATCATAAAATGTAGAATATTGTAAATTAGTTATAGCAGTCAATATTAATACGGTATTTATAATTTATATTTACAATTATTTAAAGGATATATTAAACGTTTTGCGTAGATATAATTAATTTACGGGTGTGTTTGTAATTGTATAAATTTTAAAAATTGTAGCTTTTTAATTTGTACTTTGAATATAAAATTTAAAATTTATAAAGATTTGTAGAAGTTTGTAAAGATTAAAAAAAACTCCAAACGGGACTATAAATATTTTTTATAAATATATAATTTTATAACGATAAATTGGAAACGGTACCCAAAATACATTAGTGCTAATATATACTATACTAATAACAAAATCGGTACAATAAAGATTTTTTTATAAATATGTAATTTTATAACGATAAATTCAAAATAGTACCTAAAATACATCGACACCAGTGTGTACTATACCATTAACAAAATTGGAACAATATTCATAATTATAATATGTTTGCATTTGTCTTAGTGATATTCTTGTCATTTTACATGATCAATTTGGTAAAAAATTATCAATTAATGGAAAATATAATAAGAGGGGGATTTGGTGCACAATAATCAAACCACGTGATGTTTCTCTGCTTATCCTTAAAACTTGAGGAAATTAGGTGATTTCTAGGTGAGCTAAAGTTTTTGTCTTTTTTTTTTAAATGAGTAAATTTATTTTCTTATTTAAAAATTTTTAAATCTATGAAGGAAAAAATATTAAATTAACAAAAGGTTAAAAAGATATCTATTAAAAAAATTAATTTTTTTTTCTTTCGAAACATAAAAGAAGGTTAATTTTTTAATAGCGGCTAATAGCTAGTTACAAAAAATAGGTAACTTTCTTTTCTTCTCAAACTACGTGATATTTCTCTCCTCAATTCTAAAACTTAAGATGGTATTTAGAGTGACAAAAAATGAGATAAAGTGAAATAATTTAAAATAATTTGTGAATTCGTAATCCGTGTAGTGAGATAAAAAGTGAATAGCTTTTAGAAATGTTTAGATATTTTCAGTGCTTTTCAGCGAATTATATCATGCCAAATAAGTAATGTTCATTTGGTGAAGAAAGTTAGTAACTAAATTAATCAGTTATTAGTTTTTTGATTTCTTTTAAAATGATCAAATTTACTTTTTTATATTTTAAATTTCTTTTAAATTTTAAAGAACAAAAATATCCAATTAACAAAAAGGTTAAAAAACTAATTACTAAAAAATTGACTTTTTTCCCTTCTCAAACAAAAGAAAAATGTTGATTTTTTCTTTCTAAACTCAACCTTGATAAATTAGATGTACAAAAGTAAAACTGTGAAAAAAATTATCCATTCTATTATATAATGAAAGTACACTCTGCGGTTCGTATCGAAATTAAACTCGTCACCCAAGAAGGTGCTGTGTGCATTTGAAGATTTCTATTTTTGAATGATAGCCGTCTACTAAGGCCCACATTGTGATGCCTTTTGCCCCAATGCATCCCCTTTTTCATCCTATATAAGTAGTCGAACGAACAGAGTACTCTGTGTTTGTGCTAGGTCATTACCATGGAGGAAGATCCTAAGGGAAAGGTGACAGAAGCTCAGAACGAAGACGGAGGAGGAGAAGTTAGATACAGAGGCGTAAGAAGGCGGCCGTGGGGGAAGTATGCGGCGGAGATTCGCGACACCACCAGGCCAGGAGGAGCCAGACTCTGGCTCGGCACTTTCAGTACGGCGGAGGAGGCCGCCAGAGCCTACGATCGAGCTGCCTACGCAACCAGGGGTCATTTGGCCATTCTCAACTTCCCTCACGAGTACCTTCCTCCTCCTCCTCCTTCTTCTTCCCCCGGCGCCACGTCAACATCAATGCCACCCTCTTCATCCTCTTCGTCATCCTCTTCCATGGCTGAGAATGTGGCCGGGAGAACTCGGGGAGAGAGAGGAAAAGAAGTGCTTGAGCTCGAGTACTTGGACGACAAGTTGCTGGAGGACCTTTTGGGATGGGAAGAGAAGAAAAACAAGGATTGAGGACGGTGATTGAATTTTCAAATTCATCCCCCAAGTTTTATTACTTTTTGTTGCAAAAATAAAAATTCAGTTTTTTTTTTTTTTTTAATGATTGGTAAGTGTGATAAGAAAGCTAATCATGTTAAGTCTACAATCTGAGGTGGGTCCCACCAGATCAAATTCCACAGCAATTGCAACTGTTCATAGCTTGCCTCTTCAAGTGATTTGCAATCTATCCCAAGTTTGTTTAATCCTCCAATTTCAATTTTAAGATTCTTCCATCTAAATATAAAGAATCAGTGTTTTGTATTATCATGCTTTTATTATGTATAAAAATAAAAACGATTCAAATTTTAATTTATTTAAACTTAGTTCGGGTTTAAGTTTAAATTTAATTTGAATTTTTATATAAGTTTAGGTCCACCACCTTAAAAAAAATAAAAAATAAATAATAAATAATAATAATAGTGTTGAGGTCAGTTTAAGAATGACTCATTTCGTCTCGCCCCCAATCGTGTGTGTTCAACAGAAACTCGGCCTTTATTAGCTTAATCTTTGACTCCCGGAATGATAACCCATTTGCCTATCAGAATCTATGCTTCCTTTTTGTGCTATTAAAGTAATTGCTGAATTCATGACGATGATTTAGCAATTCAGATTGCGTAATCTGTGACCTCACAAAAAAATATATATATACATTATATGTCGGATTACCATTAAGCTAAACAAGATTATTAATTATTTGCCAAAAGGCTAAATATATATATATATATATATATATGTAGCCAAGCCTTTTTCAAGTTCTCTGAATCCAGTCTGACGTGATCTGTGATGTTATTAATTTTCGTTACTTATTTATTAGTATCCTATGCGGTGACTTGTGACCTAGTCCTAAGGATTGGAGAGAGATAATCCACGTGCTTCGTCCCTAGCTTCATTTAAAAAATATTAAGGCCCCGTTTGGGGTTGATTAAAAACTCTAAAAACTAGTGAAAAATTCTAAAAGTCATTCACTTGTTGGCCCCGTTTAGTTGGGCCAAAAATCATTAAAAATTATAAAAAGTTACAAATATTTACCTATTTTTATCAACTTTTATCATTTTCATTTTTTGTGCATTTATTTTCAAATTTTAAATTTTACAAATTTTTACAAAAAGTTACAAAAATTTACCTACTTTTCTCACTTTTTTCAATATTTGTCAGATTTTTGTATTGTTTTTTGACTAAAACCGTTGGAACGACTTGTTTTGTATTGTTTTAACTGATTATTTTTGTCACGTTTAATTGGTCTTCCAAACGTCAAAAAATGACTGACATTCTCATTTTTTCCATCTTATGGCCACTTTTGGTCATCCAAATGGCTTATTTATCTCACTATATAAATTACGAACCCACAATTTATCTTACATTATCTCATTTTATCTCACTTTTTGTTACTCGAAACATACCCTAAATATGACTTGTACACGTGTTGATGACGTAGCTAATTTTCAAATATCAGATTATTATCACCACTAAGAGGGCGTTTGAAGTAATAAAAATAAGATAATTTGAAATAATTTATAACTTCATAACTTAGTGCAATGAAATAAAAAGTAAATAAATTTTAAAAATTTTTATAATTTTTCAAAATTTTTAGTATTTTTTATTTTATTAAACAGATTCTAAATATGAAAAGAAAAATAATTTATTAATTTTCTTTGCAATTCATCCTTTTCGTTATGGTTGTACCTCAAAAAAAAAGTTCGCCAAGAGTACGAGAATTTTCGAAATGTGTGCATTGATTTGCATGGATAATTAGTTAAATTTCTGATTAAATAGTAATTATTTTTCTAAAGTTAATTCATGTACAATTTTTTTTTAATTCAGGGTGTACGCTTGTTTTTATTATTTATTTCACTTTGTAAATATGTGTTATTAATTCGAGCCAATGCATGTATATAGCAATTACAAAGAAATAGGTCCACAGAAGCCTTCTTCCACTTTACCCTTTCACTTTTCTATTTTTTATTTCTTTTGTTGTTTCAATGTCATTCAAATGACAGAAATACCCTTAATTCGTTAATTTTATATATTAATTTTAGTTATTCTAAAAAGTAACGTATTAATATAATTTAAACTTTTATAATAAATTTTTTATTTTATTAATATAATTTAAATTTATATAACAACAAATATGTAAAAAATTCAATTATATCAACTTACCAAAATGTTCTTACTTTTTGATCATGAGAAGATAACTCAAATGCCGTAAGTGAAAATTTTCAAGAATTATATGTAACTATTTTTACATCGCTTGTATAATTTTGTTAATATGTTCTCATATAATTTTACTAATTTGCTCTAGTGTCTACTAGCAATTATTCTTTTGTTTTTTTAAACACATAATACTTGTACAAAACTAATTCATGGTTAAAATTACCTAAATTATTAATTTTCCTAAAATAATTTTAATTTTTTTAAAATTATCGTCACAAATTTTATTATATCATAATTATTTTTTACAAGTTTATTATAAAAATATTCTCCATCTCTCTCAGAAAAGTATGTGTTTTGCTCCTATTGATTAAAAAATGCTAGGTTTGCCCCTGGGTGGGTGGGTTTATTATTTCCCGTGTGTAACTTATGGCATATGAGTTACCTTCTAATGATAAAAATTAAAAATAATATGTAATCAAATTGTATTTCTAGTTTTTTGATAAGCGTATCAATAATTACTGTATGAATTTTGAAAATTTTCATTTATGGTATATGATTTACTTTCCTGTGACCAAAATTAACAATTGGCAAGTTCACCAAACTAATTTTTTTTTTTTAAGAAAAAATTATTTGTTATTATAAAAATTTTAGCAGCTACTTAATTCCTAGGCCTAGTTTTCTTTAACTAAAAGTTATGTGACAACAAACACAATTTATTGTGTTTGATAATTTTTCATCTATGAAAAATTCCTTACATTTCTTTCTTAAGGGTTCAAAACAAATGTAGATATTTAACACATTGTACCAATACTTCCAAAAAAAAAAAAAATACAACTTGGAAAGAGATAAACATCCAAGTAATGAGTACAATTAATGACATTCATGTTTTGGACTAATTGAAAGCTCTCTATGATCTAGCTAGTTACATAAACTTTGTTCTCTTATTCTTCTCTTGCCCTTCTTCTTTCCCCCCGCGAAGCAGCTCCTCCAACAACTTATTATCCAAATACTCAAACACCAACACTTGCTCTCCTCCTCCTCCTCCTCCTCCACACGACGACATTCCCATTCCCAAACCAACCGAAGAAGAAGAAGAAGAAGCAGAAAAAGTCGACGACGTCGTCGACGATCCAATTCCAACATCGAAACCATCGCATTGGAATTCATTAGGGAAGTTGAGAATGGCTTGACGTCCTCTGAACGCGAAGGCAGCTATATCGTAAGCCCGCGCCGCCTCTTTCGCCGTCTCGAACGTTCCCAGACAGAGCCGCGCCCCGTTCCGATTCGGATCTCGTATCTCCGCCGCGAACTTCCCTTACGGCCCCCGCCGAATGCCGCGGTACTTCGCCACTCCTTTCCTCATCTCCGCCGGCGCCTTTCCTCCTCCTCCACGTTGAGCTCCCTCCATTTTTTAAGAAAACAAAGTAAAAAGACCAAGTCTTGTAATGGCGGCTTCCTGTGATCAGTGGTTTGGAACTTTGGAGCATAGTGGCAATGGATTCCGGGGCTGCAGTGAAAAAATAAATGATTGAGATTTATTTGTACTTTAATAACATATAATTTTTAAAGTTTTACATTAATTACGTTTTAATTAAAATTTTTAAATTTTTTATTTTTATTTTAAAAATAATTTTAATTAAAATAAATTAAAATTATTAAATTAAATATAAACAAATTTCAACCCTTTATTTTTTATTGTTGTGAATTTGCAAACCCGTCACCCAGTGGCAATATATATGTATACGTATGGGCGCGAGGGGGCTAAATTAAATTGTCATGTGTGACGATTGGCTGAGCCGCTGAGAACTTTCCCAGCATGCCAGGTGTGAATTCTAACAGCCACGTCGGCTTTGTGGTCCCACTAGCCACGTGTGTTTTTTTTTATATAATTATATTGATGTTTATGACTGCTTATAGCTGTGATGCTGCCACGTTAGTGCTTTGGTTTTTTCCTTTTTTTTTTTTTCTAAAAGGTAAATTTTTTTTTTTTATAAGAGGAATGAAAAAGATTTGAACTCGAGTTATGAACGAGTAGGAGAGATTCTTAATCACTAAGTTACAAGCTACGCTCGTTAGTATTTTGGTTGATGTATGTATTACGTCAATACTTTGTAATTAATAAATTCGGATTTGACTTGTTGGAAATTAATTCATTGGATCGTGAGATTAGTTTATTATTTAGTTGTTGAAACTAATTTCACAATTGTGCTTTAATTTGATTTTTACAAATTGAATTAAAAACACCTCAATTATCAGTAAATTAATAAACACTCTAGTTTGAAATCACCTTAAGAGATAAATAAACCAAATTTAATTGCATTTTAATTTGAAATAATCTGTTTGGACTTTCAAGCCAAAATTCCGCTTAAACATACCAACTCATTCGACTTGTTTACGAACCTTAAACCTGTCCAAAGTTTAGTTAATTTTTTGATGGAAGCAATTAACAAGGATTAGAAATATATATATATATATATATATATGCTTAGCCTAACGGTAACAAGCATGTATAGCATTTAGGTTTCGGTTTGTGCCATATGATGGGATAAGATGAGATATAACATCTTAAAAAATTATCTCTCAAGAGATGATATTTTAAAGAGATGTTATACAAATGTAAACCTTATTCTATGTTTTGTGTTATACGAGATAATATGCGTAGTATAATATATTCAACCTATTTCATGTTTGTTTAAACAAAGGGTATAATTGTATAAAAATCTAAAGACTAAAATCTATTCCAAATTTGTACTTCTTAACCTTTTAGGAATTTTAGAATATGAATATGGGTGGAAAATGAGTCTAGGATTAAAACAATTATTATTTTTTATTTAAGTTTAGATCGAGTCAAAATTTGCTTAGTTAATAAGAAAAATGTCAAATACTGTTGGGAAACCTAAAACACAAATAGGAGCTGTAAAACATGTCTAGGGGTAAAATGGTAATTTTTCAATCTTGATTTGGATTGGGCAAAATTTTACTTAACTACTAATAAACGTGTTGATAGTTATTTTTTTAGTTTTTTGGGAAGTAAAAAATATAACTCTGGTAAAAAAAATGTACTGACACAACTAAAAGTAATAAACTCTAACCTTCAATTAAAAAAACTAGGGAGAAAAATCTATTAACAAAATTTGAAAATTTAACAAAATAAAAAAAACTATCGAAAAACGATTAAAACAAAGGTTTTTAAGTTTGAAAACGGCCTCAACTGGATAAACCAGCTGCCACGTTGTGGGTCGCTGCGAAAGTTTTCCGAAAAGGTGTGATATGCCATATAACTCTTTATAGATAAAAAATTATGCCAAAAATAGTATTTATCGACAAAATCTTAGATTCATTAATTCTTACAATTCTTCTTAGACTTCTTGGACTTTTGACGTTCCAATTAGTCCAAGAATTTATCTGCAGTTGTGTCCACGTCACGAGCCCAGGGGTCATTTTTCAGCTTGAGTTTGTATCGGTCTGGAATATGTTAAACTAATAAGAAATTATCCATTCTATTAAATAATGAATTAAAGTACACTTAGCAGTTCGTATCGAAATTAAACTTGCCACCCAAGAAGGTTCTGTGTGCATCTGAAGATTTCCTATTTTTGAATGATAGCCGTCTACTTAGGACCGCATTCTGATCCCTTTTGCCCAATGCATCCCCTTTTTCACCCTATATAAGTAGTCGAACGAACAGAGTACTCTGTTTTTGTGCTAGGTCATTACCATGGAGGAAGATCCTAAGGGAAAGGTGACAGAAGCTCAGAACGAAGACGGAGGAGGAGAAGTTAGATACAGAGGCGTAAGAAGGCGGCCGTGGGGGAAGTATGCGGCGGAGATACGCGACACCACCAGGCCAGGAGGAGCCAGACTCTGGCTCGGCACTTTCAGTACGGCGGAGGAGGCCGCCAGAGCCTACGATCGAGCTGCCTACGCAACCAGGGGTCATTTGGCCATTCTCAACTTCCCTCACGAGTACCCTCCTCCTCCTCCTCCTCCTTCGTCTTCCTCCGGCGCCACGTCAACATCAATGCCACCCTCTTCATCTTCTTCGTCATCCTCTTCCATGGCTGAGAATGTGGCCGGGAGAACTCGGGGAGAGAGAGGGAAAGAAGTGCTTGAGCTCGAGTACTTGGACGACAAGTTGCTGGAGGACCTTCTGGGATGGGAAGAAAAGAAAAACAAGGATTGAGGACGGTGATTGAATTTTCAAATTCATCCCCCAAGTTTTATTACTTTTTGTTGCAAAAATAAAAATTCAGTTTTTTTTTTTTTAATGATCGTTAAGTGTGATGAGAAAAGCTAAGCATGTTAAGTCTGCAATCTGAGGTGGGTCCCACCAGATCAAATTGCACAACAATTGCATAGCTTGCCTCTTCAAGTGATTTGCAATCTATCCCAAGTTTGTTTAATCCTCGGACTTCAATTTCAAGATTCTGTCATCCAAGTATAAAGAATTAGTGTTTTGTATTACTATGCTTTTATTGCGTGTAAAAGAATGGAAAGAAGTAAAATATTAACTTATTCAAAATTGTTTGGAACTCAAGTTTTCGTTCAACTTTAATTTTTATATAAATTCAAATTCAACTTGATAAAGAAAAAAATTAGAGTTAAGATCAGTTCAAGAATGACTCATTTCGTCTCGCCCCCAAACGGGTGTGTTCAACAGAAACACCGCCTTTTAGTTTAATCTTTGACTTTGATTAACACTTCAAGTGCCCGGAATGATGACCCATTTGCCTATCAGAATCTATGCTTTGTTTTCGAGCTATTAAAGTAATTGCGTAATTCATGACGATGATTTACCAATTTAGATTGCGTAATCTGTGACCTCACAAAAATATATATATATATGTATATTATATATCGGATTACCATTAAGCTAAATAAGATTATTAATTATTTGCCAAAAAGATAAATATATATATTAATGTATATATATATATATATATATATAGCTAAGCCCTTTTCAAGTTCTCTGAATCCAATCTGATGTGATCAGTGATGCTATTAATTTTCGTTACTTATTTATTAGTATCCTATGCGGTGATTTGTGACCTAGTCCTAAGGATTAGAGAGACATAATCCATGTGCATCGTCCCTAGCTTCATTTTAGAAACATTAAGGCTCCGTTTGGAAGTGACAAATAAATCTAAAAAATGATAAAATAAATTCTGAAAAATTCTAAAAGTTATTTATTTTTTATCCCTTTTGGTTAGATCAAAAATCACTGAAAGTTACAAAAAGTTACAAATACTTCATATTTTTACCAACTTTTGTCATTTTCGTTTTTCATGCGTTTATTTTCAAAATTTAAATTTTATAAATTTTTACAAAAAGTTACGAAAAACTGTAAAAAATTACCCACTTTCCTCATTTTTTTGAACATTTATCAAATTTTTGTACTAATTTTTGACCAAAACCGTTGGAACAACTTATTTTACACCGTTCTAACGGATTATTTTGGTCACTTTTTGTTGGTCTTTCAAACATAAAAAAGGAACAAAAAATGACTGACATTTCTTACTTTTTCCTACTTTTGGCTACTTTTGGTCATCCAAATTACCAATTTATCTCACTGTACAAATTACGAACCTACAACTTATTTTACTTTTTATTATTCTAAACACACCCTAAATATGGCTTGTACATGTGATGATGACGTACCTAATTTTCAAATATCAGATTATTATCATTACTAAAGATTATTATCATTACTAAGGGGCGTTTAGAATAATAAAAAATGAGATAATTTGAAATAATTTGTAGATTGGTAAATTCTTGTTATGAAATAAAAAGTATATAATTTTTAAAAGTTTTTATAAATTTTTAGAAATTTTCAGGTATTTTTTATTTTATCAAAAGGATCCTAAATATGGAAAGAAAAATAATTTATTAATTTGCTTTCTAACCCATCCTTTTCGTTATGGTTGTACCTCAAATAAAAAGTTGGTCAAGAGTACGAGAATGTTCGATATGTGTGCATTGATTCGTATGGAAAATTAGTTAAATTTCTGATTAAAGTAATTAATTTTTCTGAAGTTAATTCGGGGTTATTTAGAGTAAGAAAAAGTGAAATAAATTGAGATAAAATAAGATAAATTGTAGTTTAGAGAGAGTTCGTAATACGTGCAATGAGAAAAAAAATTGATGTGATATAAAGTTAACATAAATTTATAAAATTTTTTTAATAATTTTCAGCAAACAACAACAAACCAAACGACTCCTTCATGTACAATTTTATTTTATTATTATTTTTATTCAGGGTGGACACTTGTCTTTATTATTTATTTATTTCACTACGTAAATATGTGTTATTAATTGGAGCCAATGCATGTATTTAGCCATAAAAAAGAGGGGGGCCCACAGAAGCCTTCTTCCACTTTAGCCTTTCACTTTTCCATTTTTTATTTGTTTTGTTGTTTCTATGTCATTCAAATGACAGAAATACCCTTAATTCATTGATTTTATGCGTTAATTTTAGTTATTATAAAAAGTAACGTTTGAATATAATTTAAACTTTTATGGAAGACAATATTGAGACATGTGACACACATCTAATTAAAACACATAGCGCGCATTTAAAGGGAGACTATGAAGTGCAGTCCAAGTCATCGTCGTGTCATCACTCATGATTACTGAGTACGACTAACACGTGCGAATAAAATTATAAATACTTAAAACGCAAAGAGATGAAGCAAGTAGAAATTATTTAAAAAAACACTTACTAGAGAAATCATTTTCCTTTGTGTATATCTTACTAAAGGCAAATCATCAAATCTTATCCAATGAATACCTCTTTAATCGTAGAAGTCTAATGAGAGGTTCACTCAAATAATCCGACCATAAAGCGGTAATCGAACAATGTGGTCGATCACGTTAGCAGAGGAGCTAAACGAGTTTTTGACACTCTATTTTATAATAAATTTTTTATTTTATTAATATAATT
Source organism: Vitellaria paradoxa (assembly GCA_019916065.1). NCBI lineage: Eukaryota > Viridiplantae > Streptophyta > Magnoliopsida > Ericales > Sapotaceae > Vitellaria > Vitellaria paradoxa. The sequence goes on along the minus strand of CM034243.1, from coordinate 12,092,981 downwards.
TAAATTTATCTAGTAAGAAATATTTAAAAAATTCAATTATATCAACTTACCAAAATGTTCTTATTTTTGATCATGGGAAGATAACTTAAATGCTGTAAGTGAAATTTTTCAAAAATTATATGTAGCTATTTTTACACTACTTGTATAATTTTGTTAATCTGTTCTCATATAATTTTATTAATTTGCCCCAGTGTCTATTGGTAATTGTCCTTTTCTTTGTACACATAATACTCGTACAAAACTAATTCATGGTTAAAATTACCTAAATTATTAATTTTACTAAAATAATTTTAATTTTTTAAATCATCCTCACAAATTTTATTATATCATATTTATTTTTACAAGTTTATTGTAAAAATATAATCAATCTCTCCCAAAAAAGTATGTGTTTTGCTCCTATTGATAAGAAATGTTGGGTTTGACCCTGAGTGGGTGGGGTTATTATTTCCTGTATCTAACTTGTGGCATATGAGTTACTTTCCATGATAAAAATTGAAAATAATATGTAATTAAATTGTATTTCTAGTTTTTTTTTTATAAGTGCATCGGAAATTACTATTTGAATTTTGAAAATTTCCATTTATGGTATATGATTTACCTTCTTATGATCAAAATTAATAATTGGTAACTTGACCAAAGTATTTTTTTTTAAGAAAAAATTATTTGTTATTATAAAAATTTTAGCAGTTACTTAATTCCTAGGCCTAGTTTTCTTTAACTAATAGTTATGTGGCAACAAACACAATTTATTGTGTTTGATAATTTTTCATCTATGAAAAATTCCTTACATTTCTTTCTCAAGGGCTCAAAACAAATGTAGACATTTTGCACATTGGAACAATACTTCAAAAAAAAAAGAGTGCAACTTGGAAAGAGACAAACATCCAAGTAATGAGTACAATTAATGACATTCATTTTGGGCTAATTGAAAGCTATCATGATCTAGCTAGTTACATAAACTTTGTTCTCTTATTCTTCTCTTGCCCTTCTTCTTTCCCCTCGCGAAGCAGCTCCTCCAACAACTTATTATCCAAATACTCAAACACCAACCCTTGCTCTTCTCCTTCTCCTCCACACGACGACATTCCCATTCCCAAACCAACCGAAGAAGAAGGAGAAGCAGAAAAAGTCGACGACGTCGTCGACGATCCAATTCCAACGTCGAAACCACCGCTTTGGAATTCATTAGGGAAGTTGAGAATGGCTTGACGTCCTCTGAACGCGAAGGCAGCTCTATCGTAAGCCCGCGCCGCCTCTTCGGCCGTCTCGAACGTTCCCAGCCACAGCCGCGCCCCGTTCCGATTCGGGTCTCGTATCTCCGCCGCGAACTTCCCCCACGGCCGCCGCCGAATGCCGCGGTACTTGGCCTCTCCTTTCCTCGTCTCCGCCGGTGCCTTCCCTCCTCCTCCACGTTGAGCTCCTTCCATTTTTGAAGCAAAGAAAGTAAAAAGACCAAGTCTTGTAATGGCAGCTACTTGTGATCAGTGGTTTGGAACTTTAGGGAATAGTGGCAATATATATATATATACCTATACCTATGGGCGGGGCCCCGGGAGGGGGCTAATTGAAATCGTCATGTGTGACGATTGGCTGAGCAGCTGAGAACTTTCCAAGCATGCCAGGTATGAATTCTAATAGCCACGTTAGCTTTGTGGTCCCCCTAGCCACGTGTGTTTGTTTTATATATAATTTTACGCAATATAAAACTCTACAAAACTCTAAAAAATATATAAAACTCTACAAAATTCTAAAAATACGAATTACGAGACTATAAAATTTAAATTTTTTATTCATTACATAAAACACAAGATATTAACTTTTGTAATTTTAAATACCTTTTATACAACTCTAAACATACCTATTATATTATATTGATGCTTCTGACTGCTTATTCTGTGATGCTGCCACGTTAGTGTCTTGGTTGACGTATTTATTACGCCAATACTTCGCAATTAATAAATTTTGATTTGTTTTGCTGGAAATTAACTCATTGGATCGTAAGATTAGTTTGTTATTTAATTGTTGAAACTAATTTTACAATTTTGTTTTAATTTGATTTTTACAAATTGAATTAAAAACACCTTAATTATAAGTAAATTAAACACTCTCGTTTGAACACACTTTAATTAAGAGATAAATAAACCAAATTTAATTACATTTTAATTTGAAATAATTTGTTTCGACTTTCAAGCCGAAATTAAACTTAAACATATTAACTCATTCGACTTGTTTACCAACCTTAAACCTGTCCAACGTTTAGTTAATTTTTTGATGGAAGCAATTAACAAGGATTATGGGAAAATATATATATATATATCTAAATATGCTTAGCCTAACGGTAACAAGTATGTGTAGCATTTAGGCTACGGTTTGTGCCATATGATGGGATAAGATGAGATATAACATCCTAAAAAATTCTCTCTCAAAAGATGATATTTTAGAGAGATATTATACAAATGTAAATCTTATTTTATGTTTAGTGTTATACAAGATAATATGTGTAGTATAATATATTCAACCTATCCCATGTTTATTTAAACAAAGAATATAATTGTATAAAAATTCAAAGGCTAAAATAGTCCTCTATTACAAATTTGTACTTCTTAACCTTCTAAGAAGTCTAGAATGTGAATATGGGTCGAAAATAAGTCTAACATTAAAATAATTATTTTTTTTGGCTAAGTTTAGATCGAGTCAAAATTTACTTGGTTAATAAGAAATATGTCAAATACTTTTGAAAAACTTAAAATACAAATATGAGCTGTAAAACGTGTCTAGGGGTAAAATAGTAATTTTTTAGTCTTGATTTGGATTGGTTAGAATTTTACTTAACTGCAACTACAAAGAAACATGTTGATGGATTTTTTTTTAGTCTTTTGGGAGGTAAAGAATATAACTTTGGTCAAAAAAAGAGCTGATGCAACTAAAATTAATAAACCCTAATCTTCAATCAAAAACTAGAGAGAAAAATCTATGAGCAAAATCTAAAAATTCAACAAAATAGAAAAATTACCGAAAAAACGACTAAAACAAAGGTTTTTAACGCTGAAAATGTTTTCAACTGGGTAAACTTAGTTACCACGTTGTGGGTCTCTGCGAGAGTTTTCTAAAAAGATGTAGTGAATCATCTAATTCCTTACAAGTCAAAAATTATGCCCAAAATACTATTTATCGGCAAACCCCTAGACCCATTAATGCCTATGATTCTTCGTAAGATTCTAACGCTCTAACTGGCTCAAGAGTTTATCTGCAACTGCATCCACGTCACGAGCCTAGTGGTGCAACTTTCATTGTCAGCTGCAGTTCGGATCGGTCTGAAATTTGTTATCTTAGGCTTTTAGGATACCAAAATGTGAATTTGGCTAAAAAACAAACCCAAGCATAAAATAATAATTTTATGACATGAGTTTGAATTAGGTGAAAATTTACTAAGCTATTAAATATATGTTGATAAATATTTTTTAGATCTTTTGGAAAGTTAAAGTATAAAATTTAATTAAAAAAATGTGTTCAAAGATAAAATGATTATTTTATAATTCAAATTTAAATTAATCCAAAATTTATTACATTAATAAGTGTTGATAATGAGTTGGCAATACCATGTTGAGGATTGACTTTGCCTCGTCCATACATTTTTTGGATGTCCAACTCCTCGTCAATTTTAGGTTCGCTATTTTAATTTAGTTTTCAAGTATAAAAGAGGTGCTTGGGATAACGTGTGGAGTGCAGAAAAGAGAGAAAAAAAAAATAAAGAAAATAGTTTTGCTTTGGGTCGAAAGGTGTGAGAGAAAAAAACTTAAGTATTAGTGTAATAGGTGAGATTATTTTGAGTACTTTTATCTTAATTTTAGTACTAAAATGTTTGTGTGTTTTTTATTTTTTGTATTCTCTTTTTGTAATAGTAAAATACTTTTTTCTATTTTTGCCCGTGAACGTAAGTATTGTTCCGAACCACGTAATTCGTTTTTCTCTTGTGTGTTACAATTATTTTTCATTTCTTACCTATAATTATTATTTTTACTTTATTACTATATTTAAATTCTCAATTACATAATTTGTCAACAATAAGAAACTTGGTAAAGAATAAATTTTAATTTTTTAAGATACTGAAATACAAATTAGAACCGAGAATAGACTCAGACATTCAAAATACTCTTTAAGAACAAATCAAGCAGATTGACCTACAGGCCCAAGTTCAGTTAGTATGAAAATTGAATTACCTAAGTGGTTGCTCTAATCATCAGTTTCAAGTCTAAATAAAGGAGAACCCTTGTGATAATAATTTTATTTTAATCCAAAATGAATGCAAAAACAACTACAAACTCGTTAATCTTAACCTAATAATTAATTAAAATAGAAAACTCGAAGAATTTCTAAAATTACCAAAACGTTAAATTTGAGATATTCACGTAATTTTTGTTAACTTATGAAATTCTTTTTTTTTTTTTGAAACTAATTAACTTATTAAATTCTAATCATCGTAGAATTTATAGGAATCACTTCTTAATTTAATTATAGCGATAAAAAATATTTAAAATGAACTTTATACTTTTAAAAAATTAATTGTGATTCTTAAGCACTTACCTTTCGTGGATGGAGAGTCGGAGTTAGAAAATTGAATTTCTAATAAAAGAACTGAATTAGTGGGAGGTAATATTTTTTTTTTTTTTTTTTGTTTGGGGGGTGGGGGAAGAGAGAGAAATAATCAACCTCTTATATATAAAATTTTCTAATTAAAAATGTAAGGTTTTGAATGAGATTTTTCAAATGGTGCGAGAATGATAATCCCATAATGGATCTATTGTTACTTTCATTTACTAGTTCGTTGTTAAAGCCCTACGAGTTGTTTTAATTGTTGGCAGATTGGTATATTCAGGCGGATTTAAAAATTTTGTTGTGTGGAGATAAAATTAAACAAAAATAAATTTTACAGATTTTTAAATGATAAATTTTAAGTACTGTTTAGAAGTCTAAATTTTAGTAATTCTTGATACTTTTTGTTAAAAGTTACTAGTTATAATTTTTGGTACATTGGGTGAACCAAATAATAATTTTTAGTAATTTTTAGTAATTTATGAGTGTTTGGTAAAATTTTAAATTTTTTTTTTAATTTTTAACAATTTTTAACAACTTTTGAGTTAAGAAAGTTTGTAACTAAGTAAAAAATTAATAAATTTTAATTAATTTGATAATACAAAAAAATTATTGAACGTATTTAAAAAAACAAAATTTAAATTTAATGGCAGTAATTATATATTATGTATTAAAAAATTTTATATAAAAATATATAAAATACATACAAATTTTCAGTTAGCGGAGAGACCCCCGGGCCAAGCTCTCACAATAAAAAATAAAAAAATAAAAAAAATATCCAGAATACATATAAAATATATATAAATTTCCAAATCAGTGACGACAGCTTTTCCCCGGGGGGCGGGCCCCAAGCTAAACCCGCCACTGGGTTTACCCGCTGCATTGGCTCGAGTCCACCCAATTATACTTGCACGCTGAGACGCCCCGTGTTTCATTGACTCTGTCTGAAAGGACAACAAACCAAAAAAAAAAAAAAAAAGACAAAACAAGAGTAACGAAAGTCCGTGCAGTTTCTTTTTCTTTTCTTATTTTAACAAATAAAAATGTAAAGATGCGCGCAAGGTTGACGTTGGCAAGTTGTCGCCTGCATCTGATGTACCCCGCCTGTGGCGGGCGGCTAGGCGCTGTCAGCAGCCATTGGCTGCGAAAGGGGGATGTTCTGGTGATGTCGGTGAGTGACTGGACCAAAATTGAACGGCTTCCCTCTTTCAGAATTTAAGATCCCATTTAGCAAAATTTTTAATTTCCAGTTTGAGATTTTTATGGAAATATTTTTTAAATTATTCATTTTTTTTAATTTTGTTCTCTAATTATCAAATACACTTATTATATACTCAAATTATTCAATTCAATTCTATTTAATTCGAACACTAATTTCATTTATTAAAGTTACTACAAAAATTATTATATGCAGGTTATAGGACCTTTTTCAACTCACCAAATGATATAATGGTCAATTCATGCAGGTTATAGAACCTTTTTTAACTCATCCAAATGATATAATAGTCAATTCATGCGTATACCTCTCATCTGACATAAAAAGTATATGTTTTTTAAATATAAATTATTAAAATATAAATTATTAAAATATATTTTTAATAAATATAATTTTACAAATTTATTTTTAATTTTAACTGTATGTTTTAGATAGAATTTTAGTTTTAAAATATATATTTTTAAATATAATCATGTGATTCAAAAATAATTTACTTACTAATAGTTTAGATATCTTTTTTATGGTATTTATGTAAATATATTAGTTAAATGATATAATTTAAATAGATTTGAATTAAAAATATATATTTAAAATTACAAAATTATGGATATAAATTATAATTTTAAAATCATAAAATTATATTTTAAAACAAAGTATTCTATCTAACACATATATTTAGAATTTAAAATAAATTCATAAAATTATATTTAATAAAAATATTTTTTTAATAATTTATATTCATAAATTTACATTTAAAACATATATACTTTTTGGTGCCACATGGTAGGAATAAGACGTAAATTGACCATTATACCCTTAGAGTAGGATGAAAAATGTCACAGACCCACACATGATAATTTTTTCGTTAATTTTAATCGATAGAATTAGTGTTTAGACTAAATATAAAGGAATTGATAGTTCGAGAATGTAATAGACGAGTTTGATAGTTTAAGGACGAAATAGACAAAAAGAGATAGTTTACGGGATATTTTCATGAAAAACTCTTTTAGTTTTTAGTTTTCAGTTTTTATTTTCATTTTTTTTTTTGAAAACTGAATACAAAAACTTGTTTGCTAAATTTGTTTTCAATTTTCAATTTTTAAAAAAATGAAAACTATTTTTAAAATGTTTAAAAAATATAAAAATATAGAAAAAGTGATTCTTCAAGATTTTATTTTCAGTTTTTATTTTCTTTTATAACCACTACTAGTTACAACAATCATCCATTATCAACCACCACGATCTGCTAACCACCGCCCACACTCAGCCACCATTGACTACTGCCGCCATTGTTATCGCCACCACCCCTTATTCACTCTGATCACCGCTAACAGCCGCCGCTTCTCACCTACTTCCGACTACTGTCAATCGTCGTTAGCTGCATCTAGTTATCACAATTGAATCTGTAGGCCAGGTCGACAGGTCGTCAATCTGATCTTATAAGATTCAGATCTGATTTTTTAATTCATGATTTGATGATGAAATTGTGTTGGTAATGGTAAATTTTTAATTTTTTATGTAATATAAAAATATATTAAACATGATTAAATTCATAATTATTTTTATCAATAATTAATTAATATATTAAATAAATTAAAATATATTTTACATATAATAAAAATAAAAATATAATGTAATTAATAATTAATTTTATAATTTACTTAATTAATTTATTAAATATAATTTAGCTGATTAATATATTAAATATAATTTAGTTAATAATTAAGTAAATTAAATAAATTTCAATTAAATTAAATTAATTACAAATATTTTATTAAATTATTTTTAATAAAAACATAAAAAATTATATTTTATACATTTTTAATTTTTATTTAAATTAATATATTAAATTTAATAGAAAACAAAAATATATTAACAATAATTTAATTAATAATTAATTTAATATACTAAATTATATATTCAATATATTAAACTGACATATTCAACATATTAAGATAATATATAAATTTATATATTAAATATAACATAATTTAAATAATAATTAACTAAATTTAATAAATTATAATTAAATAATTAATGCATATTTTGAAAATTTTAAATTTTCTATGTTGTTTTATGCTTGAGATTTTAATTTTATCCATTTACATTATATGTGAAAATTTAGAGCGTTTTAATCGTTGGGTAAAGATAATAGTTTCCGCGCTTAAAATTATCTTATTTTTTTATTATTTATCAAAAAACTAATATAAGTACATTTTATTCATTAAATATCATTTAGAGTCTATATACTTAAAATTTACTAACTAATTGCATTATCAATTCACCAAAACTATTTTAACAATTCTAAAAACTGTTAACTAATTACATGATCAATTCCTAAACTTATTTCAGCTTATAGAAAATTACAACTAATTTGTTAAAAAATATTGTTACTAATATTAATTATAGTCAAAGCATATGACAATTGTTACAAATATAAATAATTATACAGTTCAAATTATTTTAATTATTTTACAGTATATGAGTGTAAAACGTGTAAATTTTACAACTAGGAGTAAGGTAACGAGGTGTGGTTGAATTTTACAGATATTTTATTTATTTATTTATTTATTTGTTGCACTCTCGCTACACCTTTGAAAATTAATTTGTAATAAGTATTATAAAATAAATTTTTGTTATTAAGATAAATAACAATTTATTCTTAAAATTAGTTACTTCTTTAGAATATTTAATTAAAATTGATTACTATTACAATAAAATAATATTTTATTATTAAAATGATTTATTTTCAAATATATTTTTAAAATATATATGCAATATTATAAAGCCCGTTTAGAGGCTTAAAACAAAAAAAAAAAAACAAAAAAGTACCAAAAGTTATATTTTGTAATTTCTTGTGCGTTTGGTGGAACTACAATTTTTTCCACTTTACTACTTAGCTACAATAATTTATTCCGTAAAAAATTTTACCAAACACACAAAAATTGACACTTTTCTGCTTTGCTACAGTAAAAATCTTACCAAATACACAAAAGTTACCATTTTTCTGCTCTGCTACAGTAAAATATTTACCAAACACTTAAAATTTGTAAAAAAGTGTTAAAAATTACATTTTATTTTATCAAACACACCAAAAAATTATATTTATAAAAAATTATCAAAAATTTTATTTTTTTACTTTTTTTTTAACCTTCAAACGAACTCTTACTCTAAAAAATAATAATAGCTTAAGGGAAGAAAAGGACGATGACGTCAACTTATCGAAAGTGCCTCCACGTAATCTTGCTGGGTAGCTTAATTGAATTTATTTTTCGGCAATCACTATTAGATGGTTTATCTAATCGTCTATTTTGGTCCTCCAAAGAATTAGGTTGCTTTTGACAAACAAACTGAGTTACTCAGCTTCAACTTATTTAACTTTTTGATTTTTTTTTAAAATGATTATATTTTATCCTCTTACATTTTTAATTTATTTTAAATTATGAAGGATTAAAATATTAAATTAATAAAAATTTAATTTTTTTTTCTAAAAAAAAAAAATCGTTTTAGTCTATCTTAGTCAAGGTGCGCCTTTAACTTCAGAGGTCGAGATTTTGAAATAAAATTTTGAAATAAACAAACATGCATGGACCAAGGTTGCCAATTGTTCCTTTCAATGAGCCCCACTTCAATTTGAACAATTCAGTGATGCGGACAAAGTTGCCAGATAAACTAATAAATTCCAAAAAAAAAAAAAAAAATTCCATAAAACTCCAATAACTTCTATAAATTACTAAAATTTTCTATCACACTTTTACTTTTTTCAATCTTTACTAATTTAAAAAAATTTCAATATTTCATTAAAAAAATAAAAAATTAGTAAGAGAATTAATCGAGTGCGAAAATTTTTTTTCACAATCATATTATTTGCGTCGAAAATTTTCAAATGAGTATTATTGTGATTTATTTATCTCCATCTTTTAAAATTTATTAGAACAGATTTGGATAAACCTTTCTAATGGTTTATTAGAGTGGAATCAATTAGAACGAATTTTGAAAGCTGCTCTAACAGTTTTGACACTGTTCAGAGAGAGAAACATTTTTTTAAATTCGTTAGAACGGATTTAAGAAATTATTCTAACGATTTTGACACTACTCATCTCTAAACAATACAATCTGAAAAAAAATACGAAACATTCTGTCTTACTCCAAATCATATTTTTTTATTTTTTATCACTCTGAACGCATACAAAATGAAAGCGGCGGCGCTAACAATGGGGGTTGTTGTTAGGGGGTTAGCAGTAAATCATATCCTACTACCAAGGCCAAACTCAAAAGCCAACAACTTTTTTGAGTTGTTTTAATTTTCTTTCTTTTTTTTTTTTTTTTTTGTCATACTTGAACTGCAAAGTCAAATCAAAGTGAAACCAACATTTTTATTTTTTTCTTGGAATGTGGTTTAAATAACAAAAATAGCTTTGATTGACTAACTTAATATGATAATTATATTGAATATTAAAATATTTAAAAATAAAATTCATCAATATAATTAAAATATTATAATAAAATTTTATTTACTGTAAAACTTTTTAAAATTTAGGTAATAATGTCCGTCTATTTATTAAAAATTAAAAAATAAAAATTTATCAGTATAATTTATTTTTTATAATAAAAAATAATTATTAAAAAATTTCAAAGAGTATCGCTTATTCTTAACTTTCATGATATGAATATAATTAATGTGTTATAAGTACAAATATTTTTAAAAATTTTACTTGCAATTGTTTATCTTTTAAATAAAATTAAGTTTGATTAACTTATTAAAATATTTTCATTTTTATCATAAGAAAGTAGTCTATATGATTTTCTTTTTAAATTTAAATATTAATTCAAGCATTCAGGCAAGCTAACGATTATTTTTTGTAATAATTATTTTTGTATTAATTTCATAATTTTTTATAATAATTTTTTTTGGAGCTAACATTAAATCAACATTTTTATTTATTTATTTTGGTTAGAATGTGTTTCAAATGACAAAAATATCTTTGAGTTATTGGCTTGATATATTAATTATATCAAATATCAAAATATTTAAAAATAAAATTTATTATTATAATTTAAAACGTTATAATAAAAATTCAACTGTTGTAAATAAATAAAAATGTTGATTTAATGCTAATTGACAAAAAAAATATTAATAGTTGAATTTTTATTATCAATAGTTGAATTTTTGTATGTCTTATTGAACCCACAAAAAGAAATTTTTTTATTTTAAAAACTAAAATCTATTAATATATTTTTTTCATTTGAACCACGTTCCAACAAAAATAAATAAATAAAAATGGTGATTTCACTTAATTTTTTGCTTTTGCGATTCAGGTAAATTTTCTTAACTATTGTAAAAATTAGATTAATTACATGTGTTTCATTTAACCCATATAAAAATATTTTCTTTTATAAAAAATAAATTATACTGATAAATTAATTTTTAAAATTTTTTGACAAGCAGGCCAACAATTGCTACCTAAATTTTTATAAAAAAATTAATAAATTATTATAAAAATAATTACTATAAATCATAATCATTAACCCACATGAATACTTGAATTAATACTTAAATTAAAAAAAATTATGTAGACTATTTTCTTATGATAAAAATAAAAACATTTTAATAAGTTGATCAAACATAATTTTATTTAAAAGACATACAATTGCAAGTAGAATTTAAAAAAAAAAATTGTAATTATAACACATGAATTATCTTCGTTTTACAAAAGTTAAGAATAAGTTATTCTCTTGAAATTTTTTTACAAATAATTTTTGAAAAAGTTTGTACTTATAACACATTAATTATCTTCGTATCACAAAAGTTAGGAATAAGTCATTATTAATTATCTTCATTTCACAAAAGTTAGGAATAAGTCATTCTTTTTGAAAATTTTTAAAAATTATTTTTTATTATAAAAATAAATTATGCTGATAAACTATTACTTTTCAATTTTTAACAAACAGACAAACAATGTCACCTAAATTTTAAAAAGTTTTATAATAAATAAAATTTTATTATAATATTTTAGTTATATTGTTGAATTTTATTTTTAAAAATTTTAATATTTAATATAATTATTATATTAAACTAATAATTTAAAGATATTTTTGTCATTTGAACTGAAAAAATAAATAAATATAAAGATGTTGGTTTAATTTTGATTTTACTTCGCAATTTAGGTATGGAAAACAAAAAATGAAAAATGAAAGCAACTCAAAAAGTTATTGGCTTTTGAGTTTGGCCTTGGCCAGAAAATGAGATCGTGCGGTGAAGATTTGCTGTTAGCCGTTTAACAGCAACCTCCAATGACAGCACCCTGCTTCCAATAAAAAAATTGAAAAGATAATTTAATAATTACGCAGAGCACGGTGTAAGGACCTCGCCGCCAGTCGTCATATTTGAATCACGTGCACTATAAACATTCATTCTTGAATCAATACTTAATATTTATACAACTTTAATTGAACTTATATTATATATTCAATTCATTTTAATTTCTTCCTGCGCTTCACCGACCATTTTTGGTCGTCCAAAAACTGTACAAAGAAATAGCCCTTGGGGTGGTTGAGCGGAAGTTCGGAAACGCCTCAGAGCCTGGGTTGTGTGTGATTCCAAGTTCGACTTCCCTTCGGGGGGTGGGTTATCGCTTTGGCGGGTTTCTAACAGCTTTCCTCGATCGAGCCGGTTAGCCAGGACTTGCTTAGGCTGATTTACCATCTCGTGAGCCATTGTCGGCTTGGTCCACGGGGTGAGTTTCACCCAGTGCACACCTTCGGATAGCGGCTGCGTACTTCTTCCCGACCCACAAAAGAAACAACAACTTTCGAACTTTCTAGAAATAAGGGGTGAAAAAAAAAGTTCCAAGATAATTTTGACATGGATTCCACCTTCTCATTGCGCGAATCTTCCTCAACTAGCTCGCCCCAATTTTCCTCGTGGGACAATTTTCTTTCCTACCACGGTTCGCACGTCAACGACTTCGAAGAGATGCTGTTCTTCGGAGCCTTAACCGAGAATACTAGAAAGTCCTCGGGAGATGTTTTCTTCGGCAAAGTTAAGGAAGATGAAGTTACTTCCGCTCCGAGAAATAACGAAGGGCCGAAGAAGGAGAGGAAGTCCTACGGAGGTGTCCGAAGGAGGCCGTGGGGAAAATTTGCAGCCGAAATAAGGGATTCCACCAGAAATGGAATCCGGGTTTGGCTCGGGACGTTCGATACGGCGGAGGCGGCGGCCTTGGCCTACGGCCAGGCGGCGTTTTCGATGCGGGGGTCAATGGCGGTGCTCAATTTTCCGGTGGAGAGAGGGGAGGAGACTCTGAGGGAAATGAAGTATGGGTGTGAGGCCCGGCAGTGGCTCTAAAGAAGAGGCACTTGTTGATGAAAAAGAAACCAATTGGAATTAGTAAGAGAAGCGAGATTAAAGAGGTGAAGGTAGATAATAATGTGGTGGTGTTTGAGGACGTGGGAGTTGAGTACTTGGAGCAGCTATTGAGTTCATCTTTAAGAGTTGTTTTAATGAAAAGGGTGAGGCTTCTGCGTATTAAGGGCATTGTAATGAAGATAACCGAAAAATTCTGAAAATTTTTAAAAATTTATAAAATTTTTTAACATATTTTATGTTTCTCGTATTTTGTAAAATAATTATAAATTTATATATATTTATATTTTCTAATAATTTTTTACAAATTTTAATAAATTTTTTACAAATCTTAATAATATTCCATAAATCCCAATCACCAAAAAAAAAAAAAAAATCCATAAATCCCAATAATTTATTTACAAATTTCAAAAACTTTTCATATCTTTCAATAAATTCTTGCATAAGACTATTCCAACGAATCTAAAAAAATCATTCGAATAGTTTTTTTCTCTAAAAAATTGACGCAAAAGTTAAAAAATTTCACTATTTATTTCTAAAAAATGTGATTTGATAATTGCGCCAAATGCAAAGAAATTACTTAAATCACATTTTTTGTTATTTTTCATTATTTTTCGTCGTACCAAACACCCCCTAATTTCGAATCGTTGTTTTAACAGTTTAAATACATTCACATTATTTTAATCTGAGCCATTGAATTTAAAATCAATGGTTCAAATTTTATATCATGGAGCTGATATGTCAGTTCTCAAATCGTATTTTAATTAATCTTTTTTTTTTCTCATTTATAATTTTGAAATATTAATTTTGTTTTTCTGCTGTCCAATAAGGCAAGTTTGTTGTAAATCATTCCCACCAATTTAGGATTTATAGGCGGGGCCACCATACGTCCAGGGGCATATGCCCACCTTGAAATATTTTTTATTATCTAATATTTATTTATATTTTTAATTTAATATTATTTTTAGTGCTCAATTATGCTCACTCATGAAAAGAAAAGAAAATAACATAATATTAATTGTATCTACTTAAAAAAGAAACAAATTTTAACTTAATACACACTAATATAATTGTACCCAACTCATCTAATATAACGCATATATAATACTTAAACTATTTATGTATCTTCAGTTTCAAAAAAAAAAAAAAATTATTTATGTATCTTATAATTAGTACTCAAACAAGTATAAATACCCTACTCTGCCTTTGCTAAGATTTTTGTACTTGTCAAGTTTGTAACTTTATGTTACTTTTTTTTGCTTGAAGGGCAGACAAAGGCTTTAAATGTTTGTGATAAAGCCAATAAAAAAAATGACGGGCAGTGAGAATAAAATTGCAAAAGGAAAAAAAAGAATTGCATCAAAGCTTAAATCAGTCGCCCGCGATGAACATGCCCCCAGATTCCTCGTATGATTAAACTTCTTCCACACAGCGGCCCAATCCATTATGGCCCAACCCAACTGCCAAGCTCGTTATACTCCCAAAAAAAAAAGTGACCAAGTTACATTTTATTACAATTTATAGAGCTCCAAGCAGGTAATGTGTTTCAAATATATAGATACTCTTGACAAAAGCCACAACACGCAACAGAAACTTGCAACGCTCTAAATAACTAATGTTAGCCCAGAGCTTCACTTCACACTGGCAGCCTCCCCAGGTGCCAATTATTTAACCAGTACTTTCTCATGCCCAGCAATTGGGCTCTGCGTATATGAGATATAATATGAAACTGAGAGTACTCACATATTAAAAAGGTTGGCAAAATCCCCAGCACTAGTTTTCTTCTCAGCAGCAAGAAGAATATATACACTTTAGCGGGCGCGGTCTCTGAGAACTTCAAGATCCATCTCCGTAGGGTCAGTGGCCTGAATCTCATAATGGACACCGTCAAGTTCCCGTTTAAACCTGTCTTTCGATGTCGCATACAGCATCTTGGCACGAATTCGGGAGACGGCAGGTGACCTGATCAACATATATATGTATATATATAAACACACACACATACATGTTACATACGAATTGGGGACAGTAATGCCCACTGGGCTGTATTTGTTTGCTGGATTACATTGGGAGATTGGACATTTTTAAGTAAGTTGATTTTAGTCTGGTATTTGATTTGTAGTATTAGAATTCCGGTATTATATATTTCTCGTTCCGGATTTGCTTCATTTGAAAATCTAAGGTAGCATTTTATTTGATTTTCTATTTTTCGTTTTTTGTGTTTGTTTTTTATTTTCTATTTTGAGATCGTTTTTTATTTTGACTTTTGGAAATTAACGAAAACAATTCAAAACATATTTGATCACTTGTATTTTTAAAATTTATTTTAAAAAATAAAAAATGAGTTTACAGAACAAATAAAAAATGACAAAAATTATTTTGAACATTTTTAATGAAACATTAAAAAAAAAATCTCTAAATAAAAAAAATAGTGTATTTTTTATTTCATTTTTTTGAGATTTTTAAAATATAAAATAAAAAAAACAAATGCCACTCAAAGGTTCAAAATTATTTTCTTTTATATCTTATATCAAATGAGATCTTTTATTTTATTTTATATCTCATCAACCAAATACTAAAAAAAAATAATAATAATAATTTTACGTACAAAATTAACCCTATATTATATCTAATTTTATATATTGTCTTACGATTTAACTTTCATCCCATCGTTCAATTCCCCAGATCAAACATTGCCTCACCCATGGAAACTTACCATGCAATGAAGAATATCTTGCTCTTCTGACAACTCTCGGAAGTGACAAAATCAAAGTCATAAATGGCATATCGGCAATCGTTCTCAGGTAAGGCTGCCGTAAAATCGTCATAGCTCTCAGCAGGGCCACCGGTCTTCTCAACAACAACCTCCTTTTTCTTTTCATCAATCTTGAAGATCACATAACGATAAGCCTTCTTCCTCTTCAGTTCAAAAAATGTGTTTTTGCTGTGATCAGCGACCCCCATGCCTGAAGAAGCATTTGGCTGACACCAGAAACAGAGGACACAGATAGTCACATATCAAAGGACACAGAAACCGCAAACTAGATTTGGGGGGGGGGGGGGGAAAAAGAGCACTTGGGATTCATATGCTACAAAGTTTCAAATAATCAACAGGTTCTCGATTCTGATTATAAGAAAATAATAAATAAATAAATAAGTAGATAGATAGATAAAACAAGAGGGGTTCAATCCCCTGATGAACTAATGCAAAGACAAACCCACTACCACGAAACTCCCAGCAGAGACTTACCCCTCTGGTTCTGAACATGGCTGGTGTCAGTGATGGATGAACGGACCAAACAGAGCAGCAATATTTACGAACCAACAGAAGAGACCTTGAAAAACTTCTGGGTATGTGTAATTGTGTGTATATATATATGATGTGGTTTTAGTAGTTTGGACGGAAAGGCTTATAAATAGTCGACGGGGCTTTTGTTTACAATATGTGAGGAGGAGGAGAAATAATGAGTGTTTTATTTATTTTTTATTCGGAAATTCAAAAAAAATCATTTTTTTTTTCAAAAATCAATATGAAAATTGTTCGACTCTTTCTGACATTAATTCCATATTTTAGCATTACCCAAACAAGATATATACATCAAAGAGAAAGAGCAACAGGGACACCGTTTGGAGTTAAAAATAAATAAATAAAAATAAAATTTTATAAATTTTTACAAATACATAAAAATAAAATTATTTAATTAAAATTTTTTACTCATTTTACAAAGTACGAGGTACTAATTTATATAAATTTGTAACTCCAAACACATGCAGAATTTTGATTTGCAAAAGGGGAATCAAAATGGACCCCCTGGTCGGTGGCGACGGTGCGTTGCATGTACGCTTCCCTGCTGGCAAACCGATAAGAGTTCCCCCTTCTTCAAGGGTCAAGGCCCAAGGGACCATGCATGTTTTTTATTTTCATTATTTATCCCAGGGAAGAAAAGAAACAAAAGTGGAAAATATATCTATGGGTTCATATATATATATATATATATATATATATTATCTTTAAGTTTTGTTATAGCCCCTTTGATTGGATTAAAAATTATTGAAAGTTACAAAATGTTACATATATTTACCTACTTTTATTAACTTTTATCATTTTCATTTTTTGTTCATGTAGTTTTAAAATTTAAATTTTACAAACTTTTACAAAAAATTACTCATTTTTTTCACTTTTTTCAACATTTATTAGCTCTTCGTACTACTACTTTTTGACCAAAACTACTGAAACGGTTTGGTTTGCATCGTTCCAACATATTACTTTAGTCATTTTTGGTTGGTATTTCAAATATCAAAAAGTGACTGACATTCCTTACTTTTCTAACTTTTGGTCACTTTTGATCGTTCAAACGACTCATACTCTTACATTATTATATGCATGTAATCGTTCCATTCAAAGTTCTCTTTATCCATAACATATTTTTGTTTGATAATTTTCAGTCTGCCTAGGATTTTTGCCATAACATTAATTCAACACCATTAAATTAAGAAAAAAAGTGAGACTATATAAAATTATAAAAAAAAAAACAAGCCATGGTTAAATTTTAACTTATTTGAATTTGACTTGAGCATAGTTTGAACTTTTAAATAAAGTCAAGTTTGGCTTTACAAAGAAAAATTTTAGGCTTAAGATCAAGATCAACTTGCAAATAGTCTAATTAAACCAAAATAACATCATTTAATCTAAAATATAATAAATAAAACATTATAAAAATATAATAAAAATATTATTAAAAATATAAAATATATATATTATTTTATCGAGTTGGCTCGCAAGTTTTCAAGTGAACTTGTCTAGATTTAAGCTTGAGCTTGAACCTAGACACTCGAATTCAATTGAACCACAAATCAAGTATGATTTGAACTCGTTTTAGTTATAAATCGAGTTTGAGTTGAACTTTTTTCAAATTGAGCTCGAATAGCTCAATGTTTCCAAATCTTCGATTGTGAAAGAAGATGCCAAGCAATGATGAAGTCCAAAACTAACTAGGGTTGTGCAATTGGTGTTGACAACTAAGAATTTTATGATCTGCAAAATCGAGGACTTGCAATGAGATCTTGCGACGATAGTTAGGGTTTTTACAATAACAAGGAGTCTTTGATGATGGTTGTCGATAAAAAAGACAACATTGGCAAAGTCTATGAGGCTAGGACCATGGTTGCTGATGAAAACAATACCAACAAAGGAGATGAACAACGTCAATTAAGAAAATGGAGGTGGATGATGCTAATGATGGATGACTCTAACGTTGATTGAGCCAATTGATAATCAATAATGATGAATTTTAGATATAATAATAATAATAATAATAATAATAAGGGTGAGTGATGCAAGGAAGCGTATAAGAGACAAGTACAAACAAGAATTTTAAGAGATATTCTCTTTTTTCATTTAATGATCATCAAAAATTGACTTGTCTTTAACTTACAACTACTTAAATAGAAGAAGAAATCCGAACATTTATGGCCTGAGCCTTAAAAGGCATAAAACTGACTAATTAACAAAAATTATCAAAAACGAAATTTTTGAAATAAAAGTAAATTTGAAAAATATAGAAAATTATAAGATTTCTCCCAAAATCCCAGTTGAAAACGAATTTGTCCAGCTTAAGTAATTAAACCCCAAAAGCCTTTCAAAAATAACAAATTTGGCTATTTGGAGGTCCAAATAATGATGAAAACTCAAAAACCATCACAGGCCATTGCAAAGTAATGAGTGTTGACTGTTGGGTAGCTTCCAATTAAACTTAGGTGGGTCCAATGCCAAATTCCAAAATCAGGTATTTACAACTTTGCCACTCTAGGCTTAAATCGCCTAAAAAACTCTTTTTCTGTGGCCATTACATCATTGAGATTATTTGCACTCTACAAATGGATTTTTGCACTCAGCTCTATTTTTTTTTTTTTTTGTTAAATAAAATTGTACAATTACTCTTATTCTTGTAGAATGGTATTTATGATATTAAAATTATACAACATATTTTATTAAAAGAACGATGATAGTTGTGTAATTTTATTTAATAAAAAAAGTCAACTACAGTGGAAAAATTTATTTGTGGAGTGCAAATATAACCACCCTTATAATAATAATAATGTAGAGAATTATGATCTCTATTCTGATACCACATTAAGAACAAGAATTGAATAGAATTTCTTGACATCCTTAGGGTTATCAAGTGTGTACTTATGTACATTGAGTAGGTTACAAATTGGGAATGCTAATGAAATCAAATCATCTTAATGATCCTATTCTATATTTACAATATTCCCTAACAATACGAAATCAAAAGATATTTTGACTTTTGTAATTCTACAACCCCATTAAATTTGTGGTAGACACAAAGTATTAGTTTTAATCTAATATCTCTTTAAACTTTTTATGATAGCAAATATTAACCGCACCAAATTTATTATGCGAGTCAAATATGCGTATGTTTTCATCTTAGTCATTATCATCAAGGCCATGATATGTGTTTGTATATATTGGCCAAATCATATGTTAATAATAGAGCGCTCACAAGTAACTCACTATTCACATTTATGTGATTTAATATCAGCCAATTGTATTTTTTTTTCTTGGGGAGGGGGAGGGGAGAGGGAGAGGGAGAGGGGAGTTAAAATGAGTCGAGGTAGATTTAAAAAAATTTGAGTCCAATTTTAATTCTTAAGCCTATTCATGTGAACATATTTATTTTTTATAAAATTAAACTATGATTTTAAATAAAAATAATGCAAGAAAATAAAATTAAATGATTTAGTGTTAAAATAAATATTGTTAATAAATTTTGATAGAAAGACTTAAATTTAAATAAGAAAATATAAATAAAATCATATGTAAATACATAAAATATAATTTTTATAATTTAGGGTTAGACCAGCATACTCAATTCTAAATTCAACTTACATAATTAAACAAAATTGAAAATCTTTTTAAACCTAAATAATAAGAATTGTTCTAGCGGATTAAGCTTAAAATTTCGATCCATACAATCAATATTTATACTAATAATGTTAACCAAGAGTATGAAATGATCCATAGGAATGGAATATCATGAAGGTTGCCAAAACACATACGGTGAGAAGCTATTAGTTAAAGGAACAATTGAGAGTATGACGTGGGCTTTAGCTGAAGAATTTTAGGCTAATTATTTTTGACGAATCTTAATCTTTGATTTGTGTAGTTTTCACGGAATTCCTACATGGATAAATGACCAAGATTAATGAATCTCACGTAAGTCTTACACAAATCAACTAGGTGAATTGGCCAACGATCACAACTAACCCTAGACATCCTCAGCTCCATTTATCTTATGGTGGCTATTTCATGGAAAGGGAATAATTGTTAATAAAAACATAAAACAAGGGCCTACGGTATAATTTCTTAGATTCAGGGGGCTTAGTCTCGTAGTATCAGTTTTGTGAGTTATTAGATTAAAATTAGACGACCCACAACAAAAATAAGTTTAAAAAATAAAAATAAGTAGTGAAAATTTTTAAATTTACTTTATTGTGAACTGTCCGATTTTGATGTAATAGCTCACAAATCCAATGTCACAGGCTAACATTTCTAATTTTTTGTATACTAGGGAGCTCATATGGTGTTTGGATGACCAAAAAGTACAATAAAACTACAAAAAATTGATATAAAAGTAATATATGCCAAAATTTAATTGGAATAAGTTGATAACTTTTTGTAATTTTTGATAGTTTTTGGTTGTCAAATATATAGGCAGTGTTTGGTTTGCTAAAAATTAGCAAAAATCTTTGAAAACCTATGAAAATCTTTAAAACTCTCTAACATATTTTGTCCACCTTATATTTTATGAAATCTCTATAAATTTGTATATATATCTACATATTCCAACAAATTTTTATAAGCCTCAATACTTTTTTACAAACGCCAATAACTTTTTCACAAACCTCGATAATTTTTTAAGAAATTTTACATAAATTAGTGACAATAAACCTAAAAATCCGTTCCAACAGTTTGTCTTTCTAACATTTTGATGCAAAAATAAAAAAGTTTAATAATTTTCAAAAAAATTCTAAAATAAATGTATTAGAACGATTCAAAAAATTGTTTCCACAATTTTTCTAACTTTGTACTGTAAAAGTCTAAAAATTACATTATTTGTCTCAAAAAAATATAATTTAGATTAGAAATACTAATCATCAAAAATTATCCAAACTAAGTATATATATATTTTTTTACCACCCCAAACACGACCATAATTTATCCTCTCGCGCAAAAGGTGCTGGTATAGTGGTAGATTCTGATTGGTCACTATGGTAAAGGAAGGGTGCGATCCAATGTAGAGAGGCCCAACCGTCTGTTACGAAAACGTTTGAAGATCGTTCAGCTACGGAAAGTCCGAGATCGAAAGCCTAAAGCCCTAGGTATTTTGATCAAACGATTGATTGATCACATTCACTCTGTCAATTTTAAATTCTCGTGCCGAGACAATGGAACAAGAAGGTAGCCGTTAAAACAACCTCTCCCCTTTCTCTTTTTCTTTTTTCGAATTTGAAAGTTTGCTCAGAGGGAGGTTTCGATGATCCTCTCTAATCCTTTTGTGGATTCCAGGGCACCGGAACTCTTCGAATCCATCGGCAGTGCTCGCGGCTCTTCTCTGCAAGAGAGCCAAACTTCATGAGGAACTCCGTAACATAGAAAAACAGGTGAATTCCTTTTTATCACTTCACTGACGTGCGTGTGGGTGTGGGTATATATATATATATATATATATATATTCGTTGGTTTCTTGATTTTCTGGGTGTTTGGGATTTTGATTGATCACAATGTTGTGAGTTTCTCGAGAAAAAACCAAGATTTTGCGGATCATTTTTATTTTTCTAGAACGCGTATGTTGTTGATAAGACAAAATTGTGGAATAAGTTTTTTTGTAAGCAATGGGGCTAACTGGGGAAGTGAATGCATGTTTTTTTTTTTTTTTTTTCCTCAAAGTTATTATCAGTGTGTGCACGGGCACTCCACATGCACTTCACTGTCACTAAATCGAAATCTTGGTCTTGAATTGTCCTTTTGCTGGCACTTGGCAATGCCCTCAGTGATCCAGACAATAATTATCATCTTTACCTTTTGTTAAATTCCTGTGCCTTTATTGTCAGCCAAAGCCTAAAACGTGAGTATCATTATACCTTGTAGAAATGTGGTTTTTTCTTGAGAAATTACAAAGGCTGTAATTCGATTATATTTCTTTTTATATTCTCTTTTATCTGTTTTTTGTTCAGGGAGTTTCCCACGTCAGTTTCTATAAATTTTGGGAGACATAATTTAAAGGAAATGCCATGTAATTTTATTGTAGTTAATGGAACATCAGTAGGAGTTCGGTTTTGATATAAAGTTGTCTTTTCTGAAAAACAGTTAAAGGTATAATTAATTGAAAAAATAATGGATACGTTTTTTTTTTTTAAATAAGTAAATGATGGCTAAGATATTGTTAGAACCTAATGCGCATCTTAGATGTATCCATTAGATTGTCAGTAGGATTGAATTCGAGCCGATTCAAGCTTTGGCTTACTTGAGCTTGGCTTGTGCTATTTAACTGGGCTTGGGCTTGAGCTTGAGCTTGAGCTTGAGCATTTGTATAAGCTTTGGCTCGACTTGAGGAAGAATAATTTAGGCTTGAGATTAACTTGCAAGTAGCTCGAGTAAATCGAAACGACATCGTTTTGGTTGAGAATATAATACAAAAATATTATAAAAACATATATTATTTTATCGAGCCAACTCACGAACTTTTGAGCTAAACTTTTCTGGGCTTGAGCTCGATTCTAAGCAAGCCATGAATTGAGCTCATTAAGGTCACGAATCGAGCCCGAGTTGAACTTTTTTTGAGCCAAGCACAAACATCTCAAAATAGCTTAGCTTGTGGCTAGGCCTAATTGTCATTTTTTTTTTTTGTTGGGGGGGGGGGGGGGAGGGGGTATACAAAGTAGCACATTGACATGTTGCAACTTCCATGGCAAGTCATTCGGTGCTATGGCAGAGAGTTTTCTTCTTCTTGGGCTGGTCTTGCTGAATTGCTTGTTCCTCCAAGTTTTGTTATTGCTTTTGTTTTGTGTCTGAAGCTTCAAAGTTGTTGCTTGTTGCTGTACTTTTTGTTGTCTTTGTTGTTTTTTGTTCTCTCTCTAGTGTCCTCCCCCCCCCCCCCCCGGGGGGGGGGTTAGGATGGCCATTATCTACTTGTAGATAATTCCATCCTTTTCCCAGTTTCATTGCTTCTTCTTGGGATACGCCTGATGTATTGCTTTTCCTTGTTTGCTTTTTATATTTCTCACATTTATCTTTTAAAAAAAAAAAGAAAGAAAGAAACAAAAAAACTAGTACCTTCGCCAATTGATTACATGGCCTAAAATCTTAGTATGATGTCATTGTAACACTTCTATTAATAAGTTCTGTACTAATTTCTTTTCATTTTCACCTTTCTATTCTGCTTAATTTGAGCGCATACATCGTTATAATATAATGCTTTACATTCTTCATTAGATTATTTGATGGTTCAAGAAATTTAGGGTCACTGTCATAGACAAGTGACTCTAGATTTCAGATCACATTATTCTTTGAATTTTTATGTGTTTTGGAGCCTAAGTTTTGTTTTATTTTCAGGTATATGACATGGAGACAAGTTATTTACAGGATCCAAGCCAATGTGGCAATGTAGTGAAAGGTTATGAAGGGTTCCTATCATCATCTAAGAGCACTACCCTGTAAATCCATTAACTCTTCACTTCTGTGATGACGATTATTCTGTCCCTTTCGCTTTTATAAGTAGTTGAAATGATATATTTGATCTCTATTGGTGTGCATTCCCCAATAAAGAAACTTGATTTCAAGTCCATTCAGTAACACTAAAAAATATCATTATACTTTCTTTCCTCCTATTAGTATTATTTTCATTGTGGAATAAAGAGGATTTTGATAGAATTGAGACTTTGAAATTCAGATTAGTGGGGGGAATTGAAGGATTGGATCAGAGGGATGAACATGGTTATCTATCACAGTCAAAATCTATCTTAAGAAAAGAGAAGAAAGAAGAATTTGATAGCTTTTTTAAGATGGATGAGATTTGTTGGCGGAAAAATTCAGGCTTTGTGATTAAAAGTGGGTGATAAAAACACGAGTTTTTTTCATAGAATTCCAAATGCTTATAACTATTTTAGCCATGTGGCTAATGTGATTATTGGTTATAAGTTGCTAGAGAATGACAAGCAAATTCGCGAATGAATTGTTGATTTCTATTCTAGTTTGTTTACAGAAGAGGAGTTGTAGGGACTTTGATTGAATGGTTTGGAATTTCCATATATTTCTAGGACTAATAGTGAAGTCTTGGAGTGTTCGTTTTCCTGAAGTGGAGCTTTAGGATGCCTTGAAATCACTTAACGGAGACAAGGCTCCAGTGTAGACAGGATGACAATGGCATTCCTTTTGAGTTGTTGGGACATAATGAAAAATAATGTGACGCAGGTTTTTGCTTAGTTTCATGAAAAATGGGTATTTGCTTGAAGCCTTATTGCTTCTTTTGTTGCATTGATTCCAAGAAAGAATGTGGTGGTTGACATTCAGGATTTTAGGCCACTGAGTTTAGTTGGAAGTTAATATAAATTATTAACAATAGGTGTTAGTTTTTAGATTAAAAAAGGTCTTTGGTGGTATTATTTCACATTCAAATGAAGCATTTGTGAAGGGACGTCAGATTCTAGATGTTGTATTAGTAGCAAATGAAGCAATAGAAGCTAGGATCAAAAGTGGAATTCTAGGATTATTTGCAAACTTGATATTAGGAAAGCTTACGATATGTGTTACTCGAACTCGGCCCTTTGGGTAGGAGTACTCCATGTCGATGCGACACGAATCGGGTGCTAGTACAAGATCTGTGTCCAACGCTAAGTTTGTATCTCAGACACGGTTGTGTTTTGCCTAAAACGAGTTGGTTTTTTATTCCGCCATTGTTGAGTAAAGCAAAGCTCAGAATATGTTCAGTTTCAAATGAAGAAGATGAGCTATTGATGTTTTAATTTAAAACTCATTGATTACATAAATATTAAGTTGGCTTCAACTTTTTGTCTTCTCTGTACTTGTATTACATACAAGTCACATATCCCAAGCAAGAAAAATTTATTACACTAGTATGACTTGTGTTCTTCCATTTGCGTATTAAATATAGAAAGAGTCATATAGACTTTTGCTCGTCCAAGTATTAAATATATATAGAGTCCCTAGACTACACCAAACTAGCCTAATAAATGATTATAATTTTTTTAATAATTTTTTCTTGAAAAAATTTATCTGAATTTCATGTGGCTATGATTTATGGTTAATATGTAATATACAAAAGTTGTATAAATGATTTAATAATTATGATAATGAAGGTATTCTTATTATTAAAAAATAAAAACAACCTATCATAACAAAGGAATAAAAATAATTTATTTACTTTCTCTTTCATTAATTATGTAAAAATTATTTTTTATTTATGTCAATGAGAAACAAATCTATTTATCTCTATTGAGATATACAATAATCTTCATTGTACTTTCTAGATAAGCCTTATTTTTTTAAACTTTTATGTTTTTACATACACTTGAAGTTGTAATATATATATATATTTTTTTGTGTCGTATCCCCGTATCCGTATCCACAATTTGGACACTTTTGTAACTGAGTTTCCGTATCCTAAAATATAAATATTAGGCGAATCTGATATCCGGATACATATCCAAGTCCGACACCCGCATGTGAGTCCAAGTAGCATAGTTTACGATTATGTCAATTCGGATTTCCTTGTCTATTTGTTGGGAAGGATGGGGCTTAGTTCTAAATGGAGGGAGTGGATTTACTAGTTTATATCTATGGTAGGGTTCTTAGTTATTGTGAACTATTCTTCTGCTGGTTTCATCAACTCTAGTTTCCACAAGAGGATCACAACCCACCCCCCCCCCCCAAAAAAAAGAAAAAAATAAATAAAAATAAAACGACCCTTTTTTTCAATTATGGTGTTGCAGGCATTTAGTAGACCTTGAAGGTTTCATGGTTGGTGGGTGCATTGAAGGTTATGTATTTATCAAAGAAGAATATGTTGTTGAGCTTGCCTACGTATTTCATGTTTCTTTTCACTATACCAATGTCAGTGATTAAAAGATTTGAGAAACTTCAAAGAGATTTTTTTATGGGGTGATGTTGGTGAAGAATTTAAATATCATTCAGATGGCATGAAGCCTAAAGATTTTTTTCAGAATTTTTTGAGTTGACAGTGGATAAGGAAGCTTCAATTGCCGCCAATTATTCTTTGGTAGGTGGAACTACTATTTGGAATATTAAACTTCACAATAATCTTCATAATTGAGAATTGGATGGTTTTGGCAATCTTCTTAGATGAAATATTTGAGGAAGGTAGGAGGAGGGGTTGATGAATTCAATGGATCGAGTCTAAATTGGGGGTCTTTGAAGTTAATCATATTATGAGCTTTTAGTTGAGAAGGTAGAGGAGGATTTCTCATAGATTAGAATATGGAAGCATGGAGTGCCTCCAAATGTGACTTTTTTTTAGTTTTTGGGGGGGGGGGGGGGGGTGCTTAAGGCATGCTAAAAATCTTACAATTGACTATCTTATTTTAAGAAGAAAAGTGATCGCAAATTGGTGTTGTTTATGTAGGAGAGAGGGTGAATCCCTTGACC
This sequence comes from Vitellaria paradoxa, assembly GCA_019916065.1. Lineage (NCBI taxonomy): Eukaryota > Viridiplantae > Streptophyta > Magnoliopsida > Ericales > Sapotaceae > Vitellaria > Vitellaria paradoxa. The sequence goes on along the minus strand of CM034243.1, from coordinate 12,066,101 downwards.
ACCTTTTCCTCCATTATGCTTGGATTGAGAAATTATGGAATTTGTCTCTTGGCTCTTTCGCTATATCTTGGGTGTTTACTAATGAAATCAAGCAAGTTTTTGAAGTTTGGTGAGGTTACCATATCAATAAAAAGTGGTGGAAAGTATGGAGAAATGTTCTTTATTGCTTTGTTTGGTTGTTATGGAGTGAAAGAAATAGTAGTAACTTTCAAAGAGATTGAGTTTCCCTTGTATAGAGTGAAAATTTTATTATTATTATTTGATTAGCAACTTAGTGAATGGGTTGAATGGGTTAAGTAAGACTATGAAAATACCCATAACTGATGATTTGACAAAGATATGGTTTTAGACAAATTTGAATGAAATTAAGGGATTCTTGTAGCCAACCGCAGGCTTTTGCCATTCAAGTATTTGGTTTTGTTATTAACTGACAACAGACCACATTGGAATAAAATAAACTGGCAGGGCACATCAAATTTTAAATTAAAATCAGAAAAGTCTTTTGTTTTTTGATGTGATCCTATTTGAAAGAATTTGGCTTCTAGAAGATCTGCTAAAAAAAACCGCGCAAGCCAGCATAAACAGAAATGTGTTCTATGTAATGTAATTTTATTCTTAAATATTCTTTGATTTTAGTTGTATAATAATCTTCTAACAACTTCCAAATTTTGGCTGCAGCCTAAAGCGGTCGAGGAAGTTTCAGCCTGAAGATAGGCTATTTTCATTATCTTCAGTCACCTCACCTGCTGTATGTATTCTGGATCTATCAATTGCAGTAATGGCGACACTTCCAGTATTTTTTTCTGCTTGTCTTTTTCTAAATGCCTTTTTTCCCTCGAGATTTGGTTATGGTTGATTTTCGCATATGTACATAATCAAGGTAAACACTTGCACGAGTGTTGCTGTGTAGCAGTTAGTATCTTTCATGTGTGTTGCCGTGTAGTAGTTATGATCTTGTTTGTACAAGCAATAAATGCAAGGTGTCTGATTACTAATGGGAGTGGTTGCATTGTTTTTGAGCTCATGTTTCTTGTAAACACTTGAATATATGTAATCTAAACATCAACATTCATGAGATTGCATGCCAAATATACATTTGTAGGTGATCATGATAGTTAAGGATGCAATAGTCATCTTTCTTTAAAGTCTTGGAGAGCCCTCTACTTTGTGAGGGATCCATCTGGTTGCATTAGCATTTGATCTCCCAATTAAATCCATCAACAAAGAGGGCTCATCCATTAAGTTGTGGGATTGTTCCAGGAGTTCAGAGGAATATTCTGCATGCCAAAAAAACTATTTCTTGTGTGTGGCAAACATGAAGTATTCTACACTCTCTTGCATTTTTTACGCGTATAAAAATAAATAAATAAATAAATTCTCGGAAATGATAATCAATACTTAGCTGTAATGATCTCATTTACAGCGTTATTTTAGTGCTTGTTGGCTTCATATGTGTGTGTTTATTTGCATGTTTATGTTTGGATGGCATAGCTTGTCCACAATGTAATCGTCTTAAACATGGTTTCTTTTGCGCGTGTTGACATGTTTCAGGCAGAAGAGCATGCTGTGGGACGAGATGGCGGAGGTATTTCTGCAAACGGACAGTGAGTATTTATTTTTTATTATATATTTCATTAGGAATGTTGTATTATTGCATGAAGAAGATGCCATTTCTATGCGTTTGTTATTAATTGACTATATTATCGCTGTTGCTTTGCAAATCTTTAGAAGAGTGGTAAATTCTGATACACTTGTGGAATTTGCAGGGGAAAACCTAAGAAGGGAAGAGGAGGACCAAGGGATGCAAAGAGAATCAGGCAATCAAGTGATGCAGATTATGACTATGAAGATGATCCTGATTTAATTTTGTGATAAATACTTAGTTGAACTGACCTTGCAGGATCAGTTCTTTTTTTTTTTTTAATAAAAAAAAATCCCTGTAAATGCCTGCAGTCCTGAATGGTAAAGGAGAGTTCGCTATGGCTATTGTAAGGTTTGAACTGCTGTCAATAATTAATCTTTTTGTTTCTTTTGTAATTTGCTACTCTTGAAATAGCTTGTGTAAGTTGTGTATATATGTGTATGTACACGCACACACACACACACTCTTAATAAATTTTGGAAGAGAGTGAGGCAAGGCTTAGATATGTTGAAAAAAAAAATTAGAAAATTAATTTAATTTTATGTCTGGTAGGTTGATTACGAAAATTGTTTTTCTAATAAGAATTTTAATAAAAAATATAGAAAAAAAGAGAAAAATTTGCACATGATTTTTATTAACTTGAAACGACATGATAAGTTCTCAAAAGATATTGACTTAGGAAAAAAATATAAAAAGAGTTGTTATAAATTATGTCAAGGTGATCATGAACATGAATAATGGAGCAATTAGTTTAGTTTTTTTTTTTTTTTTTGGGGTAAGGAGCAGTTATTATTGTAAGAATTGTTGAATGTTATAATTGGTTCATACTAAAGATTCGTTTTAAGCTCTTATCTTCCTACTCTTATTATGAACAAACTTGCTAAATTTGTTAAATATACTTAATACAATATCTTATGGTGTATGTTGTTCACAGATGACTTATATTGATAAATGAAATTAATTTTATCATTCAAAAGGTTAGATAAAAAAATTAAACCAAATCAAAATTTTCAATTATTTTTTTGTTAGTTGAGTTGACCAAAAAAAAAAAAAAGAAAATCGAAATTGAAAAATTGATAAAATTTGACTCAGTTTTCAATCGGTCTAATTTTAAACCAACTAAAAAAATATCGTTCTTAACTCTTTTAACCAGTATCAAACTAGATCAATGAGAGGGGAAATATAACGTTAGGATTCTTTGTCATTCACACCAATTTCTCTTAATCAATTCTCTAATATACAATAAAAGAGTATCTTCTATTTTATAGATTCTCTTTTCAAAACATTTTACATCAATTTCTCTAAACAAAAGCTTATTAATATGTTCTTAACTCTCTTTCATTTTCTTATTTGTTAGAATATTTAGAAATTTTAGAATATTCTACTATGAGTTGTAAGGATATTTTATTATAAGTTGTGAAGATTTTAAGGATTTGGTTTTGTTGTATTTCCTAAATTAATTGCAATTCACTAGTATAAATACAATACGGGGGAGTTAAGGATTGGCATCTCACTCTCTCAATTCCCTTGTATTTCTTTTAACTTGGTATCAAAGCATTCCCTCCCTCCCCCCCAAAAAAAAAATATTCCTACCATCAACGACGTCAAGGTTCTACCATTGGTACCATTAGTACTGTTTTCGACGAGGTTGACTGAGAACCGACTCACTTCTCCTCAGTAACTCGCCTCTCATTAGTGATTTTCGTCAACAAAAAACCAACGCTAGTGTGAAGCGGCGATCCACCACACGTAAGGCTTTTCTCGGTGACTATGCAATGCTTGTTCTTAGCGCGTAGGAATTCTCTCATTGACGATTCTCTCTCTTATCAATGTCTAGTATGCTAGTCGGTGCTAGACACCTCTCGGTCAGATGATCTCATCCATCGTCGCTCATTATTGTTGATCGTTGCTCGCAGATCCTTGTTTCGTGCTTCGTATCCAATGATCTAATTATGTTGTTCTTAATTTGAACATTATTGTTGTCGTTCACTCACTATTTGATTTTCAGTGGTTACTAGATTATTGTTCACTGGTTGCTCACTGATATGATTGTGTTCGTTGTTACTCGTTAATTATGTTCGCTAGTACTGGTTTTTGTTTGATGATTTGATTGTGTTTTTTGTTCGTTGTTGATTGTTGTTCACTGCTTCTTGATTTATTGTTTGTTTGCTCACAGTTGATTCTAGATCGTTGTTCATCTTATCCTAATGGCTCTCCAACCTACGGATGATAAGACGACCACTGGTACCAAGTCTTTTATTGCACCTGTTATACTAAGGGATAGTCTTTCTAAGTTCATCTTATATGAAATGTTAAATGGCACAAATTATTTGACATGGTCTCATGCAGCACAGATTTTCTTAATCGATTGTCAATTGAAAAAATTTATTATAGATCCTCCACTAGATTCACAATCTCCTTTGTATTCACAATGGCAGGCTTCGGATGCTATTGTTATAAGTTGGATTTGGCATAGCTTAAAACATTCAGTTTTTTATACAGTTGCTCTGTGTGATTTTTCTAAAGCCACATAGGACTCACTTGCAGACTTTTTCTCAAAAAAGTAATATTTCAGAAGTTTTTGAGGCGTATGAGAAACTTTTTTCTTTCTATCCAGGCACTTAATCATTGTCTGAATATTATAGTAATCTTAAAGCCTTAGGTGATCACCTTCTTCAATTTCGTCTTTTTCCAAAAACCAAGGCTGATATGATACGATAATGGGAGGTGCTTATGACTATTTTACTTCCTGTTGGCATTAATGATAATCTTCATAGTTATCGGGACCAACTTCTGGCAGGGGAGACGATCCCTACCAATGGTCAATGCCTATTCTCATATTCAGCATTCTTCGTTGGGCCATCACTCTAAGTCAATTTCTTTGACTAATGGTTCTAACTCAACTGCTCTTGTTAATGGTTCTGGAGGCCGTGGTTCTCGAGGTGGATCTCATGGTGGTTGTGGTAGTTCTGGTGGTAGTCGTAGCTCTAGCTGTGGCTTTAAGAAATGTGAACATTATGGGAGCACTAATCATACTGAACTATACTGCTGGAAAAAGTATGGTCGTCCTAATCAAGTTAATAATTTCAGTATTAAGTCCACCATCACCAATTCTCTTGCACAAAACACATATGCAATGAGTGATCCTGCAATGTTTGGTACAATTTCTCTGAGCCCCAATACCCCTACTTAACTAAAGGCAATCATGTAAGCCTTTCGCATCTCTTGTTCTTTTATTGCTATTTTATCACAGTCAGGTAGTATTGCTTACTTTTCATCTTTATCTTCCTACTCATAGGTCATTGACTTTGGTGATAGTGCCCACATCTTGGGTAACCCTTCCTTATTTTCTAATTAGCTGATGGGTATTACATTAGAAAATAAGGAAGGGTTATATTAGCTGATGGGTCCTCCCGTCCTGTGGCTGATAAAGGACGCATTCATTCTTCTCCCTCCTTAACCTCACCCTCTGGTTTGTTTATACTTAAATTTCTATTTTATTTGTTATCTGTTGGTCAATTAATAAAATCTTTGAATTTTTCCGCAACATTTTCTCCATTTTCTCGTGTTTTTTCAGGATCTCAGGACACAGAAAACGATTGTTTTAGGATGTGAACGAGCTGGTCTATACTATCTTGATCCTATTAGCTTTACTTTATCGCATTCAACCTTCAGTACATCCGTGTCTCCTTTTCAGTGGCATTGTTTCTTGGGTTATCCATCATTAACTCGTCTAAAGCTTGTTGTCCCTAGTTTAGTGTCTATTTCAAGTCTTAAATGTGAAGCTCGCTAACTTGGCAGGCACCATCATATTTCTTTTTTGAGTCATAATAATAGCCAGCAATCTAAACCATTTGATGTAGTCCATACGGATATTTGGGGTCCTCTAAGAGTTGTTTCTATTAATGAATTTTTGTATTTTGTCATTTTTGTTGATGATTACTCCTGTATAACTTGGCTATTTTTTATGAAGAATCGTTCTAAATTACTTGCTATTATTTTACGATTTTATAATAAAATATACGATTCTATAATGAAATAAAAACTCAATTTGGCAAAAAAAAAAAAAAAAAATTAAAATCCTTTGTTTTGACAATGCTTTTGAATATACTTAGCCTGTCATGAACTAGTTTTGTTTTAAGCGGGATATTATTCATCGTGTTCGTACTTCTAAACAGAATGGTGTTACTAAACACAAACACCGTCATTTATTAGATGTTGCCTGTACTCTTCGTTTCAATATGAATATTTCAAAACAATACTGGGGGAATGCTATCCTGTGAGACATCCTAATTTTTTTTTTTTTTTTTTTTTTTTTGTCTTCCACGTGGCCTAAGTAATGGTCGTCCACCCCATACCCAAATTAATATATATATATATATATATATATATATAACACATGCTAACCACATTGCACACAAGGCACACAGTAGGTTACAATAATTAATTCATATGTTAATAACTAGTTTAATTAATAACTTAATTTCATTAATGAATTAATTAATTCACCAATTTAATTTAGATTAAAATTAACTAAATTTCAATATAATACCAAATTAACATAGTTACATTACCAAATATCAAGTAAAAATTTGATTAATAGTGTAATTAAAAATAATAAAAAAAATTTAGGATATCACAACTAACCAAACTGTCGTACCCCTATTTTAGGACACATATTTAAGTCCTTAAATAGATGGGACACAACTATACTCAGCTGATAATCACATTTCATAGATAACCTTATATTAAAATAGAGTACCAGCCACTAGATTTGTACGTATTCATTGGTAAAATAATTAAAATCACACACAAACACTTAAATATGTATAAACTCACGATTTTTAACATATTAAGTCAACCCTTAGTCCGATACTGTTAAAATTCTAGGTTTATTTATAAAAACTCCCAATTACTAACATGAGATTAAAGCAGGGGGATAGTCAACCCAAAGTCCTCTCCAAGTACCTGCAGCCACCTCTAGACTCAACTTGAAATGTGTAAATTTTAAGTGTGAGTGTCACACACTCAGTAGAAGTATTAAACTTAAAATAAAAGATGATAAATATAAACCAGAGATAATCTTTAATGATTACATAGACAATCAACCTGTAATCAAATCATAATTAATTTAAGAGTATCGTGATTGACAATAATACAAATATCTCAACATATTGTTCATCACTGCTTTTCATTTAATATCCGTTATCATTATCACTAGGCCCCAACTGGCCATCTTGTGGTATGCCTGTATGATAAATGATTTAAATAATAATGCAACACACATTTGACCCCATCTAGCCTATGAGTTGAGCGCTCAACTGTGGACAGTGGCTTAAATTTAGCATGTCTAATTAGCCCCATCTGGCCTCATTATTGGTCCCATCTAACCTGGTCCTATCTGACCTGGTCTTATCTGGCTTTTTATTCTTTTTTCTTTTTCTTGGCCCCATCTGGCTTTTTTTTTTCTTTTTCCTAACCCTATCTAGCCTTTTTATTTTTTTCTTTTCTAACCCTATCGGGCCTGATCCCATCTAACCATAATGCAAGTAGAATGCACACAATTCATGTTGGTATGCACAATAGTTTTTTCAAGTAAAAGGTTATTTCTCAAATTTATCATTTCACAAATAACCATAATTCTCAACTAACACAACAAATCCATAAATACTCAACACTTCGTATCAGAACAAACAATTAATAATAACAACAATTTAATATAATTTATCAATTTATATTTAACACATTTTACCTTTAAGTTTAGTACACCCACCTGAATAGTAGAAATTCTGATAAAATCAAATCATTGGGGTGGTTGCTGTTGATTGTCCTCGAGTCCTTCACAATCTGGCTAAAATTCCTAATTTTCCTTTCTCGCTTGTTCTTCCATCGTACTATTTTTTCCCCTTAACTTTCCCGCTGTCTCATTTTTTTTTTTCGAATTGCTAGTTGACTAAGTATATATGTGTACATTTATATGGGGTGAAAGTCTCCTTGCGGTAAACCGCCTTAACCTTTTTTTTCCTTTTTTTTTTAACCTTTCCATGTGCCCCCCTAAACTTGGCACACAACCTCCCACATGGCCAGCAAAAGTCCACTACCTATCTTTTTTTTTTTAGTCTTCCACGTGGCCTAGGTAATAGTCGTCCACCCCATACCCAAATTAATATATATATATATATATATAACATATGCTAACCACATTGCACACACAACACACAGTAGGTTACATTAATTAATTCATATGTTAATAACTAGTTTAATTAATAACTTAATTTAATTAATGACTTAATTAATTCACCAATTTAATTTAGATTAAAATTAACTAAATTTCAATATAATACCAAATTAACATAGCTACATCACCAAATATCAAGTAAAAATTAGATTAATAGTGCAATTAAAAATAATAAAAAAATTTAGGATGTCACAACTCTCCTTCCCTTAAAGAATTTCGAGAACGAAATTCTTACTTGGTAGAAATAAGCAGGGGTATTGTTTCCGTATATTTTCCTCACTTTCCCAGGTGGCCTCCTCCACAGTGTGGCTTTTCCATAGCACTTTTACTAATGGTATTGTTTGATTGCGCAAAACTTAGTCCCTTTTATCTAAAATCTGCACTGGCTCCTCCATATAAGACAAATCTTCTTTCAATTCAACTGGTTGGGAAGTTAACACGTGAGACGGGTCTGGAGTATGCTTGCGCAACATTGACACGTGGAACACATTGTGGAGCCTAGATAATTCTGGAGGTAGAGCAACTGTATGCAGTTTCCCCAATTCTCTGTATAACCTCATATGGTCCAATATAACAAGGACTCAACTTTCCCTTTTCACCAAATCTCAATATACCCTTACAAGGAGAAACCTTTAAGAATACCTTGACATCCTAATTTTTTTATTATTTTTAATTGCACTATTAATCTAATTTTTACTTGATGTTTGGTGAAGTAACTACGTTAATTTGGTATTATATTGAAATTTAGTTAATTTTAATCTAAATTAAATTGGTGAATTAATTAAGTCATTAATTAAATTAAGTTATTAATTAAACTAGTTATTAACATATGAATTAATTAATGTAACCTACTATGTGCCGTGTGTGCAATGTGGTTAGCATGTGTTTTATATATATATATATATATATTAATTTGGCTATGGGGTGGACGACTATTACCTAGGCCACGTGGAAGACTAAAAAAAAAAAATTAGGATGTCACAACTCCAAATATCAAGTAAAAATTAGATTACTAGTGCAATTAAAAATAATAAAAAAAAATTTAGGATGTCACAGCTACATAGTTACATCACCAAATATCAAGTAAAAATTAGATTAATAGTGCAATTAAAAATAATAAAAAAAATTTAGGATGTCACATCTTGACTGCCAACTACCTTATCAATCGAGTTCCTTCACCTATTCTTGGTAACAAGTCATCTTTTTTTTCTCTTATATCCTTCTGTTACTCCTTTTTTTCTCCCACCTTATACATTTAGTTGTATTGCCTTTGTTCATAATCTAGACCCGGGTTTAAACAAAATTTCTTCTCCTGCTCATCGTTGTATTTTTCTCGATTACTCTCACACTCAAAAGTGTTATCGATATTACCATCCTCATTCTCGTAAATATTTTGTCAGTGCTAATATTACCATTTTTGAGTCCATTTCTTATTATTTAGAAAAATGAGAGTTCTTTTCTTGTTAGGGGGAGTCTTCTTTTCCCTCTCGAGAGAGGAAGTGATCACAAAATACATAGGTTCCCTTTATCGATTATCCAAAACTTCCCATTTTCATATCTAGTGTGCCAATATCCTTAAAGGTATATTAGCTCTGTATTCGTTCTATGTCAGTTACTTCTATTCCTGTGAATCCTGAGTCTCTTGAGACACCTGCTACAATTTCTGAGCTTCTTGGAGCACCTGCTACAATTACATCTGAGTATTCTGTCTCAAGTTTAGTTGAAACTAAGTCCTTTGAAATCAATGATCTACCCATTCCAGTTAGAAAAGGTAAATGTGTGTGTAGTCAATATCCTATAACTAATTTTATTTTATATCATTGTATATCACCTCTTTTTTAGTCCTTTGTTTGTGCTTTGTCTTTTGCTTTTCCTCCTACCTTTTATAAACAGGCACTATTATCTCTTAACTGAAAAAAAGGCGATAGATGAGGAAATGAAAGCATTACAACATAATTAATTGTACATAGGAGCATACCTCTCTTTTGCCTAGGAAGAAGATAGTAGGATGTCGTTGGATGTACACAATTAAATATTTGCTAGATAGATCTATCTAAACACTCAAGATTCAATTGGTAGCCAAAGGATACACCCAAATATATGGTGATGATTATCTAGAGACTTTCTTGCCAGTGGCTCATCTTAATTTAGTTCGGATACTACTAGCAGTTGCAGTGAGTAAGTCATGACCTTTATTTCAATTAGATATTAAAAATGATTTCTTGCATGGTGAACTGTAAAAGGAGATCTATATAGATCAGCTCCCTAAGTATGTTATTACAGGTTGTGAACATCTAGTTTATCACTTTACATACGGCTCTATATGGACTTAAGCAATCTCCAATGATATGGTTTGATCGGTTTAGCTCGATACTTCTTGACTATGATTTTAGGTGGTCCACAATTGATCATTCAGTATTTGTGCATTAGACATCTTTTCATATTATTATTTTGGTTGTTTATGTGGATGATATAATCATTTTAGGTGATAACACGAAGGGTACCTTTATACTGAAGAGTTATTTGGAAAAGCAATTCAAGACAAATGATCTTGGAGCATTATGCTATTTCCTAGGGACTAAGATTACCCATTCTTCACAGGGTATATCTTTGTCTCAAAGGAAATATATACTGGATTTACTCTCTGAGACTGTACTTCTGGGATCTCGTCCTACTGATACCCCTATGGATCCCTCTATTTATCTAGATTCTGGCAGTGGTAAACCTTTCTCTGATGTTGGGAGATGTCGCTGACTTGTAAAAAGTAAACTAATTTATCTTACTGTGACACGACCTGACATTATATATACAGTTGTGTAGTTAGTCAGTTCATGCATACTCCTCGTTAACTTTGTTTTAATGCTGTTTGTTGTATTTTGAGGGACTTGAAAATTTCACCTGGTTGAGAATTATTATATTGACCTTCTACAACAATAGATGTGATTGGATACAGTGATGCAGATTGGGCTAAGAATTGTTCAGATCAGAGGTCTACTTTTGGATATTGTACCTTTGTTGGTGGTAACCTCGTAACTTGGCATAGTAAGAAACAAATTGTTGTTGCTTGGTTTAGTGCAGAGGCCGAGTATCGTGTCATGACTCATACTGCATCTGAAATGCTCTTAGTTCGTTCTCTCCTTCAAGATTTTGGTATTTGAGTTCCAACTCTTATGTTTATCTTCTGTGACAATCAAGTTGCGATATTCATTGCTAACAATCATACTTTTCATAAACGAACCAAGTATATTGAAGTTGACTATCACTTCATCAGGGATCTTTTGCTTAAACGTGATACGTTACTCCGTTTACATACTCTGAGTGTCAACTGGGGGGTATTCTCACAAACCCTTAACTCGAACTCCATTTCTAAAGTTGTTTACAGAACTAAGCATGTTTAATCTTTATACTCCAGTTTGAAGGGGAATATTAAAATATTTAAAAACTTTAGAATATTCTATTATGATTTGTAAGGATGTTTTATTTTGGGCTGTGAGTATTTAAGGGATTTGATTTGATTGTATTTCCTAAATTAATTGTAATCCATTAGCATAAATACAATACGAGAGAATTGAGGATTGGTAACTCACTCTTTCAATTTCTCTTTATTTCTTTCAACTTTATTTATTATTCAATCATCAAATTATGCGTCTATAAATATATTAATAAATAAAACAATAGGTAATATTAAATATACGTCACTTTTAAATTTCTACATCGACGAAGTTTGAACAAACTTAATATGTTGGGATTTAAGGTCATTTGATAGTTTTATCAAAAAATAGGGGGTGTATTATCTTTTTTAAATGATATAAATTTATATTATAATAATATATAATTTTATAATATAAAAAATACAACATTTTTTTTAAAATATTATCAAAATATTTCATTGAAAAAGTAATTATACAAGACCTGCAAGGGTTGCGTAGTTGATGGAACTTGTATTTTGAGTTCGGTGAAATGAAGTGGCGTGGCCTTTTGTCGAGACTGACACCGATGTCCTAGCAACGGGTAAAGTGTAACGGATCCGAATTTAAAATCAGGTACGACACCGTTTAGCTGCGAGCGATACCGCGATGCATAAAAAGCCTTCTTCAGAATTTGCTCCGGAATCGAATCCCGACTCTGGCGGCGGCGGCGGCGGAGCGGTGGCCGTTCTACTCTCCTTTCCATTTCTTCTGCGCACATTTCCTTTCTTCAATGAACTTGCTGGTACCTCTCTCTCTCTCAATTTCATCTCCATTTCAAGGAAGTTGAAAATGAAATCCTCATTTTTTTCCCCCGAAAATTTGTGCATCTTTGAATTTGTTCGGAGTCCCGTACTGTATTTTTCTCTCACGGCGGCGTCGACGCTTTTCTTTCTTTGCTTGAATTTCGCTTACAGGATAGGATAACGATGCCCAAGAAGGGGGCGGAAGATCCTCCTCCGCCGGCGCCTCAGAGAGGGCCAGTGTTCTGGATCGAAACCTCCGACTCCGTATCTCGCCGATACGAGTTCGAACCCCAGGGTCAACTCTCTGTAAGTCTTTCCCATTCTATTTCTGCAATTCGACCTTCTTTTCCATCAGTTTGTCTTTTTGCATTTTGGAACCATGGCTTAAATTGAATTCCTCACTCTGTAGCAATCCGTTAAGGTTTGATGCTTCTAGGAAACCAGATAAATAGCATAAGACACTTTCCAAAACATTGTTCGTATGTGTACAAGATATAACCTGCTGGTGGTTCAAAATGTGGGAATTCTGTATTTGTTCTGTTATTTTTGTGCGTACTGTGTAATAGGCAAGCTGGCATGAGAAAGGAATGGAACAGCTTTTTAGCTTATTCTGTTATTAGAATGTGAAGACTATTATCCTGGCTTGTTGCAAGAATCAATTTGTTGTGTGATCATTTCCTCTCTCTTGAACTCTTGATGGGGCTATAAACTGAGGCTGGGCAGGAGAAAATCTTGGCAAGCGGCTCATTTTTTTGCATTTTTTGGTTGATTTGGAAGGAGAGAAATAGAAGAAGTTTTCAGGGGATAGAATTGCCACTGTACAAGCTGAAAAACATTTTTTTTTTTTTTCCAGAGGGTATAGATCCGGATTTGCTCACTTATATGAATTTTGTTGAGACTGTCTATTTAGATAGTGAGGATTCTAGGTACACAGTTGGCATATCTTTAATGGAACTGCTGTTCAAGCTATATGATCTTTGAAACCTTCAACTTAACTCATATCAATTTTTATTAAATCTGTCTTTTTAATCTTTTAAAAATTTGGATTTCTTTCTTTTCTGCTTATAGCTTTAAATTATTATTACTACTGTAATGTTAAATTATGAATTTAATCATAGGGCGTGCCTGTGCAAGTAGCTTGATTACCACCAGAAATGTTGTTAAAGGCTAACTTGTTGATGCATACAAGTAATTATATATTTTTGGTTATGTTCAATTCATTTATTTATTTTTTAATAATTCTTTTAGGTGAAGCTGGTTGATGATTCTAGGCCAGTGTTCCATAAGATGGCTGAATCCTTCCTGAATAAATTTTTTCCTTCAGGCTATCCATATAGGTGAGCTAAGACGATTTGTTCTATTTCAAATTATAAGCTTTGCTGCAGCATGCCAATTCCTTGATTTAGCTGCTAGTGTTTTTCTTTTGCAGTGTGAATGAGGGGTATCTTAGATACACACAATTTCGGGCACTGCAACACTTTTCCAGTGCGGCATTGTCTGTTTTATCAACTCAGGTCTTCTTCCAATACCTGCAAGAGATACTTCAATCATTTTGTTTTAAGTTTGTCCTCTTTGTAATGGTTTTCTTCCCTTATCGTGGTGTATTTCTTAATATTACTCCTTTGCAGTCCCTGCTGTATGCTGCAGGATTAAGGCCTACCCCTGCACAGGCGACTGTCATAAGTTGGGTAAGATATTTTTATTTGTTGGACAGTTTGTGGAAGCTAACTTCTGAAAGCCTTTTATTTGAGGATCCTTTTTTTATTGTGTTTATTAACATGCAGATTTTAAAGGATGGCATGCAGCATGTTGGAAAAATCATATGTAGCAATTTAGGTGCAAGGATGGATTCGGAGCCCAAACGTTGGAGAATTCTGGGTTAGTATCTTGGGTCTAGAACATTAGGATTTCCTTATAAAATTTAAGGTGTTTATTTTATTTGGGTGTTACTTTTGTCTATTCATTTAGGATGCCATAATTTTTCTTGCAGATTGTTTCTATTTGTTACTTCTATATGTTTTCCTAATGAATGAGCTTTGTACATTGCAGCTGATGTTCTCTATGACCTAGGCACTGGTTTGGAAGTTCTTTCCCCCTTGTGTCCACATTTATTTCTTGAAATGGCGGGCCTTGGAAATTTTGCAAAGGTAAGTGATAACCCATAGTTCTCACGCAATATAATTTATTTTGCTCTATATATAAAATATATGGCTGTTTAGGTAGTACATGACAATTTCCATCTGAATGAGAAAGATTGAAAACTGAGGTGGATAGTTTTCTGTAATTTGTTGGCCATGGAAACATCTGGTCTTATCAATTTTTTATTTATTCATTTTTGTTCATTCATATATCTAATATAAACATCATTATGTCTATGGTTTGGTGTGTCAGGGAATGGCAGTTGTTGCAGCAAGAGCAACAAGATTGCCAATATATTCTTCATTTGCTAGAGAAGGCAATCTGAGCGACCTATTTGCAAAAGGGGAGGCCATCTCAACTCTTTTTAATGTTGTTGGAATAGGGGCAGGGATTCAGTTGGCATCTACTATTTGTTCATCAATGCAAGGGAAGGTACGATTACAGACTTGTGCTGTGTCATTCTCATAGTATCTGGGTTTTGACTATTTGTACTGCATTTTCTCTCAAAAAGAATTAATGGTGATGTAATCATTTATGAGATTTTTCTTATCTATGAATTGGTTAAAAGAAAAATTATTTCAACCTAGTTTTGCCATTAGTGGTCCATTGCTAGGAAAAATGAAGCTTGCCAGGGCTGACACTTTTTAACAGTTGGAGATTGATGCATGCTTGGGTCAGGAGCTCAGGTGCGCTAATGTCTAAAACTGAGTAACCTTAGCGTAAGCCCTGCTTGAGTAGAAAAACCCTGCAGCAAGATTTCAGGTTAACCCAGAAATACAACTTGGTAAAAGTTATGTGGAAGCCTGAAGCATGAGAACATATTTGCCATGAAAAGATGACTCAGTCCAATATGTTTTCCAAATGACAAATAAACATTTTTTTTTTCTCTTTTTTCTTATTAACATATAGAAGAGTTTGAGTTGTATTTCTTAACGTTGCTAGATACTCAATCTTAGAGTTATCACAAAATTTTTATCATGGATAATATCTTGCAGGTGGTTGTTGGACCTCTTCTTTCTGTCATACATGTCTACAGTGTTGTCGAAGAAATGCGAGCCGCTCCCGTCAACACATTGAATCCACAGAGAACTGCAATGATTGTGGCTGATTTTATTAAGGTTTGTATGTCAATTGCCAATTTTAATATAGTATTCTTCTTTGTTTATTAAAGTATCTTTCAATTAGAAATTTAACCAGACAGGAAAAATATCAAGCCCTGCTGATCTGAGATACCGAGAAGATCTCTTATTTCCTGGCCGACTTATAGAAGATGCTGGAAATGTTAAAGTGGGTAGGGCCCTTCACAAAGTTGTTAAGCCTTCAAAACTTAATGAACTTAAAGGTTTATTCCCCGAAGAGAAATTTATTTTAAATCGGGGAACTAGATGGACCGATATAGTATTGGAGTGCAATGCTACAGGTGAAGACGCACTAAGAGGGTGGCTAGTCGCTGCGTATGCTGCAAACATGGATAAATCTACTCATGAGTCAAGTGCTAATGTGTTGGAACAGGCTTATGAGAGGATGAATGGAGTGTTCTCCCCATTTCTATCAGAACTGCAGTCAAAAGGGTGGCATACCGATCGTTTTCTTGATGGAACAGGAAGCCGTTTTGCATGGTAATATCATACAGTTTCAGGTCATCCATCTCTTCTCTTAACGATATAGAAATTATGTAATTGATGAGAGTTCGATAATGTTTTAGGAGCATTTTGCCTATGTGATTTTAGTACTATTATGGGTTTTAAGAAGGTAATAGCTTCTAACCTGCATCTAGCTTGTACTTTCACTCGCTTGGGCTTTTATACATTTTTTTCCAGGGGATTTCTCTTTCATTTAGAAGAAATGGAAATTATTTCAGAATATTGCCAAGTGGGAAAATTAGTGAACATTTTGCCTTGATGACTTGATTATTAATGAGACTGAGCTAGTGATGATCTTTGCAAGTTTTTCTATACATTCAAATTCAGACAGAGAATAACAACGGCTGGCACTGAAAGGAGGGAGCACTATTTGCAAGTGAGACGATCTTTTATCTGATTTGTGTTACTTTGTATCATATTTTAATTATTTATAGTTGGATATCTGTCCTTAATATCTTTGTAGATCGAATCAATATGCGGCCACGGTTATATTTTTAAAATTAGTCTCGATTTCTTGTGTTCTCCCATCTGATCACGCATGTTTCAAATATGCACTTGTAATTGAGGTAGAATTGTTAAGCTCCTCTTTCCTTGCCAGCAACCCATCATCACTTGATTTTTCTAAGAGAAAGTTAATTCGAGTTAATTACATGTAAAGAGTGTCTGAGCATGGAAGGGCTGTCATGGTTGTGAAAGCTCAAGTTTTCTTTCTTACATGGTTGTGAAGGGGCATGTGAATTGCTATTCTTGGAACTTCCTCCTGAAGTTTCATATAATAATGGTTGCTCCATTACCATTTTTATTATGTACTAATTTAATGTTCTAATAGAACACTAGCTGAAAATCCTAGGCATTGCATTCTCATTCTTTTCTTTTGCCCATATCATGACTCGATGCCATTCAGTTTGTCTTTCCATTGGTAAGGCAATTGGAGACTGATCAAATGGTTGAAAATTAATTAGTTTCGGACATTGTTGTCTTCGATATGCTAATTTAAGGTCTGATATGTCAAAGCTAAAACCCTAATACATTGACTTTCTGATTCTTTGCTAGTGCATTACATTATGATTCAAATGGCCTCTTTCTGTTCCACAATGATGATACCGAGGTAAACCTTAAATTTTGTAACTGCATTATTTGCTGTCATCCGTTTTGTTTTCCATTTGATGTATAATATATAGCAAATGTCTGGAAAATAATTATTGTTGGGTTTCAAAAAATTATGATTGGTGCCGTTTCTCTTGGAACCCATTCCACTCCAGACATGAATAGGGGTGTACAAAAAAATTGAACCAATTCGATCACTTTAGTTCGGGTTGGTTTAGCTCTCTACCATTTTTGGTTCGGTTTTGGATTAAAAAATTAATAAACCGATATTTTCAATTTAGTTCTTGGGTCAGTAAACATTCAAACCTGAACCAACCCGAAACTGAAACGAAAATAGCCTCACCCAAACCAATCAGAAAAAATGTAATATAAAATATATAATATATAAATATTATATAATCCTAAAATTTGGACCCAAACTAGCCTAAATCGAAAATGGGCCCGGCCTAACCCGAATTGGCTTAACCGAAAATTGAACCGAACCAACCTGATATTTTCAATTTGGTTTGGTTCGATTCCAATATAAAATTGGTTCAGTTTCGGGTTCAAAGGTTAGGAACCGAAAAAAATTGGTTCGGTTCTGGGTTAAGCATGAACTTGGCCCAATCTGACTCATGCACACCCCTTACATCTGTTCACGGAAATACTTGTGTTTTTACTTATATTTCTTTTTGTTGAATTCTTCAACTTGTAACATTATCGTTGATTGGTTTAAATATGCTCTAGTGTAAGCCCAGTGATATGTTTGTCTCTGCCATAAAAATGTACTTAAAATGCACTTAAAGTACATGATTTCGTGTAATTCAACACCGGTTTACACCGGTAATTCTTTGAACCCACTTCACTCCGAGTAATCAACACCGGTTTACTTATGGTTTTGCATGTTCATTTATTTCTTGAGTGCTTATGTTCAACATTATTTGTACTTCTGATTAACGCATGCATATGTTGTCTGGGTAAGGTCAGTGTCGTGCTTATCTCGCATTCTAAATCTACGTAAAAAGTTCAGGATTTTTGTATTTTATGAGATGCTTGTGACTCGTGCTGTATGTTGACAGTTCTGGTCTCCCATTTTTTTCTCTCTCCAAATTTGTGCTTGGATGCAAGAAATATTAGTTCCTTTGTTTTTGTAGATTCGTTGAATGAGTTTCAAAAAAAAGAAAAAGATTCGTTGAATGAATTTGAATAATGGGGTATGCTCTGACCATTGCTTTCATTTTAGCATGAGAACCAAGGGTCTGGGGTCCAATTTTCATGCATGCTTGCCTAATATTTGCTTGCGGCCCACATATAGATACTCTAAGTTCAAAA
This sequence comes from Vitellaria paradoxa, assembly GCA_019916065.1. NCBI lineage: Eukaryota > Viridiplantae > Streptophyta > Magnoliopsida > Ericales > Sapotaceae > Vitellaria > Vitellaria paradoxa. Next base: position 12,047,808 of record CM034243.1, on the reverse strand, counting down.
GCTTGAAGAAATCACTAGTTAGGTGAGGTTAGCATTTTGGATTTGTCTGCTAAAGTCTTAAGGACTTGGTAGAGAAATATTAGGTCAAGTTTGTTTTTGTTTGTGGTTTTTGAAGTTTTCAACTTGTCACCGGTGTTCAACACCTTTAGGGTTTAGACCCAGTCACCTGCAACTGGGATAGTGATGCATACAGTGTATGTGCATGTATTTAAATACTGTATTCTCACGTGCACACTTTCTACTAATTTTTGTTGACACCAAGGCTTACCTTTTCATGGCTGTTCTTTCAATTTCTTTGACGTTTGACCGACTATATTTGAAATGGATTCAGAGGCTGATAGCGCCCGAGCTGTCAGCTCGGTGGCACTGAGTTCTAAGTCGCACTGAGTTCTAGGTCGTTGGTCGTTGAATTAAAATTTAATAGTTTAAATATATTTATATATTAAATTTTAATTCAATAGTTCAAAACTCAACTATTACTGAATTGACATCCTATATGTAATTCAACAGTTTAGAATTCAATTGTCACTTAATTGACGTCCTACATTAGCCTCCCCTCATTTCTTTGAAAGGGCCATCTTTTTTGTTTTTGGGCTTGCAAACGCTTTAGTTGCCTGGGGATGAAAAACTGAGCTATTATCTGTTGAACAATATGTAACTGTTGTTTTTTTTTGGACTCCGTTTGAAAAATACTTTCATTCATAATTTTTTTTAAAATATATATATATATATATATATATTTAAAAAAAGGAATAATCTGATATCCCTAACAACATTTTACATTGGTTTTATTTTTTTAAATGTAAAATATTTTTTGAGAAAGTATTTTCTCATATTTTTTGAAAAATATTTTCTTTCAACATGAGTAAATATATTTTTTTTTCCAAAAGACGTTTTTATAAGCTTCATTTGTTTCAATTTATAATGTTTTTAAGAAAACGTTTTTACTTATTTTTCCCAAAATATTTTTTAAAAATGAGTAAATGCAAATGTAGACTCAAAATGTAAAATATTCCAAAAAAAATACTTTTATTCATAGTATTAAAATATATTTTCTTGAAATATTAATATATATATATTTTTAAAAATATTTTATACATTTGCAAAATGATACGTGGTCTGTTGACGGTAATTTATTTAAACACATTTAATCCGGTTTGGCGGGTTAAAATTTATTAAAAGTTATCAAATTTTAATTACTTTCGTACTTTCTTCCAATAAAATATTAACATGTATCACTTTTATGTCGCATCTTTCTATTTTTACTATACTTTTTTTACTAATTTTTTTTTCTTCCAAACAGCCCCTAAAGTGATATCGGTTCTACCTTGACGGCTTGACTATAGGAAAGCATCATGAAGGCTTAATGCTTTCGCATGACATGAATTAATTAAATATATATAATAGATAACACCTCTATCGATGCAAGCAACTGAACCCCTTTACATCACTTTAGGGGTCCTCAAGATTAAACGTCGGTAAAGCTTTGGATTGCATATTGACTACCTTACACTGACTTGCTAAAGCATCCCCTATTTTTAAGTGCCCATGGGGTCTGTCGTTTCAAAAATGATAAGTTACACTTAACTCTGCTTAATATTTAAATAATTATATTTAGTATTCTTAATATTTAAAAATTATACTTATTTTTTTATTTAAAAATATTATTAACATTGATCTCATTTCAATAAAATTATTATTAAAACTTAATAAAAAATATTAAAATAATTAAAATTTTAATCTTTTTATTTTACCCATTGTTTTCTCACATATTTATTTGTTTTTTTTTATAAAAATCTTCAAAAATAAGTAAAAAAATTTTGAAAATTTTTATGAAAAATTAACACGAGTTGTGAGAGAGAGAAGTATAATAAAAAAAACATACCTAAAAATTTTAGTTGGTTTAACGTTTTATGTTAAGTTTTAAAGATTAATTTTATCAAAGGGCGTTAATGTTAATAAAATTTTAAAATAAGAGAGGTAAGTATAACTTTTAAATATTAATGATGTTGAGTGTAATTACCTAAATATTAAAAGAAAGTAGGTATAATTTACTTTTTCAAACTCTCTCTCTCTCTCTTTTTATGACTTAGGGTGTTTAAGCTAACTTGCACATATTTTGACTAACTCCTGAGGCTTTCAAGTTAACAATTAAGTAAGTTTGTAGTGGCCCTAAGAATACTCGAACTAATAACTATTGGGGAACAAAATTGAGATCTTACCAATTAAACTACCCTTCAGCTCTCTCTCTCTATCTAATTTTTTACCTATCTATTGTTAATAATAAATTAACAAAATCATAAGTGTCACGATTTTATTAATTGTCCCCTCTATCCCCATTAAGGTAAAGCATTAAAAATATTATTATATGGCATGTTTTCATTAACCCTTAATAAATGCACTTGTTAACAAATGTCAAAAATAATTTAATATACTTATACTAAAATGTATGCATATATTATGCTTAAATATTAATATTATATATCATAATTATATTTTTGATTTATTTTTTTACTTACCAAGTGCAACAATCAATGCCAATTGACCATATTATAAGATAATATGTGAGATTAACTTTTTTATGAGATTCTTTTTTGGCTACTTGATTAGTGAGATATCAAATGTAATAAGAGATGATTTGTCAGGAATTTGACGGAGATAATTTTAAACTTTTAAATTTTAAAAGAAAATAATTCTATAATCACACATCCCCTTAGGTATTGCACCTTTTCCACTTTAGAGGATTAATAATTCAAAATAGACAATTAATCCAATTCAAATTTGTAAAATCTAAAAAGGAATGATGGAACTCACAAATATAAAACCCAATCTCTTCTTTAAACAAAAATAGCTTAAGAATAGGTTAGCTGATGTACGTTGCCTTATTACAAGCTTAATGTGCACCATCGCTTCGTTGTGTAATTCGGGTCGTTCATCTGTAATGGATCTCATAATAGATTTCACACAACTTAATGGTTTAAGTTACACAATTGGAACTAGGATTGCCATTGTGTTTGACCTTGGCTTCTCTAATGATTGAAAAATACTATTCTTTTCTATTTAAAAAAATTAATTAAAATAATGTGTTGATAGCATTCTTAAAATAAAGATATTTTAAAACTTTTTGTGCTAATATAATTGATTTAAAATTTTACCTCTTCTTTTTATTTAATTTGAATGTGTTATATATATTGTATGTATACATTACCCTGTACAATTTTTTGTTAATAGGACAATTTTATCATTATGCCAAAAGTGTACCCTTAGCGGTAATCTGCCAATTTACTTATATGGGTACCGTTTGGGATAGTAAAAAATAAGAAAAAAATAATAATAAAATGTGATTTTAAGTAAATTTTAGTATGTGATATTTTTCTCTAAACTACATTTTTTAAATATGAACAATAATAAATCGGTAGAACGGTTTTTCCAAATCCGTTCTAAAGGATTCCAAAAATCTTTAATCAAGACCTCGTCCATTGGGCTGTTTAAATGGTTGAAAATATTAAACTGTTGGAATGAAACGAAGCAAGCCTTTCGAATGGTTTTGTAGGCTTAGACCACAATGATACTTGTTTAAAAGTTTTGGACTCATGAAACATGATTGTCAAAAAAAATTTTAGCACTTGATTAACCTCCTTCCGGGTTTTTTTACTTTTTTTTAAAGCAAAATATTGAATTTTTTTTAAATTAGTAAAGGCAGAAATTTGTAAAAGTGTAATAGAGAATTTGAGTGATTTTTAGAGATTGTAAGAGTTTTATTTTGTTTTATTTTATTTTTTTGGCTCACCAAACAATGCCATAATTTGTTATTTAGGCTTGTCTATTTTAATATAAATATTTTTACTCATATCTTAAAAAAATATTCTAAAAAATACTTTTACTAATGTTTTTGAAAAATAATATTTGTACTACTATTTTAAAACATATATATATATATATATATATTTTTTTAAAACATGGATAATTTTTTAAATTTATTTTACATTTAAAACAAATCGAGCTAGCTTTGGTCTTTCATTGTATATGTAATGTAATAGTTCGGTTTGCTTTTAGGTAGACTTTTTTTTTTTTTGGTAAGTACTTTTAGGTAGACTTATGGGGTCATCATCAGCATGGAGTTAGGTAGTAAAGAACCAATAGTTGAAGAGTAGTGCACTTCAAGCTAAACGATTCCAGCACCTATGTCTGAATTCATTTACAAACTAACAAGCAAAACTATTACTAAATAATCTAAAGATTAATTAACATCTCTATATTTATATATTTATAGGGGTGTTTGGAGTAATAACAAGTGATAAAAAAAATAAGATAAAGTGAAATAAATTGTGAGTTCATACTTCATATAATAAAATAAGTTATAAAATCATAATTCACCTCTACATTTGTATATCTATATATTATAAAGGGATGGAAGCAATTTAACTAAGTGATTCCTTCGTTACGTATTTAGTTAGTAATAGAAACTTTCTATCTTTTTCTTAATTTACTTAATTTATAAGTATGGATATATATATATATATATATATATATATATAAGGAAGAAGCAAAGTAATAAGTGACTTAATGTTATGAGTAGCATGGAAATTTTAATTACCTTCAAGTATGGCCAAAAGTCACCTTGGGTCGGACTTGTACAGCCAATCTCCACATGAATTCTAAAAAGGAATTTATTTTTAGTGCGTATATATATATATATATATATACACACACACACAAGACGATGGTACACACGCACAGCGTGTGAAATTTTTTTCTTTTTTTTTGTTAACATTTTCATAGATATATATATATTGATAAATATAAATAAGGATAAGAATAATTATTAAATTGAAAATAAATCTTAATTATTTTTTAAATTTCAACATTATAACAAAATTTTAGATTTGAATTTGAATTTAAATTTAAAATTTTTGAATTTAAAAAAGTTATAAAATAACTATTATATCTTTACCTTTTAAAATTAACAAATATGTATATATTTAATTTTAAAAATATTCTTGTCAATTTAAAAAATATAAGAGCACGAAACCGCCGTTTCGGAAGCTTTATAACAGTATATATATATATATATATATATAAAAGAAATGAAAAAATACAAAGGATGCACTAGCCTCTTTCTTTGACTCGCCCCTCCCCTCATTGATACTATATCTATATTTCAGAACATCATAAATCTAGCGCTTCAAGCGAACGTTAATTTATTTGATAATCTAAGCGTTTGTATATTCATACATTCATACGAATTTTAACCCGACCTGTGTTTTTGTCCCTCTCTTTGTTGGAACTTTTTGATTACTTAATATAAATATATGTTATATATATATATATATATACAGTTATATGTTATATATATATATATATACAGGACTTATCCTTTGAAGGTCACATGTGAACACATTGACCCATTTGTTATTAAACTAATCATACTTGAGGAATGGCTGCTAACTTGATCTTCAATATTTCAAATGAAAAAAAAAAATATCGGCTTTAGCTCATCCCAATGAGAATATTTTATAAGTTTGCCACCAAGATTGTGAATCATCATGGGCTTGCGTACATTAAGCACCCTGTTCACATCCATATTTGACCAATCAAATACAAATATAGAGATAGAGAGAGATTTAAAAAAAGAGAAGGCTGATATTGTCACTTGACATTTTGATCTGAAAATTTAATAATTTAAATATATTTATATAATTTTTAAAATTATTTTTGAATATATCTAAATAGTTAAATTTTAATTAATAAATCCTGTTGTTATAGGATTGATATTAGCCCCTAATTAATTCTGAAAATTTCCTGGAAAGTGTGCTGGTACTTGGTATATGCCTTCTGAAATTAATGGTTTATTTATTTGGTTAGTCGTTTGTAGTGGTTTGCTTGGACCATTGGGAGCAAGCTTAATCAGCACATGTTATTTGGCTGTCTCTCTCATGAAATCATTATAAGTATCCACTCATGACTCTGTAAATCACTTTAAGAGCCGCCTATTGAGAGAGAGGGGGGGAGAGAGAGAGAGAGAGAGAGAGATAGATCCAAACTTTTGAGAATCAAAAATGGTGAGAGCTCCATGCTGTGAGAAGATGGGACTGAAAAGAGGTCCATGGACACCCGAAGAAGATCGGATACTAATTAATTACATCAATCTCTATGGTCACGGAAATTGGAGGGCACTTCCCAAACAAGCCGGTAAAATCCCAAATTCCCATCTGGGTATCTCTCCAATACACACACACACATATATATATATATATATATCACACACACACGAAGTAGTTCTTGGACATGTACTTTCTTATTTCTGATGATTTTCATGAACAAATCTAAGAAAAGTGTGTGTGGCTAACTTTTGTCAGGTTTGTTAAGGTGTGGGAAGAGTTGTAGGCTACGATGGATAAACTACTTGAGACCAGACATTAAAAGGGGAAACTTCAGCACAGAAGAGGAGGAAACTATCATAGAGTTGCATGAAAAGTTGGGAAATAGGTAGATTAAATTTGTTGCTTATTTTGTAGTAATTATTAATATTTATGCACTACTAATATATTTATATATATATACTTGTGATGAGTAATGTTGTTCAATTAAAAATTTTTACTTAAATGGTAATTAAATTTAAATAATAACAAAATAATAAAAAAATTTACTTTGCTATCATAAATTTTTAACCATAATGTATTACTAGCATTTGCGTAATATTAGAACATTTTAATGGGTTTAGATTTTCAATCTGCTGCTAAAAAATCTTTCTATTTAGAGTTGAGATGGTAATGATATATTTAACTATATACATAAATAATAAATTCATCCAGATTTATTTTAATTATAACTTTATCATTGCCGTACGTTAATATTTTTCTATGTAGCACATAATTTGAGCTTAATTTTTTAATAATACATCACATGCAGTTCCTTTTTATATATATAACCATTCATTTAATTGCAGATGGTCAGCCATTGCTGCTAGATTGCCAGGACGCACCGACAATGAGATAAAGAATGTTTGGCACACCCACTTGAAAAAGAGACTCAACCAAAGCAAGACCAGCCCAGAAACCAAACAACCCAAGTCTAATAAGTCTGTCAAAATGCAAACACGAAAAAATCATCAAGTCGCAGCAAAAGAATCAGAACCCATAAATTATCCGAACCAAACGAGGATTCGAAGCCCAGAAAATTCGTCCAGTGACATATCCTCCGCCGCCACTGCCACCACCCGCACGAAAGCTGATATATCCAACGACTTCTTCCCCGAGGTGGGTGATGATCTCTGGTCAGATGTATTCTCAGCTGAGAGCTCAAGTGATCCACTAGTTCAATTTCAATTCTCCCCTCTTTATGCTACGGAAAACGTTCATGGTTTCCAAGATGGCTTGGATTTTTGGTTCAATAACCTCTTTACAACAACAGCTGGGGAATTGCCACATTTCCTTGATCTTTAGCTCTTAATTCAAGCTCTTTTTTTTTTTTTTTTTTTACTGAGGCTCATTTAAATTTTAGGTCTTGATTTGTTGGGATTAATTAAAGAAATGTAATCGAGGACCACATGTGATGTGCTAACAGCATTATATATATATATATATATATATCGCAGTTTCGTATTTTCTTTCTTTTTTTTTTTTTTGGCTAGGTTATATGTCACAGTTTACCCGCATCTCTATGAATTGGTCTAAGATAATGGTGAAGTGAATCCTGTGATCATAATTAATTAATAATGGTGAAGATCATCATCAGCACTTTAGGTACATAAATTAGCAAGGACACGAGGCATGTTTTCGAGCATGGCCTTAGTAATTCATTACTCATCTCAGTTGAACCCAGTATTAAATATATAAATGAATTAGTGTGTTATTACACATAAATATAAAATAATAATAAATGAATTGAATTTATTATATTTTTTATTAATTTAGTTAATTCATTATTTTATAAATGATAGACAGATAGATATATTAATACTCCTCAAAATTATATTTTACTTATTACATTAATATGTTCCACGTACATTTAATGCTGAGTGAGACAAAATGAAAGACAATAAATAAAAAGTAAACTTTCATGTACTTTATATATATATAATATATAAAATCATCATATTTTAATTATTTTTATATTTACGTATTCTTTCTATCATACTATAAATATAACATTTAACACCTTATAAATACAATACTTAGTACTAAAATTCAAACACGTTCATTATTATCAATTGTACACTTATTATTTCTTAATTATTGCTTTCAAGTCTCGTCTCATTTTATCATCTGAGGAATTTTGATCGAAACCCTCGTCAGCCTTTCTCTTCTCACTTTTCTTGTTCTGCACACTTGAGCCAAGCTCGTTCAGTTATCGTGATAATAACGAGCAGTGATATTTTTATTGCCGCACATGCACAATTCTGGAGATTCAAATGTTTAACTACTAACCCAAAATCGTTTGTAATCTGGCACAGTTATCGGTGGTGGATTCGCTTAATTGTCGCCCCAGATAAACAATATATGTATAGCCCTACAATTAAATTATACATCAGTTTGTCACCAAAGGCTGGATCTTCTATATATGGTAAAAAGAGGATGCTAACATAGTCCTTAATTAAAGAACCTAGGTCATATATATATTTGTAGGTAGTGTTTGGTTTGTTTAAAAATAAAAAATAAAAACTAGTGTAATGTCACGAAATTAAATTTAAGACAATAACAACATAAACCTTATTCCACTAGGTGGGGTCAGTTAAAAAATTAAAAGTAAAAAAATTAAATTTAAGAAAGTGAAAAAAAATTAATAAAAATTAAAAGTTTTTTAGACATCTTTTGGTAAACCAAACACGCCATTAGAGGTGATAAATCACGCTCCAATTTTTAAATTCGTGAATTCAAAATGAATCTTAGTTAACTCCTTAAATTAGTTTGGTCAAGTCTTTTAATCAAAAATAAATTCACTTTTTATCCACTATTTAAAAAATTCACATAATATTATAATGAATATATATGAAATCATTGCACGTAATAAAATATATAAATATTTATTTTATGCAAAATTTATTTATAATATATATATTGTTAACGTATATTTAAATATTTTTTTAATAAACATTTTGATACAGCTTTCAACTTTTTAATTTTTTGTAGGTTGACGATTTCGCACTCGTACACTACTTTCTAAAAATGTAACAAAGGGTAGAACAATGCAACGCCTCACTGGATTTTAGTCTCACATCTTTGGGTGAACCCCAATCGTAGTTGCATATGGTGGTTGAAACATGACATTTTGTTTTTTTTTTTTTTTTTTTTTCTTTTTTCCAAGTATCAAATTGGGTTTGAATTATGGCTCCTTTTTTTTGGGGGGGGGGGGCGTTTGGGGTTATAGTATTTTATAATGCTAATTTAAACCCTAATCGTCTTAAAATTTGTCCAGTAACTAGTGTTTTTGAACAAGTAATATGTTAAAAAAAATGTGATAATACGGTTAGACTCGTACAATTTTAATTAATTATTTAGATGAACAATCAGCTCAAAAAAAAATGAGATTATTTTTTGTATAGAGCTTCTGGGAGTTACAGTGATGCATTGTCCCTAATAGTAGGGGTTTGTGACTTATTTAAATTTAAATAAATATAGTTTTTAATATAAGTCAAATTAGATTTCAGATAAGTGCGAGGTTTATCATTACACTGCGTTTAAAATAGTGGATTTGAGAGGATTTGATTTATTTGATGAGAATTCCCACTAATTCTTATGTTTATAATAAAATTTTATAAATTAGATGTGATTTCATTTCATAACTTAAATTTTGAGATTTTTGTATTATTTAAAATTTAATCCAAAATAATAGAATTTGATGAGATCAAATTTGATATCTCTTCTTAAATCAAATCAATTCAATTCTTAAATTTCAGTGTGTTACAAACATAAAATCTTATTTGTCAAATCAAATCAAGTCTTTTTTTTTTTTAATCAAATCAATTCTAAGAGATGAATATTTTCAAACGGAGTGTTAAAATTTTAAAACCACTTTGATTAAATAGCAAGTATAAAATATTCTAGTATGTATAAAATTTGACTGGTAGTGATGTGAGTATATAGACGAGAGACTAAATTAGCTACCACTGAAGTACGGTGAAATACTCTTATCCCACATCTTTTGGACGGAGTTTTGTGAAATTCTATACATGTAATATTCAACATCTCTTTAATACAGCGCATTTTAAAATCATGCAGATATCAGATTCTATTGAAACCAGAATAAGTAACTCAATCACGTTGCACCTAACCAAGCTCTAAAACAAATATATTGTATTATTATAAAAATATGGATTGTTACAAATGATATCATAGTCAATACCTAATCAGAAGGTGGGGTCACTCGAAGCCTAGAAGTATTATATTATTATGAAAATATGGATCGTTACAAATGATATTAGAACCAATTCCTAGTCAGAAGGTGAGATCCCTCGAAGCCTAATGCTCGAAGAGAAAAAAATTTGTAACTGCACCTAATTAAACTCATATAATATCATATATGAGTATTAATATTCGGGGTTGTAGGTATGGGATAAGTTTTCCTAGTTTTTCTATTAAAATTAGGATAAGTTTGAGTAAAATCCACCCAATTGTCAAACTTATTATCCCTAATTGAGCTCGTACAATATCATATGTGATTGGGGTCATGAGTTTGGGATAAGTTTTCCTATTAAAATTAGGGTGACGATAAATACACTCCTTTATTAACTTCTCTCACTCCACAATAAGTCCGGTGTAAGGTACCCTAAATTAGGGTCAAGGTAAGGAAATTAAACCCCCATTTTGGGTCGAATAGGGTTAGCTTTAAGGTATTAGTGCTTGACCTTGACCCGATTAGGTGTTAATTTACAATAGCACCCTTGAAGTAAATAATAAAATCCTAAAAACTTTAATCCCCTAAATTTAGTTCATACCCTACTCTTGACTTTCAATAGACTGTATCTCTTTCTTCTTTGCACTTTCCTTGCCTCTTTAGCCTTTCGCTTTCTTCTTTCACCTCTAATATCTTTCCTCCCTTTCCGATGATGACCTCGATCAAGTTATATGTGCTTTTGAATCTTTAATTGTTATGAGTTGCTTAAGAAAACTAGTCTTAACGAGGACATCATTGGTGACCTCAATTAGGGTCGTGCACAATTTGGTCAAAAATTGATTTTCGGACCGTACCAACCAAATTGAAGAAGTTTGGTTCAATTATTATTTTAGCAACGATTAATTTTGTTAATTTTTGTAAAATTAACAGTTATCGGTTTTGATTATGGTTTTAAAATTTTAAAACCAAATAAACTGAATTAACCAAATTAAAAAAATTAATATTCAATATATATATAATTAACTGGTTTTGACTTTTGAATACACTTACCTTTTGAAATTCTATAGGTTTTTAAGTTCCACAGACAACTATTAAAACATTGTTGAATTGCAGCTTCCTACTCATTCTTATGATTCAATAAATAATTATAGTATTAAATACACATGGTTTTTGAAATTCTATAACTTTTGAATTCCTTATGGTTAAATATACAACTCAGATAGTTTAATATACACACTACCTCCTCACCTTTGTTTTCATTTAATCGATCTCCTGAAACAACAATTGGCTTGAAGTATCTAAATATTAATCTGCTTGTCTGCTAAAGGTAACTGGATGCCAATAAAAAAAAAGAATGGGAACTTTGCTTGTCCATCAAATTTTAATGCTTTGATGATATTATGCTTTTTGTTGAACTTATAACAAAAAACTGTTATTTTATCTCTATAATTAAATTATAAAAAAATGTTTAAATTTATAAGTTTATATAACTGAACCGACCGTAACCGAACCGAAATAATTCAGTTTGGTTAATGTTCGGTTAGTTCATATTATTTGATGATTGGTTTGATTATCATTTCTAATTTTTGAAAATATTCGGTTCGATTATGAAAGTTACAATTTTTAAACTATACTGACTGATACTCACCCCTAACCTCGATAAGGAGAATGATAGTGCTAATGGTTATTACATAAAGTTGGGAGGATGAAGACATCTATAAAATTTGAGGTTTGGAAGGTTTTCCTCTCATCATCGATGTTTGGTATCAATTTATATCTCACTTTTGTTTAGGAGAGTAGGAGGAGAAAGAAAGAAAACTAAAGTAAATGAAAGGGGAGAGAGGAGAATGAAAAGGAATGAAGATTAATTATTTTTTCTTATTTGGGAGAGATGAGAAGAGGAAAGGAGAGTGAGGTAAAAAAATATAGTAAAAAATACAATTATATCCTCTAAATTTTATTTATTTTTGATAGGCATCTATAGAAATAATAAAAAATACCCAAGGCAAATAAAGAAAATACACTTTTAAAAACTTTTTACAAACATTCCCTTCTAAATTAGGGGTGAAAAAAGTTAGTCAATGGAAGTGAATGAAGGTGAATGGTTTAAAAAAATATATACATATGATTGAAGGAAAAGTATAGAAATTAATATCTTATATTCTTTTCTCTTATGAAGTGTGTTTGGATCGCATATTTATCGAAAGAAAATGTAAGGGGATGTAATTTAATTTTTTATTTAATTGTAAAAAATAAAAGAAAATGTACAAATTTTGTTAAATGAAAAAAATAAATAAAAATGATTTTATGAAGAGATGTCTTTTATTTTTAATCCAATCAAATAAAAAAAATACATATATTTAGAATTCTACATTTCCTTATTTCTTTTTGTTTTTTCACCACCAAAATCATCATCCAAAAACACCCTTATTGCTGACTCTTTAATTATAATATTCATGTACCACAACCTTTCCCTCTTTCCATATGCAACAGTTTACTGTTTAATATAAATTATAAATGGGAGTCCACTAAGAGCATGCTTCTTCAGCAAAAAGTGGGTTTTATTGAGTGAAATCAGTTTTCTTCGTCTTTCATTGTGATTTCCTTCACTGGAATACATTCATGGCGATATGGCGGGAGCAAGAAGCTATATATGTGTATATATATATATATATATATATATATATATGTGTGTGTGTGTGTGTGTGTGTGTATACACAGGCGAACAATCTTTGTACCTTGATGAGATTTCAGCTATAAAAAAGTAGCACGTTTTGAATTCATGATAAAGTTGGCCCCATGCCCAAAAATGACGGTGTACTAAAAAAAAAGAAGACAGTGCACCAATGTTGAACCAACCCAGAACGAAAGAGAGAATACAAATGTACAATAAAAAAAAAAAATTATACACAAAGAATGATTTAATATTTTCATAGTAGATTTATATACAGTGACGGGACCAAAAATTTATTCTTATAAATCTTAATATTTTTTTTCAATCTCAAAAATACAATAATAAGTCATGAATTTAAAAAAAAAATAAAAATTTTATAAAATCCATTCATAGTCTAGTTTAAAAATTATGTAACTGACTAAATTAAATTATTAATAACTCAATTTAATAATCAAGTCATATATTTTATTTGTGGCCCAATTCAAGCATTAAGTCTTACAACTTATTAATAGCCCAACTCAATAGTTAAGTCCCATATTAATAATCTAAAATAAAAGAGTTAAGTTGGCCATTTAATATATATATATATATATATATATATATATATGTATATAATTATAAATACACACAAACTATATATACAAATATAGTAATACTATACTTACACCCTACTAGTCATGATGTCATGATGGATCATGACCAGTATAGTATAATTGAAAATCATCGTAAGGGAACTGGAGCAGACTATCATAAAACAAAAAAATTTCTTTTCAAAAAGATTCGATTCAAAACTATTATATATCCAAGGAGTTCATTTCTCCAATATCTCTATCAAGATAGTAATAAATTTAAGTTTGTTCTATTTTAATTGACGTTTAATTTCAATTTGTTAGTTGGAGATTAATAGATTAAGTTTGCTCTTCTCACTTGAAAATTGGTAAATTTTTTAAGTTTTACTTTTGTAGGTATCGATCTCAATCTGCTCATTTGATATTAATGAACTTACTTCAATTCACTTTCATTCTCACTTAATATCCAAAAAAGTCCTAAAATACAGTATTCAAATCACGCATGCACAATCACCTAATTCATTTGTATCGAGCCATATTTCACATGGCAACTTTTATGTCGAGCAAATCCTTGATTCAGAATTTTATTAGCAATAATATCAAATATAATCATTCTCATACGTGCACTCATTCAATTTTTCACTCTCAAGCTCATATCACATTTCCATTTTATACTAATTTGATTATAAATTTAAAGATGTATATATACTAAAAATGACTATTCTCACTATCAACTAAATGTACCCTATATTAGTTTGATAGAGTAGATTATAGATTTTAAGATACCTCGTCTCACATGTAGTCCTAGCTTACATATGAAATACCTATCTGACACACGAAGTACGATAAGTACACAATTAAGAGATTTATAATCAAAATGAGGTTCCAAACTCAACTTTGATATCATGGAAATATATTTATTTCAAACTAATTGACAATGAATTGAGAGACCATTAAGATCTTATATTATTTTAGAAACTTGATTTTATTAATATGAGATATAATATTCCAATAAATATTAATCATAAATGGGTCTATCACTATAGAATAAAAAAATAAAAGCTTTATCAACATGAGTTAGTTATCATGGGCAAATTCACCCTTTATGGTGTAGGGGCACCCAACCGATTAGAAAAAAAAATTGAATTATTATATATAACTATTTTTATACCGTCCTATATAATTTTATTAATCTACTCTTATATGATTTTGTTAATCTGCTTTTATTGTTGACTTATAATTGTCATTTCTCTAACGCGATGTACATGTACAAGGTCAAGTCATCCCAAAATTAGAAAAATGATCAATTTTGTTAAAATAATTTTAATTTTTTTAAATTATGCTTGCAAATTTTAATATATTACTATAATTATTAAAATTAATTTTATTATAAAAATATTTTTACTTTCTCCCGAGACAATACAGAATTTTCACCTCCTACTGCAATTCCCTAGTGCTACACAAAGTGAAACAATAATAATAATAATAATAATAATAATAATAATAAGGGGAAGTTGGTGAGGATTTCCTGAAGAAGTGATAAGCCAGCAGCTGACTTGCTCGATGATCTTCCCGCAGACTGAGTTTATGTGTCAAAAATTCTATTCACATTTCCATTCTTCGAGTTGACTGACTGAGGTGCCTTTGCTCCAAATCGAGAAGAATACCAAAATATCAACTTTCAGCAGCGATTCTTGAAACTAGTAAGGTTCTGAAATCATGGGGTCAACACATTGGTCTCTACTTCTACTCATAATGAGTGCAAATTTTCTTCCTCAATGTGGCAGTGGAGACAGCCCAAACCTACGACCTTTTTTACTTCTGAAATTGAACGAACTGAAAAGAAAATTGAAAGTGAATTTGTATATAAATTATAATTGGTTTTATTTATTTGATTTATTGAATCCCCCCCCCTCTCTCTTTTTTGTTGGTCAGGCAAATCACAGCACTTGACCCACATCGCCTGATTCGCCTTTGTCCTCTTCCAAAGGAGCATTTTTAACCCTATTTGACTTATTTCGTTTGAAAGAAGATTTCTTGTAATCATCTAGCGGAAGTTGTTTGTAATTCATCCCTAAAATTTTCAAACCCTCTTATCACTTTCCCGTCATAAATGATTAACAACCTAAAAAGTTGAAATTTCTAACCCTTCTCATTTTACTACGCACTTTTTTTACTTTTTTACTAATAGTGGAAAAAATACATTATGAATTTGCTTAGAACACCAATTTTTTTATAAAAGATTTCAAAACGTTTCAACTACTTCCAATTAAATTTTATTATGCATCACTATTATATCACTTCAATATTAACTTTTAATATTTTTTTAATTTTTCGGAGCTCCAAACTCCTCCTATGTATTGATGGCACAAAAAGATAAACTAAACACTGGTAAAATTTCGATCATATTTTATGGTTATGATCGAGAGGATTCCCTCAACCACATCAATCTATTCCCGACTAGGTGGACTTGTGTAGTATTAGTAAAGGTAATATATTTGACATCTAACTTTATAATTAGAATGTAATTAGAACAGTGCATGAGACATGATGGAAAGACATCATCAACTAAACTGTCATATCTCACTTAATTCTCTAAAATCCAACCACATAAATATTAAATGCACCCTACTTGTAGATTAGGGAGAAGGGATAGCAAATGGGATTAGTAGAGCATTGCAATCAAATCAACTTTTCACTAACCTACACTTTTCACATCTATAAATATTCAAAACATATGAACAATTGAGGTACGCTTACATCTAATCACCTAGTCTCTTATTAAAATACTAATATTTTCATTTGACTAGATTGTTATAGAGGTGTTAGTTGGGAACCCCCGACTTAATCCTTGATTGTTTTTTCTATTTTCAAGTACTTATTCTAAGAGGGAGATGAAAGTGACGTGGTGAGTATATATTGTATAAATTTTTATCTTGTACATATATCATAATAATTTATTAAATTTTCTTCTTTTTTTTTTTCTTTCTCATCTCCCTGTCTCTCTCTTTATTATTTTATTTTAGTTATTTTATCTCCCTCCCTGTCTCTTTGATCTGTCTATAATGATGTTTTCACATAAAATTAATGGTTATATTTTCAAAATAAAATGGTTATAAAAATAGTGAGGAATCAGAAATTACATAAGGGATAATTTTGTAAAGAAATTTCCTGACGAAATGACTACAAAAGGAGAAAGGAGATATCAGAAAATATTCTACCTTTATAATATATATATATATATATAAGATGTCGTATTATATTATATATTAAAAGAGAACAGTGTCTCGTTTAGTTTGAATTACTAGCTTGAGCTTCTTTACTTTTAAATATCGTCTAATAAACTATTTTGCTAGGTTGAAATAGCGTAATTTTAATAACATTACCATCTGCCAACCACGTACTTACTCATAGTGTCTTTCCATAATTTTTTCTATATTATATATTGGTACCATCGAATTAGGTGCCGTTTCATAATATTTTCTATATTATATATTGGTGCCAGTGAATTAGGTGCCGTTTCATAATTTTTTTCTATATTATATATTGGTACCATTGAATTAGGTGCCGTTTGGAAACCGTGACTATTTAGCTTATGAGTTAAGTGGCTTATTTGTTTATTTATAAAATAATCAAATTTACTCTATTACATTTTAAATTTTTTTTAAACATTTAAAGGCAAAAATGTCAAATTAACAAAAATTAAAAAGCTACTTAAAAGTGACTTTTTGTTAGTTATTTTACTTCTCAAACCAAGCCTTAGTGTCATTTGGTGCACCGTCAACAAAAATTTCAACTTTTTATTGAATGCAAAAAAAATAAATAAAGAAAATACCATACAAAACCACAAACTTTTTCTAATATTCTTTAAATGTTTTTAAATTTTTTTTCTAATTTTTAATATTTTCTCAAACGCAAAAAATAAATTTTCAAATTGTCAAAAAGTTGAATTTTTTTTTTTTTTTTTGGACATTCAAACAATTACTTTAACTTACACGTGGCTTGCATGAGGTCTGTTTCATTTTAATTTACCAATGTTTATGGTTATTAAAATTACGTTGGTAACCGAAAATGAAATTTTCGAAAGTATATGGGACCCGAGTTCTGATATGACTATGTAAACAAACTTTGAAGGTTAGCTTAACTGATAAAATTTTAAAAATTATTTTTCAATAATCACTAATTTGAGTTTTCTCAGGTCACTGGACATTTATCCAGTTATTATATTTAAAGGCTCTAAAAATTAATTAAGATGCTCGTAAGTTTTAGTGGCTTAGAACATACTAAGTTTTGAGAGAAAAAAAAAAGTATGTATACAAATTAAGCAAATTAATGCTGTTTATTAAATATAATTAATGGGGTAAATCTAAGGTGACCCTAGTTGGTGTGATTTCTCTTCATAAAAAAATAAATAAATAAATGAAATTTAGTTACTTGAAAAAATATATATTTTTTTAAAAACTGAAGACGAAGAATGAAAAGCAAGAAATCAGGCCGGGGAAGGAAGTCCAACTGTCCTGGTAATGTCCAATCGGCTACATTATGGGCCGAAACACGACTCTCGCTTAGCCCACATGCGGTCCCGTTAGAAATAACATCGCATCAAATGATTGACAAACAAGTAGTCGGGACACACGATCTACGCTCTTGAATTAAAATCTGAGGAATTAATTCGGGATTGACATGCGATTTTTGTGTCTTCTCACATGTGCGTATAAATTGATCTAAATAATCTGAGTATTTATTAAAAAAACACGTGTTTCTCTTTTTTGTGTGTTTTATTTTGTTATTTTTTATTTAATTTTTTTTTATAAATTTATAGCTGGTCATCTTTCTATTATTAAAAGTATTTGAATTCTTTTTTTTTTTTATTAATGAATTAGCTGATGTATATATATTCTATTGACAAACTAGCAATGGCAGGCCTTTTTTTTTTTTTTTATACATAAGAAAATGCATACATCAAGAACCACACAAGTGTACAAGTGTACAAATGTCTGGGGCTCATGGTGGAAGGAACATCAGTGGGGTTATAAAAACAGATGGTTCGAAACAGCTATTGCACAGGTGCTGCTGGTGTTGAAGCAGCTGAAGCTGCAGCAGATCTAATGAGGGCCAATATTGCTTGTAATATGTAAGTTACTTTCCTATCTATCAGACAAAAATGGATGATTTCTCCTGCTTTCTTGCAGTTCTATTTAACCAAATATATTATCATTTGTAGGCCACTGCTGAGGATATGGAGGCTTACAGGATGAAGAAAATCCATCACGACGATCCAATGAAGGAGTTGCTACACTAAATCTAGACAAAATATTCTAGTTAAATCCTTTGTTGACCTGCGGGCTCTTTGGCTGTTTTTGTACAGGCGGCTGGATTTGGTAGTTTGGTTGTTATTCCGACTGTCCTTGTGAATGAGTTTGATTTCTATTCCACTACGCATTGTATGCATGCACAACGTTTCATGTATCCAAAATTCTTTCTTTAATCTGTCCGTTGGTGGGGAATAGGGGAGGAAGATTGTATTGCAATTCTGACATCCATGGGTATGGTGTGTGAACTTTCTCTGATCAAATGGATATTGTATAGGTAGCATTTTAGCCTCTGAAATTGTTATCAGAATATCTGACTGAAGATATGCAACAGTACCATGCTAAATTGCTTTAATATCATTATGCCTTCAATAGTTAGGTGGCATTTAATTTGTTTACGTTCTAAAATTTTTAAAATAAGAAAATAAAAAATATTTTATTTTTTTTATTTTGAAATTTTTATTTATTTTGAGTTGAAAACATTTTGAATGACTTTTTACTATTTTTATTATATGTGTAAATTTATTTTTTATTTTTTAAAATAAATTTTAAAAATATAAATAATTAAATACGTTTTAAATTATTTTTTTTATTTTTAAAAAACACAAAATAACAAATCAGCTCAGAAGAGAAAATAAGAAACAAAAACAAAAAACAAAAGTTAGAACAACAAACCAAATTACACCTTTTATTGATTCGTACAATTCTTGTTTTCCCGACTTCATACGTACAAATAAAAAGAGGAAAACTAAAGAGGCTGCAGACACAAGGGAAAACAAAGAAGCCGCCGCTACAATCGACGAGCCATCATCTCCTGAAGCTGCATCTCTGCACGGGTTCTGGTAATGAATTCCTCTGCTCTCTCGTTTATTCCATGCATTAGTGGTGAGGCCAACCCCAATGATTCCCACATCTCATCTGCTGCACCTTCCTGACCTTCGGCTTTCTCGCTTGTCCCTGGAACATCATCTCCAGGCTGATCAGGAAGTACTTTGACTATCTCTGAACTTGTTGAACGCTTCTCCGCTATAAGCTTCTTGCTCTTTGCCACCGTGCATGTTGGGTGCAAGTGCCCCTTCAGCACTGACCCCGCCTCTGCTAAGAGATCATGGATATAAATGGGTGCTGATCTTTTTTGCAGGCGATAGCAACGACGAAATTGGGTTGCCTTCCTTTTGTTCTGGTGAGGGCGGGGTTTGAAGCTCAAGGAAGAAGGGTAGGGAATCTTTGCTTTCCTCCTAGTTTTGAGCTGGTATTTTGGTTTTTTGCTTGCTTTGGAAGTGCCGAGCTTGTGGAGCTTGCTGGTGAAGATCTTCCAAGCCTTTTTAGCGGGTTGAAGACTCTTGCTTAGGTTCAAGAAAGACATCAGAGAGAGAGAGAGAGAGGAGAGTAGAGAAGGGTAAGGGTATGTTTGGAGAGACACTAGAGGATGGTAGGATTTGTTCTTTATATAAAACATGGAATGGAAAGGGTTAGATTCGTTGTTGAGGATATATATGAATTGCGTTGGTACTCATCTGCTTCTAGCAATTTCTTCTGGCTTAGTTTCTACGCTACCTGTTTGACGCAAAAGAAACACCAGGCAGCTCGCAGATGGTAAAAGCATGTCTGCTCTCTGATAGTCAGTGCCTGGTGCGTTTTGCTCACAAAGACGACTTCTGATTGCACAGTATTACTCTTTATCATTTTCATAATTAATTCAGCAAGCTTAGGAAAAGTATACGCCTTTATGCCCGCAATATTCCCTTGAATCCTGAAATCAGGACCAGAGTTTTAAAGTACTACGCATATGTTGTCGTTTAGTCCTCTCTCTAGTCTCATTGTTCATTTAAGTAATGGCGTTTGCCCTTTAAAATTTTATTTATGCCTTTGCCAGCTTGCAGATTTGTGTGGCTTTGGTGCGCATAGAAGAAGAGAAAGTACAGAGAATTAAAGGGCGTTTGGTAAACCAAAAAAATAGAATTTTTTATAACTTTTGTCTACTTGCTGTAACATGTCATATAACAAAGTTGGAGAAAATTAAAGGAAGCTAGAATTTTTTTTTTTTGGGAGAAAATTTAAAAAAATTAGGAAAAGTTGAAGTCTGTGGGTGCTCCAAACACCACTTGAGTCCAGTAAAATTAGATTTAGTTCGTCTCAAATCTTGATTCCTTTTTTTGTCTATAAGAAAATGCAGTCTGCCGGGGGAAAAAAGAAAAATTCAGATTTCAGAGTAATCAGAAATTTTTTGCCTTTACTTTTTGGATGCTTCAAATAGATCAGTGGAGGAGAATTCAGCTACTTTTCCTCGTTTCCAACTTGAAAGATTCGACCTTTCAAAAAAATAAAAAATAAAAAAACTGGAAAGATTCTCTTTAGTTGCTTAGGGATTAAGTTGAGTTAATGCTTTATTATTCCTCGCATAAGCTTTTTCTGCTTCTCCAAATTGTGAATAATATGCCTTTAAAAACTATCAAATAAAAAAAAATAAATAAAGTTTGTGAGAAAAACGTACAAAACCAAACAAGGACTTACTTGGGCTAGCTTGACTAATGAAAATGATATTTTTTTAGTTTAAAATTTTATAAAATAAAATACATAGCTTTACTAAATTAAAACGTTATTTTAATTTAAAATATTATAATATATATATATATATATATGTTCTGTTTTAAGCTGGTCACACAATGGTTCGAACTCGCGTTTTGAGTTTTAAAACTTACTTTTATAATTTTCTTTTCAAACCCAACAGCAAGCCAAAGAAAGGAGAAAGTTTCTATTCTCTCTTCTTTTCCACTTCTTTTCTTTCCGAACCAAACAGACCCTCAGTTGTTGAGTTGCGGTCGATGGGAGACAATGTAAATTGCATTCCTAATTAAGTACTAATTTATTATCTCAATAAAGATCACTTGTGAAAACTAACTGCATAATCCTTCATAAATTGCACAAAATCGAATACTAAGTCCATACAAATCAAAAATCCCTTGGAAATTCTCTCTCAGAAATTCTAACGTGTGAATTTGGGTTTATCCAATTCAAAACAAGTAGCACTATCACGTATATATGCAACTTAAACTAGTGTTGGTCGTGTAAACCACATAATTCGTAATTGATATGAGGGAGTCTGAATAAGAAATTAAGAATTCTAAAATGAAAATATAATTTTACGAGTTAAAATTTTTTTTTTTTTTAATTTTTGAATTCTGATGAAAATTCATTCAAATATCAATATTATAACATTTTTATTATTGGATAAATTTTTATGAAAATCCAAATAATGAAAATGCAACCTCAACTCTTAAATTTGAATTTTAACTTTAGGATCTCCCATTTATGAAAGAATCTAAATTTAGTGCAAAGAAGTAAGAAAGTGAGGAGAGAGAAGAGAGATTGGAATTGGAACATGCTAAACTAGAAAAGGCAGTTTTTTTAAGAAAGAGATTGCCATTATTGTTATTATTATTATTATTTAAATTTAGTATTAGGGATTTCGAAGGCTTTTAAATCTCCCAATGAACATGTTAAGGATACGAAGCAATTAAGAGTGGGTTGGCCTTAGGAGACATCAGATCTGAAGCGTCAATGAACTTTTGTAGTAAAAGTCAAATAATTAATATTATACCTCAAGATTCTGTAAGAAAAGACCATTAAAATAATGTAACAATATAATATTTTAATTAAGATCGAATTACTTTGATAAATTTATTATTCCAAAGGCCATTTTGATAAAAAAAAATTACAAATTTTTTTAATAGTATATTATTAATTGCGAAAGCTGAATAAGTTATAGTTAGTTGAAGAGAAATGACATAGAATGAAAATATCAAAAAAAAAAAAATTATAATAGTGCAAACTCTGTTTGAAATGACAAAAATTTTTGAAAAATTAATTATGAAAAATATGAATAATTTTAAAAGTTATTCACTTTTTATTTCACTGTACAAATTATAAATTTATAACTTATCTCATTTTATCTCATTTTTTTTAGATTCCAAACACACCCGTAGCATATAAGTGGACTTAACAGTTTAAAAATAACAATTCATTAAAATATATTTTTATTACGCACTCATCATTGTCGTGCCATTTCAATGGAGTTGTGTAGAATAATTATTTTCTTCATTCAAGTGATTGGCTTACAAAATGAAGCCACATCACCCATTTCTCTAGTGGAAAAATTATGATACATATTGTATATCATTTTTTTTAAATTTTTATTTATTTAACAAGATAGCAAGAAATTATAATGTGATATGAGCGAAGGTTGTACGATCATTTCTCAAAATTTCATCCCTTGAAAAACAAGAGCTGAACTGTTTGGGAAAGCAATTAGTCAAATCTTGACTTTTCAGGCAAAAATTATCACTCAGTTTGGCAAACAAATAACAAAGCCGCTTTTGGTTTTTCTAACGATCTGTTTGAAGTTCTAAATTTTGTTAAACAAACAAAATATTTATTAAATTTTAGATTATTGGAAGTTTGGTGTATCCTTTAAAAAGTATAAAAAATTGAAAGAAAACTACTCTCTCAACTTTGTACATTATAATATCCTTGCGTAACCTTTTTGAGTCATTCCATTTCTGTTAGACTTTTTGATGATACCATAATTGTTTTATATTGGAAATGAGTCGAAAACTAAGATAATTTATAAATACTTCTACCTCTTCTCTTGTCACAACGTGTTTTAAATCTATGTGTGAGAGTGTTTACGAGAGAGTGCACAAAGTGAATAATATCTATCAGGAGGGTCTACGGTGTATGGACGAAAATGGATTATCATCAATTGGCACTGTCTGTGGGAATCAAAAGGGTCATGAGCCCGTCATTTTCAGCCTCTCAGTCCTCAACTGGGGACTCTGATGATACTATAACTGTTCCACATCGAAAAGGAGTCGAAAACTAAAGTAACTCATAAGCGCTTCTACTTCTCCCCTGACACAATGTGTTTTAAAACTCTGCGTGAGAGTATTTATAGGAGAGTGCATAAATGGAACAATATCTGTTAAGAGAACCTACAATGTGTGGACAAAAATGAATCATCATCACCTTTTATTTTTTCCGATTACATTTTCACATCTTGTTGCATCTATTATTTTTTATTACCAGATAATTACTGTTTTTTAAAATCATACCCAAAAAAAAAAAGAAACAAAACTGGCACATTGAAGAGGGGGTTGTTGGCATGCATAACACGTATATGTACAGCCACTGCAAGGTGGCATATAAAAAAACACTAAGCTATTCATGTAGAAACAAACACAAACACATTGCCACATGGCTCACCACATCTCACTACACTCCAGTTCCTCATCCCCCTTTATAATGAGCCCCATCACTCCCAACACGTTTCACCACTCCTCTCTCTACCTTCTCTTTTCTCGCTTGAGTTTGAGCTCAACTCAATCATGAATACTAGGCTTCTGCTGGTTCTATCTCTCTCTCTGCTCTCCGCGGCGGCGATGGGGCGCCGGCAATCTCTCTACCCGCTGACCCCAGCTCAGGAGTGCCAGCTCCAGCACCTTTCATCCAGCCAGCCCGCCGAGAGGATGGAATTCGAGGGGGGTGCAATTGAGATGTGGAATGAGGACAACGACCAGTTCCAGTGCGCCGGAGTTGCTCCTTTGAGGATCACTGTCCGACCTAATTCCCTCTCCTTGCCCAACTTCCGACCGGCTCCTCGTCTCGTCTACGTTCTCCAAGGTGAGACGAAAGGACTAATGTTATACATATCTATATATATGTATGTGTATATATATGTATATAGAACTTGTATCAATGTCTACTGTGAATTTAACTAACTAGAGGGAGGGGATCGATTGACTTTGACACCCGCAGGTCAGGGCTTGCTCGGGGTGACTTTTCCGGGATGCGCAGAGACATTCCATTCAGGGCAATCCGTAGGGAAGGAAGAAGAGCAAACAGAAGAGAGCGGCGAAAGAGAGGACCTGCACCAGAAGGTTCACCGGGTAAGCCGAGGCCACATCGTGGCCATTCCTCAAGGCGTAGCCCATTGGTTCTTCAACGATGGCAATGAGGATTTCGTCACTGTCTCCGTCACGGACCTCAACCACCAGACTAACCAGCTTGACCAGAAACTCAGGGTAAATTCTTAAATAACTTACAAAAATTAAAAATTACTTGCATATTATTTTTTAAACTATAGGTAAGTGATTATTAGTAGTTAAAAATTAGTAATAAAAAAATAAAAATTTCACCAAAAATTGACTTTCATGAAATTTTTGACTTCACCATTATTTCTGCTGTTTTTCTATAAGAGTATATATATATGTATATATAATAGTGTGTTGTTATATATGTAGGTGTATTACCTAGCTGGAAGGCCACAAAGGCAAGGACAGGTGAGCAAGCAGGCGAGGGAGAGCTTCCAGAACATATTCGATGCCTTCGACGAGCAACTGATGGCAGAAGCCCTCAATGTGCCTGTGGATTTGGTGAGGAAGATGCAGAAGGATGATCCGAGGGGACTCATCGTCCAGGTCCGAGAAGGGATCAGTATGATCAGGCCCGACGAACGCGGAGAAGAACAAGAACCCGAAGAAGAATGGAGGTTACCCGGACCCAACGGCATCGAAGAAACCGCGTGCACCATGAGACTTCGCCAGAACATCGACGACCCGAGAGACGCCGACGTCTACTGCCGGCACTCCGGAAGATTAAACATTGTCAACCAACACAACCTCCCGATCCTCCGTGACATGGACATGAGCGCTGAACGCGGCAATCTTTTACCGGTAACGACTCCTATTTTCAAAGTTTGAAGCTATTTAGTAGAGTTGAAAATAAGTCGAGGTTAACTTTAATTCAGTCAAATTCAACTTAAGTTATTTATATTAATTCTAGTTTGAGTTTGATTTGAATTTTATATAGGAGGGAACTAAGTTTAATAAGAAAGAATTTAAATTCAATATCGATTTACAAATAGTTTAATTAAATCAAAATGATATCATTTTATTTTAAGTAATAAAAATATTATTTAAAAAATATAAAAATATTATAAATATATATATATTTTTTATTAAATCAACTCGTGATTTTTCGATCTAAGCTCGAATTTGAACATGTCACAAAATCAAGTTTAATTTAAACACGTTTTAGATATCATTTTGAAAAATAAGTTCCTAATTGAATTATCAGCTATTAGTTTTTTTATTTTTTAAAATGACTAAATTTATTATTTTACATTTTAAATTTCTTTTAAACATTGAAAGGCAAAAATGTTAACTAAACAAAAAGTTATAGTTATTAAAAAGTTAGTTTTTTCTCTTCTCATATATTAAAAAAATGTTAATTTCTAATAGATAATTAGAAATCAATTACCCAAAAAAAAAAACTTTAACTTTTCTTTCTCTCTAAACTTTTTTTTTTTTGAACTGAAACTTTCTAATTTAAGCTCGAATTTGAACAAGTCACAAAATCAAATTTAATTCAAGTACGTTTTAGATATCATTTTGGGAAAATTAAGTTGATTGGTAAGTTATTAACTGCTTAGTTTTTTATTTTTTTAAATGACTAAATTTATTGTTTTAATTTTTAATTTTTTTTTTAAGTGTTGAAGGGCAAAAATATTAACTTAACGAAAAGTTAATAAATTAGTTATTAAAAAATTAAATTTTTTTCTTGTCAAATATTAAAAAAATGTTGGTTTTTAATAGATAATTAGTAGTCAATTAGCCCAAAAAAAAATTTAATTTTTTATTCCTAAACTTAGCCTTAGACACGAACGAACGTGCACATAGCCGGATTCGTTCCCGCTTCTACTCTCTGAACTCTCAGCTCTAAATTTGGTTACCTACGCACTTTTGCAGAATGCTCTGTACACTCCACACTGGTCGATGAACGGCCACGGCATCGTGTACGCGACTCGGGGCGAGGCCGAAGTACAGGTAGTCGACAACAGGGGACAGAGCGTAATGAGCGAGAGGGTCAGCGAAGGCAAAATGTTCGTGGTTCCTCAGTTCTTTGCGGTGACAGTGAAAGCCGGAAACAAGGGGTTCGAGTGGCTGACCTTCAAGACGACGAGCGCCCCCATGAGGAGCCCTCTCGCCGGTTACAGTTCAGTTGTGAGGGCAACTCCACTTCAAGTGCTCACAAACGCATACCAGATCTCCCCAAGTGAAGCGCAGGGCCTCAAGTATAACAGGGGAGGACAGAGTTTCTTGCTTTCTCCCGGGAGGAGGAGTTAAAATTTTGTTGTTGTTGCGCGTATTATGCATATATATATATATACACATATATTAAGTATGTATGCATGTATGTTTGTATATCTGCTGCTGCCGCTAGTAAGTATCAGAAATGTCTGATAGGCAGAGAATAATAATATGTACGTACGAAATGAAAATCATCAATAAAAAAAAAATTGAGGATTAATAAATAAAAAATTGATGGGTATGCTGATGTGATTGATTTGAAACTCAGCCTTGATAATAAATTTGCGTTTCAACTGGCTTGTGCGGCCTATTTCGAATTTGGGTTTTCTTACGGGGTCAGATAGAAAACTCGCAGTCGTTATCTAAGAGTGCGCACTAAGGTGAAATTCGTCTTGTAGACTAAGTCGATAATGGCCCATGAGATGATAAATCAGCCTAAGCAAGTCTTGGCTGACCGGCTCAACCGAGGGAGTTGTTAGGAGACCGCACTAAGCGCAGGTAACTGTCCCACTAAAAGGAGATTCGAACCCGAAACCTTTTAGAAGGACGGATCCCTTAGCTACTCCCGAACTCCACTCGACCACCCCGAAGGGGCCGAATTTGGGTTTTCTTTCACAAGGGTTGTGACGTGAAGGAGACAGCAGAACAGATTGAGATGAGCCAGTTGGAGTTCGCTGCAGTGAGTAATAAGAATAATCAATGTTTTATAAGCCAATCTAATTCTAGGATTTTAAAGAGAGTGTACAAGATACCAACCCTGAACCTTGGTCTTTCATAAAAAGCGTGTGTACATATACATGTATTGTTTATTAGGGAAGAGAAAAATATTATTTATTTTGCAATGGGTTTTGAATGACTTAACGTCGAACTTTTGGCCTAGCATTTGAAATGTCAGATTGTAGTGATGGCGAGAGCCTAATAAGAGAGTTGAAAAGAGTCACTTTTTATAATCAATAAGCTGTTATTTGATATATTTTTTTATTTTGTAAGTTTATTTTTTATTTTTTATTTTAAATTTATTTTCTATTTTACACTTTTAAAAATAAAAAATAATTCAAAACGTATTTATTCACTTGTATTTTTGAATTGTATTTTAGAAAATAGAAAATAAATTTATATATATAATAAAAAATGATAAAAAATCATTTTGAATGTTTCCAACTCAAAATAAAAAATCTCAAAATAAAAAAAAACAAATATTTTCTACTTCTTTATTTGGAAATTTTTAAACTTAAAATGAAAAATAAAAACAGAAAATAAAAAATCATAAAATGAGAGACAGAAAATGGAAAATCAAACCGAATTCCCCTAAATGTAACAAATGAGAGAGTTGAATATTTATAGAAGTTTGCATGAATACTTTAATCAAATCAACACTCTTTGTTTTTTTTTTTTTTTTTTCTTTCTTTTTTGCGGGGGGAGGTAGCACTCTTTGGTTCGAAACATAATTATCTCGCATTAAATTATTTAGGTAAAATTTTTTAACTATTTACCATAAAACCATTAAACCAAATCTAATTTAATGCTTCAATTTAATTCAATCTCTCCAGTAAGTTTGGCTATGATTTCAAAATCTTCCCAACTCATAACTTACACTTCAATTAAAATTTTAATAGCAAATCAAATCACTCAAATATGTAATTTGATGAGGAGATATATGGCTCTACCTCAATTTGCGGGGCATTAAATGCCTCTCTCTCTCTTTCATATCAGTGAAGAATCCACAGTTCGTTAGGCATTCCTTAATTAGAAGATTTTGGAAAGGTTTCTTATCGGCTGAATGATGGCGTAAGGTGACGAGATACCTAGCCTTAGACATGGTGTCTAACATAGGGATGTAAATCGGGTCGACCCGTCTAAAGAATTCGGGTCGACCCGCCCCTAAGCGGACCCGCCCTGCCGTTCCAGCCGATCTTCGGTCGGGTCAAGGGTCACACCACCCATCCCTGATTCACCCCAATCGATTTGACTTTTTTTTAATATTTTTTATTTTTTTAAAGAAAATAAAATAAAAATAAAACTCAAACAAATACATTAAAATCATTATTGATAAAAATTAAAATTTATTACACACAACCAATTACATAATTAACATTAAATTTAAAATTACAATTTATAAATGTAAAATTATAAAAATAAATAAATAAATGATAGAGTAATTAATAGATGCATCACATCACGTCTTATACATCCCAACTAGGTTGGCACCTATAAGAGTGACTATCATTTGCAAATATTACTCTATCTATACATAATTATTAATTTATTATTCATCACTAAATCTACTAGCGTGTTCTTCTCTTTCACCTAAATCAAGGGCAAGTTCTCTTTTTCAGCATCTTCCTGTTGTCTATTTTCTGCAAGATACCAATCTCGTAAACACATCAAAGCTTCTACTGTCGGAGGGCCAGTCGACTCCTGAATTAACTGATAACGTCCACTAGCACTAAATGCTTGCTCGGATGCTACAGTAGAAACTGAAAATGCGAGTATATCACGAGCTAAAGCTGAAAAATTAGAAACTTTGATTGTTGTCCCTTCCACCAGTCTAAAAGACTGAAACCATCTTCATTTTCTATTGGAGGTGTACCGAGATAACATTGGAGGTCGGATGAATTTGAACTTGCACTTGCACTTGTTGATGCATCTGTCCGTCGGAATATTATTCTTCTCCAAATGGACGTATTGCCACCAAAGTTACGGTGAAAAGAGAACGTTTGACCATAATTGGTTGGACAGTTGTACAATTACTATCATACCAACCCAATAGAGTTTGCACTTCCTGTTTAATTTGATATAATTGTTCTTAGGCACTTTCATGCCCATATATCATCTCTAATAATTGAAAGAAAAATCTTCTTTATACCTAAGTCTAAAATAGTAGCAATACCAAAATGTATGGGAATGAGTTAAAATTTTATCAAATTTTTCCTATTACAGCGACCAAAGGAGCATAATAATCACCATATTTGTTAAAAATTTCATCAATAACCCTAATTGATAAATACAGTAGAAGAAGTAGGATAATAAATTCAACAAAATATTTTAGTAGTAATCAAAAACATGTAAAAAAATCTCTATAAAAAATTACATTTGCCAATCAATTGGCTCAATACTATCTAATCCAATAGTTTGATTACTTAAAATAAATAAATCAATTGTTTTTTGATATTTAATAGTAACTTTTAACATTATATAGCTTGAATTTCATCTTATATTAATTTTCATTGGTAATTTTCTAGATTTTAAACCATTTTGATTGCATATGCCAGCAAATAGACTAATTCTTTTTGGAGAGCTCATGGCACAAAGTATAGCTCTTTTTATTTTTACAATAGAAGATTCGTAAATGTTCAATCCATCTTTTACAATTAAATTAAGTATATGGGCACAACAACGACCACGAAATAATGAACCATTTGCAGACAAAACTTAGCTAAATAATTAAAACAAACATCATTATATGAAACATTGTCGAAATAATAGAAAACATTTTTATAGATAATTGCCACGATACAAGTTCATACAAAATAAGTTCTCCCACGCTGAATCCAGTAATGTTGTTCAACTAATTTAAATGAAATAATACGTTTATTTATTTTTCAATTTTCATCAATATAATGTGCAGTTATACAAAGAAATTTAATATCTTGGCAAGATTTCCACGTATCGACGGTCAAGCAAACATTTCCTCAAAATTAATGAAATAAGTTCTTAATTCATCCTTTTTTATTCAAAATTCGTAAAATTTATTTTTTGAAATATTTCTTGAAAAATCGCAATATTATGGTGTAAAACTTTCGCGAATAAATTTTCAAAATGTCGATTTTCACTCATTGTAAATAGTTGCTCATCTTTAACAATATATCTAACTAAATTTTTTGTGTTCTTGCAAGGTCATAAAAAAAAATTTAAATTACTCCCTTCATTACCTAATTGAGTTTGTGTTGTACGTGAAAAATATTGATCAATTAAACTATTAACGCGAGGATCCTGTTGGTACTTTCTATTTAAATGCTTTTTAAATGACTATTCCAGATGTATTTCTACATCTAATAAATCCTCACAAATAACGCATTTAGCCTTATGCATTCCATCATCACGTGAAATTCTAATAAAAAAATCTCATGCTTTTGAAGTGCCACGCTGGTGTTCGGCGTGACGGAAGATGATGCACCAACATCACCAACTGTGTAGTAGGTGTTGGTATTTATGGTGATGCAAATTGTTCCACTTGTTCTTAAGTGAGAAAGAATATTGAGTCTCCACCCTCCAAATCAAAAAAATGAGTGTCCCGGATCCATTTAGAAAAAATAATTTAATAAAAAAATTAAATTATACAAATTAAAAAAATGTATGCAAATTAAAAAAAATAATTAAATACTAACTTAAAATAATTTGAAGCCTTGAATCACTTGATCTTGAAAGTTGAAATCTTGACTTCAAATTTGACAAAATAGAATAGAATGCACTTGAGCACAATTAAGAGCACACTTGAGTGTTGGTAGCTTGGTAATGTAGAAATTTGGAGAGAAATTTTGTTAATTTTTTGAGTGTGAGTGAATGTGAGTGCATGGTATTTATAATGGGAGATGGTGAAGGAATTTTGTAATTTTTTAAAATTTATTTGTAATTAAAAAAAATTTTTTTAGACCGTTGATCATCGTTTTACGCTAGAACGGCTTCTGCTGCCACTGTTGGGCTGGGCATAA
Organism: Vitellaria paradoxa; assembly: GCA_019916065.1. Taxonomy (NCBI): domain Eukaryota; kingdom Viridiplantae; phylum Streptophyta; class Magnoliopsida; order Ericales; family Sapotaceae; genus Vitellaria; species Vitellaria paradoxa. The sequence goes on along the minus strand of CM034243.1, from coordinate 12,016,059 downwards.
CCAAAAAAAAAATTTTTGAACATTCTGCCAAGCAGAATGGTCAAAAGAGGGGGAGCGGGCCGGGCGTAGCGAGGGGGCGTGGGCCCGGTGGGCCGAGACGACTCGGACCGGTTAGGTCGAGTCGAAGGCGACCCAAGCCCTGACCCAGGGGAGAGAGAGGCAATCAGCCGGACTCGTACGGAAGGTGGGCTGGGCTTGGGTCGAGTCGTTTCCAGGCCGAATCTCAAGCCGACCCGACCCATTTACATCCCTAACCCTAACTTGGGTGCCGACATCACTCACGTCACAAAAATTATTCATTTATTTACTAGAGATTTAAAAGCCACAACCCAACCCAATAAAACATAAACTCAACTCAATAAAACATTAATCCCAAAAGTTACATGATTAAAGATGTGTCTCATTCCTTTGCACCACTCAGTCGAAAAAGAACCTTTCTAAATTGATTTAATTTACACTCACTACATTTTTTTTCTCGCATAAATCACCGCTCACCTAATTTGTATTAATTATTACCTGTAGTTACCAATACATTTCATTCAAAATCATCAAAGCCGTAGGATAATGACTTCCATTCAAAAATTAACAGCAAAAACACAAACAGCTAAAATAAGCGATAAAAAATACGGAATAATTGCGAGGTGAGAGTACCTTGAGTTATTCTAAATCTCTCTAATATACGTACCTACGTCACTGTCGTCACAAGGTGCCAACAAACTTAAAACAATAAAAACATTATTCATTTATTTCCACTAAGTCAAAAGGCATCAACTCAACAAATTTTTAATTCCAAACTTGTTAAAAGTTCATATATGACTAAGGACACGTGCCTTGTTAAGGAACCTTTCCAAAACACTCTAATGGGTACCAAAATCACTTCATACGATGTGCCAATAAACTTAAACAAGAAAAGATTATTCATTTATTTCCTACGAGTAAAAACCCTCAACTCAACTCTCGACTCAACTCAGTATAGCCTTAGCCTAAACTAGCAAAGAGTTTTATACATGACTAAGGCTGGTGCCTCATTCCCATTGTGCCACTCAGCCGATAACGAACCTTCCCCAAACTCTAAGAACGTACCTGCATCACTATCGTCACAAGGTGCCAACAAACATAAGCAAGGAGATTATTCATTTATTTCCTAGAGGCCAAAAGCCCCACTCTACTAAATAAACCCTTGGCCTCATCCGCTACATGAAACATCTTCCTACATTCAAAAGCCAAGTTTTTAAATTCAATCCCTCCTGAAAAAATAACTCTGTTCATATATGTTCCATGTTGAGAATCAATCTAGACAAGCACATTTTTTACCTCTTGAAGAATGCATATTCCAGCATGAAGTAACCAAACAAGGATAAATAAGCATTGTCCCATATTCCCACGGCCCTGAAGCCTATGGCTGTAGCTACTTACACAGATGCAATGTCTACCTAAACCCAACAATGTGGCAACACATGCTTGCCCATAAGTGATTGTGCATACCAAACCCGCCCCCCACCCGAAAAAATAAAAATAATAAAAATAATAATAATAATAATAACAACAACAATAACAATTTCAATTCAAAATAATAGGAAATGATCAAAAAGATTTTCTCGGGACAGAAAAAAAAAACCCAGAGAACACTCATATAGCATTATTTATCGATAAGATGACAAAAATGCAAAATCAGATAAGGGCCTTCACCCCAAGTTGTTGCATTTCTCTTAGCCTCCATATTGGGAAGAGTGCCCCTTCTCCTAGTTCGTCTACATCAACTTGTTGCATAGCCCATGCATAGTATACGGTGTGGATTGTATCCTGATTAAACAACAAATATTAAAAAAAATTATCAATCATTTTTCAATGGAAATTCGGACGCAACTCTGCCTGGGACATTATCTTGGAGGATGAACCCAACGTAGGTAGGCCATTAAACAAATTTTCCTACTCCTAATATAATTTTGCAAAAGATTAATGAAATACGGGAATATGAGGGAATATGAGAGAACCGAACACTTTAAAAGTTCCATCAAAACGACTTTAAGCTTCAAAATGACGCGACGTTAATGATCATGTTATTTCCCACTCCCCAAATCATAGGGCATTTATATTGTATTAAATTCAGCACTAAAAGAATATACAGGATGAAATGAGAGATTCAGAACTGTGATTAAACTGTTGTATTTTTTTTTTATAAGATTCAAGTTTCAGACAGCATTGCCCATGCAAACATAGCCTGTTCACTAAAACACAAGAAAGTAAAGATTTGGCATTTACCTTGCCCCCTTCTGTTATTGAACCAAGTCTATCACGCACACAATAGATCTGCTGTGTTTGGAACTGTAACAATGACATGGGGTCATCAATATCATCCTTCAATTCAAGAAAAAAAAAATGTTTCAGCCAACGCGCCAATAAAATGCCTACCAAGACAATGATGATGGGAGTGTCTCCCATCATTTTGGTCTCCCTTACTTCCACCTCAGATATGTGTAGAATCTGCATTAACGAGGATACATGAAAAAAAGTAAATCCAACTTTGCAAATCAATGTTATGGTTTAGTTTTCATTCAGAATTATTTGCTTTCTGAATTCTCCAAGATATAGAAAAGCAAACCCAAGTTTTTTTTTTTTTTTTTTTTTTCGGGGAAGGGGGGGGGAGATAAAATAAACAAGTGATTGTATTGAAAGAGTATTAAGGGGATACCAACCAAGTAAAGGAACCTTCTGTGTGTTTTCTACCGTGAAATTGGACAGAAGTCATTTGAAATAATCTTATAAAAAAAAAAAAAGTAGTCTGAAATGATTTTTACCACATTTATTTAACTTTTGGTCAGATTTGCTATGAGAACTTGCTATTCAAATAAAAATGCATTTAAAAAAAAAACACAGAATTATTTAGTTTTATACCATCTAAATATTAAAATACATCAGCACTTATGCATGACTGAAGTTGTCAGTCAACCGCTGCCTGAACCACCTATCTTTTGTTTACACAAACCCTGCCCCCCCCCCCAAAACAAAAAAAAAAACACTGAAAAGGAAAACCAACAAGCCACCAGCACCACTGCACTAAATTCTGGCCTCAATTTGTAAATTCACTTCACAGCTTGAGATATCAAATATCATTGAAAAAATTAAAAGTAAATAGCAGAATCCAAAATACTCTCCATCTTCTCAACATAAATAGCAAGAACTGAACCTTCAAAAGAAAAAGGTTAAAATTACCTTGTTATCAAAAAAGATACCTTGGCTTTCAAAAGCCTTGTGCTCTGCTTTACATCTTTCAATCACTTCAGGGCTACAATATTTCTTCAGAACCTCAACATCAGCCTGCAGTCAGCGTGCCATGTTATCAGATGAATTTCAAAAACTCTATTAACAATAAATGGTCCCCCCCCCCCCAAAAAAAAAGTAATGACATGACAAGAATTATGACAAGAAAAATGATTAAAGAATACAAGAGAACTTTTCTGGCCATCCTATAAGGAACTCGCCTTGAAGTAAGCGTTAAGAACGGCTTGACCACTTCCTGAACCTCAGCCACAAATTCTGGCAAAGAGAAAGACCTGAAGGTGCAAAACTCATATCAAACTACGTAGTTTTTTTTTTTTTTTTTTGGTAATTCATATCAAACTATGTGGTTAACAGTTAGTTTGAAAGGGGGGGGGGGGAGGAATATTCTGAGCAGAAACTAATAATAGAAAAACAGCATACGGATCGCGGCGACGTATTTCCTTGAATGAAAGCGCCGTGGCTGTTTCTCCAAAGACTGTATCACTGAGACTGTCAAAGAGAAAATGGTTAAATAATTACTTAACCCTCCACCTGGTACAAGCAGAACAGTAGTAATAAAATTTATGCAGCAGCATACTCCTGAATTTTATGAACAACTGGATTATCGGTAGTCTCCATCTATCCCTGATGTCTTCTGCAAGCTGCCAATTAAAACCAAGATAGCAAATTTTATCAGAGAATATCATTAACAAAAGAGGTAATTACAGTTTAGCCCCTTGGGCTTTGACCCAAAAGCACACGACTCCCTTCAAATTTGAAGTCAACAAATAGCACCCTTGTGATTTGGACCAAAGTGCAAAAGCAACAAAACTGAATCTATTAAATTTAATTTGATTTGCATCACGAGTCAAAATTGGTTGAGGAAAAAAGTCAAAAAGATTTCCAGAAAAAATAGATAGATAAAAATGCAGTTTTACCAGGCCGTATGTTAAAAAAAACATTATTTCATCTTTTATAGAGACTCAATTTGTTGCTATTTTTCTAAACAACGCTTTTTGGATGAGACACATGAGCCTATATGGCATGTAGCATAAATCTAGATTACAATTTGGTCCAAATTACGAGAGGGTTATATGTTGACTTTGGGATCATGTATTTTTGTCCAAACCACAATGGGGTAGAATGCAATTACCACTAACAATAATTACATTTCAATCCAAAGAACCGTAAAAGATAAACTTATCATATTCACATAATTAAATGTTATATACAGAGAAAGTAAGGTTGAATAATGTCACATACAAATATAAAATAATCCCCACCCCCCCCCCCAAAAAAAAATATGGAGATTGCATATATTGCTTGCCAAAAGTATTATAATATGATTTATTTAGTATTTTCCTAACAGAGTTTCAGCCTTTTTTTCGTTTTGTATTATTTTCTTTTCTGTTTCTCCTCAGAAGTAGGGACATTTATAAGCTATAGCTAATATGAACAAATTCCAACACCTGTATAATTCAAATCATCAAGTTAATACAGCACAATTACATTCCTCTTATTTGATTAAAACTTAAGATATGATCTATACTATAAATTATTCTGTACAATTCCTTCAATTGAATTCTTTAGTGTATTAAATTCAACATTTTCAGCCGCTTTTGTCATCTGAGGACACATTCAGCATGATCTAAACGGTAATTGAGATCCAATCTTGCTCCTCCACTTATTTACACAGCGAAAAACTCTAATATGGTATTGTGATTACTTTAGGTTATGCTGAATGTCCAGTTCTTAAGAGTATCCTGGTATGAATGCAATAACTAGACAAAATTATGGGACACTCGTACAGTACAAGCAGGACTGCAAATTCGAAAAAATATAATTAGGATCTCATACCTCCTGACTCTTTACCACAACAGGGTCACTTATCCCACTAATGCGCTTAAAAATCGGATGACCTTGCATCTGGGAGAAGGATAAACATTAGAATATAAAAACCAGAAAATAAAGCAACTAAGACCTTCCAAAATATTAGTCTAGACTTTTGACATTAGTAATTTACCTTCTCTTTGAATGCTTCCCACTTCCTACTCCACCGAGATTGCTTTGAAGGTACAACAGCAACATCCGTCCTTGTACTTCTTTCTGCCGTTGATGAGGAAGTTGAGGCAGACGCTTCATGCTCAATGCGCTTTCTTTTACTTGGATTACCACTCAATTCATCCTTTACAATGTCATACCCCTTTTTTGCCAAGTCAATGGGCCTTGCTTCCCTCAATCTTTGGAAGGCCACAGAAACCTTAGGAGAAACAGTAGACCTAAACTTGCCAAATACTGTGTTTGCAGTATCACCAGAGCTCGACTGCTGCTGCTTTTCCTCTCCAGAGGTAGCCTTGCTCCCATTTTTCACATCAGCGCCATCTTTATCAGAAGGAATCCCAAAGGTGTCTTTGACCTGAATCAGAAAACAAATCACTCAGTAGAAATTATATCATTTTAGTATGTCATCATTTGTAGTAATATATTAGCTGCTACCCAACAATTTATAAAGCTCAACTCACCTCCCCTGCAGCAGCTGAAATTTTTTCCTTCAGATTAGCAGAAACCTGCAAATAACAAAATCACAAATAACTATGATAGACCAACATATGGACTAGATTATGACCGGTTTTATTTTTTTCCCAAAACAAGGGCATTTAAAAAGGAGTTCCCATGATAACTTCAGCATGTAAGAAGCAGACGCATGATCATATAGAGAGTAGCCAGAACATCTGAACTAACAACTAAAATAATAAACCCCAATAGAATTTCCAAAAGGTGAAAAGGACAAAGGAAAACAAAATAACATCAGACTAAGAATTTTTTAATTGTTTAGTAGAAAAGTGAGCAGCTTTTGTCTTTACTCCAAACAATATGTGAAACAGGATAGTAAGGCCCCGTTTGGTAACGTTTTTGTTTTCTGTTTTTCTGTTTCCGTTTTCAAAATTTTGTAAATTGGCAACAGAAACATGTTTGTTAAATCTGTTTCCGTTTTTGTTTCCAAAAAAAATGAAAACGGAAACAAAAAAACGGAAACAGAAAAAAGATGTTTTCACTCTGGTTTCTTTTCTGCTACCAATAATTTGTCAATTTTAAAACTTTGTCTATTTTGTTACATTACATAAAAATAAATTATTTTATTCAAATATTTTATTAAAATAAGTTATTTTAATAAATAATATAATTAAATTCAAAAATTAAATTAATTATATAAATTACTATAAATTATTTTTAATAAAAATAAAACTAAATTAATTTAATTTAATAATTAATTATTGCTAAATTATTTGAAATAAATATCATAATTAATTTATTTTAATAATTAAATTAATTTATATAAAATAATTAATAATAAATAATTAAATTACATTAATTTTTAATTTAATTTAATTTAATAATATTATTAAATTATTTTAAATAAATATCATAATTAAATTAAATTATTTATGATTAATTAATTTAATTTATATAAAATATTTTATTAAATTATTTTAATAAATAATTTAATTTAATAATTAATCTAATTTAATTATTTATTTAATATGAAATATATTTATTAAAATTTTTAATAAATAATATAATAATATATTTTATATTTATTGATTAAATGATTTTAATAAATAATTTATTGTATTAATATTAATTAAATATTAATTAATATAAAATATATTTTATTAAGTTCCTATTAATTTTTTTAAAACTAATAAAATTAAATTTTTCTACAGTAAAAATTAATAATTTCTAAACAAACTCGTTATTTCCAAACACAGTTTTAGTTTTCATTTTCAGAAAAAATAAAGCGGCAACAAAAAACAAAAAACAAAAAACGACAACAGAAAAAACAATCATAAAAAAAAAGACTCGTTGTCAAACGGCCCTAAAAGTAGCATCATCTTACCAAAAGGGTAGCAATGTAAATATAATAGAATGCTGATCAGGAAATACTAGTGAAATATTTTGGAAATCTTATCAATATTAGAACCAACCAGTACCTGAATAATCAACACCAGCAACTTCTATATTTCAACCTTAACTTGCTATTTGAATTATTATTATGGAAGGAGTTGGGTTTATCTTAGACCTACTGCAATCTACTTACTCAGATATCACTTTACTGACAAGCGAATGAAGCAACTAGGGCCACTGGATTTGAAAGTAACGAACACGGTACAGACACTAGAGGTATGGGTTGTAAAAATTAGCTAAATTTGAGAAATATTATGACTATATAAACACCGGCAGTCAAATGCAAAAAGGAGTGTGAAGGAATCACACAGGAAGAAAGCTCGAATGGTGCAAAAGAACTGATTATCATTGTAAGAAGCATCCTTCCTGAAGACTCTCAAATGGATTAAATTCTTAAAATGCCAAATATGTAAATGGACCTATCAAAAATGATATCAATTAACTAATAGCTGTACTATTACTCCAAGTAATAAGATAACAGTTTAAAATATCATTTTAAGAGCAGGGAAATCACAATAAACACAAAAATAAAAGAATTTTTGATAATAATTAGTAAATTGTATTAAAAAAACATCAATGACACCACCCCAATGCAAAAACCAGACAAGCCGAGGAGCTTCCATGAGAACGATGAAGTTCAAAAAACTAACGAGATCTGGACCTTTGCCCTAGGAAATCCAACTATACAAAAGATTCATATAATCTCTTTAACCTATTCAATAACATTTCTATACCCCGAAAGCATCTTATGTTCATCTCTCCCCCAAAGAATCCAATATAAACAAAAAAGAGTAATACACCAAGCCTTTCTTTTGCTCTTAATAACTCTCACTCCCCACCAATCCTGCAACACCTGATTTACCTTCAACAGCAAAACCCAAGAAATCCCAAAGCAAGTCAAAGCCACTGACCACAGCTCCCTAGCCCAATGGCAATGCACAAACAAGGTGATTCATGCTCTCCCCCTTCTTTTTGGCACAAGCAACACCAGTCCACCAAAACTAAATTCTGTTCATAAGGTTGTCAAATATGAAGCACAGACATTTCAAAATGGGTGTTTTATCCATATCCGACACACATACTCATCAGACACTCTAATATATGTGTCAAACGTACCAGATGATGTATCGTATTATTCATCATTTTACTTCAAATATATAACTTAAACAAACCTAAACTTGAGCAGCGAAAATCTTATATTTTGTTGTGTTTTAAATGTTAATTACTTATATATATATATAGCTAATAAAAACATACAAAATTTATATTGTTGATCATACTCTCCCCTTCTTTTTTGCACAAGCAACACCAGTCCACCAAAACTAAATTTTGTTCAAGGTTGTCAAATATGAAGCACAGACATTTCAAAATGGGTGTTTATCCATATCCGACACACATACTCATCAGACACTCTAATATATGTGGTTCAAACGTACAGATGATGTATCGTATTATTCATCATTTTTTACTTCAAATATATACTTAAACAAACCTAACTTGAGCAGCGAAAATCTTATATTTTGTTGTGTTTTTAAATGTTAATTACTTATATATATATATAGCTAAATAAAACATACAAAATTTATATTGTTTGATCATATCCTCTCTGTGCCTGTATCACTCATTTTTTAAGATTGTCATGTCCATTCTCGTACTGTATTGTATTTTGTATCACGTATCAGTATTCATGCCTCTTTAAGTTGTCAATAGTGAGTGTTTTGTCGTGGACTATATACACCACGCCAAAAAAGCCCCTTTAGAGGCACTCCACAACTTATACTTCTTCCGTAGGAATCCCATACCACATGATTTAACTATGATGATAAAACTAAAGAAATCCCAAAGCAAGCCAAAGCCACTAACCACAAGTCACAGCCTAGTGACAATGCACAAAAAGGCGACTCATGCTCACCCATTCTTTTTTGCACAAGTAACACCAATTATCAAACTTACCAAAAAAAAACACCAATTTATCAAAACTAGATTTCTCTCCCTAAGATTGTCATAGTGTGAGTTTTGTTTTGGATTATATCACCACAAAAAAAGGCTACCTTAGAGGAGATCCACAACTCCATACCTTCTTCCATGGGAATCTCCCCTCCCTAACCCCTGCAACCTCGTGTAAAAAGATTTGACCCCAAAGTCTCAAGACTTTAAAAGAACCCATTTCAATCCGTCATCCCCATTCCCTACCTGCACCACATAGACATTAGCTATAAACCTGGTAAAACTATCAATATTCTAGTCTTGCAGAATTCTCCTAAGGCTCACATCCCAAGTACTCTCCATTGCAAAGAGACAAGAAAATCCTCCACTAGTTCATCCATATTCACTACTAGCTTGAAAACACTTGGATAGGTCTCCCGCAACATGGCTATCCACATCCCACTTGTCTTTCCAAAAATCAATCCTATGCCCTTTCCTCACAACAAAGCACAAATTTTTAGAAAACACAAACCATAACTTGCGGATGCCTTTCCAGAGACTCAAAGGCTGGCTATGCGTACGCATTTATAAACATAATCATATGTTCATCTTAAAAATAAAATAAAATAAATAAATGTTCCCCAAGCCAAGATTGACTCTCACTAAACATAAAAGAAATTAAAGGATACAGTTTAGTCATTACTTCAATGTCACTTCAAGTAGACATTGACCATGGACATATACTCATGCACACCCTTCCACGCATTGGTGGATGCATAGGGGGCTGACAAGACCATGGCCCCCACCAAAAGTTTTAAAATCCTCTTACGGTCCTTTGATTTTTTGAGTATTTAAAATAATAAATAATGTTTTGCCCCCCCCAACAATATGAAGAATTTAACTTGCCCTCCTCAAAAATATGACAAGTTTTATTTTAGCCCCCTCTCACTCAAATTCCTTGGCTTGCCACTAATTTTCACAACAAAGCATCCAGGTTTCCGTGCATGTATGAAAGCATGAAACATAATTCATAAACTGCCAGAGGAAAAGCATCAAACCCATTTGCAGGCTTGAGTATAAAATTACACTTCCGCAAAGCCAAAAGCCAGAAGAACCATGTTATGATGAATAAAGATTAAATTATGAATTATAATCATTCATTTGGAATAATTTGATCTATTACATTAGTTAAGACTGAAAAGTCAAAATGAACACTGCATAAATATGGAGAAATTTAGATTAGACCTTCTTTGCCGTAGCTTCAGCCTCTGTCCATATACCATCCACTTGCTTGTACAGCTGCTCAGTTGTCTGTTTGGTTCTGCATTCGCCAGTTGATCACTCAGGGCCTTCATTGGAAGTGGCTGCCCAGCCTTGACATACAACAGTATGTCTCAGCCTTTAAACCAAAAATAAAAGAAATATAAACAAAAATAAGTAAGAAAATCAGTTAAAAAATTACCTAACTTTCAGATCTTCTTTAACCCCTTTTAGCTCCTCTGCTCTCTCCTTCAATTCCTTGACATGACCGTTGGAATTCCTGGTTGCTGCAAATGAATTGGAAACATGAGAATTGCGTTTCCCAAAATCACCAAAAAAAAAAAAACACAATACAAGATGAACAAAATGAATTGTTTACAATTTGCCCACTGCCAGAGAAATATAGAAAAAATTAAAATATAATATGTATATATATATCTATACTATTACAAAAGAAACACTAGGGTATTGGTGAAGCCAAAAAATTAATGAAGCTTCAATTTGGTGAAACTTTTTAGTTTCCTAAAATATCCTTCAACCTCTCATCAAATTAAAATGTTAAATCAAATAACTTCTAAAAACTAACCCTAATTGAGTCATTTTACAAATTTAAATTTTAACCACAACATCATTTTACATTTTTTATCTTTTCTAAATGCCACTTAATTACAAATTATTTACTTAAATGCCATTTAAAACTAACCATCATTCATTTATTATTACTATTTAGTTGACTTTCCTGCAACATACCTTCTTTAAGAAAATATTACTGCGATCATTTGAAGGATAAATTTTATTTTTTTAATAATATTTCTTTTGATAAAGTCACCGTTTATTAATGTGTAAATATTTTGTAAATTAAAAGAAAAAGTGTGCCTATGTCTTACCCAGGTCAGAAGAATTTTTCAGTATCATTTTACATTTTTTTAGTATTCCTTAGATGCCTTTTTTAACCATCCACTACCTTTACATTTTGTTATATTTTTTACATTTCATTTAATTACAAATTATTTAATTAAATGCCATTTAAAGCGATCTTAAATTTTACAAGAGTTTCAATATTTTTTATTTTAAATTTGTGTCATAATTTATTTACAATATATATATATATATATATATATATATATTTATTTGTAAAGAAAAAATCACACACAAAGCATGTGCACCCAGCGTATTCGAGATCACAGAGGGGGAAATCTATTTTACTATTAATCACACAAGAGAAAAATATAAGAAAATAAAGACAAGTAAACAAGCCAACTAAAAACATAGCATTGAACCTGATTAAAGGGAAATGGGATCGAGCTTATCAAAGGAAATGAGTTCAAGCTTGACAAAGGAGAGAACCCAAAGGGACGGCTCTAATATTGCCCCATAAAAAAATAAATAGATAAACCATTTTAAAGGTTTCAGAAATCAAACTCCAATTTCTAAGTTAGTAAGAAAACAAAAATACAGGTTGAGAGGAAGGTATCAGCTCACCTGTTAGCTTCGCCTTAAGTTTTTTGGAGAACTCGTTAAGACACTGAATTGACGATTACCCCAATAGCCATTTGCCGGAAGCAATCTCAATCTCGCATTAGAAGCCGAAACCTAGACCCAAAATTAAAAACAAAAAAAAAAAAAAATCACAAACGCAAGCCAAATAATATAACAGAACATGGAATATAATATATGTATATATATATATATATATATACACATGTAGGTGTGTGCGAAAGCAAAGGCTTTACTCGCTCGTATTCCAAAAACAGGAAAGCATAATAAAGAATTCGGGGTGAAGGAGAACCAACCTGTTGGATGTCAATAGCTGCATACTGTGAGAGGGCCACTTGGAGAGGAATAATCTCGGACCAGCTTTCTGCTAGCCATAAGCGGTTGATTGTTTCTCGAGAAAAAAAAAAATCGTATCTCTATTTCCCAAGAAAAATACTGGTGTTCTTCCGATTCGAAAGAACCAAGTTCGCACCGGGGAAGAAGAGGATTTGTGCCTTGGGAGAGAGGAAACAGAAGAGGTAGGCTACAAACTTGGGCGGGTCGAACCATGCGACCGACTTGTCGTTACTTTAATTGGGCGGATTGGGCCCAGATTCAGGTGGATGCTAGTCTTGGCTACTCGGCCCAGACCAAAATATGTTGTTTTGTTTGGTGGATGGGTAGGGGGACTGAGTAGCGTATCGCTATCTATCCCTGATTCTGGGTCGTTAGATTAAAATCTATAGATAAATATTTCAAGCGTTTTCCTCGCGCTAATTTGTGTACAATATCAATTTCTCCTTTTTTATGAATTAATAATTTAGTATCCTGTTTGACAAACATTAATTCAATTTTCCAGTCTATATGATCGCAAAAATGAAAAATGAGATCATGGCTTGCTTTGGAAAACGAAAATGAATTTTTTTTTTCATTTCAATTTTATTTTCACAAAAATGAAAGTGACTTGCTCGCGAAAATATTTTTCAAAATCACCAAAATCCGTTACTTGTTTTGGAAAATGAGTTTGAATTGCGAATTATTTTAATAATGAATTATTAGAAATTCACTTGTATTTTCTCTCTTATTCATCAAGCCATTTTATAATATAAATTTTTTTAATATTAATTAAATTTAATTATAAATCATTAAATAATAATTTAATAATAAATCTTTAGCTTAATAGTAATTAATTTTAATTAAATAAATTATTTAATAACAACTTATGAAAAATATTAAATACACTTCACTTTTACTTTTAGTTTCTTGTACTCCAAAAAACCACTACTATTTTAGGAGAAGATGAGCATGAAAAGTGAAAAACAAAGTGCAATTATCATTTCTCTAAATTATTGTGTAGTCTCATATTAATATTGATTTTAAAATTGTTTAATAAAATCAATTATCAAATAATAAATTATTTTTATTTTAAAACTAAAATTATTGTTTTAATACTCATTATTTAATTTAGTAAAATATTTTAAAAATAATTATTATCTCAAAATTAAATTTAAAATAATTTTTAATAAAATAAATCATTATATAATAATTTTTTTTTATTTTTAGACTAAATTATCATTTCAAACTAATTAATTTAAATTAAATATTTAAATAATAAATTATTACCTCAGTAATTATTTAAATTTTAATAAATTTTGTCCATATGAAGTAAAGCTCAGTTTAAGTGTAATCAGCAAATATGTTTGTTTTTGTTTGTAAACTTTGAACACAATTATTGGATTGACAAAATATATTTAGTTTATTGTATACCGTATATTTACAGAGTGGTTGAACGACTTTGAATTTGATTTAGTATGAATGTTTTGTGATTGTATAAGATTAGATCGGATCGCACCTCAAATTATAGAGTTTGAGGCGTGATATTTTTTAATTGTAATTAAATAATGATTCTTTTATCGTAATTAAATAATGATTCTTTTCTAAATTAGTAATGACAAAATGATTCCAATTATGAAGGGGTTACCTTAATTAAATTTAAAGAAAATTTGCTGTTTGGAAAATTATTGACCAAAATTAAGAAGAGTTTTCTCGTAAATTGATTTTAAAATAAATGAAATATATTTTTTGGGTAATGGATTCAATGTTGATTTTTAACCAAATTGAGGTTTTCGCCCATTTAAACTTTAGAGTTATCGTTTGGTTTTGGGTTAGGACACCATTTTATTTTCCTGGCACCAATCAGGCCCAGAACAATTGATGGGCTAAAGGTTTCTTTTCCTTTCTCTCTCTCTCTCTATATATATATATATATATATATATTTTTTTTTTTACTGTAGTGTGTTCATCTTGGCCAAAGAGAGGACCAAAGAGAGTGAGAGAGGGACGAGACGAGGAGGAAGAGAGAGATATTGAAGATAAGGGTTTCTTGATCTTATGACGTTATTATCACGGTGCTACAGTCTCACTCCAGATCATGAACATCAGAAAAGAACTGAACTTTTGAAATTTGGAATGCTTTGGGGCAATCTCATTTTCTTTGCATCTTCTATGAAATGGAGATACGTACAATCTGTTTGGAATGATAAAAAAATTTTGAAAAATAGTAAAAATACTAAAAATTTTAAAAATTATTACTTTTTATCTCACTCCACGAATTACGAATTCATAACTTACTTCACTTTATCTCATTTGTTGTCACTCTAAACGCACCGTAATTAAAACCCCTATTAAGTACTTATTTGTTATTATTAACATTACCGTGAATAAATTTCTATTTCTAAATCTGAATTTTCATAGAATTTATACATGAATAACGTATTATAATGTAATTAGTATATACTGTATCACACACAAATATATCAAGGAATAAAATTAGATTGATTTAATAGTAAAATTATTCTATGTTGTAGCCTATAAAATGATCATATTTTTTCTTGAAATTGTCACTCTGACCATAAAATTATTTCTATTCTTTCATAAAAGTGAACTTTTGGATTATAAATTAATTACATTCGTCTAAATATTGTTCAGTTTCTTCTTTGAAATTGTGTCACATGGGTACATAAAATTATTCACATCAATCGTAATACTGTTACACATTAGTTTATACGGTATATAAAATTATTCACATCACTGGATAATACTATTCACATTAGTTTATAGAACTATATACCTTAGTACATAAATGTCAATAACATTGCTTACATTAATCCGTAGAATTTATTACTTTGATCCAAAAGTTATTCAAATTAATCGATAAAAATTGTGCACTATCTTCTTTAAAAATTTTCACAATCTTAATTAAAATTGCTGTCCTTAGTCCACAAATGGTTCACGTATTGCAAAAATCTATATACTTTCAAGCATAAGTTTTTTTTTTTTTTTTTTTGCATTTTCCTTAAAATTCTTCACCTTAGTCCTAAAACTTTCACATATTTCCTTAAAATTGTTCATCTTAATAAAAAGTAAATTATTCACATTCTTCCATAAATTTATTTAGTTTATTCGTTAAAATTGTACGTTATTTTCATAAAGTTGTTCACCTTTTACTCCTTAAAATTGTTCAATTTCATAAATAAAATTGATGACCTTAGTTCTCTTTAAAGCTGTTGATATGGTCCATAAAATTATTCACATTAATATTACCTATAAACTATTCATCTTCTTCCTTAAAATTACTCACCTTGATCCAAGGATTGTTCCCCTTCTTGTATAAATTATACATATTGGGTCATAAAATTATTCACATTTATCTATTGAATTGTTCACTTTGATAACTAAAATTGATGACATTGTCCATAAAATTTTTTCCATTATTGCGTAATTTATTCAACTTGGTCCATAAAATTGTTCACTTTTGCTTGTGAAAATATTCACATTTGTCTTTGAAATTACTCACATTGATCCAAGACAGTGCTCACATTTTCCTTTAAATTATGTGCCTTAACTATAAATTATTCACTTCGTCCATTAAATTCTTCTTTCTTAAAATTATTTACCTTATTCCTTAAAATAACTAATTTTTTAATAATGTTTCCATCTTGTTTTTTAAAATTATTTACTTTCTTACTTATAATTTTTTATGTACTTTCTTAAAATTTTCAATTTGGTCTATAAAATTACTCATTATTCATTCTTAAAATTCTTCATATTAGTCCCAGAAATTATTCATATTCTTTCTTTCTTAAAATTGCTCTCATCATTTTTCATAAGATTGTTATCTTTAGGTGCAAAAACTTATTTACTATGAAATATTAAATTATTTGTCGTGGTTCTTGAAATTAATCATTTTAGTTTATAAAATTATTCATAGTGGCCCTTAAAATTCTCCACCTTACGTGTTAAAGTTCCCTGACGCAATTCACGTCAGGATTAGATTTTTTAGCCGAGACACCGCAATTTAGGAGCGCATCTGGTGAGGAGCATAAAGACCCCACTGGTTGCTATACAAGTTCGCGAGTTGTTCTGCTTGACAAGTTTCGACAATATTCTTCCGCAGGTTCACCTATGGAATCATTAAAATGAATATCCATAAAATTATTAACATTTGTTCTTAATATTGTTCATCTTTTCTTTGATAATGTTGACGTTGGTCAATAAAAGTGCTCACCTAATTCATTAAAATTATTCACTTGTTGGTAAAATTGATCATCTTGATGTTCAAAATTTTTCTCATTCCTCAAAAAAATTTCACCTATTCCTTAGAATTATTCATCATGGTCCAAAAAACAATTCCCATAATTCATTAAAATTATACGATTTATACCACAAAACTGTTCACCATGTCCTTAAATTGTTTATACTAGCAATAAAATTATGGCTTTAGTTCATAAAACACCTTGTTCCATAAAAATGCTTATATTTTACCACAAAATTGCTTACATTCTTCTTCAAAAATTGTTTAACTCCCTAGGCCACACGCAACCCAAAAAGAGATTATCAATCGACTTGCCACTGCCTTACAAAGACAATATTGATTCACAATAACCATCTTCCTCCTCCTTAAACTGCCTATAATTAAATTTTACCCATAACTACACACCAAACAAAAAAAAAAAGCTACTTTAGGTATTTTGTACCCAATAAACCTCAAACAATGACCCGTGCCTACGTCCTTCACCAATTAGCGGTGAAAACAAATCGAATCAAGTCAAACTTTTAACTTGTTCGAACTTAGGCTCGAACCTTTCAAACCAAGCTTAAGCATTCGAACTTCTACAAGGCTCAAGCTCGGGCTTAACTCGATAAAGAAAATTTTAAACTCAAGCTCGACTCTTGAATAGCTTGATTAAACCAAAATGACTTCATTTTAGTTTAAAATATAATAAATAAAATATTATTAAAAAATATTAAAATATTATTATAAAATATATTATTTTATCGAACTTTGTAATCAAAATTTCTAATATTAAGCTCAAACTCAAATTTAAACGAATCACAAATCAAGCTTGATTCGAACTTATTTTAGTTACAAACCGAACACCAGACAGGTTTTTTTTTTTTTTTAAAGCGAGTTTAATAAGCTCGTGAATAACTCGATTTATTTCCACCTCTACTACCAATGCCTTGTATAGCAAGTTAACCTAGAACCTACCTAACTCATCAGCTTTCTAAGTGAATTTGTGATCCCCAGCTTTGGCTCTAAAAGCATATAGGTGGTGTAACAAGTGAATTGTAGCTTCCTCTCCCCAATCTTGCAAACTTGCTCTCAAACAAACCTCTCACACAACACCATCCCCATCTTGTCTAATGTTCCCTTAGATTGTAGCGTTTCTATTCCAAACCAATGAGATATGCTCGAACTTCTCCCTAAGACATCTTCCCTCTAACTATTAATCATCCCAAAATCTCACTCTCTTCCATTCCTACCTGCACCTCGTTGGAAGTTTAAATGAAGGCAGCAGTGCTCTGATGCTGTTTCATACCCCAACCCCATAAGGTCCTGCTATTTCTTTGGAAGTCCATTCTCCCACATCTCCACAATCTACCCTTTTCCTTACTAAGCCTCTACGAATCACTTGCCTGGAAGAGTTGCGTTGAAAATCGAACAATAAATTGTTTATTCATTTATTTCATTTAGAGAGAGGGGCTTCATATTCCTAGAAAGAGCTGTATAACAACACAGGGACTTGGGTCAACACTCACTCCCAAAGATCTATTTCATTTCGTTCTACATTCTCATCCCGACATAATACATTTTGTTCATATGGGCATTTTAAATGCCACAATTGAAACAGACACTTGGGAAATTAAGTCAACACTCATTCCCAAGATTTATTTCTTTTGGTACTACGTTCTTATCCCTCCAAAAAATAAATTAATTGCGCAGTTCGTTGAGGACTACAATAAATGGTGAACTTCCGATCACCAAAAAAAATAATAATAAATAAATAAATAAATTGAGCTCCAGTAAATATTTCAAATGCCACCATTGAAACACAAACTTAGGTTCATCGACCCGCAACCATCATCTTCTCCCTATGGAACGTTTATCTTACCAGAAATTGCACCCTTGCTTTTATTTATTATTTATTTATTTTTCACATAGTAACTTTATACTTGTATTAAAGACCTGTGGTTATTTTAATTTTTAAAAAAAAAATACACAGAATGGAAAATAGTTCTCACATTCGGTCAAGCCAAATTGATCATTATCGATCATTGGTTCAACCAGTCACAGTACCCCCTCCAACATCCCCACCCAGATAAACATCTAAATTTTGAAAAATAAATAAATAAATAAAAGGATTAAGCTAACAAAAATGGAGAATTAAGACAGCAAACCATAAGTTATGTTGTATCTGCTTATCCCGTTGGAGGGCCATTTCCAGGGCTTAGCAAGAATCTTGGTCCAAGACAAATATTGTCCCTTTCTCCTCAAATCTTAAAAAAGTCCAATATAGTCAGTTCCCCCAAATGGGTAAGGATGCAGGAAAGAAAAAATAAAAAGTACACATAAATGACTAAGATCACACAATTTCGTGTCCTGCAGTCAAATTTTACCTTGAAAATACGGCCATCAAGAATTGTTTCCTGCAAGCTAATGTACCAAATGATGGTTGAATTTCAAGCAACCTGAAAAATAAAAACATAAAATATCCATCCAAATGGAGCCCCCACAGGAAATACATTACAACCATATAGAAGCCTAGAACATGGTTTAGTTGTATTGGGCTCCAGACCTCTGGTCAGCATATTTATCCAAAGATCCAATGGGCAACAATTTAGAGATCTAACCTGTTAAATGTTTCCATAAACTTGAAGATGGAGCTATCAACAATACCTGTAAAGTTCAAAACATTAAGCACGCCAATTGGCACACTGGCAGAGGGCACCATTGTATTGCACATCTTGAATACGTGGGAACTAAATACAACACATGCTATTTTTACAAAGCCTAGAGAAGAAACAAATCATCTACCCCTATCCAAAGTCATGTACACGTCTAAGTTAGAGGACACTGCCACCTACAGTTGAACTTTCATCACTCCCGGTACTTGGTCAGGTCAAATGTCAATGTCCTGGAGCAACTGGAGGGGAAAAACAAGGGCAAGTAAGCATAAGCACAAATTTCACAACTTGGTTGACATGCTAGACCACAACCCAATATTTGTTATTCAATAAATTCAAAATTAGGACATAAAGAATCTCACCTCCTCTCGGAATCCCTATAAACCCCAACTAAAGCTTCAGCCTTGTCATAAAAGGTATCCTTCAAAGATATCACAATGCTCTGGAACCCATTTCCTCCCTCTGTGTCCTGATTACTACGAGCTCCTTCGCATGATTTTGATCGGATAAATCCAGCAACCTTGGCAACATTCAAATTATCCAATGCGGCATCCACTTCATCCAATATAAAGAATGGGGACGGCCTATAACTGAAACATTCCATGAACGGAAGTAGTAAAATCATCAGTTGCAGAAAAAGCATGTGCAAATTGAAAAATAAAAAATTTCAAACTAAAGCAGCCAAAAAGCAATAGTATTTATTTTTTGAGAACTTGACCTTGAAGCATAATTTATTCAACTGCGAGGAATATGAAAACATGATTTACTGAAAATAAGAAACTTAAAATAGCATCTCATATGAAAGCTTGTAATAATAAAAATGTAAATGGGATTGGAATATTTAGTGGAGAGAGTAAATAAAAAGGTTTAAAAAAAAAAAAAACCTCCAACTAAGAGTGACTATAAATATGGGTCATATCAAATTGAGCAAGCGCTGTACCTAGCACTCAATCAACATGTTCTATTAAAACATTACCACCCTAGACAAATCCTTCAAAAAGACGAGAGCTAGAGATAGTACCAACCAATTATGTTGTAAACCACACAACATAAATGCATATATACTTGTTTATACAGGAGGCAGGTTTTCCCATACATTCAATATGGTTCCTATGAAACACACACAGAAATAATCATGTATCCTAAGGTACCTGTGGATGGAGAAAAGCAATGCAAGTGCAGCAACTGTCTTCTCCCCACCAGATAGCTGTTCCATATCTCGGAAGCGCTTTGTTGGGGGCATAGCAGTATACTTGATGCCATGTAAGAAAGGCTCATCCTCATTATCCAAGTTCAGATAGGCTGTCCCACCAAGCTGGTGTGTGGTACTCTTCGTCAATTGTTTGTAGATCTTGTCAATGTTACCAGAAATATGATTGAAAGCTTCCATAAACAATTCATACCTGTGTTCACAAAGTTAGGTCGACCTAATGTCCCGAAATAATGGGTGTGTTTAGAGTGGTATAAAATTATAAAAGTTAATGTCTCGTATTTTGTGCATTAAGTGAAAATTTAAATTTTATTGTCTAATAATTCGTGTTTGTAGAGATTTGTAGAGTTTTGTATTGTTTTAATCTAACTCCAAACAAGCCAAATATAACATGCAATGTAAGGTAACACAAAAGTACCGCACAAATGACAAGTGCAGAGAGCTCAACAATTCTGTGTTCATTTCTACAACCAAGCAAGCAAATAAACTCCACAGGCCCAAACGAAACAACGAAGCAGTAGCATGAGAGCATTATACATTAAACGCATATCAGTATGCCATACAAATTGTTCACAAGCAGCTGGCATTGCAAAATTAAATTTCAAAATCTTGATACCAGATGAATAGCATAAGTATTTTGATATGACTGATTATTTGACAATTCTAAGATGCCCCTCAACATCTAAAGGCAAATGTATCTTCTAAATTACCCATGAGACAATCAGTCTGATAAGCAAGTGAATTGTGTAGATAGTTTGGAATTTGGAGTTGAGACTCGACCTTCGGGTCACCCTTTGTATCTTCTTGATGCCCTTTTTTAATACAATTTGATCACTTACGGTTAGAATAAAAAAATACAAAAAATTGAGAGAAAATATAGACAAGAAACAAATTATATTAATAAAGGTTGATGATGATTACAAGATATAAATGGTGCCTTTATATAAGCAAAGGAATCGCCAAAAATAAGGAAAAGGTAAGGAACATAAATTCCAAAATTAAAACACAATTCAAGTAACAAATCATGAAGGAATATTATGTCAGTTTTATTCTCTGATTTCATTTTCTTAACATTTCTTATCTAATAATTTATTTAAAAAAGAGAGAGAGAGACTTTTCCTATTTCACAAATGAAATACATACACATCTTATTTTAAACAAATCATTTTTTCTCTTCAGCCAGGTTAACATATAGTTTAGAAACCAAACGGAAAACTATCTATTTAGTAACGAAGATATTCCCTTGCATTTTTGTATGGTGAACATTATTTAATAGGGAAAGGGGATTCGGCTGACTTTAATCCATGAATTGGTCTGGGTGGGTTCCTTTTCCATTTGAGCTTTCCCTTACATATTGTCTTCCATTTCCACTTTTAATTTAGAAAGATTTCTTGCTCTTTGTTTCTTTTAATGTTTCCAGATTGTTTTCATTTCTTTTTTCTTTTTTTTTTTTTTGTTTTTTTTTGGGGGGGGGGGGGGGGGTTGTGTGCACGGAGGAGATGGGGTGAATAAGTTTTAACATTTACATAGCTCCTACTATGATGTCTTGTAAAGAATCATTATACATACAGTACGAGGGACAAATGTTTAACGATCATTGTTACCTCCTCTGCTTCACCAAATTGTACTTGTCAGCTATTTCTTTCTCTTCTTTTCTAGCTGCTTCAAATTCCTCAGTTACAATTCTTTCCTTCTCCAACAGAGCTTCGTATTGGTCCAAGGCCTTCAGATTTGGAGCTGTTCTTTCAATTTCTGATATTAGGGAACCAATTTTTTGCGTAAATTCCACCTCAAGCTTCTCCCTCTGAGAAGGTCTCATGTCCTGCAGATGAGATCTACTTAGCTGACTAAAATCAGGAACTGGGAATTGGGGTGATTGCTCAGGTATCCATTGGGTCAGAGATAGTAGGAAGGGTTATATGCTCTAGTTCACACTTGTCGAAGATCTCTTGCTTCCGTGAATTCAGCTGCTCAATTTGTGTCTCCTGAAAAACCAGGTAAATAAAGTTTGGTAACATGATATTTTTTTTATATGATCACCACTAACCAGCAATAGAACAGACAGAATGGACTAACCTTGGATTTTATTTGACGATTAAGTTTGCTTATGCTAGTTGTAGCATTAGAAATCTTCTTCTTCCATTCTTGTATATCCTTCTCACACTCTTCCGACTTTGACTTCCACTCTGTTGCAAAGGGAAAGAAGCAAAATCCAAACAATAATCATACCAAGCCACACACAGGAGAAAAACTAAGGTTAGGCCACGTCAAGTAAGTAGATCTAAATAGTAATGGTAATGGAAATAACCCTTTTGACGGAAAATAAATCAAAATATAACTGTAATTACTTCTGCGAATATGAGAAAATAAGTAAACTTTTTGGTACATAATTCAACACCTCAGCACACTAATTCATCTTCTCCGTAAAAATGACACCGTTGCCAAAACTATAAGCAACTAAACTAATCACACATCCAACACAAGCCTGCAAACCACTGCCCAGATAATAGGAACTAGTGACAGACCAAGACACAAGCTAATGACACAGAAATAATACAAATTCAATGGAGCAAACACAGTCGACATTCAATCCAGTGGTTTTGAAACAATGAATGACTAAGGGCACTGATAAAATGCAACAGATGGTGAAATTACAAATTTAGCATTAGATTAAATATGTTATGATAGAAAAAAGAAGAGAAAACAAAAATATTCACTTCACCAAAACTGAAGTAACTAGAGCGAAACATTAAGACTACGTATCAAGAAAATGACAAGGTCATAACATCTAATGTGGTTTGAAAGCTCACGATATGCCTGTTCAGTGGAGTATAGGATAGGATTTCAGAGAATTTTACTTTCCCAGGTCGTTTTGCAGAAAAAACAAATCCCAAGAATCCTAAATTTTTAAGCCAACTAAAAGGATATTCTTCACCTAAATATCAACATCCAGAGGCCCAGCCCAGGCCATAACCTGATATTTATGACATTAAAGATTTATGAACTCAATTTGACCAAATATTTTGATCAAAAAAATTCTTTAGCTCTCATCAGTCCTTTTGTTCAATTATCCTTTGCCATTTGTGATCTACAACTGCATTGTTGAGAACAACTTTAGAGGTAGGCCGCCCCTGCGCTTCTTTGTAGACTGGAATTATGCACTTGCTAGTATTAATATAATTACTTTCTCAAGGATTGTTTTCATTATTATCACAACTAGAAAAATAGGTTGCAAAAGCTTTACAAGTTCATAAGTTTTCTGTTACATTTGTTTAGTTCTCTTCACCATTTCTTACATATTCTAGGGATGGAAACATTGGAGGAACTAGCTTTACTAGGATGTATGAACAGGAATAACTCCGTAGCAATTAGCCTAGAGAAAAGATGTGGTTTGGTCACACACTTCCAATAAAAATAAATTTTCTCTATGGTATAAGATTAACCTACTGATCTAGTCCTTTACCTGATCAATGAAATCCAGTTGCACCATAGAGCAAGTCAGGAGAGTATTTACACACAATAAGAACTCCAGAAGTTTTTTTTTTTTTTTAACCAGGTAAATGTGTTGTTACCTTGTCACATGATTAGCAACAGATCCATAACATATGCTACCAGATTAAACATTTGTTCCAGATATTACAAATTAAAAAATTGTCCTAAATAAGTCTTGGTAATGTCTTCCCCTTAATAAAAAGGAGTTCCCCATGTTTCAACATATGAAACCATGGAACCTAACTAATAAGTGATTTTCAGTTCTTTAAACATAAGATTTAGAGACCCTGCTAATTTTCACAAAGCTAAAGCTGATTACCTCCCTTATCAGTGCAGCTGAAGGGAAACAAATAAAAGAAATTAATAACCAAAAACTATCTTCACATCAATTGATCAAAATAAAGTCCAAAAGTATAAAGGACGTGGAAAATATATTTCATAAAATATAAAATATCCCTATTACATATTTTATCACATTTAATCCATTATAAGAGACAAATGCAAGGCCACTAAAAAGCAATTGGATTCAACCAGTCTGTGACAAACTAGGGCAGGGAGTATAAACCTAACTCTTTAGTTGTGTGGTCAACACTCAATCTGTGGTGGGAGGAAGAAGAAAAGGTGCCCCCAATTAAGATCTAAACATGTATATTCAAAAACAAAAATAACTGGGTAGTTCAATGCATAATTAATGAAGCCTTATAATAATCTATATTATGGATGAAAACAAAGAGCTGTAAACTTTGTATAATATCATAGGGAACCGAAACATACCCTGTGCTTCCTTCTTCAAATTATCAATGTCATCAGTAGCTCTCCCCATTGCTGACTTAAGTTCATCCTCTTTTAACTCAACCTCCTTGAGAGCATTTTTTAAAGCACTTAAAGAAGATTCCAACTTTGTAATTCGTGAATCCATGTCCCGCTTTTGCTCATACTCCAACCTGAAAGGAAGAGGTGGGCATATGAAACCCAAAGATATGGCAACTGAATAAGCAAGGCAGGTAAACAGAAAGACCCAGACAATACTATACAATACATAGCAAATTATAGTTAAAAGAAACTCAAATTGCCAGAAAAGAAAAGGATGCACAAAGGGAACTGAATAAGCAAAGCAGGTAAACAGAAAGATCCAGACAATACTATACAATATATAGCAAATTATAGTTAAAAGTAACACTCAAATTGCCAGAAAAGAAAAGGATGCACAAAGATTCCCAAAAACAGAAAGAGGCGCGCAAATTGTGGACAATCCAAAATATATGGCGTACTCGATAGTTGACCCTATTGGGGGCAAACATACTCTTTAGACATCCCAAAATACATAACGGCCACACCAAACCTTTTTATTATTGTTGAAGATCAGCCCATTCGGGTATCCCTGATTTCCGGGAGGTGGTTAAGGATTGATTTAGTCAATCCTAGTTTTTTAGGGAATAAAATCAGGGCCTTTACTATTTGTTTCCGATAGTTATCTGTTTCCAGATTTTGTAGCTGATTTATTTCCTAATTTGCTGGGATATTTACTGACTAGAATATGGCTATATATTCTAGGTCTTTTCTTGTATAGATTATTATTCAAGAATAAGAAATACAGGACAGTGTTTCAGGGTTTTCTTCTCCGATATCCTTTTTTCTCAATTATATTTTCATACAAGGCACGTTTGGCATACACTTGGGATTGAGCATCCAAGATCTCTTAAAGCAACTCAAAATTTTTTTCATCTTTTATTTTTTTAATTTGTTTATAAAAAAAATATGAGTTATGGAATTGAATACTGTGTTAATGCTATTTTTTTCAACATTTTTGGTGGCTTTTAGATGTTAAATTTATCTACATAACTAACAAAAGCATGTAAAAACTATACATATTTTTTCCATAGCTCCCAACATATCTGTATCCTCATTTTTTCGAAGTCACTGGGTCCAGTATCCCGTGTCAATACAAAAGTTGTAACAAGCTGTCAAATATATATAAGCAAAATGGCTCTTGATGTTGTTTGACTGCCCCAGTTATAATTATCAACAATGCTCTGATGCAGATCTTATAAAGAAATCAGCAAACAAAAAGCAAAGACCCAAATTTTTGTCGGTGACCCAAAACCCCATTGACTTATTACAGTCCCTCAACGAACCGCATAACTGATGGGGAAATCAGGGGCCCATCGCAACATCCCACAAACCACATGAACCGGTTATAATCCAAGGTTTCCGTCTTGTGTGGGAACCTCCAAGGTTTGCTAGGCCTTGGAGTCAAACTCCCAACATCTCACAAGGAAGCCAGGAGTTCTGGCCAACTACCCTAGAGCAATTGGTTGCAATGGCCCAAATTGCCAAGTAGTACAATAAGATCACTAAAGGATACACAAAAAACAAAAACAAAACCCAAAAAAAAAAAAAAAAGGAAGGGGAGGGAGTAAAGCGTAATTTCCATGTACAGAAGAACCAGGAAGAAAAATTTTATCAGAACTTAGATCCAAGCAGAATACTAGCTGTAACTAGTTTCTAAAGTCCTTAAAAACATGCTTCTAATATGTATTCTGAAGTTATGATGAATAACGCCTTCCATTTCCTCCTGATTTTCATCTTGAGCCTAAATGTGATCCTATCACAAGGAATTGTACGTCCTAAAACATCCATCGCAAAACTACAATCTCAACATGTTGCAAATATGTCCACCATGTAGATTATGACAATATTTGAACCACATAAAACATCCAGATGACTTCTCACTCCAAAAGGCATAAACAACAGGCTCATTCAAATAACATGATACCACCTAAAATATAGCTAGAAGAACTAAGAAACCAATAGACATACTGGTACTTCAGCTTTGACTGCTGATTTCTCAAGCTAAGTCTTTCTTCACCCATTTGTTCAGCAGCCTTGAGTTGGTTTTCCTCATACTCGCGAATGTTTTTCACCCCAACAGACTCACTAAATTTCTTGTAGGTCCGATCGAACAATTTCATTGATCCTCTTCTCTAGTGATGAGATCTTTGAACCCCTTTCAGCAATAACACTTTTCAACTACAAACAGTAGAACCACCCATCAAGTCAACAAGAGTACAGGACAACCTGGCAGTAAACTGAGTAGTTGCAGAGTGTAGTTTTGAAAAAAAAAAAAAATAGAGCACCTTATTAAGTTCAGGACTAATACGATGAATTTCTTCTTTGATGTTAACCTTTTCCTGCTTCAGTTTTGAAAGTTTGTCCTCAATACTTTTCTGCAACAAACTGAAATAAGTAACCAATTGTACCAAAAGAAGCATTACAAATACAAACAAAATAGGGTTATCTGCAGGTTGTGGCCCACAGATTGAATAACAGAATTAACTAACAAGCAAGAATTACAAACTAAACGACAAAATAGGATGTTATCATCAGTTTTCTCACTCAAGAGCTTGTTTGAAAGAGTGATTCTTAGTGAAGCTCTGTTATCCCCCGCCCTCGCACTCCTAGTAACCCAAAAAGAATTTCAGGTCACAATCCTCCTGTAAGAAGCTACTTTAGAAAAAAAAAAAAAAAAAAATTACCAGCAACTGACCACTAATGCTTGACCTAGAGGCAGAGGTAAGACAGCAGCTTTGCAATTACCAACAAAAAAAAAGACAGCAGCTTTGCCAATGATTAGCAAGCTGAGTGAATCAACACAACAAAAACACCAAGTTACTGGAGAATGGCTGCCCAATAACACCCAGGAACACCCAAGCCACGCCAAACATCACCAAAATCATCACTCAAATTTCTCTAGACATACTACAATAAACGTGCTTATTTTTTTTTTACAATGCACTATTTTGCTTATTTCAGTTACCTTCTCAATCTCTGCATATTGAATCTTCTTTTCAAGGCCACTAATTTTCCCAGAAGCTTCAGACTCTTTCAGCTGCATTTCTCTAATTGACCCAAGCTCTTCCAGTTCCAATTCAAACCCCTCTTTCTTCTTTTTAAGTCCTGCAATATGGAAAATAAATAAATAAAATTAATTCAACTGCAGTAAAGCTTAAAAATTCACTGATACATCATCCTACAAACCTTCAATTTTTTTATCATCCCATTTGTGTGATCTTGCTTCCATTCCGCCACTAGTACCACCAGTCATTGTACCAGACTTCGTCAATAGAGTCCCATCAACAGTGACAACTAAAAGCAAATAAAAATCAATTTTCATGTGTGACCAAATGGAAGCAGTTCAAAAAAATAAATAAATAAACCAAAGAACTTGTAGTTCACCTTTAAACCGCTCTCCGCTCCAACTTAGAGCCTTAGCTTCATCCAGATCATCACAAACTAAGGTATTTCCAACAGCAAACAGAATAGCCTTCTCCAAGGCTGGATCAAATGTGTGATTGTTAAGGATACAACCTTGCTACATATGTTTTGATGGTCATTTCAATATAATTTAGCACTCTTAACCAAAACACAAGCAGAACTGCATAAAACCCTAAGCCTTCTCCAAGCCTGGCTCAAATGTACAATTTTAAAGTATGTAAACTTACTCCACATATTAGGACTGTCATCTCAGTATTCCATATTAATAGTAGTACTGAAAACAGCATGGACAAAATTAAACCAGAAAAAACATCAATACAGAAAAAGATCACATAAACATCATAAAATAAATTAAGAAAGCCCCAGAACAAGAAGAATATCCCCAAAGGATGTCAAATATCAGGTATCTAAATTCTTGCAAGCATAAGTGAAATGCTGAAGCACACCATACAAATAAAATGTGTGTGTACTCATTAGAGTGCAGGTGCAGCCTGCTCTGCAAATGAATCCTCATACCAAAAATACACCTCAATGACTTTTCAGGATCACCCTAAAAGGTAAATGCTGGGCACTTTTTAAGTTACAGAGAATGAACAGTAGGTAAAGCATGACACTTGAATTTGCACAAATAAAATTGAAAAACAAGTCTTTGCATAGCAGTGCCGATTACTGGTATCAGTGCATGTATCTAGAAAAACACATGTTCCATTTCAATATACATACATATTATATGTATAATCATGAAAAGTGTAGATGGGAACAAATAAAACAATTAAATAAACAAAATGAGTTGCTCAAACAAGCAAGGAACTCAAGAAAATGCATAGTTACTGCCGTTCCTTCCTGTTAAATCCTTATAGATTGCAATTAATGTGAAAAGAAAAGGGGGGGGGGAGAAGCAAGTATAGAGGCAGTGCCACACAAGGTGAATGCAGAAAACTCAAAAGAAGAAGCATTGTGCAAACAGAATATCACAAATTTACAAAACTCTTTCATGTAGATAACTGGTAAGCTAGATTTGTCACGTAGCCATGATAAGTCATAATTAATAAGTAAATTTCCAGGCCAGAGAAAAAGGATATTGTATTACATCAAAGACTAGCTTTGCACTACCACGCAAGGTGCGCAACTTCTCAATGATTGGCTTTACACGGACTGACTGAAGAGGAATGAATGTTTGAGGGGGAAGCCTCCGTTCTTTCAAATACTGACAAGCAAGCCAAATGAGTAGCATCGTCATTATAATTGTAGCAGTCTAGTTCGAAAATATAATTAAATGCAAAAGAATAATCTCATTTCATCCATCCGCTTACCCTCAAAGTCAACATAGTCTCCAACTAAACATGTGGTTGATAAAATCCAACTAAATTTAATACAATATAGGAGGGAAAAAACTATATGAGGAGAAAATTCCAAGTGCCTAAATGCCATTTTTATTAATTATACTGTGTTTTAAAATACAAATTTATGTGTGATACCCAAAAATTGTTAACTTTGGCAGAAAAAACTAATGATCATATTTTAGTCGCAATTACAAGTGAGCTAAGAGTTGCATTTGAAAACATGAGGTAAATTAAAATCAAGTCTAACCCAAAGGGGTCAAAATCTAAAAACTTCTTTTCTATTACTTTCTCAGTGAAATTTTCACCCCAAAGTTTTAAAGTTCACTAAAATGTAGCAATTTCCAGGATAAGAATCATCCATGAATTATTTTACTATTGAATCAAACCCGTCAACAACCTTGAAATAGACTGATAACTATCATAGTTGTAGAACCCATACTGTACCAGGCCACAGATCGGTATGTACCATTTTTCTTATTATAGGTAAAGATTAATTGTGTCAAGAAATAGCATCAAAGGGATGCCCCTCATGTATGTAAATTCCAAGTTCTCAACAAAATGTGTAATTCCAGTTCTTTCCCCTCCAACACCCAACTATACACAAGCCCAAAAAAAAAAAAAAAAGTTCCTTTGAATCTGTACAAAAGTGTTTTCGTCAATTGGAAAATCCTGTTTCCTTCACCCCAAATAACCCTAACGAGACAAAAAGGTAAAAGCCTCCACACTTTGCTCCTCCTTTTGTTAACTTTGGCTCCCCACCATGACCCAAATACCAATTGGAAACACCAAATGCATCCCGAAGCATTTCAAGACCAATTCGATAATTTTTTAGCCATGAGCAGCGCACAAACAGGTGATTAATATTCTCATTGTCTTTCTTGCATAAAAAGCACCTATTCACTACCAAAATAACCCTTTTGATGAGATTATCTAAAATCAAAGTCACCTTAGATGAAGCTCTGTTGTGCCAAATATTCTTCCAAGGAAAATTTTCCTCCTTACCCCCCTCCAAAGCTCCATAGAACGATCTGACTTCAAACTTGCCATTGCTGGAAGCCTTTGGTTTCAATTTGTACTCAATCTTCTATATTGGCAGTCTATACTAATGATGAACAAGGAAAAACTTTCAACCTCACAATAAATAAGATTTATTCTTAAAATGACATCCCAAACCTAACCTAACCCCATTTTGGTAATGAAAAAGTTCACAACCACTCCTCAGAATACGTTTCCTTAAAGCTTGTTCTCACACATCTATTGATTTTGCCAAAACTTGACTCAGGCCTCACAACCCACTTCAAATGACACAAATCCGCTGCAATTTGACTATCCATTCCAAATGCCTCTACAAAGGCTTGTACCATGCATTCCCTTTAATCTTCTTAATGGTCCACTCACCCCACTCCATCCCATTATTTGATTGCTATCAGGTTCCACCATAAATTGTCTCACTGGCAAATCTCCACAACCATTTCTCCAATAACACTACATTAACTAACGAGAGCCTCCTTATTCCTAGGCCTCTCATCTACAACAGCTTGGAAATAAAATTCCAATCTAGCAAATAATATTATGCTCCCCCCTTACCCTCCCCACAAGGATTTCCTCTGAATGCCTTCCACCCTCTGTTACTAACCTGGGCATTATAAACAAAGATAAAAAGTAAATGCGCAGATTGGATAGGCCACTTTTCATCAACAGGATTCTACCCCCCCGGGCGCCGCGGGGGGGGGGGGGGGGAGGGTGACAAGTAACTACTTTTCTACCCCAAAAGTTTTCTCTGATACTTATCCACTATACTATCCCATAGCCCAGATAGGTGGACAGAAAAGTGCAAACACTACAACCCAATAGTTGTCAATCTATTCACCTTATGCACTTCTCCTACTAGAATTAGCTCTGAGTTTATGACATTGACTCTCAACCCTGATACCTTCAAAGCCCAAAAGAATGGGCATCTCAAATGCCCCAGCTGCAAAGATTTAGCAACCAAAAAAAAAAAAAGGCGATAGAATCATCCGCGGACAAGAGATGTGAAATCTCCATGCTAGAATTAGTCAAAGTCCCAATCTTGAACCCTTCCAATAATCCTTCTCCGTCAGATCATGCACATATCCTATTAAAGGCTTCCATAACCAAATAAATAATAAAGAAGACAAAGGGTCTCCTTGCCTCAAACCTCTAGAAGAGTTGAAGAAGCCTCCATGAATCCATTGATAATAACTGAGAATTCCATTGTAGAAATACACCATTATATTCATTTTCTCCAAAACCAATACGTTCCAAGACATACAACAAAAAAACCCAACCAACATGGTCATGTGCCTTTTCAAAATCGAACTTCCAAATTTTTTTTGCAAATCGAACTTGCA
The DNA here is from genome assembly GCA_019916065.1 of Vitellaria paradoxa. Classification (NCBI taxonomy): domain Eukaryota; kingdom Viridiplantae; phylum Streptophyta; class Magnoliopsida; order Ericales; family Sapotaceae; genus Vitellaria; species Vitellaria paradoxa. Next base: position 11,984,230 of record CM034243.1, on the reverse strand, counting down.
AATTAAACCTGGCTTGCCACTCTAGGGCTATCAAAGAGGCATCTAGTATATGTGTCCCCCCTACAAAAAGCATTTTGGTTGCTTGAAACAATACCCCCAATGATGTTTCTCAATCTGAGAGAAAGCACTGCACCTATAAGCTTATACAATCCCCCCAAACCAAACTGATTAGTCGGAAATCTTTAATATTCTCGGCTCTCCCTTTCCTTGGTATCAACACTAGGAAGGTCACATTAATGCAGTTTACAAAGTCTCCATTTTCATGGAACTCTAAGCACCCCCATGATTCTCCCTTTAATACTTCCCAACAGTGTAAGAAAAACACCATTATCATTCTATCTGGCCCTGACGCTTTGTCTCTATTCAAAAATCTTAAAGCTGCCCACACCTTTTCCACTAAAAAAAAACTCTCTCCATCCCTCCTGCATCCTCAGTGGAAATTTAGGCAAACTCCATGCTATCCAATTTTATCCAATTTCAGTCACCACCTTCCCCCATTTGTAAAGCGTATGCGATAAAATCGACTATTCCCTCCCTTACCTCAACCTCTTGTTCCAGCATCCAGCCATAAATGACCATCCTAGATATGTTGTTCGTTCTTCTACGCAGTCAACCATTTTATGGAAGAATTTGGTATTCTTATCGCCTTCTTTGAGCCATAAGATTCTAGATTTCTGACACCAACAAATCTCCTCCATCTTAGCTATTTTGCAAAATTCTGTCCAGCCTTCTAATTTATTCCATCATCGCAATCTACTTGAATCCCACATTGTCGAACTCCTCCTCATTCCACATTGTCAGATTCTTCTTTAGTCTCTTAATTTTTTGCGTGAACACAAAACTAGCTTCCCTTCCCCCCACCAACCCCCCACCCTCTCTTTGAAGCCTTCAAGCAACAAAAATATATCTCGAATTTGAACGAATAAGGATGTCAGTTGATACCACTGCCATCCTAGTTATATTCTCAGTGTGTATTGCCACATTCTAGATTGTACCAAAGCTTTTCGTTGCTGCGGAAAATAATGGTGTTCTGTTGGGGCAACAACATGGTATCATATTAATTAAAAACCAAGTTGTATCTCACTCAACTAGGAAGTTAGATGAGATGTCGAGAGAACCTTACCCATCATAGAAGCTTTAAATCTAAAATCATAAATTTGCTGGCTGCAGCAAAGCTTTCTTCTTGAACAAAAGCTTCTTTCATAACAATGTTCTTCGCAAAGGCAAAGCTTCTGATTTCAGAGAAGTTTTCATCACAAAGCAAAGGTTTCTTCTTTGATTCTACCCTAGACAGTTAAAAACTCTCTCCCCCTTCCAGTACTTCTAGTGTATATGTGTGCGTCTGCGTGTGTGTTTGCATCTCTATCTTTATTTATATATGTATATTGTATCTATTTGTATTACATATTTCAATGCTGTTTTGCATATTTAATTTTGATACATGGCTTCCTTCAAAATAAGTTTTCATCCAAAAAAAAAATGACCAAAAAAAGAAAGAAAAGTATGGAAAAATAGGTTCATTCAGCATAGCAATTTCAATTGCTTGAGGGGATTGTTTTGGGTTTTCTTGATTGTGTTGTAACTGTGATGTGCTGTGAAACCTAACAACCCCCCCCCCAACCACCAAAAAAAAAAAAAAGAAGGAAGAAGAAGAAGAAGAGGTGAGATGCTGTGAAGAAGGAATGTGTGTAGAGATCTGTGTTGGGTTTTTGGAGTTATATGAAGTGTTGGAGGTACTCACAGTAGCCTCAAAGGCGAACACCAATTACATGTAGTGTGGAGAGGTAATAATGTAGTATTCATAGCAAGCACTGGTCTGGGAAGTGAAAATAGTAACTGTCAGCAAGCCACCCTAATGCAGCAGAGGAAAAGTAAAAAGAAAAAAACCAAAAAGAGAGATTTAGAGAAGTTTTTTAAGAGGGGGGAGAGAGCCAAAGAATTGTTAGGGGTGTTCAAATGTATCTTTGGAGTAAATGAGGGCGCGTTGTGTATTTATAGAGTTGCATGGATGGATCCTTGAGCCAAATCAAGGCTTTAGAAACATTGCCTATGTAGAAAGGGAAAATCTATGGGCCCGTTTGACAAAACTTTCAATTTTTAGTTTTCATTTTCATTCTTTTTGAAAACTGAACATGAGAACTCATTTGGTAAATTTGTTTTTAGTTTTCAATTTTCAAAAAAATGAAACTGTTTTCAAAAATTTCAAAAATTATGAAAACATAAAAAATGAGTTCCTCAAGTTTTCATTTTCAGTTATCATTTTCACATTTTTTTCCACAATCACTACCAGTCATAACGATCACCTACCATCAACCACCACCGTTTGATGGTCGCCACTTGCCACCACCGCCACCACCCATCGTTGATCACCGCCAACTGTCGCCGCCCTTCACCCATCTTCGATTACCGCCAATCACTGCCGCCACCTGCCACCCCAACCCACCCCCAGTCATCGCCAATGGCCACAACCCCTCACCCACCTTTGGCTACCCTCAACTGCCGCCCACCATTAATCTAATTTTGCAAGATTCAGATCCGATTCATATACCCAGATTTGATCCGTTTTGAAAAACAAGTTTTTTTTTTAAACCATCATTTTATAAAAATAAAATTATATATTTTATTCAATATATATACACCACAATGATTAAAATACAAGCAACAAAAGTTGCCATGCTTTTTTGATTGGAGTGCTTGATTTTTTTTATTTTGTTTTTTTTTTTCTTTTCAAATTCCTAGTTTAATGATGAAATTGTGGCTGGTGATGGTAGATTTTTTATTTTTATTTAATATAAAAATATATTATTTAATTAATAATTAATTTTATATATTAAATTATATTTAATTAATAATTAACTAAATTATAATTAATTATAATTAAATTTAATTAATTAAGTTTTTATAAAATAATATAATAAATTATGTTTAATATATTTTATTTTTATTGGATTAAATGATTTTTAACAAATAATATAACTAAATTTAATTAATTAACAACTATAACTACCAACTAACAACTATCATTACCAAAAACGCTTTCAAATTTTTGTTTTCTTTTTCTACTATGAAAATGAAAACTAGAAATAAAAAACTGAACACAAAAACTAAAAATTGATAATTTTATCAAACAGGCCCTAAGTGGCATAAAAACTCTATGAGTTTGAGAAACCCTCTAACAAGTGTCTGCAATCTAATGGGGAGACACGTCTCTATTGTAGTCGTAGTTGGAGAAGCATTAAATGCTTGGGAAAGTCTCTCTCAGATGAACGAGGGACAACCTTTCGAGGGGGAAGGGCTAGTAGCTAAGCAAATCCTTATTTTTACCTCCAATCCACTATCCTTCTGAATGATAACGAGCAGGGGTCTTCTTGGCAAGGGAGTATTAGGGGCACTCTTCAATGAAAGTTTTGAAGAAATTCCTTGTTGGCTCAAGTGACTCAAAGAAGCAAGCCACCCTACACCCAGCCTCACAAAGGCCTAATATGGGCAAGCCACACGAGTTTAGCAGTTGATTGTTTTCCTTTTGAAAACAAGTATCATGGCCGGAAGCAATGGAGTTAACATCAACGAGCCCATGGCATCCAATTTCTTCTTTGATCACAAGGGCATTCAAATACCATTTATACTCGTTCCTTTCTGTGTATGTATATACTAAATTGTTTTATTTGTTGTCGATGCTAATATGGGGTTTGCATGATTTCTCAATAAACCTATTTATGCGAGCTCTCACTCTTTCCCTATTTTTCCTCCCTCTGTTAGTATCTTATTTCATTTACCCTTGTTTTAAGTTCATTTCAGTTAATTAATGAACTCATTTACATCATTTCAGTTAATTAATGAACTCATCTTCCAAAGGAAAAATAAATAACAGAAATAAAATAGACAATAGCCACAACAATTATTTTAATTAATTAACTATTGTATTGAATAGTTTATACACAAGCACACACACTCTAAAATAATTATATATTGTATAATAATTGATACAAATGATGCAAAATATTGTATATACCAAATTTTAAGAGATACATATTATTGGCAGCGATAAATCTGAAATGGTACACCAAAGCATGCTAATACTAGTACTTATTGTGCCAACAATAAAAACAGGACATATTCTTTTTTCTTTCTTTTTTTTTTTCGATTGGGGGGGGGGGGGATAAGATAAAAATATCACATTTTCCAGTACAGGATTTACAACTATGATACCTAAATATTAGGATTATCAGTGCTATAAACACTCCCAAAAGTTTAAGTAGTAGGAGTGGCACATATAAATTCTTTAAACTATGGCACCACAGATCCCAGCATTAATGGCAAGTGGGGGCTGCATCATAACCTGGTGCTAAGATGCGGGGCTGTCAAGGACCTGAGGGTAGCCCCCCATAAGCCAGTAACCAAGTTAAATGATAGATTGTTAGCCCCCATAAGACAACTACCCTAGACTTGAACCTATAACCTCATTTTGAAACCAATTGTTAGGATCCTCAACTTACAACTCTCCCAAAAGTTTTTTTTTTTTTTATTTGGGTGGTCGAGAGACTCAGACCTAATTCTCTTAAACTATGGCAGCAAAGCCCCAGACTAAGTGGCAGGCCAGCATGAGGGTTTGCACTATAACCTCATCCAATGGGTGGGTTTGTCAAGCACTTGAGAATCCACAAGCCAACAACCAATTCAAATGGTAGTTTGCTGGCCCACAAACCAACTACCAAAACTGCTAAGGGGGCACGATGGAGGATACCTTTAAGGAGGTTGTCAGTCTGTGTTTGATAAGGTATGTTTCATAGGCCAATTTTAGCATTAACTGTAACTATGAGAATGGAAGATTCATATCACAAAACAACGATGAACACTTGGGGGACTAAATCAGTATGAACTGATCATATATATCATACCTTGATGCATTCCTTTCCAGTATGTTCATCCTCAACTACTACTGCATCCATAAACTTGCCCATGGCCACAGTGACAGCAAGGTTGTATTTCTTCTGTGTTGGCCTGCAAAGATCAGTAATGCGCCCATGAACACCTGGAAACAGGCTCTTCAGAGCTTCAACCGCTTCAGATAACTTAGCATCCCTCTCATTCTCATATCTATCGGCCTTCAATTCACGTAGTTGGTTCTCAACTTCACTAATTTTGGCCTTCAACATTTCATATTTGCGCCTGTAACAGAGTAATTTATTACAAGTGCTGACCAAACCCAACATAACAGCCAACCAAATGGAAACATAAAAGTTCAAGCACAAGGACGGACCAACATAAAGCTACAGCTAAAAAGATGGATACAGAAGATAAGCTGACATTCGCAAAAACCATAGTTATATAACACACCATCAAGTTAGCTAACCTGGAATTTGTAAGCTTTTCTTTCATCTCGCGCTGTTCTTTTTTCACTCGAATGAGTTCTTCTTTATTTTTTCCAACGGTATCAAGAATCTTTTTGAGTCTCGCTTGCATTTGTTCCTCCTGTAACTCCAGCTCTTGCTTCCGACTATCCAACTGTTGAAGATTTTCCTCCAAATTCTTTTGCGCTTCAATATCAGAATGCTGTTGCCGATCCTGAACCTCTTTCTCATCCCTTAGCTTTGCGGTTTTCATTCCCGCCTCCTGCTTGCTGCAATATCAAATTTCCAATGATGCACTTTTTTCTTTATTCAATAAATTTATAAAGAAGTCAACTGATTAAGTACAGTGACCCAACAAAAGTGAGAAGGAAACACTTGCACACAAATAAATTACACATTTTTTTTTTGGTTGGGGGGAGGCAGGATAGTGAAAGCAGTTGCGGCAAAGATTCCTCCATTTTTTTAAACAAACTCAGAAAATTGTGCAAGTTTTAATTTATGAGTTTTATTGAAAAGAAACAAAGATGCTGTGATCGGTAACAGAAGCTTAAGCTAGAAAATTTAGTATTTGATAATTCTCACAAAACATAATCTCCAGAATTCTTTATTACTGCCATTCATCTTCACTGTCATATTTAGAGAGAGAGAGAGATTCCACACAATGAAAGCGCACTCTTTTACAGAGAACCTAAAATGTGCTATCCAAATAACAATTACTACTAGAAAAATTCAAGACTATTCACTTGCACTCCAACCAGCAAGAATTCATAAGTGAAAAATGGTTGTATTGACCAGCATCAAAAAATTTAAGAGGAAAACTGTCAAGGCAACAACAGGCCCAAACTCTGAACCACTTTCGAGAACAACTCATGTTTGAGCTAGGAAAAACAATGCCCAGCTAAAACAGTAATGCAGAAGTAGACACATATGAGGCAAGAATCCACACCTTGTAAATTAAAACACACAAAACTACAAGGACTTACATTCGATGGTACGTATCCAATTGACTGTCTGCTAACTGAAGTTTTTCACCACCATCTTGAACTTTTTCATTTAGATCCTCCAATCGTTTATTCAGATCCTGTAAGTCGTTCTGTAGCCTTTTTAGTTCATCTGCATGCTTCCTTTTTTCTTCTTTCTTTTTTTTAAGCTCCTTCTCGCTACTTTTGATTTTTGAAGTAATGCGTGACATTTCTTCCTTCAGTTTTACAAGCTCAGGTTGCTGTGAAGAGAAAATGTACCAGTACAAAACATAAGCCATTGCAACTGGACTCGCAGTGAAGTGAAGCTTAAATAGTCATTGAAACAAAAGTGCAGTCAACTGAAAATCAAAATGACAAAAGCCTGAAGTAATACAGAATTGATTTGCCTCTACAATATACTAGTCGATACCCAAAAATCTCTTACTAAGATGCAAAAGATGGCCAAAAAAAAAAACATATAGAAAGAAAATCATCGAATTTATCCAGTACACAGAAAAGCTAAGGCCCCGTTTGGCAATCATTTCGTTTTCAGTTTTCTGTTTTTGTTTTCATTTTTTTGAAAACTAAACATAAAAACTCATTTGGTAAATTGGTTTTCAGTTTTCAGTCTTCAAAAAAATGAAAACTGTTTTCAAAATTGTTAAAAATTATGAAAATATAGAAAAGGTGTTTTCTCAAATTTTCATTTTCAATTTTCAATTTCTTATACAACCACTACCAGTTATAACTATCAATTACCATCGTCCACTAGTTGTCACCAACATCCGACCACCGCCGCCACTACCTTTCACTCATCTCTGATCACCACCAAATATATTATTATTTAATATAAAAATATTTAATTAATATATAAAATATATTAATATATTAAATTAATAATACAGTATTTTTATTTATGTAAAAATATATTAAATATAATTTAATTAATAATTAATTTTATCAATAATTAATTTAATTTATTAAATTATATATTAAATATACTAATTACGTAAATTATATTAAATATATTAATTAACTAAATTATATTAATTATAATTGAATTTAATTTGTTAAATTAATATAAAATTATTTTATTAAATTATTTTTAATTAATAATATAATAAATTATATTTAATACATTTTATTTTTATTGAATCAAATTTTTTTGAATAAATAATATAATTAAAATAATTAAATTTAATTAATATAATTATTAATTAATTAAATCAAATTAATTTAAGTAATTAAATTAAATTAAGTTAAGTAAACTAATTACTTTAATTAACAGGAAATATATTCTATTAAATTGTTTTTAAAAATATTTATAATAAATTATGTTTAATATATTTTATTTTTATTGAATTAAATTATTTTTAATAATTAATATAATTAAAATAATTAAATTTATTGAATTTAATTAATTAACAACTATAACTAATAACTAACAATTATCGTTACCAAATGTGCTTTCAAGTTTTTGTTTTTTTTCCTACTAAGTAAATGAAAACAAAAAATTGAAAACTGAACACAAAAACTGAACATAAAAACTGAACAAAAAAACTTAAAACTGACAGTTTTATTAAACGGGCCCTAAAAAATATGTTACCAAAATTTTTACTTCTTAATCATTCTAAAAAAATAAATAAATAATAACAATAGTAACTTCTTAATTGAATTTTTTAATAACCATCAAAATCATTAGAAAATAATCCTAACATTTTTGCTTATAATTTTTTTGCCAAATTTAGTGAAAGAAGAATGTGACAAAAAGGAGGCCTCATATGTCCTGCTATATGCTCTCAATTCAGTCTATATGCTTAGGGATGCATAATAATGAGGCACCAGGCTCACTGGCGTGGCTCGGTACTTGTGATGACTACAATGAACAAACAGCCTTCACTAGAAAAATAAAAATGGAAAATTTTAGGAATGGCATGGTTGTCGCTTGTTTGTGGGTCTGGTTTCAGTTAACATGTTATAAATCACCTTCTTAGTATCAACTGTTTTCCGCTTTATTGCACTTCTCTACTTTCTACTTTTGCCAAAACTAAACTCATGTAGATTCCTCTCTTCAAATTTAAGTTGATTAGCCCTACGCGTCCACCAGAGTGTATACATGCATTATAAGGATTTTAAATGACGCACATATCAATCCTACTCCTCAACCCCTTGAAAAAAAAAATGAAACAAAACAAAACAAAACAAACAAAAACACACACACACACACTCCCACACTAATATATGGATATGCTTATTAATGACGCACACAGACAAACAGCAACAGCCATGCGGTTTTAATAGTCTGTATTCATTAAGAATATTTCAAATTTTCTTAATACATTAAATAAATCAACCTTTGAAAAATTTAGCATAAGTTTTAATCAGGTTCGGTAATGATCCAACCTCTACATGCAAGTGTGCACTTGGAAACCTAATTCAAGATCCTAGTCCAATAAAACAAAAGAATAGGGATCCAGAACAACTGAATCATTCAATCCATTTCTGCCATTACAGCTTTGTTTCCAACCAAAAACAACTAGAAATTTGACAACTCCAGTTGTCCACACCCAACATCTGCAATTTAAACTTCCCACAAGAACAAAGTATCAAACTGTACATGTCAAGCAACTATACAAACATTGCTTACCTGACACATCAAGTTGAATGTCAAGAAAAATCACAAGCTAGCAAGTAAAAAACAGTGACAGCCACTAGAAGAAGAGGGAGATGGGGGACTCACATTCTTATCAAGTTTACTATTTTTCTCGGCAATCTTCTTCTCACATTGTGCAATCTCTTTTAAATATTTAGCCTGTTCTTTCTTCTTTACACCTGCTTCACGTTCATAGTCTGTTACTTCTTGCACAAGTTCTTCACGGCTTCTCTTTTCATTTTCAAGGTCCTCATTAGCCTTCTCAATGTCCTTCTCTATATTCAATAGTTGCCATAAAAAATGCTCCTTCTTCAAAGCTTTCTGCAGGAGATAAAAAGAAAGACCCATCATGAACACATTCGTTAACTGCCAAAGATTTCACAGATGATCTTCTATGGAGAGCGTCAAACCATCGTAGTATCAATTTCAACAATGTAAAAAATAAAATAAAATAAAATAAATGTTAAGTTTCAAGAGCAAGGTTTTTTTTTTTTTTTATAAGTTTCTTTTTAAGAGTAAGGTTGACAGAAATAAACTTCCCCCAAAAGAGCATAAGATATTTAAAGTTACCATCTATAATACTTTCCTAAAACGTCAATCAAGATTCCTAAATGCTGAAGGAAAGATTCAGGTAGAATGGTAACTTTAACTGTTAGAGATAAAACAATTAAAAAATCAAAGCCCAACATTTCCATTCCCAATATACAAAGCCTGAACTATCAGAACCTCATCAACAACCTCCTCGCATGAGCAATTCAAAGGTCAAAATTGTAACAAGTTCAAGAGGGAAAAGATGAACACCACACATTAAAATTGTAAGGATATTATTTCATTACAACAAAGGACAGCCAAGAAAAAAAGAAAGAGAAAGAGAACACTTACCCTGTCTTTAATAAATTGAACTCCAAAATGACATTATTAGCTATCTTTCATGTGATAACAAAAATTAGCAATGAACTATAGCACTATGATACAAGCCATGCAATTTTTTTTTTTTGGGGGGGGGGACCTCAAGGCAAAACATGAAGCCTCAACAAAATATGGTTTTATAATTTCGGTAGGCAATTTACTTTGGTCTATTGTATATAAATAAAAAACTTAAGGGCCGTTTGGTAACGCTGTCATTTGTCTGTCTACATTTATATGTTTATGTTATCTTTTTTTGTTTCTATTGTCGTTTTCTTTTTCTGAAATGAAAACTAAAACTGCATTTGGAATATTCTTTTGTTTACAATTACTAATTTTTATTTTCATAAAATATTTAGTTTTATTAGTTTTTTAAAAATTAATTGAATTTAATAAATATATTTTATATTAATTTAGTTTTATTAGTTTTTACGAAATGTTTGCAACAGAAAAAAGAAAAAAAAAAGTGAAAACACCCTTTTTCTGTTTACATTTTTCTATTTAAGTTTTCATTTTTTTTGGAAACAAAAAAACATAAACTGATTTAACATACATGTTTCTGTTGCCACTTTACAAAATTTTAAAAACATAAACAGAAAAATCAAAAATAAAAACATTACCAAACAGGGCCTTAGATAACGCTTTTAGAAAGATTATATATGTGTGTATATATATATATTTCTCTATAATATAGGAACTAAGAATAAAGATCCGTTAAAATGCACAAAACTCCCACTTATATTTGGTTCGAGGTGTGGTAACATACCCAATCTTACTCCAATAACTAGAGAAATTGTTTCTGATTGTTATTCCAACGACCTCCAAGTCACAAATGAACAACCTTATTGTTGTTGTGCAAACACTCACCCTCAAATAAAGGAAACGTAAGTATGAAAATACCCTAAGTTACATGAATTTGTATATGTGCGTGTCTAAACATTAAATTCATCTAATTGCCATGTTCAAGGCCATTAGGACATATTTACACTTCATATTTTTAAACTTACGAAGATAGTGTCAGATATAATAATGTGTATGAACTGTATTAGAATATATATATGTTAAATAATATTAAAAAAATCATATGCACCGTTACGTATTAAACTCGAATATTTATAATTTATTCATATTTACTATTTCATGTCACCAAGTCATATCAGATGCATAGCCCATACCCTCATTCAAGCGTTGAGTGTACACATATACAAAATTAAAAAACAAAAGTATTTAACAAATTCTCAAGAGTCCAAATGCCATAGAATCCATCAATTGGAAAAAACTAAATAAATGTACAAAAACATAAATATAAATATATTTACGCATACCAGTTGATCTTGCAGACGTAGGTGCTTTTCAGCCTCCTCTTTTTGTTCTTTCTTCTGCTTTCTCTCCAACACAATAGTTCTTTTTTTCTGATATACAAGTGCTGATTTTTCTTCAGCCTGGCCTTTTTGGTCTTCAAGTTTCTCATAATCTCCTTTGAGTTCATCAGATCCAGAGATTTGTTCAAGAAGTGCAGTAAGTTCTTTAGGATTTTTAGATGCAATTGACTCTACGTCACCCTACGTATAAAAAGTAAAGAATTAGTGCAGATTTTAAGCATTAATTTCAAGCACACAAATGCCTATTAGATGTTTCTTTATTCTTGACAAACAATAGATTCAATACATGTATACAAGGACTTGGATGTGCATTGACAATTTGACAGTATCATTCCTTTTGAGGTAGTTTCTGCACTTTTTTGGGGAAAAAAAATAAGAATAAGAATACTGATTCTTTGAGCGTCAAGAACACAACAATATTTACAATTTATGCCAAAGACAAGCTACTCAGTCGGGCCTAATTCACTCAAATGTTTGAGTGCTATGTGGAGAAGAAGCTGAATGCTATAGATCATCTATTTTTCAAATGTCTATTCTCTAAAGAAATCAGATGCATCATTAGTGATCTTTGCATGGTTAACCGAAGTAATCAAACTTGAAATGCTAAAATTGAATGGGCCATTGGATATTTTAGTGGAAAGAATTTTGCTAATATGGTAAGAAAGCTAGAATGGGCTGCTATGATATACCACATATGGATAGAAAGGAATACAAGAATTTTTAAGAAGATCTCCTCCACAGTGTCTACCATAGTTGGAAGAATCAATCATAAAGTTCAACTGAAGATATCACAACTAACTAAGATCAAAAATACCAACTTTAATGTAATCATTGGTACAAATTGGGGAATCCCAAATTTTGTATTGAGAATCATGTATAGCTTTTTTAATACAGGGTATGCCCTCAAGACTATATAAAATTCTCCCATTAATCCAAATACAACCTTACTTACCAAAAAAAAACAATATTTACAGTTTCTCCATAGCTCTTCTGCATCTATTTTGTTAATTTCCAAGGTTCTTTGTAGTTAATTTACCCAAATCAGTAGCTTATTTGTAGCTCTTTCCACTTAATCAAAAGAAATAGATAAATTATTAGATCAATTATTTATCCAGATATTTAGTTTCTTCGTAGTTCGTTCATCTCGTTCATTCAAGATAGCACCAGGCTAATATATGTAATTAATTTACTGAAATATATAATTTCTTTACAGTCATGATAATGGTAAAGAGTGAAATTCAGTGAAATTATATGGGGAAAAAAACAACAACAAAAGAGCCCACAAAATCACCTGAAAAACCAGAAAATTGCGGGCCTTGACAAGAATTCCTAGCGACTTCAACTTGGAATTGTACTCTTCCCAGTTAACAACTTTCCCATCAACCCGGTACTCGCTACCACCAGAACTGGTGATAGTGCGGGTGAACTGAATTTCGGTCTCATTCCCCGGCTGATACACCAGCCTCACGAAGGCCCTTCTTCCCTTCTGTTCCTTCTCTCTGTCGTCGAAGGCGTAGATCAAGTCCTTCAACTGGGAGCCCCTGAGTTGACCCGTCCGAACGCCGAGGACGAAGCTGATGGCGTCCATGAGGTTGGACTTGCCGGAACCATTGGGGCCTATGATGGCCGTGAAGTCGTAGAAAGGGCCAATCATTTGGTGCCCTTTGTAGGACTTGAAGTTCTCGAGTTCGAGCCGGACGATTTTGCCCGGAGCCGGAAAGGACGGCATGGTTTCCGGCGGAAACCCTAGGCTTTTGGAAGGCACGGTTCCGGTGAAGGGAAGTTGGAATTGGGGTTTTGGGGGGATTTGAAGGTTGAGGATGTGCAGAAATGCCGGGATCGGAATTGGGGAATTTACAGAGCGGGAGAGAGGGGAGCCACTTGAGAGGGGAGACTAAACAGCGGAGAGCACCAAAATGAGCGGATTGTTTCCACAGGCTAGATTTTTGTTTTGAGTGTGCCCCTCGTGCTGTGATAATTACACTTGCGCCTGTAACCAACCTGCTCGCTTCGAATACTAGTGCAAACGCACACGTAATGTGTGATGGCATGGTACATTAGTTTATATATATATATATATATTTTTTTTTTTGGGTCATCTATTTTTACTCTAATTTCTTTTTTATTTTTACAAATTATCTATTTAATTTTATTTTTTGTCTCGGAGTTTAGAGCTTGGAGACAGAAAATTATAAAAAAAAAAAGGAGAAATGCATAGTGTGATCAGGCCACAATTTTTTTTTGGAGCCAATTTACACATAATTCAATTAATATATGAAATTCTAGAATGATTGAATAAATCTCTCGTAATTTTGAAAACATTCAAATTAGTAATCATCGGAGAGTAAAACTAATATCTTACCCATTCAACTACCCTCAGGGTTAGCCACCTTGATTTTCATTATAACTGTTGGTGCTTTTTAGTTAATCATATAAAATTCTGTTTAAAGTTTCAAATATTTCTAAAAGAATTTTAAAAAACTACAAAATTTTCAATTTCTTTTTAATCAAATTTCGCAACATGTTGTTTTTTTAGACTAACTTTTATTTTTTTTAACTTTTTTGGCACTCTAAATGCACCTAAGTTTTCAGTTTATAGCTGCACAGTGTTAGTGTGAGTTAGAATCATAAAGTTTAGTTGTATTATATATAAACCACTTTATATTCATTCTATAACTTACTTTTTTACATAATACACATAAAAGGAAATTTTCTTATTTCATTATGTTCAAACTTTATTTTCTCTACTGCTTTACTTATTTTTCTCACAACCAAACAAGTTCAACTTGAGAAATTGATCAGTTTTTTTATAAATTAATCTTCAATTAAGAATTTGGAAAGTACAGTTAAGAAAAAGTTCAAAAAAATTTTTAATGCATTTTAAAAGAAATATGTTACCAGAGTTTTCTTTTTATATGTTAATATAAATTTAATAAATGAGGGAATAACTTCCAAATGGAAATTCTCACCACTGTACAAGAGTTATTATCGTTATTTAGATTTGAGAAATAATTAATTAATAAATTATACTTAGCATTCTTATATTTCATACTTTTATTTTGTTTATATACTCTAAATCATAATATTTTAACTTATATTTTAAATTCGGTTCCACTTTGTTTCTATTGTAAGTTATCACTGAAAAAAAATTTGACAAGAAATATGACTTTGTTTCTATTACAAGTCATTGTTCAGCAAATGATTTAGTAATTAATTCAAACAAATTATAAAAATTCGGGACGAATGACATGAAAATTAAATAACATAAATAAAAATCTGTGCCACAATCAAGTCATAATATAAAAATAACAATCATAGTATCTAACGTTGTCCTACCATTCTCATATCAAAATAAGAGAACAACATCACATTGATAAATCCAACGTTACACCCCGGTAACATAATCTAAGACTTACGCAGCCAATTTAAACATCACAATACAATCTTCAAATAATAACAAATATGGGACCCATAATTCGAGTCGCACGAATAAGGGTACAATTATTTAATGGATAAAATAAATTATAGAATTAAATCTAATCCATTGGTCTCAACTTAACTTTGGGTGGCTACTCCCTGACCTTGTCAGTTCACGTGAAATATGGATGGGATGAGCAAATTACCTCAGTAGGTAGAACGTGCAAGTATACATGAGTGAACAATAATTAAATATATAGGTTAACTTACAATAATATCCACAAAAATATAATATAATAATGCAAGTGGGATGCAATACAATAGCCAAAGCTTTCTCTAATCTCCATATACCCCAACCTTACTTTGAGATAACAAAGTACGTGGGCGTCACCAACTGCACCATTTAATGCTTACGGCAAATGATAATTTCAATATATAATCACATGTGGGGAACCATATTACACCCTCACCAAAGTAAGATTCAGGAGAACTGTGCTACACCTTTAGTCAGACATCTGCTTAGCTCAAGTAAAATCTTACTGCAATATGAAAAAATCTCATAATCATATCTCATAATTAACGTCTCAATTCCAAATGACTAAGATTTAGTCATATATATCAACTATGGATCATTCAGTATTTTCAAAAACTCATTTGATTGTTTTCTCAAAATTATAGATCTTGTCCATATATGTAACCCACATCTTGGCACTTCAGTAATATCAATATGACATTCTCGGCCAATCAATAATCATAACATCAAATCGGATGATACAACCCTAGACCCATGCAAATAACATGCTTAATCACATAAATAAACATCATCTCAATACAAAAATGCATTCCCATCAGGCTTGATGATTTGGGACATGTAACCATTAAAAATCAACAATTTCGGACATTCTCATCAATGGGTCATGGCATGAAACAGGTGTTTAGAAATCAAAGTTTAACATTTTTTGACATTCTACTAAACAGTGTCTAAACGCCTAGCACCAAACACCAACATCTAAACCCACTGCCAAGCGAGGTCCTGACGTTGTACGGACGCCAGCACCTAGCTTCCGAGTTCATTTTCAACGAAATTCCAACTCCAAAACGCTCCCAAATCACTCATCCAAACTCTAAACTCAACAATAAATTATATATAAATATTTAAACATCTCAATAACATGTTTCTACAATATTAAATTCAATAATAACTAAAGAAATATAAGATCTCAACATGAATATGCATATATATAAACATTAACCCAAATTCTCCAATACTCAACCGAATCAAGCATACAATATGTCAAAATCATATTAAGAATACATAAAACACATATATAAGTTTCACCTACCTTATATCTGAAGGAAAGATTAAAAAATCTCAAAATCTTGAAACTTCCCTCGTCTGTATCTTTTCATCTCAAGTGAAATCACCATAATCCTATACCGCCACGATAATCACAGCGCCAAAAATATCAATGATGGGCCATCTTCATTCTCTGGAACACGCTTTCTCTCCCCCCTCTCTTTCTCTCTCTCTCTCTTCCTCTCTCCATTATGTTTGTTGGTAAGCAAATGAAGAAAATAAAAGAAAATGAGAAGAATAAGGGAGAAAATAAAAAAAATAAAGTAAAATAAATGGGGTTAGGCCCGAGCCCAAGTCTAAGTCCATTAACTACTTCAGGCCAAACTCTCGCCGGAAAAATAAAATAAACCCAACATACCAGATCAAATCTAAAATCCAAATATTTTAATTTTTTTAAATCTTAATCAATTAGCCAAAATAAAATATCAAGTGTTACATTGTATCTCACAGTTTGACGAGTTTAGTGAGTATCGAATATTGAATCTTATCTTTATGGGATTGTGAATTATAAGGGAAATAGGATATTGTCACGAATAGAATTCCTTAATCGGAGTAACTAAGATGAAATAAAATAAAAAATATTCGATATTCAAAAACTAATTTAAAATTTGATTTTTATATACCATCAGTTGAAATTCAATGAAAATTTTCAAGAATGATCTTCTTTGAGACTAGTTTCAAACCCTATTTATTTTACTTGAAAAATTCAAGTATAATTCAATTTAACAGGTAGTTTGGATCCCCAAAATATAAAAAAACAAAACAAAATCAATTTTTATTTTATTTTTAACTTTCTCCAATTTAAATTTGTCTACTTTTTACTTTTACATCAACTTTTATTTTTTCTTTAATTTTTTGACAAACCAAACATCAATTTACGGTTCAAACAACAAATTTATTTTTTTTTTATAAAATTATATACTACCATGATAAAATTATATGTTCCACATTCATTCAATCCACAAGGGCCTCATAGTATATCAAAAGAAAGCTAATGCACCAAAATTTTGACCATTAAAACAATTATTGAAAAAGTGCAATAGTTCGAGAGTGTAAATTACAATAATGGATATCTACTAGTAAAACACGAGTAATTTCAAAATAGACAAAATTTGTCAAGGTGAAGTTTAATCCAAAGTCCAATCATATCAATATATAATGGTCCACTCATTACCGTTAATTCGAGTCAACCTGTATAACATAGCATAATAATACAATGCGAAACTCTAATATATTTCCATTCTTCATTTACATATTAAATTTTATAATACAATAATCTAAAGGTTTGTCATCCCAAATAACTGTAAACTAATACTTTAATACACATGTTTAGATAATGATATTTGATAGGTGAGCATTGCGTAACGGTGTCTCAATGATAATAATAACTTATAAGTCTAAATCTCTGACCCCATACTTCGAGTCGCATAAATAGTAATAAAAATAGTACAATTGTCACACCCAAAAACTAAAATTAGGTGTGATGAGGGACTAACGGTAATTATTGCAATAATGACAACGTTGTACACTGAAGTAATTCATAATATTTATTACAATTATTATCTCATATAATATTTAAAATAATATATAATCAATTTCAATTAAAGTACCCATGTGTTGAGTTTATCAAAATACTAACATTACAATTTCGTATTTAAAGCTGCAAAATAAACAAAATAAAACTAAAAAGTCAATATTGGATAAAAGCAGTATTATTAATAGCCTCAAGCTCGTCATTTACAAATTATTTATATTGATGGGGTGAGCTTTCAAAGCTTAAGTGACATTTAGTTTACTTTTCTATTTTTTATTTTTATTTTTTGTGTTAAAAATCTCAAAACGAGGAAACAAAAAATACTATGTTTTTCTTGTTTTGAGATTTTCCTCATTTTTTGTTAAAAACTCTCAAAACGATTTGTTGTCATTTTTCATTTCATGTATAAAGTCATTTTTTGTTTTCGAAAACAAATTTTGAAAACACAAGTAACCAAATGTGTTTTGATCTGTTTTATTTGTTTTCAAAAGCACAAAATAAAAATGAATTCAAAATAAAAATGAAAAACAAAAACAAAAAATAGAAAATGAAAAAATAAAACAAATGAGCTCTTAGTAATCAGAAAATTATCTAAGTGCCTATATGTTGGCCCCGATTGGACATCACAAACTAACTTTATAAATCTATATAAATCTCCAACAACCCCTCTATCTCTAATTTTTCCGTCATTACGAATTTTAAAAAATTTCAATATTTCGCTAAAAAATAAAAAATCTGGAAGTAAGGTTAACCGAATATGTAAATTTTGTATACAATCATATATATTTTTCGTATTGAAAGCTTTCAAACGAGTACCATTGTTGCTATTTTTTATGAATTTTTTTGAATACGTGGGAACGGATTTCGAAAATCATTTCCCACGGTTTGCGCCTTCTTAGAAAAAAAATGCGCCAAAATCAATCTCAAATCATATTTTATCTTAATTTATCTTATTTTTTCTTATTTCAAATAGGACCGTTATAGCATAATAGTTAGTGAGGTAAATCATGACACGCCGCATATCAATTCCACCAAGAAATAAATATTCATAAATTGTGATTATACATAATAAGTAATAATTAGACAGTAATTATTATAGTTATTCAAGATATTCATAAAACTAACATGTACCACCAACTATTGAGAATTAGTGCCTTCTCATACTTCGCTTGCAAGTGTATAATCTCTATAAATACGAATTACTTGTGTATAATCTCTAAAAACACGAATGTACATTGTTTGCCACACTTGTACTGTAAATTTTCGGGCTCCAAATCACATCAATCAACCAAAATTTTGAAAATAAAAAAATATAAACAAATTTACTAAATAAGTTTTTTTTTTTTTTAAAACGAAAACTGAAAAATGACGGATTTCACTCCACTTTAAATTGATCGAAATATCATGAGTATATTTAATATTGTACTAAAATAGTCAAAATTACATAAAATTATATATTTTTTAAATATTTTTTTATGTTTTCCTTTTGCTTGTGTAAAACTCATATCAATTGAAACTTACTTCAAAATTATAAGGTAGCAGTTATAAAAAGCAATTTGATAGTAGTTTTATAAATGTGGTAATTTTAATTTATAGAGATATTGATTTTAATTTATACAAGTAAAAATAATTTTGACAATAATTCAATTTATAGAAGTAGATGAATAATCAATCAAATAAACAATAAACGAATTCTACAAATTATTAGTTAATCACAATGTTTAATGATTTAGGGTGTGCTTGGTAATCGACAATTATTACTAAATTTTTAAATTTTACTAATTTTTTTCTAATTTTCTTCACTAAAATTTATCAATAATTTTTTTTATTTTACCAAATTTCTCTAACTTTATCTTATTTTTACCTTTTTTTTTCAAATTTTCTTTAACTTCTACAACTATTTACTAAACACATAACTTTTTTTTAAATTAACACGTGACAACAATCGAGTAAAAGTTGCCAAAAAATTTCATTTTTGTTTAATTCTTTCACGCTAAACATACCCTTGCACTATTTCGGTCATTTTGTTTTTAAAGTTTCTGAGTGACGCGAGCGAATTTGGTGAATTGAACTGTTGTTAGACCGTGGTTGTGATCCCCGAGCTTCCTTGGTTTGAACTGGTAAGGTCAATCCCGGTTCAAAACATTAACCCAACTACCGAAACACTTTCCGGGCCGACCGAGCCGACGAATTTAGGCCCGGCCCCAGTCGCTTAGAGATCATATTAAAAAAATAATAATAACAAAATAAAAAAATAAAAAAGAAGAAGAAAGAGAGGGTTTAAGAGAAGGGGGACGCTGAAGAAGCTTGCACTGGTGCGATATCTCTGAACGGGCGATGGTTTCTCTTTCGACTTGGTTCCGATACGCAGCCAAAAAATTCGAATATTCTGTGACTCGCGCCTGGATGGTCACCCCTTTTCTCTCTCCTCACATTCTCCATCCGTAATGCTTCTCTGTGTGTGTGTGTGTGTGTATATATATATATATATATTTATATATATTGTGGTTTGTTCGCATGGATTTGTCGATTATCGCGCGTTTATTTTTTATTTCTATAAATGCTTACTGTTAGTGGTTTCATTCAGTCTGCAAAATCACAGTCATGGTTTTGATGATGTGATGTGTCTATTTACGGATTCTTTGGCCGAGCGATTAGTTAGGTCTATATATGTTTATTTTTATTTGTTCATGCTTCATGACTCTGCATTGATAATTTCTTCCTTTCTAGGGGGTTGATTTATAGTTAGTGAGTATGTGCTCATTGCACTCTTATTGATTTGGTTTGTAATTCTTGTTATTTTATCTGTTTAATGTTTATAGTGAAATACAGCACCTCAATGTTATACCCACAAAAATACATACATACATACATACATATATATATATATATATATATATATATATATATATATATATATATATATATATATATATTACTTGTATTAACTCTTCCCCCACCCCTCCTTTATTAGGGTTTGCAATTGTATTATCTTTTACTTGAAAAATATTGTGTTTATTCTGACCCCTTTCTTGTCCTCTCTGGAATAGACCGGTATTCATTGCTAAACACATTGTTTTGATACAGAGCATTTTACATTATCAGTCCCGAGGTTGCATTTTCATTTGTGGATTTGAAATGAAGGATTTGCCCAATATCTCTGGAATTCATTCATTTCTCTCAGAAATAGTGGTCATGTTGCATACTGATAGATTTGATTGGATTTTAGAATGAAATTGAGAGTTTGAACACCATGCACGATCATGGATTTGAGTGGATTTTAGAATGAAATTAAGAGAGTGGACATGATGTGTGATGATGGATTTGAAATACTCGCAAAAGAGTAATTTAAAAATTCCTAGTTAATGGTTCAAACTGTACAAAAACTATAACAAAGTAGTCATCTTTCTTATATTGTTACAGTGTTGGTTGAATCATGAGGGATATAATTGTGGCATCTTTCTAATGCTCTTAGAAAGTGAGCTCAAGCTGGTTGAATTATGAGGGATATAATTTGTGGCATTTTTTTTTAGGTTCACTCAAGAATTGATACTTACATAATTCATAAGTTGGATATTTTTTATTTTATATTTTCTTCTGCTTTAACTTTGAGGATATTTTGTAGCTTTTCTTTTCTTACAAAAATTATTGTCTAGAATTTTTGATGTTGAACTATTTTTGTAGGGATTGTACTGAGTAATTTCACTTTCATGCAGAACTATCAAAAAGGCCAAGTCACTCAATTTGAAGTAAGCGATGCTATATGGAAAAATTTTTTTCAAGGAAGGTTGACATACTTGCATTGGAACAAAGGAGAGGAGATGGCCCCAACAATATCAGGACCAGGGGGGACTCTTCTTGTTCGGAAATTACCAACAGCAGACCCAGAGTAATATTACTATTATCTGATTGGAAAAAAAAATAGATTATTATATAAATATATTCTATGTGTTATTTATTTATTTTTCCATGAAGATATTTATTCATCTTCAGAAGTAATGATATTTTGTTCCGAACATTTGATTCGTAAGATAAACTCGATCCACTTTTATGTTGTCATCTTATGCGTGTCCCAATTTTGAAATAAATCAAAACTTGAACCGTGAGATAGTAAACTAGTCATTTCAAAATGTTTTTGCGATCTCAAACTTGGGACTTATGGTATTGTAGGTTATAATTCATATGCACATATATTTGAAATCCAAATTCACCTATGGATACCGTTGTTTAGTTTTTTTTTTTTTTTTTTAATATATATGAATAAAAAACAAATTTTATTGAGGGCATTAGGAAAAAGCCACTCAAAACACAAAAAGGCCTCCCCCAACTATAAACACAGATACATTTGTTTAATTAACTATTATATTTAGCAGGATTTCTCAATATCGCACATGCATACCATTTGTAACTTTTTTATTTTTAGGGGTTTTGGGGTTAAAGAAATCGGTTGAGATAACAATGAATAATTGTAATTCTACCAGAACAGTGAGGGGGTTGGCATAACAAAATGCACTACCCTGTTTCTCAACTCCATTTCTTCTTGATGTTCGTTCCACTATCTAACTGTGCATTCACATGCATATTTACTTTCAGGGTTTTGCTTATAGTTCAATATTGTTTGTTGCTGGTGACTTTGACTGTGGATGTGTTTTTGTGTGAGAATTTTTTGAGAATCTGCTGATATAATTGCAACAACTTGCATGTGTTATCACTATTTACCTGTAGGATTTAGTGTTGGTAGATTGCTCTCTAACGAGATGCATCTTATCCTCGTGTGTAATGTGGAGATGGAAACTTCCATTTAGAACATCCATCTATAGGGCAATTTGTGAACAATTTATTTTTCATTTTATTTATTTTTTTGTATAATTAAATTGACTTTATTCAAAAGGCATCAAGGGGATGCTGCCTAATTACAAACTAAACTTGCATAGTTTCAACAATAGGCAAATAATTATGTAAATCTAGGTCACTAACCCTAGATGGCCAACTATACAAAGTATGCAATATAATACTTTCTACTCTATGCATCAGAATCTCTATATTATGAAAGGTTCTTCAATTTTGCTCCCAACAAATCAACCATCCAATACAGAAAGGAATTAATCTCCTAGGTTTCCTCTTCCTCTTACGCACATGAGCTCCCCACCAAGCGTCTACCTACCTGCTTTGCTTCCATGAAAACACCTAATACATACCAAAAAATGATGTGGCTAAATTCTGTAATCATTCATCCAAGGACAATGAAGAAATATACAATTGATAGACTCACCATTCATTTTACAAATTTTTTCTTGTCTTAATGAGATTATTTATTGTAAGGATCTCGCCATGCAAGAAGATTTAGGTTGTGGAAGATGCGGTTCCTTTGGCACTAACTAAGTGATGGGAGTTTAATGTTAATTTTTTTTTTATAAGGAGGAGGATTTTTTGTGAGATAAGTTATGGGAGGCGGAAATCACTCCAAAGGTGACAATTTTCAGTTGCTGTTTTGTTTGGGAGAGAGTTCTCACCTTTGATGACCTTAGGGGGAGAGGGCATAGAGTTTAGTAGGCAGATGTTGCTTGTGTAAAGAGAGCAGGGTGTCTAGATCATATTTTCATTAAATCATATTTTCATTAATTGATTGTGGACATGGGCACTGTGGGACTTGCTTCTAACCTGCTTTGTACCTCAGTGGTGGGGCTTCAATCAGTTCAAGCAAGAGAAAGACCCGGTGTGCAACTACTTTTTGTTTATTGTTGGTGTTTTTGAATGGCATGTTTTTTTTTTGTCTATGTTGTGTAGTTGGGTGGTGGAGAATATAAAATTGGAATTGTTTTCTTTTTGATCTATTGTAGAGAATATGAGTGCTTAATACTTCTAGTGAATTGGTTATTTGCATGGCATTTCCTTAATGCGTCATCTTTTATTCATTTAATAAATATCCTTTATTTATTAAGAAAAGTCCTTATCTTGCATCATGCATCAATTGAAAATCTTTAATGGAGCTCCATACCTTAATATGTTTTTGTTAGTACACCCACGATTCCTTCCCGTGATAGCTTCATAAAAAATGTCTTTACCTCAAACTCACCATCTCTTGATAATGCCCATCTTGAGAGCCATTTTTCACATCACCAACCTTCAGCACATAATGAGAACCCATAAAATTAGTCAATCTATTAGGTTCCTAATTCCGTGCATTTCTGTGTGAAGTAATATTCCATATCATACTCCCATTTTATATCTCCAAATAGTCTACCACTAAACCGTCTGCCTAGTGAATCTATAGAGCATTTTTAATTTGCAACAGAGAGGCCATGATAACTTCCAACAGAGAGGCCAGGTTTTAGTAAATAGTTGTGCAGTCTTTGTAAAAAGTAGGGGGAATCTATAGAGCATATTTTTAGTCACAGTGAGTGGACCAGAAATATGTTGGATTTGGTTTAATTATTTTTGGCATACAATGGATGTTCCCAAAGATGTACAATACTTTTTGAAATCTTGGTGGGGTTACCAGTTGAGTCATTTGAAGAAGCTGACTTGGGATGTAACACCATCATTTTTTTTTTGGTTGATTTGGAAAAAGAGGAACAGAATTTTTGAAGGGAGCGAGAAGTTGATTTTCAGGTTCAAGAGTAATTTCTTGTCTATTCTATATCAATGGAGGGTGAGTGGGTTAGATCTTGTTTGGGACTCATTTGTCTTTTGCCGAGAGTGTAGTTGTGTAGTCCTTGGGGGATTGTACCCTGTTTTGGGCTGTTGATGCTCTTTCTTTAATAAAATTATTTATTTATAAAAAAAGATGTCTAACGAATAGAGGAGAAGAATCTTAGTGCTTATCTATAAGAGTAAAGGGGATATCAAAGAATGTAACGACCATTGGAGCATTAAGCTTACGAGTCACACTATAAAATTTTGGGAGAGAGTGGTTGAGGATAGGCTAAAATGTGTGACAAAAATATCATAGAACCAATTTGGTTTTATACTTGGTAGATCAACTATAGAAGTAATTTTCGTAATAAGAATATTGATGAAAAAATATACAGAAATGATGGAAAGATCTTCACTTGATTTTTATCGATTTAGAGAAGACATATGATTGGCTTCTAAGAGAAATTTTATAGTGGATGTAGGAAAAGAAAGGTGTGGCTATTAATTATATTAAAGAAATCAAGGACATGTATGACATAAAAATTACCAGTGCAAGAACTGTTGGGGGTGATGCAAATGATTTTCTAATTACAATTGGTCTGCATCAGGGATTTGCTTTGACCTCTTATCTTTTCACTTTGGTTATAAATGAGCTTATTAAACATGTTCAAGACAATATTTCTTGGTAATATGTTGTTCGTAGATAATATTGTATTAATAGCTTAAACTAGGCTTGGGGGTTAATCCTAAGTTAGAACTTTGAAGGCATACTTTAGAGCCCAAATGTTTTAGAGCAATTAGAACTAAAATAGAACATATGCAGAGTAAATTCGGTAAAATTAAACCTACTAACGAGGGCATAGTGAAAATTGAGATTTAAGAAGTGTCCTAATATGGCCATTTTCTATATTTTGGATCAACTATTCATGCAAATTGAGGGATTGAAGAAGGTAATTTGAGCTAAGTGAGAAGCACTTTGGGTGTTTTACGTGACTGGAGCTTACATATTAAGCTGGAAGGAAAATTTTATCAGACGATTATAAGACAAACTATGCATCATGGTACAGAATGTTAGGTCATTAACAGAAAACACTATTATAAGATGAGTATAGCAAAAATAAGGAATGCTAAAATAGATGTGTGGCAATATGAAAAAAGATATGATAAAAAATGAAATATCTGGAGGAAAGTTGAGGTGACACTAGTAGAAGAAAAGTTTAGATAAGGTCTGATCTAGGACATACAGATTAATGTAAAGAAAGGAAGAGATTAAGCAAGAAAGAGAGAAAGAAGTAAGAAGAAGAAGAAATTAGAGAAAGAAAACACAGGTATCATGCCAATACAATAATATTCAAATTCCTGTCTACCAATTCAATACAATTAGAGCCTTTATATAGGCTAACCAAATCTTATCATTATTTTAAGATAAATCAAATCCCTACGAAAATCAAGTTAAAGAAAGATATTTCTTTATCAATTTCTATAAAATCTCTAATAAAATTCTATTCAAAATAAATCTTAAATCCAATCAAAGGTAAGTAGCTTCTAAAATCTCTAACAAATCCCACTTAAAATAAATCCTCAAATCAAAATCTTCCCTAGAATAAAATAAAATCGTAATAAATTAAAATAACATTTTAATTTGCATCATGCCCCTGGCTGAGAAAAACTCAGCTTCGACGAGTTGAACCAGAAGACCTATCTTCAATCTTTGAGCGACAAACAAAGCGAATGTTCAAGTTGTTCCCAAAGCTTGTGCACTTGCGTAAGGGGAGATTGGAACTTCGTATTCCCACTAATTCTTCCAATATGGAAAAATCTCAATTATGGTAAGAGATCTTGTTGAGTTCAAAAGAATGCCAACACAACTGGAATAAATTGTTGAAGAGGCACTTCAATGGCGAGGATGAAATCAAAAACAATATTGTAGATCTTTAGCATGGATTGAGACACTTCGCTAATAGGAACCTTGGTGGTACAAGCCTTTTCAATGATTTGGGTAGCTTCTTTAGGTGGTATAATGGTGCAAGGCACAATCACATTCAAATTAGAAATTTCTTGATGGCCATCAATAGTCTCTTTCTCATTGATCTGGGCAACTTCCTTAGACGTTGCAACGATGCATGGCACGTCATCAATCGTATTACCAAATTCATCGAAATCATTAAACACTCAAACTCATCAAGGTTAGGTTCGTAGACCAACACTTCCAATTTGTCTTCATCAAATTCTTGCACATGTTCTTCAATAAAAAATCATGCTTGTCCACTACTTCAGTCATGGTTCTTGTAATTCTATCACTTAGTGGTGGGGCACTATAGCGTGGAGAATATATTTTTGTTTTCGAGTATGAAGAGAACACTTGGGTTGATGAATAGTGGTTTGAAGAATAATGGCTGCCTCTACTCGCAATCTGATGGGGTTCTTAGGCCTATGGCATGCCTCAAATGCGTCCATCCTAGTAGTTAGTCCTTGAGTTGCTTTCGTGAGGGCTGTTAGTTGGGTTGGCAACTGGTTATCCATCGTTGTGCTAATAGACATTAGTGTGCGACCAAGTTAAATAGATTGCAGGGATGTGCAAACTGGTTGTTGGATGGTTTGGAGATCTCCGGAGACTCGTTGGAAGGTTGGTTCAGGTTGCCGGAGGGAGGTGACGCTGGTGATGGTTGCTGGGTTGCTTGTGTAGATGGGTCATCTGGCCGATGGAGGGGTGACTGGCGAAGAATTAAGAATAAGAAGAAATTAAAGAAAGAAAACACAAGGATCATGCTAATTCAGTGATCTTCAAATTCCTGTCTATAAATTCAATATAGTTAAAGCCTTTATATAGACTAACCAAATCCTATCATTATTCTAAGATAAATTAAATCCCTTAGAAAATCGAATTAAAGATAAGTATCTCTCAATCAAAAAAATATAAAATCTATAATAAAATCCTATGCAAAATAAATTCTAATCAAATCAGAGTTAAGTATCTTCTAAAATCTCTAACAAATCCTACTTAAAATAAATCCTCAAAACAAAATCTTCCATAAAATAAAATAAAATCGTAATAAAATAAAATAATATTTGAATTTGTATCAAGGTTGTTTGAAGCTATTGTTTGGGAATCCATTGGATTTTGATTGCCTTGTGTGAACTTGTCTTGCCATTTAGTTGGTGAATTTGTTTCACTCAAGGCTACATTAACGCTAACTTAATAATTATAGCTAGGACATTATAACCAATGTCTCTGTTTTAAGTTGGGAAGAAGCTGTTCTGTAGACTTTTAGTTGCTTTTATAGCAGGATTTAAATATTGTTGTCTGCCAACTACTAAGCATGAATTTTCCAAAATTGGTGCCATATTTGTGTCGGTACATATCAAACATGGATGCTCATTAAACACGTTGAAATACATGTTAGACGCATTATTTGGCATATCCATTTTTTATTTAATGTATATAATTTTTTGTTTTTCCCAGATATGGCTAGGGCACAAACACAAGTCTGGTTCTTTTGTAAATTTTGAAGCTTTTTTCTGTGGAAAAAGTGAGAATACCAAGATCTTTTGTGGCAAAGTTGAAAAAATAGCCTTAATGTATGGATTGAGCAACGTAACTCCTAACTTTTTTATCAAAATCCTCATATCCCATATCCATGCACATCTCGTGGACTTTTTGGCTGATGAAATAGTTAGGGCGAGGGCAATTGTTTCCCTTAGTGAAAGAAAATAGTATTAATGATGTTGGATACAAAGAAGAGAAGGTTGAGTCTGAGGTTGAAAAATTTTTGAGAGACATATTAGCCTTAGCATTGCTAAGGTGGCTCTGTGTATCCATTTGTAAACATAATCATATGTTCACCAATTTCCCAAAAAAAAAAAAAATAAAAATAAAATAAAAAAGCTCTCCAAAGGGGCTAGATTGAAGCACCTTGTATACTCTTCCTAGTTCCTACTTAATATTTATCTCTTTTCCCTATTCCGGGCTAGATTGACTCTTATCGGAAGTACCTTGTGTTATCTTCCTAGTTCCTACTTACTATTTATCTCTTCTCCCTATTTCATCCTCGATGGCTAGAAGGGGGATTGGAATACTCCATAGGTGGTTATGTCTTTTGGAGTTAGAGTTTGGAAAGCTATTCATAAAGTTTGGCAGGACTTTTCTAGGTTACTTTAGAGGTAGGGAGCAGCGAGAGGGTAAAATTTTGGAGACGCAAATAGATGTGGGATGTGAGATTAGAGGAGTCATAGATACGAGAGACTTCAAGTTAATAAGCCCAGTGAGAGGCTAGCACAAGCTTATAGCTAACTGGATCTCCAACAGCTTTCTTGTTCAAGGAAATTACCTATAATAGGGAAGGGAATGATTACTTTTTAGTGTCTAGCAGATTCCCAATTTGCTTCCCTAAGTCGGATCAACTAAAAATAAATCACTATATTTAACGATGACTCTAGCTTCCTAAACTATTGTTTAAATATTTTTCATTTTTTCTTTTAAATTAAGTCATTGGAAATGAAACTTTTTGAAAATAAAAACAATGAAAAAATATTTAAGAATGAATACTTTACTGCATTAGGGAATGGTTTAGGGAATTTGTTGAAGAGTCAATTGAGTAGGAAAGATGTAAAAATGAGGAAGTATTTTTTAATATATTTTAAGAAATCTATTTAGGGAAGCTACTGGAGGTACCCCAAGGTACTGACCAGAAGACTGAAGAGGGTTGTTGGGACACTGGTGTCAAGGACACAAAATCAGGTCGCTAGATTCTTGATGCAGCTTTGGTGGCTAATGAGGTGGTGGATGGGAGGCTAGAGAAGGGGGATTCAAGGGTTATTTGCAAGTTAGATATGGAAAAGGCATATGATCGTGTGAACTGAAATGCCTTGTTGTACATAGCGGAGAGGATGGTTTTGGAAGGAAATGGAGGCAATGAATTTTCTGGTACACTTCTATGCTAAGATTTTTGATGTTGGTGAATGGGAATCCAATAGGATTCTTTGGAGCTTCTAGAGGCCTAAGGTGAGGAGACTTGATCTTTCCTCTTCTTTTCATTCTAGTGATGGAGGTTTTCAGTAGGATGCTTAAAGAAGTAGAACAGGGGAGATTCATTTGAGGGATTTTTAGTTGGAGGGAACAATGGCTCAAGAGTGGTGACATCACATTTACTATTTGTGGATGATTTCATTATGTTTTGCCTGGTGGATCTACTAGAAGTGGGACATCTTAGGTTTGTTCTCCTGTGTTTTAAAGCAGTTTTTAGCCTACATATCAACATAGGAAGATCGAGTTGATTTTAATGTAGGAGGTTCCAGAGGTGGTTACTTTGTATGCAATCTTGGGGTGAAAGCAAGGGGCTCTTGCTAATGCTTACTTGGGAGTGTCATTGGGGGCTCCATACAAAGCTAGCTCTGCTTGGGATGGAGTAGTTAGCAACTTTCAAAAGAGGTTGGTAGGTTGGGAGAAGAGTTATCATTCCCAAGGAGCCAGAATGATGCACATTAAGAGCGCTTTCTCAAAACTTGCTTGCTTACTTCATGCCATCTTCTTAATTTCGGGGAAAGTAGCAAAGACAATGGAGTTTGGGGGGCACGAAAGAGGTCTCGAAGCCTCATCTAGTGAAGTGGGACGCTGTGTGTAGGCTGGCAAGAGATGGCGGCGTGAGACTTAGAGACGTTAAAGAATTTAACAAGGCTCTACTAGGCAAATGGTTGTGGAGATGTAAGTGCTAGACATTAGCGCGAATGGGGTGAGTGGATCACTGGGGCAGTGTCAAAACCTCATGGGGTGGGGGTGTTGAAAAGTATCAGGAAATTGTGGTTGCCAGTTAGATCTCATAGTGCTATTGAGGTGGGGAAGGGTGGGGGAGAGATTTCAGAAGCATCGTTGGTTGGAAGGGAGGAACCTTGGAGATGATTATGGATTGATACTCTAACTAGCATTTAACAAGGATGTAATTGTTCTTGACTATGGAAGAGGGAAAGGGGATAGCTCTGTCTGGTAGTTAAGGCTAAAAAAGAATTTATAGGACTGGAAAGTGGACAATTACATTTGATTTCTTTAGCTTTTGTACTAGTTCAAGTCTCGCAACGGGATAAGATAAGGTGGACACTGACAAAGTTGGGTATTACAGGTCAAGTCCTTCTATAAGCCCTCAGGGGGAAGGGGGCGTGGAATTCTAGTGGGATAAAGTCTAGAAGTGTGGGGTACCTTCTAGAGTAGCTTCCTTTTTTTGGTGTGTTCTAAATGATAAGATTTTGACTATTGATAATTTGACGAAGAGAGGGATGGTAGTGGTGAATCAATTTGTCTTTTGCAAGAATGATGTAAAATCTATAGACTATGAAGCATAGATACTTCAAATTAGGTGCCGCACTCGTATTAGATACTTGGATACGCGGTTACGGCTCGGATACGTCAAGATACGTATCGTGGCGTGTCCTGATTTTTTATTTTGCATAGGATACGGTTAGAGTAAGGGAAGGATACCGAAAGGATACTTTTGAGATAGAGCGGGGGTCTAAATGTAATATTTTAAATTTTATTCGAGGGCAAAATTGATATGATAAAATTTAATTAGGGGTCAAACTGTAAATAATTAAAATATAACTTAATACAATTGTACTTGCCCTTAATGAGTTGATTGAAGTGGGATCTAACTAAAATTTAGGAAATGAAAAAACTTTTTTTCATTTTGGGATTATAAAATTGTACTTGCCTTTAATACCTTTTTATATTTGTGTTTTGTGGATGAATGGTGTTTGTAGTTTTGAGTATGAATGATGATTTATGGATTGAATGGTATTTTTCATGCTATATAATTGTTATTTATATAGTGTTTGGTAGCATATTGATGCTATCTTTAAAAATATTTTAAATAAAATATATATTTTATTTAATTTTTTAGCCGTATCTTTACCATATCCGTATCCTTATTTTTTGAAAATTGCCGTATCCCGTTTTCGTATTTGCATCCATTGCCGTATCTGTATCCATCCTTCATAATCTATAGATGACTTGTTCGTGGGAATGGAGCTGTGGAATCTCACCCTTACTTGTACGGAATTCGCGTGGGTGGTGTCAACAAGTATGAATCTCTTTGTGGAATCTTGGTGGGGAGTCAAATTCCCAAAGCATAAAAAGAGTGGGATATTATCCCGTTTTGTATTCTTTGATTGATTTTTATTTTTTATTTTTTGGAGGGCGGGTTGGGGGGTGGGGAAGGGAACAGGAAAACATTTAGAGATGCAAGTAGACCTTTGCACAAGCCGAAGAATTGTTTTTTGTCTTTGTTATATATTTGATTTTTTTTTTTTTGGGGGGGGGAGATAGAGTTGTTTCTGTTTTGGATTTTATGGGTTGTTTGGAGTTGGAACACAGCCTTAGGGCCTTTTGCATCTTCTTGATGCTTTTTAAAAAATTTTGATTACTCTTTTAAAAAAAAGCGCTTGGGAGCTAGCTGAATTTTTGGAATTGTTGAGGCTCTTCTATTCTTTTAGGAGCTCTAGTTCAGGTTCAGGACAAGATCGCATCAGCTTACGTGCACCCAATAATGGTATTTTCGGGGTTAAATCCTTCTACATTGCTCCAGCAGGGGGGGTGTGGCTTCCTTTGCATGGAGTAGAATGTGGTCTAGTAGGATCCCATTGAAAGTGGCTTTTTAAAGTTGGTGTGCTGCATAATAGGATTCTTATGCCAGATAACTTAATTAAAAGGAGGAGCTGTGACTGAGTTGTAGGAATTAGCTCTAAACATTTTTGGAATTTTATGGTCTTCCCTGTCGGGCTTGCAAAAGGCAATGGTTAGAGGGTGGGGTTCTCATGTGGAGAAAAGAATACGGAAATTGTGGAACATGATTCCGTTATGCACAATTTGGATGATATGGGGGAGAGAGAAATTAAAGAATAATTAAGGTTTGGAGAGACCTTTATATAGATGAAAGGTGGTTTTTTATCTGATTCGGGTCCATAGATCATCTTTGTATTCACTGTGCTTGGACCAGGGAGATTTTGGATCTAGTGCTTTTCTGTTTTGGGATGTGTTGGATGTTCCTTGAGAAAGCTAAGCATGTTTTTGAGTAGTGGTGGAGAGCGGAAGTTCCCTGGTGAGGAATGAAAACAGTGGAAGCTTATTCCTTTTTGTATAGCTTGGTTGATTTGGAGAGAGAGAAATAGTAGGTCTTTACAAGGCATAGAAATTCCAATGTATGCAATGAATTAGCACTTTTCTTTTTTTTTTTTTTTTTGTCTATTTTATATAGATGTTTTTTCGAGGGCTTTGATCTGGAGCTTTTGAATTTTGTCTTTGGTTGAGCCATGGCATATGTAATTGAGGTGCTATTTGGGTCCGTATCGTGGGTTGCATCCCATTGATGATCTTTACTATATTTTTGATTAATTATCAAAATAAAAAATATAGTTGGCTATCAAGGAAGACTCATCCATGTTGGGATATTATCTAGCAGCAGATATGAAGCTGAACCATTGTAATGTTGTGGCTTAATGATGGTCAAAAGTGATTTGGCTTTCTCCCAGTACTTTCCCTGCTACGCTAAATCCTTATTTAAAGGGCGATATTGCAACAATTGCACCCATAGGAACTTAAGATGACTGTAATAATTAGACAACGATTTGTCTCTCTGCTCAGCTGAAAATATTTGTTCATATAATTCATAAACTCGAGAAACATTGCTTTCTGATAATATGTCTCGGTAATACAATCCCATATTTATTTTTTTTGGATGAATCATATAACTCAACAGTATTGGCCATCGTGTCCTCTAAACTATGCCATGAGAGGTCCTTGACAATGACACCCTTGCTCATCCAAACAATATAGCGAGGAACACTTAAAGGAGACGGATTATCTGTGATGTTTTGGAGTTTGTCCTTTCCACAGATAAATGTCTTAATGGCATGAGCCCAACTCAAATAATTCTCATCATTCAACTTCTATGGTCTGATGTAGCTAGGTTTACTGTTGCCTTTTATGAAGACCAACTTGGGTGAGAATAGAATAGATGAGGACTTTGATGTATCTTCTAGGTTAGTCATGACAACAAGAAAACCAAAAAGAAGAGCAAAACAAGTCTTCAATCAAGAACCAAAAATGGGTCTACAGAGAATCGAAACAAAAAGAGGGCACAACCTTCAACCATCAAGAAATACACTACCGAACTAAGAACTCATCCAAGAATCAAGTAACATCAAGAATCAGATGTCATAGTAATAGTAGAGAAGGGCAATTGAACATTCAAGGGCAACAAAGGAGCCAAATGGTTGTGCATACTTTAAAAAGATCTCAAAACCGCTACAAAGGCATCAACCAACCATGGGAGAAGATAGGTCTATGTTGTCGTTGCTAGGGTTTTATTGTTTTTTTTTGGGGGGGGGGGGTGGGGGTTATGGCTTGAGAAGAAAAAGAAAGAGATTAGAGGGGAATAAATTAAAAAAGGGAAATCCAACCCCAACACAACTATCAAGGATATGGCAGAAAATGAATCACCCCCCATTAGTTGTAATTATTCTAACGTATATTCTAGACTATTCTAACAATTCTGTTTCTTGACAATGGGCTACACAATGCGGTCACACTCCCCTGCCCATGAATACTCCCCATCTGGACAAAAGCAGGTTGTAGTCCTGGGTCCATTGTATGGAACCTTGAAGCTTTGTTGATTAGAAGCTTGCACTTTAGTTCAAACCCCTTCATATGTTCTGCTTGAAGCATTTAATAGTTTTTGTTTGGTGGTGGTGATATTTGTTTGTGTGTGTGTGGCTCTTTATGTTCAATTTTTGTGGTTCTTTTGACTGCTTGCTTACATTTTTGACAGTTACATTTTTATTGGAGACGTTGTGGTTATGAAGGACCCTGAAAAATCCAACAACTACCTTGTCAGAAGATTAGCTGCTGTTGAAGGGTATGAGATGGTATCTACTGATGAAAAAGATGAACCATTTGTTCTTGAAAAAGATCAGTGCTGGGTGTTGTCTGACAATGAAAATCTGAAGCCAAAGGTATGCCATTTCTTGTTTGAATATTACCTGTGTTATTCTTAACTGACTTTTTTGGTTCACATGCTGAATAAGTGTCTTCTCCCTCTACTGAAACGGGTTTTTCATTTTTTATTGATAAATATGCAAGTTTATCAATTTTATCAGGCTTCTAAGAAAGAAAATATTTAGCACACATCGGTAGCAACACTAATTTTTTAATGTTAAGATTATTTGCTACATGTTTAAGCATATCAACCCTTCCCCTTGTTTTTTGGTATAATATCTTGCGACTCTTGTCAACAAGGGCACCAGCCTTCTGAACATTACCATTCTGTCAACTACTTCAGTGAGATCTGGTTCCACCTTTCTTTATCTGGAGCTATACCTAAACCGTTTCTAGCTGGATATGAACAGTCCAGATGCTACCTTTCTGTTTAGTTGGCCATTGTTGAGTTTGGAGTGCTTAGTAGATTGCCAATGAGAAGCCAATGGAAGGTGAGGATGCCCCTTGTGTCCTGGACAAAGTTACCAAAAAACACTCTTCCTCTGCGAATCACGTTTTGTTCCAAACGTGGTACACTTACATGTCAGTACGCAAATTTGATGATGCAAAAAGATTATGCGTATGTTATATTTTCATTAGAAAAACCTCTAAAAATAATAAATTAATAACAAATTATATAACAATAATTGATAAGTTTGAGTTTCTATGAAAAGATAATGAGTAAAGATCTGTATTAAACAGAAAATGCACTTGGTCACTTTTATATGCCAAAACATTTTAATGATATGATAGCTCGATAAGATACCTCTATTCTTTTTATAGACCCAAACGATCCATGTTGAAGGTAACATTGGTCCTGGATGACACGCGTGTTACATTGAGCAGGACAAAAAGGTCACACTATCTCACAAGGGTAAGCTAACCTTCAAAAACCTCTCCTAGGTTTGGATCGCAGGCTGCAACTCATCTGCGTGAAGCTGGAATAGCTAGTATTGCTGGTTGGCCATATAGAAATGAATTCATTACCTCATGATCCTATTTACTAGAGAATCAGAGAAGATGGATATAATGAACTAAAAACTTTAAAGAATAATTACCCAAAAAAAAAAATTTAAAGAATAGGGTGAAAAAAATTGCAATTTTGGAGGTATTTAAGTTGTAGGATTTTAGCTGTGAAGCTGTTCATGGATCATAGCCAATGTTTGAACTCACACCAGTGGAGCTGATCTAGCATTCGGCTGATCAGATTGTTGACTGCATTCAAGGTATTTATATTCCAACAAGAACACTCTTTGACCCATTCCATGGACAGTA
This sequence comes from Vitellaria paradoxa, assembly GCA_019916065.1. NCBI lineage: Eukaryota > Viridiplantae > Streptophyta > Magnoliopsida > Ericales > Sapotaceae > Vitellaria > Vitellaria paradoxa. The sequence goes on along the minus strand of CM034243.1, from coordinate 11,948,739 downwards.
CTGCTCTATCAACAATGTAGTAAACATCAATATAAGTGCTTATAAATGCAAATGAGTTACCATCTGTAGCACCGGTTGGCATACAAGTAATGATTACGTCCTTGAATGGCTGGTAGATATTAATTTTCATTATCTTCTATTTATTTATTCTGGTTCTTACCTTTTTAATGGCAGGAAGCCTATGATAGCCGGATGTTTGGCCCCGTACCCATGACAAATATAGTCGGTAGAGTGATGTATTACTTGAGAACAGCTGTAGATCATGGTCCTGTGAAGAACAGGTGAGCTGATCTAGTGAACTTAAGCAAAACTTTATACCGGGGAAATATGGTGATACTTAAATTTGGTGTTGCTTTTACCAGTAACCTTGCAATGGGAATGGATTCACCTGTGTTGGAAGTTGAACTGGATGTTGACGAGATGGCAAAAAATTGTCGCAAAGAGTAAGTGGAACAAAGAGGGAGAGAGCACTCTTGACTCAATTGGTTTGTGTACCTTTTTTATTTTTTTGGGGCATTTGCTCATTAGATCTCGTTTCCGTGTCAAGTAAGAAGAAAAAATATAATATTTTGAAGTCCTATCAATGTACATCTGCTACGGGATGGTCTGATATATTTATGGTCTTTCTTGAACCAGTTTTTCTGGTCTGGTTGTTTGATATTTCTCTCTCCCAACCCCATTTCCTGTGGCCCTCCTATTTTTCTCATCTTCTAAGTGAAGTACATGGGGGGCCTTGTCTTGAATCTGGGGGCTTTATCTGTCCTTAATAATTATACTGCTTGCGTATAATATATTTTACTCTGGGAACTTGCATTCGACTCCCCGCCCCTCCCCCTCTTTCTTGTTATGTCGAGCTTTGATTAGATTTCAGCAACGCAATCATAGTTTCTTTCTTTCATTTTTCTTTTTTTCTTTTTTTTTTTTTAAATGTGTGTGTATGTATATATATATATATATATATATATATATATATATACGCGAGGACGATATATGTATGTCTGTGGGAGTCTATAGGAACATTTTTAGATAGTCCCCTTTTTGTCAGTTCCTACTTGATTGGGTTCGATGGACATTTTTTTGTCCTTTTCATTATTTTCTGTGTGTGTTTTCATGGCTTCTGGCCTTCTTGATTGTTAGCACATGACTTATTCTGACAATGCTAAAATTCAAGGGCATGGTTTACACCCACCTATTTACACTTGATTTCAATTGGTTGTGTTTGACTGGGGATTGGGCTTTATTTATTTATCTATTATTATTATTATTATTATTTTAAAGGTGGGGGGTTTATTTAGAATATTAATCCCGTGCACCAGATATATGATGCGTTCGAAGCACTATATTTTATCAAAAATTTTCAAAAATTTTTATGTTGCTACACGAATTACTAGACTATAGCATTTATCAATTTTTATTAATTTCTTGTCACTCCAAATGGACCTTATACTATCGAATTTAGATTGTATTTTGCAAGATGCGGTATACAATACAACTCCAATATGGTGTTATATATCTTTATCTTCGAATTTGTCTCCTATCAATTTTTAAATGTCTAAAATTAATGAGTGTCAAATCTTGTGAAATTATATTTTTTATTTCATTTCATATCTCACTAATTAAATATCAAGTTACTAAAAAAAAAAAATATCAATTCTTCTCTATTTTATCCAATTTTCCATGGTATTAATTATGTTCCGATCAACCGTAGCATTAGACTTCTCTATATTTAATTGGAGTAGTTAAGAACTTGTAATCGTAAGATATTATTGTTAAAATTGGTGATTATGGGACTAAAATGCATTTGTAGCGCATTTTGTTGGCCATTCCTTTGAGAATGAAATGGTCAAATCTCATAGTGAAAACGTATTCCTTTGTTTGGTATTTATTTGTGTGGTGTGGAATAATTGATTCTAAGAGTGGGGAGAATGCAATCTTCTAGTCTAGAACTTCGGAGCGGTTCATTCCATTGTTGAAGGAATGCAAACTGACTCAATCTCATTCTATTTTCATACCATTTGTGACTTTAAAGGATCAATGTTTGTTTGGTCACTTATTTGTTCTCATTTTATTTCTACTCTTTTTGGTCCATTCCATTTTCATTTTAATTCCACCCTTATTTCTCTTCTCATTTTCGTTCGCATTCTCATTGATAATTAATCATGCAATTAGTGCAAAATGTAAGAGTATAAAATATAATTTATTATTATTATTATTATTATTATTCTTGATTTTAAAATTTGTAAGGTTAGATGAGAAAAAAGGAAGAGGAGGGAGATGGGGTGGGTGAATATAATATTCTAATCAAAAGATCAAAAACCATCTAAGCCGATGCTGCCTAACGTAATCGGTACTAAATTTATAATTAAAGATTGGGTCACATCGATAATAACGAAAGCTAATGTCATCTAAGGTATGATCTCAATCATATGTAGAATGAGATTCTCATCATTTATCTTATGCCATTATATCAACTACTAGCAATAATATGTACTTATGACATTTTGAACAAAATTAGTACTAAATTTATTCTGTAGAACTTTGGATAAAAGTTTAAATTGAAAAAATTATGATAATTCATAAAATTTAATTTTTTTTCAAAACTTTAGGTCTTATTAGTTGTTACATATATTTTAATCTTTATCTATCTAAATTAATTTTTGATAAGTACTTTAAAAAAAAATCAAAATTATGATACTTTAATTTAGAAGTTTCAATTTCTTAGAAATTATAATTGCGTTGAATTTAAGTTAACAGTTTTGATTTACACGTAATCTCTATCCTTGAGATATGGTAAAATTTAAAATGCTTATATTGTTTTGTAAGATAGATTATTGTAAAGTTTACTGAAATAAGAATTGAACGAGAATTTAAAAATATAAAAATGGTATTGTTTTATTACATATATATTTTTAAGTATAAATATTAACTCTTTTTTTTTTTTAAGATATAATTAGGTTTCGATTTGATCTAAAAGAGGGGCTATGAATAGTTGTACAGTTGTAACGTGAGAATCACGTGAAATTTACACAACAATGAAGGATTAGGATTGGTCAATAACGGCTTTGACTCTCTATGGTACAGGCAGAACGAAACGTAAACGTACTACGGGGGGGCATTTACATAACTATGACCAGAAACATTTTGGGTTAATTTCACTAACCTCTGCTGAGGTTTCTGACACCAATAAAAATTTTTTTTGAGGTTTTTAAAATAACACTGCCCTTTCTTCTTTTACCGAATAAATTTCACTAGTCTCTCCTGAGATTTCTGACACCAACAGAAACCTCCCCTGAGGTTTCTGAAATGACTCTGCCCTCCCTTCCTTTACCGGGTAAATTTCACTAACCTCCCCTGAGATTTCTGAATGTGTAAATTTTTTATACAATCATATTCTTTGTATCGAAAGTTTTCAAACGAGTATTATTATCGTTATTTTTTGTGAATTTTTTTGAATCTATGAGAACGGATTTGAAAAACCGTTCTCATAGTTTGCTACTTTTCAGAAAAATGATACCAAAATCAACCTCAAATTACATTTTATCTCAATTTATCCTACAGTTTACTACTTTTCAGAAAAAAATGACCCTACAATCAATCTTAAATTATATTTTATCTCAATTTATCTTCTTTTTTCTTACTTCAAACGGAACCTTTACGGGGAAAAATAGATCAGGGGAGGTTAGTGAAATTTACCTGGTAAAGAAAGGGAGGACAGTGTCATTTCAGAAACCTCAGAAAAAGTTTCTGTTAGTGTCATAAACCTCAGGGGAGGAGAGGTTAGTGAAATTTACCCGAAACATTTTTTTTTTTGGCGCCATGACCAGAAACATGCATGCAAGTGCCCTTGACAGTGATAAGTGGCCTTTCGAGATATACAAGTAGGCACATTGAAAGCAGCCTGGTAGCCACATATACTACTTTGTCCCTTTTTAACCATGGGGAGTGCTCTTACACATATATATATATATAGAGAGAGAGAGACACACACACACACTAGCAATTTAGGCAAGAAGGCACATAAATATATTTTGACTTGTAAATAATTTAAATTTAAATTTATAAATTAAATTTATATAAAAAAGTGTAAAAATAATTTATAAAAATAAAAATCATTAATTAAAAGAAATTAAAGTATAAAATTTTATTATTTATTACAAATATTATCACACTTTTTAAAATATTACTTTAAAATATTTTATATCAAAAGTATTCAAAAAATATGAGAATAGTGAGAGAAAAAGAAAAATAATCTTGACTATTTAGTAAATTCAGCAATTAAAAATATCTCAAATTCAAAATTTTAAATTTCATTATAATAGAAATGACATCTTTTATATAAAAAGTATTAAAAAATATGAAAACAGTGAGAAAAAAAGAAAAATAATCTTTGCCACTTAACATATTTAAAAGTTGAAAATATCTCAAATTCAAAATTTTAAACTCGTTTATTATATAATTAATATATAGTATAAATGTGTGTGCATTCAAAATTTAAGTTTTAAGCACATCAAAATTAAAATTTTAATTTAAAATGTTTATTTTTTAATTAAAATTTTAAAAATTTTAAATTAAAATATTTTTTAAATAAAAAAATTTAGCTGACTTTATCTAATAGGTATCCATACATTATTTAATAATAATAGATAATATATATAACATGTACGTATAATTTTGTAAAATATAATATATATATATATATATTTATTTAAATTTTAAATTTCAAATTTAAAGGATATGTTTTATTATACAAATATATAATAAGCTACGACGTGATAAAATTTTAGTGATAATTGAAAAAAAAATAAATTAAATGATGTATTTTATTATATATATATATATATATATATATATATATGTCCTTTTTCCAGTAGCTATACTGCGAAAAAATTACTTAGTCGATTTTTGGCCAAGATTGGACAATCCAACGTCAGTGACCCACCTTCCCATTTTAGAGACCCGGAAAGACAGGAAAACCAGCACATGGCTTGCTTCTTTAACACATTTAAAGTCACTGATAGAATGACCTCTCTATTTTCTTTTTCATCAAAAGTATGTACATTAACGAAATTAGGGAGTGTTTAGTTGGTCAAAATTAATAAAAATTTATTTTTGTTTGTACTTTCTATCAATTAACTTTTATTACATATCATTTTTACATTAAGGGTGTATTTGAGTGATAAAAAGTGATATAAGTTATGAGTTCGTAATTTGTACAGTGAGATAAAAGTTGAATAACTTTAAGAGATTTTCAAAAAATTTTCAAAAATTTATAGCAAACCAAATAAAACCTAAATTTTTATACTTTTACTATACTTTTTTATCAAACTTTTACTAACCATGATCTCCTTACTCGCGCAAACACAAGCAACAAGGTCAATGTATAATATGCCCCCACGAGGGTAGCACAGTTGGTACTCGGGCAACAGATTACACTCAAAGATGCAGGTTCGAGTTCTGACAGCCGTAGTGTGAGAGTTTCACCCTCTTGTGGGGGTGGCTCCTTGTGGGCACCAAACACTGATCCTCCTATCTAAAAAGCCACCGTATACCACAATTTACCTCCTCCACCATTCTCTTGGAGCCGGAAGTAGGGAGCCTGGGGACGAAAGTATCACCTTTTACACTCAAGGTCAATGTATAATATGCATTTGTCTCCGTGGGTTGTTGGGATGACTTTGGAGGCTGTGTTAAAGCTTTGTTTGGTTACCCCCACAAGAAATGGGGGATTGGATGTGTCCGCAACTTTCAATCAGTTTTTTTTTTTCTTTTTTTTTTTTTTTTTAAATTCCACGGTGGGACGATTCTTTGGGCTAGATGGTATATTTCTCGAAGTGAAAGTTATGGCATCCCATTGGTATCGTATATCTCACGCTCTTAAATTTATTTTCTGTCAAATTTTAAAAATTCAAATTATTTAATGTCAAATTTTATGTCTAATCACCTTTTATCATATTTAATATTTTACTAACTAAATATCAAAAAAAAAAAAAACTTCACTTAAAAAAATAATTTCACATAAAAAATAAATTTTATGTTATATTAAATTTCATGTATTATTCCACAGTTGCTAGTTAACATAAAAAATGTTAATTTTTTATAACTCGTTATTTAGTTTTTATTACCGTTTATTTGACATATTGCCTTTTATAATTTTAAAAATGTTTAAAATGTAAGAAAGTAATTTTTATAAATTTAAAAAATTAAAAAAGCTGGGGAACCAAAAGTTGAAGTAAATTGACTTTTCAAACTAAGAGCAGCATTTGGAATGACAAAAAGTAATAAAAATTATTAGTTCGTAATTTATCAGTGAGATAAAAAATGAATAATTTTTAAAAAATTTCAGTATTTTTTCAATAATTTTTAGATACTCAAACAAAGTTAAGATAATTTGAATTAAGAAGTTAGGGGTTCAGAGCTTGAGGAGAATTTGGATAATTAATTATTTTGTACATTTAATAGTCACCATCCGCCTTTTAGGGTGTGCTTGGTATAAAGAAAAAAAAAAGAAGTAAAACTTTTTTGTAATTTTTATTATTTTCTATAATTTTTATTATAGTGTCATATCACGTGTCATCTTTAGAAAAAGTTGTATATTTGGTAAAAATTTATAAAAAGTTAGATAAAGTTAGAGAAAATTAGAAAATACTAGAGAAAGTTACTCAAAGTTGAACAAACTAAAAGAATGTTTTTGATAAATTTTAATGAAAAAATTAAAGAAAATTGATGAAAATTAGTAATTGATGAAAAATGGAAGAAAGTTGGTGTGTAAAATAGGACCATAATACAATTTATATTTTAAGGCCTTGTTTGGGGTACCAAAATCTACTAAAATTTACTAATTTTAATTAAATTTTAAAATTTTTTAATTAAACTTCTCCACATATCACCTTTACGTCATATCTTTATACTTTTATTATATATTTTTGTCAACTTTTTACCAACCAGACAAAGTTTAAATGGTGAGTACAAAAAGAGTACTGTCTTTTAAGGGTTATCCCACATCATAAACAAATAAAAAAGTAATGTATTAATTTTACCAGATTTAGAAAACCCTAATTTTATCTACTTGTTTCTGTTTTTTGATTATCGATCTTCTTTAATTTGCCAATTAAGAAAAAAAAAACCAGGCAATGCATTAATTTGCTAATATGTAAGTAACTTTTGAATATGAAATGGAATCTTAGATGTTGGAAAACCTACCATCACTATACAAATTGAAAATGTTATTTAAAATATAAAATGGTAAGTGCGTATTTGGGAGCTGTTAACTTTTTATTTTTTTTTAAAATGATCAAATTTATCTTTTAAATTTTAATTTTTTTAAATTATGAAAGATAAAAAATATTAAATTAACAAAATGTTAAAAAGTTAACTATTAAAAATTAACTTTTTTTCCAAACACAAAAAAGTTAGCTCTTTTATCTTCCAAACTAGGCATAATATAAATGGTACCACACAGTAGTTTTTTGCATACGAATATAATAAATAATAATAATATACATGCAATACACGTACAATTCATCTAATATATAAAATATAATATCATAATTTTAAAATTTTAACAATTTAAATTTAAAATTATTTTAATCATATATTAAACAAAATAATAAAATAATAATGTGAAGCATCATATAAACCGATGAGGGTTCGATTTCTGACTTAAGTAACATGTGTGTGTGAGAGATAGCGTACATCTTCTTAATTTACCCATCAATTATGCGGTTCGTGAAAGTTATAATAAAACTGATGAGAGTTGCGGGTTAAAAAAAAAAAAAAAGGAAAATGTGAAGCATCAGACACATATTTCAAAAGTACTAAATATGAAAACAAAATCTATTTTAGGTGGTGGTGGTGGTGTTTGAATGAAAAAAAAAAATTATCGTAAAAATGACAGATGAACAAAATTTAATTAAAGAAAATTACAAAATTGATAAAATTAAAAGTACTTTTTTGATATTTTAACCGGAGTGACTCCAATTAAGTAGCCCAATTCCAACAATTCATCAACGAATGCATACCTCCATTGTGATTTGATTTAGTACTAATAATGCTTTCATTTTGTTATCCATGACAACAACATCATATTAAATAAAAAGAGACCGCTAGTTATTAATTTGTTTGGACCTTTTCCTCTAAAACTTTAAATTCTTGAACAAGATGACGAACCATTCTTTTATTGCATGTGCATGTGCATGTGCTGCCCTTCCACCTGACAACATGCCTTATACGGAAAGTTATTTAAGTAATTTGTTAGTTTGCTATACAAAACTCTCTCTCTCTCTCTCTCACCCCGCACGCACAGTAAGGATACAAGAAATCTTAATGGTAAGTGGCATATGTGGAAGATTTAGTGTTGATTACAGGAAAGAATTATTATTATTTTCTTTTCTCTTATTTTATTTAATCAGAACCTGTATCATAATATAATTTGTTGCTCCATTTATTTATTTACTCTTTATGAGTTTAGTTTGTTGATGATATTTGATTTTCCAGAGTCCATTCTCAAACTCTAGTTCCCAAATGTAAAATTTAAGTTCACAAATACATTATATTATGTCCCAAATTTCGGGCTGGTTTGGAGTAATGAAAAATATTGAAAGGTTCTGAAAAAAAAAAAATTTATAATTTTTATTAAATTTTTTTTTGTCTCAACAATGTAGATCTATATAAATCTTTACAAATTATATATATCTACAAATACTAATAAATTTTATAAATTCAAATAAAATTTTACAATTTCAATAACCATTTTTACAATCCCAACAATATTTTACAAATTTCAAAAAAGTTATTTAAGTATATTACCTCACTTTTAATTTAACAATTCAAAAACATTCATATATTTTTTAATTAAAAAAATACTTAACTAAATTTAGACAGTTAAATTTTAATTTAATAATCTAAATACTTAATGTCATGAAAATAATACTATGGTTACCTGCCAGTCTCCCCTTTCTATGGGAGTGCGTTTGGCGTACCAAACAGTGAGAAAAATGAGATAAAATGTGATTTTAGAAAATTTTTTGTGTTTGGTGCATACAGTTTAAACCGCGTTTTTTGAAGTTGAATAGTAAAATTTCGTTCTGACGGATTGGATTTTCGTTTGGACGGATTTAAAATTTTAGGCAGTCATGACTTTTTTACATTACAATTCATTCAAATAAATTGTAGAAACCGTTTAGATGAAAGTTGGTCGCGTGATTTTGTCAGAACGGTTTCTACAATTCGTTGGAATGGTTTTAAAAATGCAAAAAAAAAATTGTCAAAGTAGGTGTCATTTGGTAGCTTGGGAGTTCATGGTAAGAATAGTTAAAAAATTTTGGCTATTTGATAATCGAATTCTAATTATCGATTTTTTTAAAAAAGATATTTAAACGTTTTTTAAATTTTAATAGGCGGAAATGTTGTAAAATTTTATAGAGATTTTTAGAAATTTTTAAAAATTTTCATCAAATTTTACTACACCAAACGCACCCTGGATCATCTGTCATGCTTTAATTTTTCTTTCAAAGTAGGTAAAAGTGTTGGAATCTTTGGTTGTGTTTGCTCAAATCAGTTTGAATAGTACTGCACTACTAGCTACTCTTACCCGATTCCCTCTAATATCCTCCCATTGTTTCCAGACTCGGCCCCCAGCTATTATGGATTCAGCTGTTTCCCTAATAAATTAGGTTACCCTAAATAGATACATATGCTGTTATTTGGATCTGAATATAATATTCTCATCAGCCATTCCCTTTAACTCTCAATCTGCAATTAATTTAAAAAGAATAAACAATGCAGACACCATGCCCCCAATCCCTTTGACAAAATAATTTAATAGAATTTGCAAGGAATTCAGTATTTGATTCTTAAGGGATAAAAATTGAAAAAAATATGGACAAATGAGGACTACTAAGAATTTTAAAAAAGTTTCTAGAGATAAATTTTAAAAAGTATTTAAAATTTTGTTAAATTTGTGCCTGGCTTCAAATAATTTTCTAAAGTTTGAAAAGGGCAATCGTCTCATAGATCGTTGTAGATTTTTCAGACTCAATATTTTTCATGCCAAAATTAATTAAAATGATATTTAATTACCAAAATATGATTACCATAATTATTTTTTTCTCTTTTAGTAGCATTTTGCATACCAACGTCCTTTCTTCAGCGTTAAAAGTAGTAAAAATCGCAATTTTACTTGGATTAGGAATTTAGGGCAAATAATCTGCCCATCAAAGCTCTTATCTCAAGTATTAGCAAAAAGGATGGGCTATTTTTGATTGGAAGAATTGAATGATTGGATATAATATTATGAGATGATACATAGAATTAAATATAACAAGAAATTACATTTTTATGTGAAATTATTTTTTTACTGTTTGGTTGGTGAAATATAAAGTAAGGTAACATTACGTATTCTCTGTATTGGGATATGATGTCCAGTGTAAAATTTTAGTATTACAAATAAAATACAAGACTATAGTTGTAACAACTCGCATTCGTATATACAATATTATCCGTTTTGGGTTTCGTAAGCTGCTTTCTAGGAGGTCACCCATCCTGGTACTACCTCCACTGGAGCACGCTTAACCCTGGAGTTCCCAATAAATCCAGTGCCCTCACGGCTTTAAAACGCGTTGTATTATATTGATATCGAATATTACATATATGCCATTTCCTTCCACGGCTCAGGCGATGGAGGATGGAAGGCATTACTTCTTTACTTCACCTCCAGCTTCACTCTCCTACAGGCAGAGTCCCTTATGGGCAGGTCCCTCATAATCCCTCGCAATAGTCAACTTAGTTAAAAATGGGAGACTGCTTATCCAATTTTTCAATTATATCCCTCAAACAAACATTGCATATTAAAAATATATGTATATTAAATATCACTATGATTAGACCCGTTTGAAACTCTACAAATTTTTAAAAATTAATAAAATTTAAATTTTTTATTCACTGTATGAATTACAAAACTACAACTTTTACAATTCCAAACACTTTCTATTTTAATCATAGTATTGCTAATATAATTTTAATCAAATGATGCATTTGGAGTGATAAAAAGTTAATAAAAATTGATAAAAATTGTAATATCATAATTCATAGAATGAGATAAAAAGTTAAAATTTTTTAAAAAATTTTTGATATTTTTTTAATAAAATTTAGAGCTTTCAAATGGTGCCTATTTGTTGAACTAGAAAAGAAATAAAAATAAAAATAAAAAAAGGAAAATTTCATCTTCCGGCCTCAGTGCTCTCAGATCTGCAAAGGTAAGTTGAAATCTCTCAAAACACCTTTTGGCCAATATTTACTTTTTGTGTCATCAGAAAAGCGTACGTTAGACCTCACACATGGGTTGAGAAGTTCCATCATTAAAGATGTCCCAGCCTGGGCGGGCAATGGTGAGCTGGGTGAATTGCACTATCCTATTCTTTGCTAATAAATTTTGTACTAACCCAATGCACCTTAGATTAACGTACGGGGTCATCTGTCTATATATCTTACATATTACATAAATCTTTCTTAACAATTGGACAATTTTACCGTTATTTCAAAATCATTAATTTGACATTACATTATATATATATATATATATATATATATATAACTTAAGGTGCATTTAGAGTGACAAAAAATGAGATAATTTAAGATAATTTATAAGTTCATAATTCATGTAGTGAGATAAAAAAATGAATAACTTTTATAAGTTTTAAAGATTTTTAGAGTTTTCAGTATTTTTCAATATGCCAAATGCACCTTTAATATGAGAATCTAAAATTTTTGTGTTTATTTTTAACCTAAAATTATCTCACGACAGTATCGTTTAGTAGCTTAAATTTTAGTAACTTTTGATAATTTTTTATCAAAAGTTATTAGTTGTACTTTTTGTTGCATTGGGTGAAATTATTAGTAATTTTTAGTAATTTTTAGATGTATGATAAAAACTTTAACAACTTTTACTAATCTTAAATAATTTTTGATAATTTTTAAATTAAACAAGTTGTTATAATTAGATAGAAAAATGATAAAAATTAATATTTTGTCAAGTATTTAAGAAGTAACTTTAGTCAATTGGATGGCCAAACCGTGCCTACGCGGGTCTTTCATGGCCCTAGGATGACCTAACGGTCCTATCAAATTCCCCCTAATCCATGCGGGCCCTCACACGCAAGAGATTCTGCGTACTCGTCAACCGATCCCCCCCTTAAGCAAAATCACATTTTTAAATAGGTATGGCAGCTATAACGGAGCTTAAATATATATATGGTTGCTCTTTTCTACTATCTCTCATAGACAAAGCATTTAAATCAACTATTTGTTATTGCATATGTAAAATATTTTATCATCATAGCCCTATAGTTTGAACTATTTAGGGGGTATTTGATACACAAACATCAATTTTACCAACTTTTACAATTTTTTAGCTTTTAGTCATTCTTATTTTTTGTGCGTTTATTTTGAAACTCTAAATTTTATAAAATTTTACCAATTTTATTAATTTTTATTAATTTTTTAATAAATTTTCTAACTAATACTGTTCGAACAAGTAGGTTCAGACCATGTTCGAACGGATCTGTTTAGAAATTTAAATTGTGCCAACAAATACTAAAAAGTGATTGACATACAGTTTTTATTTTTTATTTTTTTGCTTCCAAACGCTATCTTATTTTTGTGGGACACAACACTTAGGGACCATTAGGTGTGCAAAGTTTGCAAGTTGACATGTGTCACTACTTTTTGTATTGAGTATTTGGTAAAAATTTGAGGAAAATTAGTAAAATTTGATAAAAGTTAGCGAAAGTTTTGTATTTGGTGAAAAAGAGTTCGATGAAAGTTAGAAAAAAAATTAATAGTTATTTTTTGGTAAAATTTGGTAAACCAAACAAGTGGTAATTTGCATTGATTTATTGTGTTTAGATTTATAATGCCATATACTATATAATTTGTGTTTGTATATCTTCAAATATTTAAAATTTAATAAATTTATTAAATAAATATTTTATTTTAAGAATGATTCAAATCATGTGAATTTGTTAGATTAATATATCCGTCTAGCATATGTATTTTCTTCCAATAACTTTGAAATATATTCGTATCATGTTATTATTTTCCGTCTAATATAAATATCACTCTCATATAATTGCCACAGTAGTTCTTCAACAACTGTTGCGTTGATACGCTTCTCTATGATTGCTATGTTATTATTCATATGCTATTGTTTCATATAAAAACTACCCTATTCTCTCTTATTAAAAGACATTATATATCTAATTAAAGTTTCATACACAATTTGGTAAATTTATAATTTTAGATCACAAATCATTCTTAAAGAATTGCTTCACTCTTCAAATGTCAATAATTAAGATAATAAAAACAGATAATAAGAAATTGATATACCCAAAAAATCAATTTTAATTCCTTCTAATTTAAATGGGTTGAACAATATAGAATTTTAATATATACCAGTTACATAAAAAAAAAAAAATCAGTTTTAGAGGCCATTTGGCTGCACAAAATTTTGCCAATTTTGAACGGAATTTTGATATGTGTCACCTCAATTAAACATTGAGTGTTTCGTAAAAATTTATTAAAATTAGTAGAAATTGAAGAAAATTAGTATAAGTTAGAGAAAATTGATAAAAATTAATTTTGTATTTAATGAAGAAAGTTGAAACAATTTAGCAAAAGTTAATTTTTTTTCTTTTTAAAAATTGGTAAACCAAACACTACCTTGATTCCTTAAAATTTCAATGGCTGCAATAACATGTATTGATTTTAGTTCTCTTAGGCCTGTTTGGCCTATAAAATTTTACCAAAACTCACTAATTTCTAACTACTTTTTATACTTTCTTCCAATTAAATTTTAACACATATCATTTATATCACATCTTTTTATTTTTATTGTATTTTTTGACTAAAATTTGACCAATCAAACGGGCCCTTAAACAATATATGCAAATAAATGTCAATAATAGTAAACTTAATTTCGAGATATTCATATTGGTTGGCCCTTAAAAGTGTCTTTTCCATTAGAGTTCTAAAAAATCAGTTGTGGGCAAAATCTCAAGTCCTCACCCCAACTCCCCTTTTGGACCCCCAAATTTGTGGAC